>CM042184.1:46304395-46360295 GCA_023539305.1 Ilex asprella | reverse complement strand
CATAATAACACTTAGCAATTTTAAGAATACTTTTGCTTTTTTTTTTTTGGTGTTTGCTTGTGTCAACTATTCCTTCGAGTTCAGTGGTTGATCATGACTTGAATTGGATCAGAGTATGTTTCTAAAAAAATAAGGGTGACTAATCCTTAAGGGTTACGAGAATAAATTAAATGTGAGATTTCTGAATTTTAAAGGCCAAATTAAATTAGTGAACTACACCTAAGGGATGATTTTAAGAATGTCTTGTTTATTAGTTGTTGAGTAAAAAAAAGGGGAAGTTTCAGTATTAAGTGTAGGGGTGTTAATCGAACTCTTGTTGAGCCTTTGTCAAGCCTAAATTACACATAAACAGGCTGGCTCATTTAACTATTTACTCATAAACGAACCTAAAATAGTGTTCAAACTTGACTTTATTAACAACCCTAATTAAGTGCATGGTCTAGTGTCAGCTGAACATAGAGCTAAGACAATCAAATCTATTTCTCAATTTAATAGAAGTCCAAGGAAGTTTTTAACTAAGGAGAAATATGTAAAAAAAAGGTCCGATTATTTCTATTTCTAATCCTAAATGGACTGTAACGACGCAAGGAAGGATTCATATGCAAATATAGTATCTATTTAGTTGCGCTCAAATGATTCATTTATCTAATGGTTCCCATTGAGTTGGGATGCATATTTAGGATATAAATTTAGAATATGTAGCATTGCTTAATTGACTGACATCCAAACTATTATATTGGTTGCGGACTCCAATAGATATTAGGGTTCATTGTCAATCTAAAGTTTATGAATAATTAGGTCAATAAATTAGGTCTAAGTAGCAGCATTGCCATTTCTTTTTCCATATGATGCTAGGGCTATCAACGAATCGAATCTTGATCTATCCAGATATGAATCCGATAAAATATTCAAGTTTTGAATCCAATTTGTTTACCTGATGAATTTTCGAAATCTTAATCTATATTCGCATCCGTTAATAACTGAATATCCGATCCGATCTAAAAATTTGAATTTCAACACATTTTCATAAAAAAATAATATTTTTTACCAAATTTAAGTTAACTTTCAACCTAATTTAATTAGTCAATCATTTTATTCAATAATTTTGTTTTAATATCATGTCAATCTCATTAATAATCTAATTAAGTATGTATGTATATACAATAATTTCTTTCAATTATATATATATATATACCGGGTCGAATTTACATGTATATAAATCCAAATTCATTTAATTTAATTGAATTCGAGTAAACAGATTAAAATATTAATTCATATTCAATTAAATGGACTCAATTTCGGATTAAAATCCACTCTAGTGATAGACATACATGATGCTTTCAAGTTTCAACCCACTTGAAATTTTAATTGATGAATGAGCGAATAAAAATAAAGTTACGATGTCTCAAATATACATTTTGTGTCATTTTATACCTCTTCCTTTTAATTGTATCATTTTAAACTGTGTCCAAATTTCAGTCCAATCAAAAAATAATGACTTTAACAAAATTGTCTGATCACATTTATTCCTCTTATTTTTTAATTTTTTTTCATTATTCTATTTATTTATGGCCTTTCAGAAAATAAAACCCCAACCATTATATAAACCACCCCTTTTTTTTTTAAGGAAACTCAAGCAACATATACAAAGTCATGCATTTTTAAGGTAAAAGATCTATTTTAGGAAAAAATATTCATTACAACGGTGATACCACGTGGTAAGGTGACATGGTATCACCAACTAATAATATTAAAACAAATAAGCATATAGACCCCACAAAAATTAATAACTAACATGCCATGTAAGCAAATAACTTTCTACCCTCCTGCCATGTAAGCCCAAGTAGGGTTCACCTTTTTCATATATGGTTTTATTATTGGTTAGTGATACCATGTCATCAATTGTGACATGGTATCACCGTAGCATTCAATATTTACTCCTACTGTAGACACTTTTAAGTGAAAAACCCATAAAAGATTATTTAAAAGATTTTTCGCACTTCATACGCTAAAAAGATGTCTTCATTCTCACTTTACACCTTAAAAGATTTTTTTTTTATTACACCATAATGTCATTAATTGATTCCAACGTGACTCTCACACTAACATTTGCTTTATATTCTGTTAAAAATTAATGCACATATTAGCTAAGGATATAAATTGTGAATTTATATTTTTGCCCAAGAACAACACATGTAGTGACATATGCATCAATTTTTAATGGAATTTGAAACGGATGTTAGTCCGATGACCACATTGAAACTAGTTTATGACATTCGGGATGTAATGTGAGAAAAATAAATTTTTAGAGTACCAAATAAGAATCAAAATATCTTTCAAGATGTAAAGTGCAAAAAACCTTTATTTAAAAACTTAAATATCCCACCACTACTACCCACCCCACCCCACCCCACCCCAACCTGAACTACAGTGAACTAAAAAATTCAATTTGTTTTATTATATATTATGAATAAGAAAAGATCTAAACTTTTTATTATTGTGGATAAAAAAAGACCTAACTTTTTAGTTCAGTGTCATTGAATTCACCGTCAACACCACTGACAGATTTGCTAATAAAATCCCAAATTTTTATTTATTTATTTATTTATTTTAACCGAAAGTAAAATATATTAACTTAGTGAAAAATTAGTAACCAAAAATTGTTTGTTGAATCACCATAATAAACCAACCACACTGACAGAATTCACACCAAAACCAAGTCACATACACCACTCAAAAACACAAGATAAGAGTATTTATTTATGCATGAGCAATGCATAACTACTATAAGCATAGAAGGGAATAAATGAATTCATAGTCAGAGGAGAGCAGCCATCAAGCAATTTATCATTGTGTGTCATCGCCTCCGCACCCCACCCCACCATTGCTAATAACAGAATCCCCCCAACTTAGCCTCCTCCTACTTCTCAATCTCTTTCATCCACAACCCAGCGTCGTTCCACGGATCTGGAGGATCAAAAGAGACCTTGGGAAAGATTCGCTGCAGAAATCAGAGACCCAACCCAAGGCAAGCCAAAAATCTGGGGTCTGGCTGGGAACCTTCGATTCAACTGAAGACGCAGCACGAGCCTACGACGCCGCTGCTCTTTGTCTTCGGGGACCCAACGCCAAGATCAACTTTCCCTTAGCCACTCCCTTCAAATCCCTACTATCCATTTCATCACAACCCTGTTGTACCCTGCGGAGCACCAGATTATCGCCCCGAGGACTACTCTTAGTAGTTTGCCTGATAATGTTAAGGCAGTTGCTTTGCCGTCGCGGAAACACCGTCGGTTGCCCGCCCACGAGAGAGAGAGAGAGAGAGAGAGAGAACACCTGAGGCTAGGGAATACCGTGTCAAATTAAACCATGATTTTTCATTAGAAAACGAAACATAAACCTTTAAAGCACTATGTTGGCTCGCTTGTCTCGGTATTCGAGTTAAAAGAAGTATATGTAATAAAAAAAATATTAATTATATTGAAAGTTTTTAAAGTATAAAATTTCTCATTTTAGTCTCTAATATTTTAATTATATCATCTTAATTCCTAAAATATTGAATATATTTTTATATGGTCCTTCAAATAGACAACATTTAAATGGCTAACGATTTTTTATCATAAACTTATCACATTATATCTAAATATAGACAAAAAATATTTTGGATAACTCTTGATCAAAATTTAAATAGTTATTAACAAATAATGTGTAATATGGGTAACTCATTACTAAAATTAGGATAGTTCAAAATCAAAACTGTATAGTTTGGATAACTTTTTGACCAAAATTTAGGTAAAATTTTGGTCAATAATTATTCATTTTTTTTGTAAATATTAAGTATTACGTGACAAATTTTTAATAAAAAAAAACGTTAGTAATATGAACATTGTCTGTTTGAAAAACTACATAGAAACATATTCAATACTCCGAGAACTAAAATGATATAATTAAACTATTGAGGATCAAAATAAAATAAATTTCATACTTTAGGGACCTTAGTGTAATTAATAAAAAAAAAAATACTATGTTGGACTTTCAAGGCCAAGCCCAAATTTTTTTAGTATGACCTTCAAGAATCCAAGCCAACTAATAGTCGATCAAGCTTTGGGCTGAAAGTGGCTAGGGTCGATGTATACAGGCCCCATTAGCATAAATTATGACCTAAACTCCACTCATTTTATTTTATTTTATTTTTGGGAGGGGGAGACTTGAACCTTTGACCTCACGAAAGCAGAAAATTTACAAAGTAAGGAGTACAGGCCCTACTCATTAGGTAGACATTTGGGGCCATATTTAGAAATGTTGTCAATGTGCTATGAACACAATACAAAATTAGAAAGTTTGAATCTTTTTTAAAATCACCCATTTCATTAACAAATAAACCCAACGTGACACAATTAATAAATGAATTAAATATGAATAAAATCAATCAAAAGAAATATACAATACAACACATTTATATACTAATGATACATGATTCATACATAATATAAATTTGATATAATACAGTTCGTTAAACAAAGATTAATAAACAAATCAAATATGTGTAGAATATTTTTTGACAAAAATCTGGTAAGACTCAACACAAACTCAGCCTCACCTGATATCTCCAAAGTGCAATGGAGGCCACCAATCTAAAGCATGATTTTCATGGTTTGGCAATAGCATCTATATATGCTGTTTTTTAATACTTGGGGACTATACCAAGAAGTTTCATAGCCTTTTGTTGTATCTTATCAAGAAAGCATTTGTGTTCAGTTTTCTAAGCAATGATCATACTACTATATTGGATCAAGATCATTTCTGTAGCATCCCTGAAATCAAAAGGAAACAGAATCTAGAAAGAAAGATCAAGTAGGTCACGCGAGTACGTCGCGTACAAAGCATATAGACATTAGCAGAAATCACAAATAGAGCATCGAATTTATACAAGTCGAAGCAGAAACTCACCATTCAGATCGTATATAGTCATAGTCATGTTCGTTAAGTGATTAGCTCGAGAAGCCAGCAGATTGTTACAAGTCCTATCAAAATTTCAAGCAAAACTTGTGTTCTACAATAACAGCTTCATTCATGGAGGTCACCCATGCAGCCTACTGTTAAAGTGCTTGGTAGATGAGCAACAGATTCGGACACATAATTTACATTTGGTGGCCCTACATAGAATGGGAGAATTACTAGTGAACATAGTAGCACTCTTGAAGGAAAAACAGTTTAACGTAGCTGTTAACAACTTTTCCCTTTCTTCAAAAGGTTGCGCGAGAAAATCTTCTTGCAGTATGGACTGGAGCGGAGGATCATGTGAGGTCGGACAGCTTTGATTAATACGTCATGGAGAAGGCCCTGGTTTGAGATCAAGAAGAAAAGCATGAGGACATCACATACACAAAGTATGCATGCAGACACAAAACATACATCAAGTCTCTTTCTTTATAACCACATTTACGTTGTTAATAACTTGCTAATGTTTATCTCGTCTTAATTCAAGTTAGCCCCAGTTTCACATCTTAGTCCAACTTTAGAGTAAATTTTCAAATTGTTTATAAGTTAAATAAAATTCCAACACGACACGTAGCCTTTTTTCCCAGTTTTAGAGTCACTTCTTGATTTGTCTTAGCAACTTTCTAGTTTTTTTATGTTGTGCCAACCAAAATTCAATTCAGTGTGACAGCAAGTAATCGTACTTTCAAACCATATAAGTGGGTTCCAAACCTTGGTAACTTCAAGTGCAGTCTGAATGACATAGTTGGCAAATGGATCTTGCAGCAACTGGTCAAAGTGAGGCACCAACAACAGTTCATGAATAATCTGAGACTGGCTCTCTTCGAAACACCTGAGGCATTTTTCAACCACATGGCTACTGAACTTTTGCCTTGAGAGATACACAAAGTGCCCTTCAAACTGAGAAAACAACGTTGTAGCGACAGATGGGATCTTAAGCTCTATAATATACTGGACAACATAATTCCTGCGAAAGAAAGAACAGCATAATATTGAGAGACAACGTTCAGCATCTGTAAGATAATCAAAAGAACCGGCCACTTTACTACCAGCAAATAGGTTTTTGAAGATTCCCATACTGCAAGGTAAAGGAAATATCAACCAACAAGAAGGAAGTGCATACATTATTTTTACAGTGATATGATTCTAAACTAATTCATATGAAAGAGTCCAAAATAAGTTGCAAGTGTTTATGTGATTTCAAGTGCAAGCAATCTATCATATTATAGTCAAGGACATGTAAATCAGGGCATTATTAAAAACGGCTACTATTCAAAAAGCAGATCACACAACCAAGAAATTAGATGTACATTAGTTTAGGCTTGATGCATGCTGATACCTGGTGGAGCAGCTAGGAATACAAGATAAAGATATCAATTTGAAATAGCCAAAGAGTAGCAAAAAAGGTAGTGCAACATGCATCATCAATAACAGGATTTAGGGTGAACAAAGAAATCCTATCAGCATAGTCAATGAGCAAATGTGAGTTTAGTGTTAATTTAATGAAAGCTAAAGACTAGGGGTTTGACCTCAAGTTGGAGGTAGAATAAGAATACCAAGCTTCGTCCATATACTTAGAAATAAAGACAGAGATGCAGGAAGAGAGAGAGAAGCCGTTAAGAATTTGGGTTAAGTCTGAGAAAGAAGACATGATTGATTGGGATTTAGCAGATATAAGACAATTGATTAGGCATGATGCCTAATGGGACAAACACCCACGTTTCATAGCCCAAAGGTGCTTCAGACGTCTCACCTAAAGCAAGCCTAACAACGAATGCCTAGTGGGACAAACACCCACGTTTCATAGCCCAAAGCCTAACAACGCCAGTCAAATCCATTTCATAACATACAGTGAAACAATATAGAACTATTTGGAGTAGAACACATATGGAACATGGAACACAGAGAGTACGGGCAAGCATTCAATATGAGAACTGAGAAGTGCTATCTGAAACTTTCAGTCCAGCTAATCAAAAGGCAAAAAAATTTACAAATGACACAAAGAAGAAAGTTCATCTTCTTAACCTAGACAAATACCTATATCTTCAGGGAAATCAAAACATGGCCAACGAACTCTGTAACATTTCTACATGAAAAATCCTTTCATGTAAAGGCATCGTGCCAACTAAAGAAGACAAGAAAAATGAATATAGGGTTCAAACTGTTTCGAACAATTACCCAAAAGCATCTTGAGCAAGGTGAAGCCCATTGGAAGAAATTTTCCCAACCAACTTTTCTCGATGTTCCCCAGTTGATTGAGCAATGCATCGATTCAAAACACAACATCCATGCTGATGAGTTGCAATATCAACACAAAACTTTGCAGCGGCGTCAAAGATAAACTGACAAAATTATTGAGAGAATACACAACATTAGTTCAATATCAATCTCAACAACAACATTCACACTTTCTGTTAAAAGAAGTTGATAACTATATTTACTTACTGGATACTAAATCTCTCTGGATGACCTTCACAGGTTTAACTTGAGCAGACAAACAGTTTATAAGGCAAAACCTCAACTCAACAGAGCTTACAGACAAATTATGGGGTGAAGGTCGCACAGTTGTAGGAAATTATATTGCAACACATGATATGTTGAATGAAATATTTGGTTTGATAGATATCACACTTATTTTAGGCATACCAATCCACTGTTCCTGATAAAATGTTCCATCCACTACATCATTATTTACCTAATAGAAGTGTATTTGAGGCACTGTTCAGAAAACATGTAGTATTATGTAATAAGCAATCTAATAGGTTAAAAAGAACAATTAGTGTTACTAGCAGTCATTTGATAGACTGATAGATCTACAGATGACCCTAAATGCATCCTTGTTAATATGCTTTCAATATTGTGTGCATGTCTATAATTATCTATCTGCATTGCACGGTACAAAGTTATGCCTATCTAATTAAGTATTGCATCCCCTCTTAGTGAGATTGGACAAGAGATAGGACAGACATGATTGGCATCAAACAGGCTTGGGCAGGAGTTGTAAGCCTGCATCCGCTTCACCTTCCCTCTTACCACTGGACGAAAGAAAGGGTTAGACCTTCGTTTTCTTAATTTCCCTATTGCTATTCCTAGTTATGACCAAATACAAGAAGGTTTATTAGAAACCACTGTCATTAAGTGCTACGAGCACATGCTCGCCACACACAATGGAGTTTTCAGGACTTGTTTTGCTCAAGTGTCATTTTCCCTCACAGAAGAACAACCAAAGTTTATTTTGATCATCACTCCATCAGTTCAAATTGTGCGTAACAATCAATTTATAACTTAAGTTCAGCTTTGTTTGTGGTTTCTGTTACTCATTTGTTGATTTTTAGTCTTTGTTATGACTATAGGGCCAGAGCCTGGTGCAATGGTAAAAATGCCGAGCAAACAACCACGAGGGTGTGAGGTCCAATCTGAGAGTAGATACTTTGAGTAAATATGCCAAAGATTAGGTATGTATCATTTGAATATTTTATCATTCCAAAGACCAAGAATTGTTACTTAGCTTGAGTTAAGTAAAATATCTTGGTTTTTTGATAATTGTGTATTTAAACTATTCTTTTATTGGGTAGTAGCCTAAAGGCCCTAAACTTAAAGAAACCAACTATTGTTACTTCTACAAAAAGAAAGTATATTAAGTTATTTTGCTTGCTAACCGAACTCCAAGCAGGTGTCTTGTGTGCATAGAATGTCTGTTGAATCTAGATTTTGGCACCTCTACTTGTACTTGCAATCCACATTATCTACACCAGGGCGGAGCTAGAGTCTATTTTCATTGGGGGCAATATCAAGTTGAGGGAAACGATTGAAGAACAATCTTCAAAATTTGTTGTGTTTTGCAAATATGAGTGTTTTGTCATTTACACTATTTATAAAGTAATTCTTCATGATAATTTTTTGCTTTCCTGCTTATTTGACAAATCATTCAATAAACAAACAATAAATAGACATGTCAATCATCAGATTTTGAATTATTCAAATCCAAGTTCAATTTGAAAATTCCATTTTGAATATGATTTGATTATCCATCAAATTTCGTCTTTACAATTAATATCAATATTTATATTCATTAAATATTAAAAATTGATCGAAAACTAAATCTTATACATACACACGTGTGTGCATGTGTTTTTGTGAATA
Organism: Ilex asprella; assembly: GCA_023539305.1. NCBI lineage: Eukaryota > Viridiplantae > Streptophyta > Magnoliopsida > Aquifoliales > Aquifoliaceae > Ilex > Ilex asprella. The sequence goes on along the minus strand of CM042184.1, from coordinate 46,351,151 downwards.
GTTTACGATTCATAATTAGGTCAAATTTTGGTATATTCAAATCTAAATTCTTGAAATGTAATAACATATTCGAACTTGGATAATCAATTAAACATATCAATTCATATCTAGATAATCGAATTTAGAAGATAATCAGTTTGGTAACTTAGTGTCTCTATACTACAAATAAAAGTACCCAAAGATGAAAAACTTTTGAATCTCTATTTTACCTTTATAAAGAAATGTAAAGACTACTCTATCCTTTCACAATTAAATATCTAAATTACCATCATATGTATTTAAATCTCAAACTTATCGATAACATCTCTTTTAATTATTTATTCTGTATGTATAAATATCAATTTCTATAAAACTTTTTGATTGACTATATTACTCTTAAAAAAATATATGAATCATTATATTTTCAATAAAGTGTTCAAAAAATCTTGAAAAACTCTATCAATTTAATATTACTTATGTTATATGTAAAATTAACATTATACCTACATATGTATATTTTCTTTTTAATTGAAAAGTTTAACCCTTTTATTTCTAAGATAAAAAATAATCGTATATATAATTTTTTTAAAAATATTTATGTTACATAAATATAATTCTTTAGTCGCAATAAATTTTCTAAGTTGTACTAAAATTTTATATAAAATAGATATTATAGTGTATTTTTAAGTAAAACTTAAATTTTTTAGAATTTTATTACGCTTGAAAATATATATTATAGAGGAGTATATTAAATCTTATCAGATTTGACTTAACTAATTCCTAACTACACTAAGATTCCAATGTGGTTAGTATATTGGCAATTACTTTTATTTTATTCAAGCAATTATAAGTGGAATCCTAATCAAATGAATTTCAAAAAAATTAATATCTCAAACATCACTAAAAAAATAATATCAATCACAACATTCTACAAAAATATAATTTTAACTATTTGTTTGCAGTTCGAATAAAGAATTTTGAGAACATACAAAGTTTTTATAATCTTATAATAGAATATGAGTAATAAAAAATCAAGTTTGATAAATTTGAGAAAATATTTAATTTAGATACATATATATCTAATATATTTTATTAATTTTTATGTATGAAACTATTCACGTGCAGAGCATGTGATGCATTGCTAGTCATTGTAAAAAGAGGAGAAATAGCTAGAGAGTAAAGAAAGAATTGTGAGATTAAGTCTCATAAACTTTAAAAAAAAATCAGTAGGGTCAAATATTGAAAAGTTTTAATTTTTTTATAATTTTAAACTAACCTCAACAGTTTTCAAAATCTCAGTGGGGGCAATTTCCCCCACCTTGGCACCCTCCCTCCACCCCTACACTACACAGAACAAAAGCCAAACCTAAGAAAGCCTTGTCTCAATTTTTCGGGTTGATTACATAAATCCTTTTTCACCATTAGTCTCTGTCTAGGGCTAATTTTATTAGAAAACATCCCTAACATTTCAGTTATCCTCAGGGGTTTCCCTTTTTGAGATGTTCCTCCATCATCTTCCTGCTAAATGGATGCAACGTCATACCCTAACTCCTTGCATTAAAGGTTCTAGTATCTCATGTTCCAGAATAGGAATATTATTTGCATATGTACATCTGGCTAAGAAAAAAGGTTTTATTGCATCTCAGCACTGGCTACAAATAAGAGGCTGTAGCAGACTGACACTTCGCAATTCAGTTGGCCTTGCTTCTAAAATTTCTGGTTTCAACCTTCATGAGTTTGTACTATATGATCCCCATGGCTTAATAATGTACTTGCACTTCTCCCCTCATTGGTTTATATCTTTAAACCAGAAGCTGACAGGATGAGAAAAAAAAAAAACCTCATGGTGAAATGAAAAGGGCGAAGAACCCATTTCAAGTTGATGCTATCTGCACCATCATGGTACATACTGTAGGTAAGTGTGCTCCCCTGAATCCTGGAGTATCTTCATGTGTTAAGGCATCATATTCTGTGCCCTTTTCTTTTGAATCTGGATCTTATGTCCATGTAAGACTTCTTGTAAAGAGAAATGACAAAGGGTCACTTAATTACTGACCTCAGAAATAGTCCTAGGTGAAAAAAATCAAACACTATGTTTCACTCTAGCATATAGAGATGCATCGTCATTTGCACTCAAGATTAAAACCAAGAACAATATTCTAAACCTTTCATGAAGCATCAAATTTGAGGAGTGACGAAGAACATGCCAGAACTTCAGAAAATGATTAAATTGTATGCAAAAAATATAAAAGAGAAATCAAGAAACTAACTTGAAAAGATTTGACATCAATGTGGGAGGACCAGGTGACCATTTAGGCAGATGATTTCAAGGCAATACATTCCTTAGAGTGGTATACTTAAAACAATGTTCATTCAATTTCAAACACACATGCAGAAGAATTAGAAACTGTAGACAGAAAAAAAGGCAATTGAATTAGGGAAAGTTTTAAAACGCACTGGTCAACAGTTTAGTGACAGTGATGTGCAGACCTCACCTCATTTTTCACGACTCACTTTGAGATTCATGATTGAAGTTGAAGGTACAATTTGATATAAAACACAAATTTTATAGACAACTACGCAAAATAAAAAGAAAAACAAACAAATGAATTAGATAATCAATTAAGATGCAAGTGGAAAAGCAGTTACGAAAAGCTATAGCTGCAATTATCTCAATCTCAGCATAGTATTCTGACTCGTTAGAAAATACAACCTCTGTCAGAAATTGATCTTATCCAAGGTCTGCACACTCACAAGGAGTGTAACATAACTAGACTTTTGACCGGAGGATTTACCCTCAATCTTTATGGTCAATAGTTCTTGCTAAAAAAAGACCAGTATTCCTAACATTAGTATTGTACAATTTGAAATAAAAAAATCACCCACAACAAATGAAGCACAATTAGTTTTGTATCAAACAATAAAATGGCTAAAGTCTAGCAGGATAGGTCCATTAGTTGGAGTGGAACCAATCAGTACTTTTAACAGCTAGAAAAAATAATGTAACCTCAGCATCATGTGAATGCAAGACATATTTCATATACTCATTTTATTGGCAGTCCAGCAGCTCATCTATAAGAGGGAGATGAGGTTGGCTAAGTGAAGATGTACAAAGCAGCAACGTTTCAAGGACAAAGCAGCTAGGTAACTGCAATATTGAAAAGAAATTACATATTTTTTTATTGAGTGAGAAGACTAGGAAAGACAATCACACTGAACAAAATCCTGTGGTGGCCCTACTAATTAAGCAGTTAGCCAATGTTCATTTAGATGTTTTGAAGATGCATGCTGGTAGAGGTCAGTAAATTTATTCAATGGGATCCGAAGGTGGTGGCAAGCCAAAAGAGAGAAGTAGATTGAGCCATGTCACGTAACAGGACAACTTGCTGAACAGGATTTCACTCATCAGAAAAATAAATAAATTGATGACTTGTTTGACTAACAGAAGTACACAATAGGGCTGTTTTCATAGAGCCTTCAACATTGAATAGAATCAATCACCAAGGGTGATTGAATTGACCTTTATGCAATTCATAGCAGACTGGATATCAGAAATTCGTAGAGCGAACTCTAGTTGGCTGACATAAAGCGTTCATGTGTAGAATGGCAACACAAAGCAATTGCATAGCACTTATGTCAAACACACTTGTCATGAGCCTCATGGCATGTTGTTTGTGAGAGAATATTATGCACCCAAATGGAGTGTATCGCGGGAAGATACAATCTAGAAAATTGAACAAAATGCAAGGAATTGACTGAAATAAGTAAGATAATGTCGCATTATGTTCACCCATGAACATTTGAATATTAAGATCCACAAATATTGTATTAGTATCATTGAAAGAAATACATACCTTGTTATGTTCCTCTCTAAGGCATTGCAAACAACGCTGTACAACATGATTTCCATTAAGGTCCTTTATGAGATCAAGAAAACCTGGTTCAAGGGCAAGTATAACCAATGAAATCTGCTGCCTGGTTTTGAGTGTCTCTATTAACTTCTGCACCACCCGAGTGCTGATACAAAAAGACGAATTAATTTCAGAAAAAATCAAAGAATTTCTACAAGCATCAAAAGTTCAGTAAAATCAAAACGGAAGACAGTTAATCAAAAATTGAAGAATTTACCCATGACTATTCAAAGATATTCGGACAAGCTCTCCAGGTTCTTTAGTCACCATGAGCACAATTTGCGTCCTCTGTTCTTCGCTGCAGACATCTAAGAGTTTCTGCATAAGGTAATTTCCAAATTGATTCACCATAAGTTCAACAACATGATTGATAATTTCATTGAATATTGTTTGAACATCTTGAAGGCTTCCCTCATCAAATATCCTTTGTAAGAACCGACAACCGAACTGATCCTTAGCCATGTAGAATATATACTCACGACACTCAGCCAATGGACTGTATGTTGGATGCAGAAGTGTAGCACTACAAGTCCTTGGCGTCAAACCATTCTCATAATTTTTTCCTGGCTTACCATGACTCAAACGATTGTCACAAACTCCTCTGGATAGGGATCCACAAGCCACTGCTGGTTTTTTCTCTCTTGATCCTTGCATAGCAGTTTGTTTGGAGGAATTCTTCTTCTGACCCTTTGCACGATCACATTTCTCGTCAGCAACACATTTCAAACTCTTCCCTTCTATGATGAAGTTGTCTTCGCAACTAAAAACTTCAAGTCCTCCCACATTGTTGATTCTACTGTTTGTCATTGCTCTACTCTTTTCATTCAACATTGAACAATTACAGGTTGGAGTTTCTCCAGTCAAAGGCAGCTTAGGACGCATCAACTGAGAGTATTGTAATGCATTCAAAACACTCCTATCTCCATTACCCTCAATCCCATAATTCTGTGAGCAATAGAAACCATCATTCAGATAATGTCTACTCGTAGATGGGCTCGGTAATTCAATTCCCCCCTTACAATTGTCTCCCCCTTGCTCCTTTCTTAGCTCCACTAGATAATCTATCTGGTCTCTATGAAGATTGGAGCCAGAATACAGAGCATTGGACTGACAGACCATTGAACTACCCACATTGTACCCATGTTGCAACCCAAGCAATGTCACCTTCATATCATCATCAAAATTCCCAGAATGACCATGAACGGAGGATTGAAACCCCCCACAAGCATTATCATCGCTGCCAAAACCTTCAATTGGGCAGTAGTGTTCAACGTTGCAGGGACTAATAGCATTTGAAAAATAGGTACGAAATCCAAACCCAAGATTATTTGGGTCCAACCCAAATCTATTCATACCGGATAAATCATTTCGTTCATTCCCAATATGCATTTTACAGAGATTCTCAGACAAACCCAGTTCATCCAACCTATTTTCCTGCTCATCGGAATTCTTGAAAACCAGAGAGTCCGAGTATGTAGTACTTGGTGTTCGATACATAGTCTCATGAAACGGGGTTACAGATGGTGATGAAACGCCACTAGAAGTATCAAACCCACCAGAGAAAGAATCTAAACAAATAGGTGAAACATTCTTAAATATAGGACCACTATTCTGATGAAAACGGTGATTAAGAGACGTCATGTGAGCGCTCTCCTTCACCAACATTTCAAACTCACCCTCACCACCCTTCATGTTTCCTACAATCTTCTTTCCTTTCTCAGATTGATCAAGTCTAAACATCATAAACAAGTATACGCGTATAACATACAGAACATATAGTTAGAGACAGAAAAACATTGAGAGTTATAAAAGCACAAAGCAAACTAAACTCTCAAAACCCAAAAAAGATATCGGTGAAGATAGCTATGCAATAAATATATAAACTGGTACACATATAAAGGGATTACTATAATTGGCACGCACGACACAAAGGTGGTAAAGAAATCTTTATCTGTACTGGGATTTCATAATGTATGTGTTTGATTTGGTTTTTGGTTTTTGGGTTTTGGGGATGAAGACGAGGAAGAGTGAAGAGCAAGACAAATGGTTCTTGATATTGACGGTTTTTGGGTGTAGACATACGGGTCTGTAACTGGGTATGCTCATGCCATTAAAATGATGAGCAAGTCGCAATATGGCACTGAAGGCAACAGAAAAAGGACGGATAGAGAGAGAGAGAGAGAAGGTTCTGAGTAGGAGAGTCTTAGTATTTTTTTCGAATACCAAAAAGGCTTGCTAAACTCTTTCACAAGAATCGCAACCACCTTGCTAAAATCTCTCCTACGCTGAAAGGACTACAATACCCTTTCTTGTTACTATGATTGGAATTTGGGAGAAGTGAGCATCGCTTAGCCCTTATCCTTACTTATACCTAAATTTAAATTTGAATAAAAATAATTTAAAATACTTCTTCAATATTAAATTCATATTCACACCAATTAAAAGGAAACTTTTTTTTAAACCCAAATTAAGGGAGACCGAAATTTATACTCAAATCAATAATAATGAGATTTTATTGTCTTTTAAAGATTTAATGGTTATATTTTTTCCTCTTTTAAATTTGAATTTGTCCTCATTTAAATTTGAGTTTATCTTCCTTTAAATTTGAGTTTCTCTACTGGAGAGATTTATACCAAATAAAAAATTTTATCTTTTTTTTTTAACTCAAATTTGAGTAAGATTTTAGATTTCATTGGAGATGGTCTTATAGCCCTAGGAATCGGTTCCCTTAGTTTAAGCTAAAAAAGAGGGCTTTGAAGTCTATTTCGTATGCCAAGAAATCGATTCAGAGTTTCATCTAAGTTTATTTAATCAAAGAAATCGATTCGAACAGTTCAAGAAATCGTAGACAAAATCATTACTTTTTTTTTTTTGATAAAAAAAATGTGGGAGAGGGGCAACTAGCAGACAGTGACCCCCCTTAGGCGTGACCATGAAGGTCTCCTCCGATGTGGAATGTTCAGTTTGAATCATAACTACTACTCCATTTGGAACAGTCCATCACCACACTACCATCAAAGTACTAATGACAAAACAGGAACTCTCGTGGATCGAACCCTACATGCTAACCATGTGGGAGTTAGAATCCGACCCAAGACGGGTCTGCCTTATCATTAGACCACCAACTGCAGTGGTAAATCATTAGTTTAGTGTCGGGTTTTCAATTGAGTCAAATAAATGTTGAAATTCTACTGTTTCTCCTATATAGTACAATGTTTTGCCGTCATCTTTTTGATCTCATGTTTGTATCATCAAGTAATCAGCTCATCAAAATCTTCATCCAGATCGAGGTACTGATCTATCTACTCTTCCACTAGCACTTGCTGGACAATTGGTCAGCTCTTCTCAACCCTAATCACACTCTGACTCCTGAGAAGTGAGTCGAACTTCAAGATAGTCAATTTTTCACAAGCAAATTAATCACAAATATCAATTACATTGATCATAAGACTTTTTACATACAAAGAGATAAAGTTTCAAGATAACTAATGAGAAGAGAACATAAATGAACGGGGCCTAGTTTTTTTCTTTTTGATAAAAAAACTGGGTCAAGTTGACTTCTAACTCATTCAAGCTTGGTTTGAAATTTAAGTTAACTTTAAAAAAATAATCAAGCTTGGTTTTATTTATCTCACTGTCAAAACTCGAATCGAATTGAAGTAGCTTGACAATTTGTTTAGTATTTTGATGGTAATACGCTTTAACAAGATGAGTTTATAAAGTTGGTGAGCTCCAAAAACTTGTTTAAATTTGACTCGTTTAATCAAGTATAATCTAAATATTGCAAAAACAATTCAATGACATCATCATCTTTTTATTTGGTAGTAACATCCCTAACAACAAAGGTGTACTAATGGATTCAAATGTGTATTAACTGGAAGGGGTGTCGGTCTTTATGTCAAAAAAATTTATAAAAGATGTTAGGTCTATTAATCATGTCAGGTGAGGTGGGTTTGTATATAATCTTAGCGGGTTTGTGTCAAAAAGTTTTCAACTCATATCTAATTCGTTTATTAATTTGTGTCTAACGAGTCATGTCATATAGAGTTTGTGTCGTATATAAACCATATATAATCAGTATATAAACGAGTTGTATCATGTATTTCTTTTGATTGACTTCACTTATATCTGATTCATTTGTTAATCATATTGTGTCGGGTTTACTCATTTACAAAATGAGTGACCTAAAAAATGCTCAAACTCTTTAATTTTGTTTTGTATTAACAAGTCGTATCATATTTTGACACTCTTACTTGTATTTAGACATATGTACATGAGATGTAAGGTGAGAACAAAAATATAAAATTAAAAAAAGGTAAGAAACATAGGTCTATTTAGGATTGACACCTATGAAACACAAATGTTTCGTTAATGTCGACGTATTTGTATTAGATATTATATTAAATATGATACTCGTTAAATATTCAAAAAATATATATCAGATATACATCATACGTATTTAAAAATTGATAAAATATGTTAGAATCGAGTTATTGAATGATCTCACTTAAACTATTTCCAATTTTGTCACCGACCAAAGTTTGTTCGACAACAATGTTGATGTATCGATGATCAATAATTCAAATCTTTTTATACTCGATTTATCGAAAAATATAATGGTCGTTGTATAATGTCAACCTCATAGAGTAACCCATGTCTCTCATTATAGGAACACAATGTTTGCAGTATATATGTTATTTATGGCATTGTGATTGAGAATTGATATGATTTTCGTTTGAAATAAATGGTGAACAAGTCCTTAAAAAAGAAAGTAAAAGCAATAGCTAACCATTACCGCTGATGACAGAGTCGTCCATTTGACGGGTAATTGCTGAAAAAAAGTTGGACAAATCTCACAAATGCCCTCTACACTATGACTTTTATTGTAAATTAACCCCTCAACTTTAAATTATCTCAATTTATGTCTTGAACTGTATACTTTATTTTACTCTATCCTTTCCGGTAAGATTAACAATTAAATGAGTTAAATTAACAATCAATTTTAATAGAATTGGTAGGAGGCAATAATGATAAAGAAAAGACTAATTAACATGAGGCAGGTGCTCGACTGATTGATTTGATCTAGCTTATTCGACATGTGAAGTTTGGTAATTTTCTCTAATCTTCCTTTGAAAAATTCTCTTACTTGGTGAGGAGCCAAACAGGAACATAGCCTTGTCGTTTGACTTCTATTCCCGTGCGACTAGGAATGTTCAGTGACAACCTCTTAATTGTCACGGTAGTATTTTAGTGAGATCAGTGTCAATCGTGTTTTGACAGTAAAGCTTACACTCATTTACATTGGTTCTGATTTAATGGTTAATTTGAATGAAATCTATCTCATTTAATGTTTAATCCTAACGAAATGAGTCGATTGAAATAAATTACATAATTCAGGAGATAATTTGAGACAATTAAAAACTTAAGGGGCAATTTAAAATAAAGGCTATAATTCAAGGGTATTTATGAAATTTAACACAAAAAAGTTCGCAGCAAGCAGTAGGATAGTGGAAGCTTTTTCAGCAGAGTCTTCGAGCTGACAAGTAAAATGACATCTTGGTCCAATATCTTGGGCACCAAGCAACTACCGGCTACAGGAGCCGTACAGGAATATTTGTGTGGAAAAAATTGTTCCAACAGATTTGGGTCGCAATTACTCAGAAATTCGGCTGTTAAGATGGTATTGAATTCGTGTCAAAATTTATTTTATTTATACCTAATTTAATTATATTTGTGTTTGAGTTTGTGGCGTATCAAATTTATCACATATATAAGTCGTGTTTAATCGTATTTATGTTTTAATTAATTAAGTTTATATAGACTCATTTATTTGACGGATTTGTCTATTTATGGTCCAAACTTAATTATGTTGTCGGATTTATCGTATCAGACATTATTTCTCTACATGAAGATTATGGTATTATTTTTGGTATCGTATTAAAAATTGTAAAATTTTAAAAGTGAAGTTATAATTTTTTAAAGAGAGAATTACACTTATACATCTGCTCTCAATGTCGTCAACGCTCGTTGATATATATGTCTATTAATAAATTACACTCAAACTCCCTGAAATTTATATATCTGTAATATTTAGACCCCTAAAATTTAAAATATTATAATTAGATAAAAAGTACTCTAATTAAATATAGAATATCAAATATTTTAAATTTTTTAATCAAAATTCATGTTCTATTATATTATTTAATGAAATAAAATTAAAATTAAAATTAAAATTTTTTTCTTAAAAAAATTATAATTAGTATATAATTATATTATCTATTAAAATAAAACTAAAAAACTAAACAAACAGTCAAACTGTAATAAACACAATATCTTCTATCTTTAATTGAGATAATTTGGTTGTTTAATAGATTTTGTTAATTCTGTAACTAATTAATAAAAGCTCAAAGTATATTATTTTAAACTTAAGGGGTCTAAGTATTACATACCTACAAATTTTAGGGAGTCTAAGTATAATTTATTAACGAATTTTTTAGAGGATATTGACGACAATGGTGTAAGTATTACGCGCGTACAAACTTCTGGTGCATATAATATTTTAAATAGCAAGGGATATAAGTGATTAAGTGACAAATTTCAGGGGATCTGAGTGTAATTCTTTATTTTTTAAAAATATAAGTTACAATTGCCAAAAAAAAATATGATCAATCCCAAATATTATGATTGATCATGAATATTACAATTTTTAAAAGTCAAATTACAACTCTTAAAAAAAGAAATTATAACAATTTGAGATAATTTTAGATCGACCATGAATTATTTTAATTAATTATACCTTTATCTTTAAAATATATAATTTGACCTTAAAAATGGGAAAAAGACTGCAATACCGTACTAAAATTTACAAAAAAATTTAGGTGTGAATTACAAATGCAAAAATATGATCGATCTCAAAATATCATGATCAATTACAACTTTTATATGTTAAATTGCAACTCGCAAAAGAAAAGTGACAACTCGCAAAGAAGAAGTTACAACTTAATTTCACTTAATTTATGATTTATCACAATATTTTACAGTACATCATAAATTACATCATTAAATTATAATTTTTATTTTTTAAAATAGTAACCTTTAATACGATATCAAAATTTTTTTTTTTGGTGTCATAAAATAACACCAGAGTTGTCAGCACCTTTCCTTTTTTTTTTTTAATTCAATAGTTAGGGGATATTTAGACCAATTTAAGTTCACATCGACTAATTTCTTCTCCTATCAAGTGAAAAACAGATCATCAATATTAAAATTAAAATATTTATAAAAAATAAATTTACCATAATTTAACTCTAAAAATTATTAAAATTCAAGACATCTTAATTTATTACCGACACTTATTGCCACTTCAGCCACCGGTACCTTTCAGAGTTGCACTCACTCATCAAAAGCCCAACGTCTTTTTCTCTAAAGTGACAGCTGCACTCAAATGTAGGCAACAGGTTATCGTTTATTTTTTATCTACCATATATGCTTTTAAATTCTCTTATTTTATTTTTCTATTATTTTTATGATTAATGTCTAAAAATAAATTAAAATATAATTTACAATTTAGAATTATTTTGAAGTACCATAACAGAGAAAAAAATTATACTCTAATCTTATCTTTAACAAAAAACTTAAACATTTTTCAGAATATCAAAATATGTCAATATAACCCTCTTTTAAATTAATCGTCGTCGTGCCAAAATAATAGAATTCTATCAAGTAATAAAATAAATAAATTTTACATGAATAACGTTCTCTTTAGAATAAGTCTCTAAAGAAAAAATGTGGCTAGTCTTAAGAGTGTGGGATGTGCTTATACATCGTACAGGTTTATATGGGTATTTTCGTATACGTTCACCGTCCAATACGTATGGTCCATCCTCAATTCAAACGAGGTGAATTTGGACGAATACCTATTTTTACCCGATTCACTGTCATCCCTAGACCTGGTCTTCTACTGGCTAAGACAAGAGGTTTCTGTTCTTTGAGAGATAGAACAGCAGTACAATTACGCATGTATCAAAATCTCTTTATGGTGCATAATTTCATTTGGCTCGGGAGAGAAAGTCTGCAGAAGTCTTGAGTTTATTTCGCTTGACACCTTATTATCCACTTTGCTTAAAACAGCCTCCAGATCATTGTCTAATAGATGAGAATATTGATACCCAACGACAACTTGCTCTGTTTTTTTTTTTTTTTTTGGTTCTCCCACCAGTTTCCATGGTCGTTCGTTCGTAAGCCTACTGATCGTGCTCTTTCTTCTGCTGTGCGGGGCTCATGCGTGAAACAATGCTGAATTCCAATCTCCTTCCTTTAACTAGTTAACTCTGGACCTTTGTGTCCAGTGAGCATCTTTCATGTCTACCAGATTTTCCAACTCTGCAACAGTGCTTGGTTACAATCATTGGGGGTATGATTATAATAAGAGTTAGGTTTACAATTCATGGTGATATGGTTACAATCTTTATATGTTATGTTTACCATTCTTGGGGGTATGGTGTACAAACTCTCGATGGTTACAAATCAGTTCTACTAATTACATTCTCCCTTTAAAACATTAAAAAGTGCACATGTCAATCTCTTATTAAAATAAGTTTTTCGATACGGTACCGAAAAGTGTTGTGTTGGTACCGTAGCCTACTCCTTAAAGGAATTGTAAATTGAGCTTGAATTTGATTTGCTTTATAAATAAACAATTTTAACAAGCTTTTGTTCAAATAGATAGACAAGTTATTCATCAATAGTACCCTTTATGCTTGATCTCTAGTTGGTCTTTATTAATGGTCCTCTCAATTTCTTTTAGTCCACGGCTGCTGGATAGACAGAAGTACAAAATCACTTTCGATAACAAAAAAAAAAAAAAGTGAAAAAGTTTTGATATATGAAACCGCAAGGAAGATACCAAAAAAGACATGACTTTTCTTACTTCTTACTTTTTACTTTTGAGGTAAAACAATATACAAACAAAAAAGTAACCTGAGTTTGCTTTTAAGCAACTACATGGCTCTGTTATGGTCTTGGTCTTTCCCATAACTAATGAAGGTAAAGTGGTGAAACAAAAAGGAGCAATGTTACTTTTCCCTTGGAAGAGCAATCCCAATGACAAAAAAAGAGTATGGGTTAGGTTAGAAAAATGCTACACAAGTCAAATGAGATTTAAAACTTATCTGATATCATTCTTTAGATGATTATTGAATGATTGAGTCCAACTAAAAAAATTAATAAGACCAAGTTTGATATATATTTTGATAGCAATTTTAATTTGAGTAACATTACTCTATAGGTTATAAGTCTGGTTTTCATTTGAATTCCACACACAAGTTTGCCAGAAAATCATTAATATTAGTTTCCTAAATACCAAAATAAAACTAATCATAATGATATAATTGTGATTATGGTTTACTGAGTTTAGTAAAAGATTATTATGTCGTGATCGTAATGGTTGAGTAAAAGTTTTGACACTAGGTATAAAAAATGTTCAACTGTCGATCTTTATTGGAGTCGATAATCACCAAAGGAAGTTCAAAACAATTGCTTGATTTTGAAAACCTTTAATCACAGATGTATGCAGATATGAAGAATCACAATGTACAATGGCCCATATCAACTCAATGTCGAAACAAAAGGTTCATAGACGCTCACATGATCGACAAATACAACGTTGTCTCAACTTTTACCGGAGTTTGGAACCCTACTTGAGGGAAATTTACATGAACTGTGGGAGAAATGCCACCCTTCCTGTCCATGTAATGGGTCCTCAGTATACATTTCAAGGAATCAGGGAGATTACCCACCATAATATACACGTAGGTGTTCAACCAACATACGATGACCTCAATTTCATTCCGTGATAAATTATTCAGTCATAAATCACACGCCTTATTTACCTGATTTCCACGTTTGCTCCTCCAGCATTGCACTACTCTGGCACTAGCTCAGAAGGAAGCTATATAGACAGCGACTAGTGCTTCCTAACACATACCTGACCCCATACTTGTCTGAGATACCCAACTGCTTGGTCTCACATCCATGTCTCCAGCTAGTTAAGACCAATACATTTGTTGCATTAAACCTCATGAAATGGACCCTCAACAGCACAATTAATAAATTCTTTAGTCAGAATACCAGAGGCAGACTGAACGCCAAGGTCTTTTGCTAAGCCAACGCAAACTTTACTGCAAAAAAAATGTAGATGCAACTCTATTTGCATGATGGAAGCACTGTAATGATAAGCATATGAATAGCCCTGTCCATTTACATTTAAAGTAAGAGTATGCATGAGAGCAGGGAGTCATCTGACTAACTCTAAACAGAGAAAATTGGCATCTTTATATATCTCATGAGAAATGCGTGCATTCAATTACTCCATTGCCTCCCAATCGCAGGGTAGCTAATGTGAGTGTAATGTACACTAAAATAAAAATGAACCCTCTACTGGATCATATTACAGCAATGCATTTTAATAGCAAAATCTTCAAACCTATAACTATATATTTGTTGGAAACAATAGGACATCATTAGAAGGCAAGTAACACGATTCTCCCACCATAACATCAGCAGGATATCGACAAGGAAAATTAAAGTTCCACCACAACTGAAGAATGACAAACTGACTCATTATTTCTGTGTGCGCATACGCTTCATCTGAGAAGTGACCTTGTCAAATGTTCACGTGCAGTAGCCAAAGCCTGAGTTATAGTCTGCAGTTATCACATCATCTCATGGGTTAGATTAACGCCAAAAGAAGGGAGGATAAGACGAACACAGAAAGAAAGATCAACAAGAGGATTATGGTAAAGCAAGACCAAAGATATGAGTTGCATTACCTGCTCAGACAAGGGTGCCCCGTCATCCATACTATGGGTTGCTACTTTTCCAGCAATAATACTGCCGTCAGTTTCAAGAATCATCCTACCACATAATAAAGTGAATGAAAATGTTTGGATAAAAAGGAAAATAAAGAAAATGAATCAAGAGTGAATGATATGGACTATATCAGAAAGTCAATCCTCTATGAACAAACATGACATGACACTTGGAGGGACACATTTTATTGTAATTTACATTGAAAACCAAGAAAGATCTATTAGAATGAAGCAAACACCTTTTTTCTAAAGGTTGCTTAATCTCGGTAGGGATGAGGCAAATGCATAATCGGCATTAAAAGATTTCAATTAGACGCTTTCTAGGTCAATCTATGGTGGGCTCAGATCAGCTATGCAATAACATAAAGTATAGGCATCTCATCGTATTCTAATCAAACTAACTATATCTGATTTGTAAATGTGTTTTGTTGGCAAACAGGCAACAACGTAAGCTAAGGGGCTGCAAAGAAGAATTGCTCATCTTCAACATGCCAACATTACTTTTGATAAAGACAAGGAAGAGTTCTGATTAGCCAAATCTAGCTGTGTAAAATATTACATGAGAAAATTAAGAACGCCACTATTTATAAAGGATGCTAGTAAAATAAGAAGCAGATTCCCTACCCTCCATCAACAATTTCATCAAGGCATAAGAGAATCAAATCTAAGTTCTCAAGTGCCTCCCTTTGTTCAACATTGTTCCTGTAAAAAGGGCATGCTAGATTAGACAGTATACAAACATAAAAGAGGATAGCATCATATAGAAATTAAGAACTAAAGCCAAAATTATGACCAATAAAACCTGAGAAGAAGGGTAACTGCATCAAAGAACCCCTGGAGAACTGTGGCTAGTATTAGTTCATTCTCATCATCACCTCCAGTCACAAAGAAGTGAAGATCTTGGACGAACTTATAGACTATAATGTTATTCTCTAGCATTGCAATCTCCGCTGTAGATCAACACATCAAGAGATCTAAACAACAAATGTTACGTAATTGGCTTCGCACAACACTAATAATCATAAAACAATAATATTGCTTCCAGAGTTCAAATGTACTTTTCTCTTACATGTATCTATAAGAAAGAAATTAAACCCATGATTGTTGTGTCAATTACCTCATTCGCATTCAATAAAAATTGATTTTTTTTTTCTAGGAAGTTGCTAACACTTGAATTTAACATCAAATTATTAACTAGCAACACACTCAGCAAGGTGAAGAAATAATACATATTATTCTATAAGTTCAAGATCACCAGCAGAAATGCCAAACAATGGGGAAAATAGAACTACCTTCAGTCCGGGCATTTGTCTTCTGAGTTTTGACAAATACAGACTTTTCAAAAGCTAATTTTGCACTGTTTGTCGGCCAATCATCCGAGTAGTACTTAACCGCTACACGCTTCCCTTCAGAATCCAGAAGAAGAATGTTTTTCACAGTAGGGCAGGCCTCCTATGAAAACCGGATCACAACCACATCATTACCGTACACTCATTTCAATTTCCAGTGCATGAAACTAGAGATAATGCATCTTCGTTTAACAAATATGCTGGAATATAAACCAAATCAGCCAATTATATATTTATTTGGTAATTATAGGTGATGTACCAAGAATTACAAAGTCTTCTTGAATTCAAGAACATGTGGACGCTAACCAAATATTGAAAATCAAGGGTTTTTTGCTTCGTCTTTTTTCCTTGGATCTTCTTTTGTTCTATTTCGTTTCCGTCTTCTTGCGATTTGTTTGTTTGTTGTCTTATTGTATTGTGTATGCTTACTCTGAAAAATTATTTAGAGCAACAACACAATTATTACATGTGAATTGAAATCACCAAAGATATAATTAATCTATCTTAATACCGTAGATCACTAATCAAACATACATTTGAATGAGAAAAAAAAATTGCAGTCACATATATTTCTCTTATTTGACAAAAAAGGAGAAATAGAGAGAGAGAGAGAGAGAGAGACGTACGCTATGGATTGAGAAGTTCGCCATTACTGGACGCGATTCCCAGATCTGTGTACTGGTGGTCACCGGTGATGTGAAGCAGTGGAGATCTGGTGGCTTTTCTCCGATCTGGATATTTATACTTTGGTTGTAACCATGCATTGGATCAAATAATAAGTACAGTACCCAACCCAACAAGCTTATAGGCCCAACAAAGCCAATTAGGCCTCTTAACATATCGGATTTTAATCCGAATTCAATCTGATTATTAAAATATAATTAATTTTTTTAGGATTAATTGCGCCGGAGATTCCCAAAGAATGGGATTTGTCTTATTTTGGTCTCTAATATTTTAATTGGATCATTTTAGTCTCTGAAGTATTGAATATATTTTTATGTGGTCTCTCAAACAGACAACGTTCAGATTACTAACGATTTTTTGATTAAAAACTTGTTATGTAATACCTATATATAGAGAAAAAAAAATTGATGGCTCTTAACCAATTGTTTACCCACATTACACGGTTTTAATCATGAACTATCTAAATTTTGGTCAAGAGTTATCCATATTACACATTTTTTGTCAAGAACTGCCCAAATTATTTTTTGTCCATATTTAGATATCACGTGACAAGTTTATAATAAAAAATCGTTATCAATTTAGATGTTGTCTACTTGAGGGACTACATAGAAACATATTCAATATTTTATTGACCAAAATGATGCAATTGAAATATTTAAGACCAAAATGATACAAACTCTATATTTTGATAACCTCAAATACAATTAACCATTTTTTTTAATCCACTACATCATTCTTCATGGATTCAAAATTATCAATATTCGATCCAACTAGTATTCAATCCAAATTCTAAGTAAATATATAAAACTTTCGTTAACTTCTCAGAGTAAAAATTTATTTAATGAATGGATTTTATAAGATGGATTTTATAGGATTGACTTTTAAAAACTATTAGATGTTTGGTGAACATATACTTTATAAGTAGGCTTGTCAATCATACGGGGTAAGGTGAGTTCATATCGAATCTTAACAAGTTTGTGTCAAAAAACACTTAATACATAATCGATTTTTTTATTAATTAATGTCTAATGAATCGTATCATATCAGGTTTGTGTCGTGTATAAACTGTGTATAATTGGTATATAAATAAGTTGTGTTGTATATTTTTTTGATTGATTTCACGCATAACTAAATCGTTTATTAATCATGTCGTATTAGATCCACTCGTTTATTAAACATATGGCTTAAGAAAGACTCAAACTCTCTAATTTCGTGTTGTTTTAATGAGTTATGTCATATTTTGACATCCCTATTTAGAAATACTGTAGAGTAAAAAACAATACCTACATAACAATGTCACCTTTAAACTTGATTTTGAATTTACTTTAATTATTTATTAAATGATCTAAAAGTGAAAATATATGCACAAAAAATAGAACAACAAAACTAAAACAACTACGTACAATAATTAAAAAATTCGGTCATTTAGCATATGTGCTTTTTATCCAAAAGTCAAATGTGTAGCTCACTAAACAACAGTGTTATCAGAATTGGATTGGATTGACCAGTCGGATTGGTCCAACAGTGACTCGGGGCCTTAACCGACCCGGTTCTCTAATCGGACCGCATAAAGAAGAGAACTGGTTTAAAAACCGAAAAATTGACCGATTTTTATAAAAAACCATGAACCGACAATTTTTATAAAAACTGGACAGTTTGAAGACAAATGAAATAAATGCCTTAAAATTATAGAAGCCACCATTACCCTGATCACGCTAAGTCGCAGAAGCCTCCTCTGAACCAAGCGACCGTCGATCTCTATCTTTTGGCCAGGCTAAATCGCAGAAGCCACCACTCCACTCCACTCCCAGGTGACCAACGAGCAGCAACCAGGAGAGGCGACTGCGAGTCTTCGACCATCAATCAGGCTACCTCGACTCAAGCGAGGCGACTACGACCATCGATCTCTCTCCCCTAACCTCGCAACTCAAACCATCGAGCTCTCTGCTGTCATCTCCTCCCTTTTTCTTACTTCTATCAGATCAAACTGTAACATTAAGGTAAAAACTTCCTACAACTAATATATGCATCCAAGGCTAGATCAAATACCCCCTCCTACAATCTCAATTTTCCCCTCCTACAATCTCAATTTTATCAAACAATTTGGTTGTGTAATTACACAGAGAATGTACGTCATGCTCTTACTTATTTTTTAACCAGTAGTTGCAAATTAGTGAATGATGAATGATCACCTATTAATGAATGATGTTTTTATTTGAGAATGGAATACATCATAATTGGGAGTATCATCAAAGATTGTTCTGTTTGTTCTGTGCTGTTTTAATTGAGAATGGGGTTTGGACTTGGAGTGATTGTTTGTACTTGGATTGGAATTTTGATATTTGGCACATGTGTTTTTTTTACTTAATTTCATAAATTTTATGGCAAATTGTATACATTTTAGACATTTATTATATTTTTTAGCTAAATTATTATGTTTTATAATTATTATATATATTTTTATTTTTTAATTATATGACCGATCCAACCAATTGACCCAACGGTTGAACCAGTGAACCATTATCCCGGTGTCCTTGCCGGTTCGATGACCGGTCCAGTTCTGATAATATTGCTAAACAATCCACACTTTTCTAAATGGACTTGCTTGCCTGAAAAGTCCATTTCGAAGGCACACCAACCACACCCGTATCATGTAATAATTTAGTAGTGATTATCTGGTAAAATGGAATTAATAGTTTAAATGTAATTTGCTAAGATAAATTCTAATTTAGTCAGAGGCATCAGATGGGACATTTGGATAAGATATAACTTGTAAAAACTAATAACAAAATGATAGGGTTTTTAATTGAATTGAGTTGGTCGGGTTTTGAGAATATTCATATTCGTTTTGGTTATGACTAGTCGATTTTAATTGCCGACCTTAGAATTTTGCTCAAAACTCCGCTCGATACAAGTTTATTAAGTGCTATGGCAGTCTTAGATACTATTTGAGAATCCAATCCAACAATTAATAAATCATCTTAGAATTAAGATATTTGAGTTTAGCTTTAGTGAATTTAGGTGGTAAACGAGATTGTATACCCTTCAAATAAATGGGTTAACACGAGCATAGCTAACTGTGATACAAACCTGACTCAACGTGACTTATAGATGCCACAAACTTGGCATAACACAAATTCATACAAGATTATAATTACATCAAATATGAGTTAGTGTCATCCTATAGATTTGCTCAACCCAAACATTGCAGTTGGTGTCATCCAACACAATCTCTACAGGATAAGTCACATCATTTAGAGAAGTCATAGTAAAAAAAATGGTCAGAGCATGTTGGAAACTCATCAGAAAAAGTCAACGGAGTGGTAGCTAATTGTCACAAAAGTCGTCAGAGCAATGCAGAAAGTCGCCGAAAGTTCGCCAAAGGATAGTCAAAAGGTTGTCAGATGATGGCTGGAGTAGATTGGATCATCGTCAAAGGACAACTGAGGATAAATCAAAACATTGTCGGAGGATGCCCTACAAAGAAAGAGGCTCAATAGTTCTAATGTGGAAAATTCTCGTAGAAAAACTACATAACATATTATCGTCGATCAAAAGAATTTTTGAGTCTGATATCATATAAAATAAGAGAATTAGAAAAAAAAATATTGATTGTATATTACCTTAATATATTTTATTATATAAAAGAATAATGAGATATCATAATCTAATTGATGTGACATAAACATGTAAAAACATTTAGACGCTCAACTAGCATGTGTATTTGTGCACTCACTAGTCAAAAATCCCAACGTCTTTTCTCCGAGTGACAGCTGCACTCAAATATAGGCACCAGGTTATCTTTTACAAGGTTTGCAGTCCACTCATTGACTCCCAAGACACCATCATATGCATAAGTTTTTTTATTTTTATTATTTATTACCATCAAACATCACACATAATAATTCAAATAAAATTTACAACTTAAAATTATTTTATTTTATAATATGGTATCAAATTTGATGCAATAATAAAATAAATAAACCACCTCTACTATTAAATGACCGTTACTGTATCAGTATCTTAACCCCAATTTATAACCATCGATGACCACCGTCTCGTACATATCCACTTACTTGATGATATGATTAGCCATGAAGACTCTTAAACACATCAATTTGGCAGAATGAGTGCATTCATTCGATTAGCTCAAAAACAAAAATATGTATCCAAAAAAAAAAAAAAACAGATTTGGACATGCTTGTATCTATACATTGATATAAATGGTTCACCAAAGCCCAACCATGAGATGATTGAAAAAGTTATTCCTATTCCAAATATTCAACAGAGATACTACTACATGTGTTCCTCAAGCAACCAAAGTTAAGCTTAGTGAACACTCAAAGCACTTCATTGAGACACAGAGAAAAACACAAGGGTATGGACATACAACCCAATTAGCCAAAAGTCCATAGCTCTGGTCGACATGTTAATAAAACCTAATGCATATCAAAACCCAAACAGTCAAATCATGAGAATACATCCCCTGTAAGAATAAGATCAAACGACGCAGATGATAATGTAGAATAATTGAGTTAGACCTAATAAGTTACACCAAGGCAATGCTGCTCTCGCCGCCAGGGGGCTTGCGAACCCCACCAAGGTAGTCCCGAGATTCTGCCTTTCCATCAGCAAAGATGTTACTGCCGCTCATCTCTCGTAGCTTTGCCGAACTGAGAGGTTTCTCTGCAGATTGTGGAGGAGCATCTCCCTTGAAAATGTCATTTCCTGACAGCTCAGCAAATTTCTGATTCGGGATCTTCTTTGCTGTCTTGACGATAGGTTCTTCACTGAACATGTCATTACTCTGAGCACCAGCAGGCTACACAATTAATGTGGTTGAAAACTCATCAGCTAATAAAGCATGGTGAAAACAAGCATAAATTTCTAACTGCATTAAAGACCATCAGTAGGTCCTGAACAGAAAATGAAAGAATCAATACAACTAGATTGTAGAGAGCCTAGCCTAGCCTAGCATGTCCAAGTATGGCAGGGGCTTTGGGTCATCAAAGTCATATAGGCATGCACCATTAGCATGCTGATATTTCCAAATTTCTTTAGAAAAATTGAATTTTTCGAAGTGCATGAGGTGGTAACAGGGAGAACCAAAGATAATTCACTCCTACAACCAACGTTGTTCACTCACATTAGGGACTTTGACAGATGTGTGTACATTATGGGGTGCAGGTTCTCCAATGGTTATGCTTTCTCTTAATGCCAACGCACGAGCAGACAAAGGTCGAGGTTGAATTTCTGGAGGGGGCGCAAAAATGTCATTCCCACTGAGCTCTTTGCACTTGGCATCAGAAAATTGTTTCTTCAACGTTGACTCAGACTCACTCTCTAGTGTCCCACTTAGCTCACGAAGCTTTGCAACCTCAGCCAATGTAGTAGGCTTCTTAGGAGAAACAGTTTCTTCTTCGGCAAATGAAATCTGACTGAACCCAGCAACTGCTTGCTGATGAAAATCCAATCATCAGGAAAAATAAAAATGCAATTGTGAGGTATCACATACCAAATGAATCAAACTGACTGCAAACTGGCCTATTACACAGACTTTGTGAAATTGATATCACACAAATCTTTGAAGTAAAACTAATTGAACATAATTTTAAATTGGCCATGTCCAATAAATACCTGGTACATGCGTAATCCGGTTTTGTTAGCAGGGGTAAGATTGGCACTATCAGATTCTAGTGCATCATTGTCTCCACCAGATGCAAAAATACCACTACCAGTTATCTCCTTTAACTTATAACCTGAACAAGGCTTCCTGCATTAGAAAGCTAACATTTTCAGCAGACTGCAGACACCAATAACTGAGCAAACTGATTAAATGAAAGCGAGGTGAAATTGTGCTGCGTGAATGAGTCACATGGTTATGAATATATGCACTATGCAGTTTCGCTTTCATCAAGCCTTTTGGTACAGCAGAAAACACTGATATTTCAAAATTCACAAATTTAACGAGCTGCAAAATGAACACAAGAAGTTTAGGTTGTAAGTATTTTTATCCTTGAAATTGCAGCCCTCTGCTCTGTTATTTGTATGATTCATTATGCAGATTAGGCTATTTAAAATTGAGTACGTCCTCAACATCTGTTCAGAGGATAATTTGATAAGCAAAAAAGTTAAATGGAAAGACAATAACATAAGCATCGAATATGATGAATGTCATGAAGCATATTGATACAGCCATTAAGCGTTTCCGTTTGTAAGGAAGACACGCGATGCCCAAACATTAGCAGTTGGACAGTTCCAACCCATATTTGGTCACAGATTCTAGTCTCCTTTTCCCACTTCCTCGAGTATGTGAGTCATTATTGAGTTAGGTCCAAATTAGTTGAGGTTGCCTCCATGGCTGGACTGAATGAAGACCTACACTTCGACATTACTTTCCCAATTTAGGTGTCCTTATATTTAACTCATTCGAACCCACAACGCTTAAGGTTGCAATGCAAGTCCAACACATTTACCATTTCACATACCAATGTTAAAATTCACAAAACAATAAATCTTTGTAACAGGTAACATTGGTTGATCCCAAATTCACACAAATAAAAAGCAAAAAATGAATCAGAAGAGCCAAATCAAGAAAATCGCGTTTGAATCCCATTATTCTTCGATGACCAAATACGAAGATGAATAAGGAAACATTAACCAAAGCGATGATTTAGAGGAACTTCTAGGTAGATGGTATTAAAAAAACATACAGAAAATAAACACAGTGATGAGACTCGGTGGGGAACAAGCATAAGCATAGTGAAAACCATGAACAATACAGACATACATAAGAGCAAACAAAACCAAACAGAAACAGAAAATCTACCATATCAACAACTTGTGAGGGCATTGCAGGAGAAAATACCAAGAAAAAGTGAAAGTAAATAATTCCGGATTTTAGGAGAGAGAAAAAAAACTAGGCCAGATCTCTGTCTCACCGTTTATTCAAGCTCTCAACTTCTTCATCTGTAACCTGACCTCCAAATACCACCTTACTGATCCCATCCGACGGCTGTCATTTCACCCCCCAAATCAAATCAAATCAAAAAACAGAAATCAGATAACGAAATCAAAGAAGACACCACTAATTGTTTATCCAGATAAGAACTGACCTGGTGAGAACGGGCCGATGAACGAGCACCTGAAACTGCGGAACCGGTGGCTGCCGAATCCGCAGGCGGATTTTCCGGCCAGGTGAGCAGATCTGCTGTGCTATTGCGAGGCTTTCTCACCGGTGTACTCCTCTCCATTTTTCCTACACATCAAAACCCCCGAATCAGAATTGGAATCGATACAATTCCCCTTCTTCACCCCTACAACACACACAGACGCACAAATCAAACTTTTTTCTCTCTCCACCCACCAAATGTTAAGATCAATCTCCGAAATGACGAGGTTGTCCGTTGTCCTCCGCTCTGTACAACTCTCTCTCTCTCTCTCTCTCTCTCTCTCTCTTCTGTAGCTTGTTGGAACTTGGGAGCTAAGACTAGTAGTGGCTCTGTTCTGGGTTGCTTATAAAAAAGCGTTCACTTTCTCTCTCCGAAACTCAGTACTAAATTTGAATTTTTATTCCGCCTCAGTTGGTTTTTTTTTTTTTTTACTTTACACCCTCAAACTAGGGCATTTATGTTATTTTGCACCCTTAATTATTAAAATTTTTACATTATTTCCTCAATTATTTAATTAATATTACATTGTCCGAAACACGAGAAATACTATTTAGATTTAAAATGTTTACATAATTTTTTTTATTAGAACATAATTTGCTGACATTAAATAAGTCAACAAATCAAGACAGCATTTTAAATTAAAACTCAACCGTTAGTTATCTTTTTTTTATATATAGAAAATAAAGTGAAAATAAAAAATAATATAGTTTGAGAGATAAAATGGAATAACTATAGTAAAATTTTAATGGGTGTTATTAATTGGAGGAAAATAAAGTTAATAACAATAGTTAAAAAGTATAATATGCAAAACATAATAGTTAAAAGGGTGAAGTGGAACAAACCTTATAGTTTGAGGGTACAAAATATAATTAACAATCTATTTTTTATTCTTTTTGAGGCATGTGCATCCGTTGCCATTGACAGCGAAGCACCACCGGCCTCTGGCCTCTGGCCTCTGTTCTTCTCCATTAACCTTTGGCGTAGTATGTTTTTTGGGTAAGTAAACCTTTTTTTAGTTCCATCGTTGAGTCTTTCGGTCAATTTACGTACATTTTGATTAATTATATTTTTAATTTAATTAAAAATAAGTCATTTATATTACGATTAAAAATATTTATGAAAGACAAACTCATCATAATTTGGCATCAATGAATTATCGAAATTTGAATCAAGACGTCTGAGTTTACAATTCGTTTCTATCTCTATTACTGCGTAAACTATCTTTTGGGTTGGTTAAGCCACCTTATGAATTCATTACCAATGA
The DNA here is from genome assembly GCA_023539305.1 of Ilex asprella. NCBI lineage: Eukaryota > Viridiplantae > Streptophyta > Magnoliopsida > Aquifoliales > Aquifoliaceae > Ilex > Ilex asprella. The sequence continues at coordinate 46,325,924 of CM042184.1, read as the reverse complement.
CACTTATCAAAATCAAAAGAGGGACCGGCTTTTTTAGGAAATTATGCAATTGCCACAATTCTTAAATTCTAAACTACTTCCTGATGTGTGCTTCCTTCCTCCTAAGGCAAGACTACTTTTCGAAGACAGATACCTAACTTTGTTATAGATGGGGCAATGTTTTCTTTTTTCTAGCCAACAGAGCAAAGATCAAATAAGATCAAATCTAATCACATGGGGGGTGATGTTTTCGACATGTTACGATCTCTTTTTTAACAACACAAATATCATGACGGAAAGAGCTTTTTCAATCAAAATCGTGCTGTGTCGTGTAATGTTTCAATTTGATTTTGGGTGTTTTTCATTTCTTTCTCTAGCAAAAATTCTTAATCACCATAAGTTGGGGAAAGATTATAAATATTTCTGCAAATGGATAGGATTAAAACAAAATAATGAAGTTTAGTGAAGTTACCAAAATCTCCCCAGCTACCGTAACGAACAACAAGATCTTTTTCATTTTGTGAAGTTACCAAAATCTCCTTCCATTTAAATAAATTAGCAATGCACGACGTAAAAACAATTTTAATTTTTTTATATAAAAAATATAAATTATTGCTAATTTTAATTATTGTTAATTTATTCTATAAGTCTTTGAGTACCTAATCTGTTATTTATTTAGGTATCTCTTCGACCCCTTTAAGCATTTGCTTATCTAATTATATATTATAAAATTATTAATTTTTATGTTGTTAAATGATTGATTAAATTACTTATAATATTATTATATTATTACATAACAAAAAATAAAATATAACATATATTTAATGGTGAAATTCAATCTTGTAACTACATAAACATAATAATTTAGTAAATATAAGACTTTACTTTTTATATAGATATAAAAAAATTGTATATAACTGTACTGCAAATAAATTAGGTCAAAAATATTTAAAAGTTCTTATAAAATAGTCAAAAATAAGTTGAAAGTCAAATATGAGTAAAAAACAAAAAACTAGATGAAATTATATAGTTGGATATGACTGACTTTATTATAATAATTAGGGATAAAATAAGAAATCAAATTTGTTTTTCACAAATATTGACATCTATAAATAGTATAAAATTATGCATTCAATTAGATTGATTTTGATCTTTCAAATGAATTCAGGGCGAGAGCTTTATTTGTGTGTGTGTGTGTGCATAAAATAGATATGCAGATAAGTTATTATATATATTTACTAATTTTTTTTGTCATTTAGTACTACAAAGTTATTTGTAGGAGTTTTCATTGTAGCATCCGTCTGACTACCGGTAGAAAAAAAAATGAGTTAATTGTACCGGAGGTTCTTAAAATATAAAATTTATTTTATTTTGTTCTTCAATATTTTAATTTCATTATTTTAATCCATGAAGTATTGTATATATTTTTATATGATCTCTCAAACAGACAACATCTAAATTGTTAACTGTTTTTTATCACAAACTTGACATATGATACTTACATTTGGACAAAAAGTAATTTGGGTAATTTTTGACCAAATTTGGATAACTAATGATTAAAATTGTGTAATTTAGGTAACTCTTTGACCAAAATTTGAGTAAATTTTTTATCAAGAGTTATCCAAATTATTTTTTTTTTGTCATATTTAAGTATTTTGTGACAAGTTTATAATAAAAATAGTTAACAATCGAAATTTTGTCTGCTTGAGAGACCATATAAAAATATATTCATTATTTCAGGGACTAAAATGATGTAATTAAAATATTGGAGATTAAAATGAGACAAAATTTATACTTTAGGTACTTTTAGTGCAATTAAGCCAAAATAAAAAGGTTTGTGGACTTGATTGCTAAAAAAATTATAATGGATCGAACTATCACGTCCAAGTTTTATCCTGCCACAGCCACTAAAGCTTACACTTGTCTGTGTTCCATCATTTGGTACATAACCATGTCAGATAATGCAGGTGGACAAAGTACCAAAAGGTGGTAAAGGGCAAAGAATGATGGACCCAACCGTTCATGTGAGCTATTGTGCTATCGCAGACACCCCTTGCCTGACTATGCTCCTTCATAAAGCTATGCAAAGCTCCTGTTGAAGGGAATAAAACTCAGTAGAAATGGTCCAGAAAATTTCCACCTCTTTTTTGTGGATGACTCAATCCTATTCTCGAGAGCTAGTAGAGGGACTGTTTAACATTGATGGATTGTTTGAACAGGTAGTGCTATGCATCTGGACCAGAAACAAGTCATCAGTCAGCTTGAATTGGAATACTCCTACCCAACTTCAGCAAGAGTTAGGTGCTATATTAAGAGTTCTAATGGTACAAGGCTCTGGGAAATATTTAGGATTACCTATGAAATGGGGTAGATCAAAGAAACAAACCATCACATGGATTAAGGAGAGGGTCCAAGCAAAGGTGGCAGGCTGTCAAGTCGGTTGTACAGGCCATCCCAACTTATGTGATGAGTGTAGGTTGGGGGTTAAAGAGGTTGACACACATGTCAATGCCAATGGTAATTAAAGAGGGTGCGTAAAACAAGTGGATGGGCCGAAAGAAATTCAAGGAGCCTGTTAACCAAGGGACGAACTAATTGGGTAGAAGGTAGGTGAAATATGCTCTCACCAGCCAAAAAATCATTCCTTTCAGTAGACAAATAATGTGAATATTTATAGCACAGTGTTCGGACAAGTCGGACTACCCGCAGCGACCCTTTATCACTCACGCTAACCTACAATTGCCTCGACCGCGACAATACCAATGACCGCTAACGACGAGCCGTGCGTCCCAACATTAACTAGACATATGTGATGTTTTCCCAAACGCAACCTAGACGTGGTCCCGCGGAAGGTGCAACAGTCAAGGTGAGAGTGGGCTCCCAAGGTCCATGACCTCGACTAGCGTGGGACCATCACCTCGAGAGGACCATGACCGCGATGCCCCCAACGCGCTCCTACTTGGGTTCTGTCTTTCCCTCTCTAGACGAGACCTTTGTCGAGGTGCCCAATAAAGGACATCCACATAATTTCAGTCCTTCAGCCATCAATCAACATGTCCCGTTATTCCATATGTTAATCTAGACCAATAACTCTAATTACCTTAGGAGTCCCTCCAGATCCCAGTCAACAGCATCCCAATGGATAGTGAGTCATACATTGGGAGGCCTGTTCGAGCAAATTAAACCTTCAAGACCTTACCCCAGACCGGTGTTGACAATCGTGCTCGTCCACCCCCATTGCTCAGTTCTCCCTTGAGGAGGGTCATACTTCCATGTCCCTAAGTGGGGACATTTCCTCTTAGTTCAGCGGGTCAGTCGAGCAATGATGTCCAATAAGTTGAGAATACCACTCCCACACTGAAGGAGACTAGTTTCACTGAGTTTGTCCCATATTTCTGTGATTTCACTTCTGTCCACCCTTGGTGAAGGGTCCACTTTTCCACTTTCAATGCGATGAGAATGTATTTCGCCATGATGTAGTATTGTGTTTGAGGGCATCACGCCTAGAGGTGTTGCACATAGGTGTCACGCATTGGGCATCACACATGACATTGTTATCTACACCAGTCCAGTTAGATGTTGTCGGGCCCCATGTTCATATCAATTGATGGCTTATGCCACTTGTCCTGTTATGATGTAGACATGTGTCCTGAACTTATCAGGTACTACAATGAGTATTTTCAAAATTTGTAAGTCATTAACCCAAGAAATCACCTCTTGTGTATTCAGGTTCTAGTGGAGCAAAAGTACAGGAGAGAGAGGGATCCATAGGAAAAAAAAAGGGATATCCTCACAAAGAGGAAACTGGAGGGAAGGCTGGATTTGGGGGGTGTGAGCAAACTAAACAACAAACGAGGGCCTTTGAGCCGAAGTGGGAAGCTCCGCCAAGAGGATGTCTAGGGATGAATTGTGATGGAGCTTTCCTCTCTAAATCCAAGAGATGAGGCTATACAGTGGTTGTCAGAGATCACTTGGGTAGTTTGATAACAGGTACTTCAGGTGCCATGTATGTGGCCTCCCCTTAGCAGCTGAATCCTGGACTGTAAGGCGTGCATGTAAGTTGGCAGTGGAAGAACATTATCAGGCTGTGATTATTGAAACTGACTCTTAAGACACTCATTGACTCACTGTCAAATGAGCCAGTGATACTGTTGGTGGAAGTGGGAACCATTCAGGAAGACATCTGCAAGTATATGCAACAGCTCCCTTCAATTCAATTGCGAGCAGTCAAGAGGGACCTGAACTAGGTGGCTCACCTGGTAGCTTCATAAATCAAGAGCGGCACTACTCACAGTTTTTCATAATGCAGTGTAAATACTTGGTGAAAAATAAAGATATGACATTTTATTCATATAATACTAATTAAACGTATTAATTGTGTACACTCTTGAATTAGTCATGTTTAATAATAAGCCGACCCAACCCACTTCAAATCATTTTTAGGTTTGTATCAATAAATAATTAATCATAACATATTAATTTTGTATTGTGTTCGAATAATGTTGTCGTATCAAGTTGAAAATTACCCCTACTTCCAAGTTCAGTAATTATGAAAGTTCTACATTTAATTGTTGATAATAACATATAAGAACGAGCTGTAAATCCAAACATTCTAAGTTTAAATTTTGACAACCCCTTGAGGTCAGGTCATGAGAGACTTATCCTCGTAAATATCCTAATTCAGGAGTGGATAGTCTGCATTTGACTGGACCTGCGAAGAGCTCAATTGAAGTGCGCATAAGCCGATCTGGACACCCGTGATCGTTGAACCAAAAAAAATAATAACATGACAATAACGTGATTTCCACAAAGTTTTAAATTTTGTATTGAAATTGTTCATGAACAGTACAAATCAACACCGCCCATGACAAAGAATATATTGTTCCTGACCTGTACTCCAATGCAGGCTCCCAGCCTGGAATTCTTGAAGGATGCAGGATCACTTTCACTTCCTTCCTTACTTGGCCTTCTTACATATCACAAAACTGTATTTCCCTGTGTCTCTGTACAATCAACCAACTGGATTTTCAACAACTCCAAGCTGTTTCAGTTGGGGACAACACTAGTCACAACTGCTATTCACCTAAATTGGAGAACGTTAACTGCCGGTAAATTAACAACTTATCATCGGTTTCATCGAAATCAAGTCCATCCTCTCCATAATCCATTTCAACAATGGTTCTATCATCATGATGAAGCTGCTCTTCTTCTTCTTCTTCTTCTTCTCTAAAATGACCTTGTGTATTTTGTCCACGTGTAGGCAAGGTGTCCAATTCTACCAGTTGCATCTCCGAGTCTATAAGAGCGTCCATCCGGGCACGTTCCCTGTCTCTTGGATAGGTGCAATAGAGGAAAGAGTAGATAAAGCAACAAAGCGCCATTGGAATCCCAATTGCTGTATAAAGTGCCTTGGCCAATGATGCAGCATTCTCTCTGTCTGTTCCAATATCTTCAGATCCTTCAGGAACTGGTTCATAACCATAAACATGTTGAGCTAGCAGTCCAACTACAGGGGGAGCGAATGAAGATAATACGGACTCAAACGATCTATCCAAAGCATAAATACTTGTTCGGGATTTTTCAGGTACAATCTCTGCAAAAATTGGACTGTATACACCATATCATCAAGATATTAGAACTGTAAATACATCCTTTTTCAAATTAAATTACTTTTCCTCGCATCCTAATTTATTTTGTTCAATAATTAATAAGACAATTACTACAGATGCACTCGTGTCTCGAGGAAGTACGTGAACTCTGCACCGCTTCCTTTCAGGCCGGCGGAAGATACTCCTCAAGCTTAATAGCTAGTGATTTAATTCTTCTCTGTATATTGATAATATCATCTCAGGATCAATAATACTAACAAAGCCTCTTCGCATGTTACTGACACCACCCACCCATGACCCAACGAGAGCCAAAGGAAAAAAAAAAACCCTTCCTTTGAGGCATGGGCAGGAGCCTTGTGACTTAAGTATCAAACCATATCATTATTTTGGGTCACGTATACCTTATATTCTAAGCACCCTGCACTCAATTTGACAAGTGATAGTACATGTGACTTGTAAACACAAAGCGAGCAAAGCACAAGAAAATATAGAGTGTGCATATAGAATCTTTACTTGTTTGTAGCTGGAGCATTCCAAGATATGCAAAACCCGGTAATGAACAAGAAGAAAACATGCACGAACATTGTGGATGGATCATCTGGTAAAGCCAACAGAAGTATTGCAGCAAGAGGGATGGCTAATGCGGAGCTTATCTGCGACAGAATAATCCTGCCAGAATTTGGTAAACGCTTGGATAGAGTGTCCCCCATTTTACCTCCAAACAGCCCTCCAAACGAACCAGCAAGCACAAACATGCCTATGAGGAAGGCAGTCTTCTTATGAGAGAATCCAGTAAGCTCTAACCACAAGGGTGCAAATGACAAAGCTGACCAGGGGAATGAACCAGTGACACCCTGAGCCACAATAATCTGGAAGGAGTGAATCTTCATGACTGATTTTGCTTCCCGAACAAGGTCTTTCACTTCTGACAAGAAGGATTTTCTTGTAACTTGAGCATGAGCTTTCACACCACCATCGGAAAAGTGTGGATCATTAGCAAAGACTCGAACTAGAATGCCCACAGTGACACTGATAATCCCAACAAGATGAAAGGAAATTCTCCAACCGGATATACCCATAAATGTGGTTGGAGCTAACAATAAAGAAAAGAGTCATCCAATGATTGAGCCAAGGTTGCTGGTTAGCTGTAGCCATCCAAAAGCCATACCACGGTTGTTGTCATCCGTTGAGTCAGCTACAAGGGACTGAATTGCAGGTGCAACTATGGCAAGGCCAACCCCATTCAAAGCTCTTGATACTGCAACCTAAGCAGCACAAGCTGAACAACATCAGGGTGCAATTGACGAGTTTGTAGCAGTAATAACAACTGTAGTCTCTTTTTACATTGCTAAAAAGTTCCAAATGCATATATTGGAGGGAAATGTGTAAATATCTTTTAAGAAAATTGGAAGTGGACTACACATAGATTGCAGAAGTGACGACAAGAGCTAGATTAGTTAAGCTAGGGTTTGGTACATTTGTACATATATAAATGACACATAATCAGTTTTGTTAAGTTGATGATTGTATTATTATAGTCCCAATACATTAAATGTTTACTATACCATTCATTAAATGAAATGTTGAATCCTTGTCCTAGTTCAAAAGCTATTGATTTTTTTTATTTTAATTTTGCTTTGCCAAATCCTTTTAGTTCAAACATTGCATGGTTCATCATTAAAGACCACAAAGTTCCTTATGCCAATTAAGCTAAGATGCTGATTCTATCTTCCAGTTAGTACAGGATTTTTCTTTGGGAGTATAAATGTCCTGCCTCAAAAAAACATTTTTTTTCCTAGACGAAATTGCAGTTGCTGCGCCTCTGACTCTCATCATTTCTGCTAAGAGCGGAATTCTGGCTCCGACAATAACCATTCAAATGACATTCAACATATTATTTTTTATTTCAAACTCCATAGACGCAAACATTTAGATTTCTGCAAAATATTGGCAACATTTAATGAAACATTCTAACCATTAGGCAATATTTGTTTATCTAATGCATCCCATTAGTTTTGGTATCACATTTCTTTTGGGGCATGTTTAGTTCGGGTACAAACGAATGATGGAATTGAGTAATTGGTTCCCATTCAATCTATATAAATGGCAGTATTAAGAGTACTATTTAATCTATCATTTGTGTAATAAGTTTCAACCAAGATTAGGATAAGGTAAAAATCTATAATTGTAATTGTAAAAATCTAAAAATCTATAATATCGAAGTCATGTTTGGATTAAGTAATAGTGTATAGTATTAAACTAAAAATGACAACAAATATAGAGGGCGGTATCTGATGGTCAGATATCTACGATTGGTATATCTTTGAAAGCGCAGATGGAAATAATAAACAGGTTCCTCAGGGGCTAATTAAGCCACTTTAGTACAAACCAGAAGGACTGGAGCTTTCCAGAATGTGTAGTTTTTATACGAGGGCATGGACCTAGGTTTACTAGGATAATAAAGTCATTGTGCTTTTAATACTGAACCTATTAAAAATAATACCACTTACTACATGTTATTCATTAATAACCAATATTAAGTGTTAAATGATAATAATGAACTGGATCATTATAACTCAATTCAAACTTGGTATTACATCATTACTGGATTAAATAAATCCAATCCAATCTCTTAATACCTAAACCAAATATACTCATTAGTGTCAAGTAACGCAAAATTATAGTTTTATGATTTTGCATATAATCTAAATCCCCCTTCCTATTTCCATTCATCAAATTGTCTTCTAATATCAGTTGCCCAGGATGATAAACTTGTCCTACCACTATCTTAGCATAGCCTATACTGCTATACTCAATCTCGTAGTCTATTAGTAAAAACAACAGCAATTGAATCCAATCTTGTCAAGAATAATTAAAATGACATCCAACCCAAATACCCACAAAAAAAAAAAAAAAAACAATTCATCTAGGCAAGTCAATTTTGAAATCAATCCAACACCACCTAACATATATATAATCACACAATAAATCAAAACATAACTAAAATTTCCACGATTCCAAAGCCCAAAATACAAATTGAAGAAAAAAATGGATTGGTGGTGGATTGACCTGAAAGAAGGTGGAGGAGAAGGCGACAAGGAAGGTGGCGGCGGCCCATAGGAAGGCCCCATAAGCGATGACATGGGCTCGGTTGTGACGCACGGCTAGGTAAGTGGCTAGAGGGTAACACGAGGCCTGAACCATCGAACGGAACAGTGTGAGCGAGCCCAGACCAGTTGGATCCGTGTGGAGTGCCTCTCCGACTTCCTTGTAAACTCCAGGGAGAAGTGACTCATCGGCTCTTTCCATTATCCCGGCGAGGTTCACCAGAATCAATGTAGCCATCTCTGACCTCATTTTCTTCCAATTTGTTTGAAAGATTCAGAGGAAACAGAGTAGGGTTTTGTAGCGTTAAGGCGTTAATCCCTAAATTCGTAGTGTTCTGTGTTTCATCTCTCTCTCTCTCTCTCTCTCTCTCTCACACACACACACACACACAACACGCGACGGTTGTAGGTGGTTGAAACTTGGAAGGGAGGGAGCAGCGGAGTCAAAATTAAAAAATGCGTGTTTGACTAATCATGCATGATTCGGTCCCACTTACGTTAGTAAGCTGTAATTAAGGAATTTGACTTAGATACCTAAGCCATGGAGGATTTTAAAGTTGCTGTTGTAAGCTTCATCGTCCTTTTATAGTAGTTCCCAATAAATAAAAAATATATATAATTTTTATAATTCATTGTGTTACTCAAAAAAAATTCAATATATAAATTTTTGGGATCTGATTATAAGCTAAAATGTTAAGATCGATTTAGATTGATCTTATAAAAATTATGACTTTTGAGAATATCTTATAATTTTTAAAATTTAAGAGTTTGCGATTAATCTTAAAAAAATTTAAGTTCAATAATAAAATTATTAGTATCAATCACAAATATTTATGATTGATCGCAAAAACATTAAAAATTATAAATAATTCTAAAAAATTATATGACGTTTCACTACCCAAGCATTCTCATAATTAAGAAGTTTGTTATCATTTCAATAGGAAAGCGTGCTTAGGTTTATGTTTGATCTATGGACATGAGGTGGAAGTTTTGATTGTTTTAAAAGCTTTTCCTCTTTGGTTGATTTGTTTTTTTCCCAGCAATTGTCACTTCCACTTTTTATGTAGAAGTATTGTAGTACAAAAAACAAAAGAACTTCGACTTCAAAAAAATTAGGAATTTTTTTTTTTTTGACTTGACTACGGTGTTAGAGCAACTCCAGCGGGATAGTTAAAGGAGGCTTATTAGCTATTTTAGATAGTCAATTCATAAATTTTTTCTCCAATGGATTATTTGTCTTACTCGGTATTACTCATTTCTTAATATTGGCTTGCTAGATCTGGCAACCGATTGTAGCTAGCTATTCCTCAATACAAGACTCTCTCAACAGAAGACATCGTCTTCATTGTCAAGCTCAATCAACAGTCTTCATCATTTGGAAGGCTCTTTCTCTCTCTCTCTCTCTCTCTCTCTCTCTCTCTCTCTCTCTCTCTCACACACACACACACACACACACACACACACACACAGAAACTCCATCATCCTCTTCACAGTCGATGGTTCTCATATTTTTTATCACAACTTGAGACCTTTGGATTAGGTTGAGAATATCAAGAACTGAGGTAATAAAACCCCAAAAAATTTAGCAAAACCCTAAAAAAATTTAACATAATTCCTCAAAAATTCAGCAAAATCCCCCTCCTCAAAAAAATCTAGCAAAACTCAAAAAAATTCAATAAAACCCCCCCAAATTTTGAGTATTTTATATAAATACTCAAATTGGTATTTTATTTGGGATCATACCATACATATGGGTTGCCAATTTATTGGTATGTTTTATGTTTTGAAATTATTCCTATTGCTTTGTCATCATGCTCCGTCATCACTATGGCGCTTATGTGTTACATCACGTGATATTTTTAAATTATATTATTGAAAGTTAGTTGAAGTAGTTAGTTAAAATAGAGAGCGTGGTTGAAGTAAATTTTAAAAAATAGTTAGCTAAAATAGATAATTCAATATTTTAAATATATCTTGAATAGCTATTTTAGATAGTGTGGTTAGAGATACTCTTAGGGAAAAAAAAGTTGTACCATATCTCCAAATTTTATGATTTTAATGGGTGTTTTAATAATTTTTGTGGGTCATTTCAAAATAAGAAAATTTACAATTTTTGTGGGTGATCACTTTTGTGATAACTATTTTTTTACCACTTTGCAAGTACCACAAAAATGATAAAAAAACATTGATAAAAAAAATAAATGACAATATAATACCAAAATATTTTTTTTTAGTATTGTAATCTTGTCCGCTTTTTTGGTTAAAGTGAAAATACTCGATCTTATTTGCAAAATAATGTTTTCCCAAACTAATCCAATGTTGTTAGACACTTTTTACAATAAGGTGAGTCCTTATGTTTTTTTTTTTTTTCAACAGTAGAAATGTTTGAACCAGTTTATGTGCATTTCAACTAATCTCATTCTTGGTCCAGTCAAATTTAAGTCATCCACACCTCATGGCCTGACCCCCAAAAGAGTTGTCAACATTTAAACTAAGAACGTCTGAATTTATATTTTGTCTTTGTTAACGCTTGATCTACTATCTCTAGAGACAGACTTACGTGAGGCTAACCCTTTTTTTCTATTAGTAAAAAAAAGGGTGAGAGCAAAAGAAAGTGATCAAAGACCACCTTAAGAGGGCCTTATTGGTAAGATCATGAGACTCTTAATCATACTTGTTACTCCTTTAAAAAACGAACTTAGCGGTTAATCACTGAACTTCAAACTAACCTTTTGCTTCTACACTTAACCTCCTCCGATTCACCTTCATGTGAATTCAAAATATGTACAATCCTTCATAGATCACGCACGTTTGGTGATTCGAAATAATTTTCTCTTAAAATTTTTATGGCAATATTTTCCAGCCCAAATAGTTCTAAGGAGGAAACACTTTATTGATTAAGTTGTCGTCCAAACTGAATTGGGCCGAAAATACATCCAAGAATTTAGGCCCATTCCATGTTATAGATCCAGTCCAATGAGTTGGCTCAAACTCCTAGTTCAGATTTGATCTAAAAATAATCTTAATTTGAATCAAATTAATCGAATATAGTTTCATATTTCTTTTTTTACCGATATCCAAATATGTTATATCAAATTTAATCAATTCAAATTTAGATATTCTAATATTGGATCCGATTATAAGTCTTTTAGTATAAGTCTAATAATCTAAGTCTCTCTGACATTCAATTCAATTCTTTCTGAATTTTTTAGTTAAGGGTAGAAAATAAAATGGTATATTAGAATGGCACTTGGAGGTTACAGTTTCTAGTTGCAAAAATAGTTTTTCTACTTACAGGGATAAGATTATGTACATCTAATTCTTCTCAAACTCCACAGTAACAAATGAGTACGCTCGATTCGGTCATTTTAGAATGACATGAATACGTTGTCATGGGAATGGCAAGAGAGTACTCTAAGCTCAAGAGAATCTGTGGCCATCAAACCATGTTTAGGATGCTTCTATCCTCCAAGACAAGGGCCTGGTATATAAGAAGATGACTCAATAGGAGTAACACCTATCTTATACAAACGCAGCATGACAGCACCTACCTGTTTAGCTTTTAATGTACAAGAGAATCCGCTCGATGATGTTTGGGGTTGAAGGATTTCCTCTGGCCATGAACAGTCTTAAAAGACGTCAATAACCAAAGTTCAACTATGGTACTAAAAATTAATGGTTCGGTATAAGTTTTTTTTATTACTTTTATCAATTTTCAATTAATTGTTACAAATTATGCTAAAGGGACTTAAAATTATATCACATGTATGAGACAAATAATGCACTCACGTGAGCATGATGGGACAGATCAGGTGAGGAATAGTAAAATAAAAATCGAACTAAAGAGTAGAAGTTCAATTCATAATGCTGAGCCGAATCATAGAGAGCTCAATAGTAGGAGTAAGAGTTCGGTTTCGATAAGGCCAAGCTCTACTCGGGATAACCTTAAACTGAGTCATGAAAAAGTGCCTCCAATCAAGGGATTTAAGTATAACAAACAAGCACAATCATCGATTCAAAAGGAGCTAGGTAATATGAGAAACATCTGGAGAGATTTCAACAATCCCTAACAAACATTTCATATTGATAAGAGGTGTGACACCTTGTGTCATCAGTAATGGGAACACTAAGAAAAAGAGTGACACTATAAAAGGACCAGAGGTACACAAATAAAAGGACTTTAAACTTTTTTTGCATAGACATTTCTTTCATATTTTTATTGATTTAAGTATCGAAGTGTCTTCAATCTAAGCACTTTGGTCCTAAACAGTTTGCTCGTTTTGCAAAAAAGCGAGGGCAAAATACAGGAATCCATATCCGTTTACCAACAAAAGAGGTAAATACATACACATGCAAACTGAAATCAATGTCTACACAGATCAATTTTGGTATGGTACCGTAGCCTTAACGGTAATAGGATACAGATATGGTAGTGAAAAATTGCAACAAAAAAAAAAAATTACTAGAGGCAATTCAAAATTTTGTTATCAATATTTGCAAGTTTAACCAAAATTAAAGAATATTTGCAAGTTTAACTAAGATCAAAGGTGTTCAAATCTTGACAATTTTTTTGGTCAGTCAGGAGAGATTTATTCTTTAAGAATATTCTAGTCTCAGCGTGGATGATTGCCTTTGATAGAACCAGAGAGAAAATTAGTCTAGGTACGCGTAGATTAATCCAAACACTCCCGACTATTGAACCTAAAAATAATAATAATAATAATAAATAAAAAATGCTCATATACATGTAGTATAAAATAAACAAGGTAATGTATATAACTTAGCTAAAAGAGTAGTGAACTAGTGATTCAGGTTATTTGTAGGGGGGTTTACCTTATCCTACAGGCTAGGAAACAAGGATACAGATACGGGATACGGATACGATACAATACAGATATGAAGATACGACAAAATTTAAAAAAATAAGATATGAGTACGACTAGGATACGTCTATAATAAAATATATTTTATATTTTACTATTATTTAACAATTTAAAAATTACAAATTTTCAATAATTCTTTAACACTAATAAGTAAAATTAAAAATTTTTACCATGAAAAGGATGTAATTCATTATGATATGTTCATAAAATGAGCATGACAAATTAAAGGAATCATAACAACATTTAATTAGTTGGTTTTACAAGTATTTATTTTTAAAAAGTATAGTGTAAGTGACTCATTTTTTTATAATCTCTTAACATGTAATAATAAATAATACTTAAAAAATACTCGTATTTTCAAAATCAGATAAAATTTTATTGATATTTTATATTGTATGTGAACTCCCAATAAAAGGTATAGCTTAAAATTAAAAATTGTGTACCTTGTTTCATGTTTAGAAGTTTCTGCAAAGTATTTACATATTTTATTAATTATCGGATACGGATGATGTGTATCTGATACGTATTATCGAGTATCCGACGAGTATCGTATCCGATACGGTATCCGATATGAGTACGTCGACCTTGACGAAGTATCCGTGCTTCATAGCCTACGGGTAGAAAATATAATCTTTCGTCTTCCTACCCGATACTTTGCGAATTTTTTTTTTCTTGGCCTATCTTATGCGATCAGGTGTGGTATTCTTACCCGATTAATAGGGTAGGAAATAAAGTAAACACTTTTGTAGTTACTAATCATTTTAATAATTCAATTAAATAATATACATCAATTTAACAACACAATAAATCAATAAAACTAAAACATAAAGCAATTACAACAATTATAATAAAACACAAGAAAGCATGAACATCAATTCATCATAATTGTTATACAAATACAATATCAATTATTTTAAGTTTAAAGCATATGAAACACATTAAAATCATAACTGCTCTAATAGATCACCAGTTCATTATAAATCATGTAATGTACACAAAAAATAAGTCCATATTTTAGCAATTCAAACATGCACAACAATAACAATGTTATAATATAAATTATACCATATAAATATTCATATAATTACTAAAAAAAATATAAAAAAGTTAAATATATTTTTTGTTGGTAGGGTAGGGTAAGAATGCGAAAATTGATGGTATTCCATATTTCTACCCGATTTAATCGAAAAATCAAAAACTCTTCCGTATTTTTACCCAATTTTTGCGACAAGTCGTTCAGTAGGATAAATTAGGATGAAATAGAATAAGAAATTGTGGCCAATCTAAAATTTGAACACCACTAGTTATTTGTTCAAAACACAAGTCTACCAATCATCACTACAACTACGATTACAGCCACCAAACCTCCTAAGTTTCTGTAATCCTCATGGTAATTTGTGTGGTGTTTATTTCTGCAAAACAAGCCAAATCACAAGGACATATCCATGAATCCACCATGCAGCTTCACCCCTACAGGAAACATTCTTCAAATCCTTCTCTCCTTCTCTCCATTTCGTAGGGACTATATCTTCTCATGACTTGGAAATCCACCAAGGTTCGTATTGACATTTTCATGGCTCAGACCCAACTCATCAAGACAAGGAATGCTTGAATTTTCCTGAGACTTGGTGCCAAAAATGGCTGCATTGGATAATGGGTGCTTAAGTAACGGAGGAAGAGAAGAAGACTGTAAAAGAGACTGGAATGTGAGAATTTGGTTTTGCATATTCAAAAAGTTTGAGGTCTGTTTGGAAATTCCAATATTAGAGGGTAGTTGGTAGGTTGTTGAATTCAAACTACTGGAATTACCAGTAATAGAGGTGGTAATAGAACTGGTTGTTTCAGGAGTAGCATCAATCATACTGAAGTTCAACAATGGCGGAGATGAAGGAGAAAGTACATATGGTGAGAGCTGAACCTTTTTTAAATTCCCAGACCTGGTGGGTGAGCTTGGGCCAAAGAGATCACTCCGGCAAGAATACGGCGACGCCGAGGACGGAGCAGTGGGAATTCCGGTGAATTGTTGCACCATTAGCCGGAAATTCGATGTGTCTGTGGTGAGGACTGTGGTTGGTGCTCGCCTAGAAGCTCTGGTTCGCTTCTTCGTGTTCCTGACAACGTGGGTTTGCTCGGACGGCGGTGAAGCTTCGGCAGCCTTCCCGATAGCCGATTGCAATGGCGATGATGATAATCCTGTCAAGTTTGGGAAGTCCATGTTATTGGCTTCATATCTAAGGGGTTTGGAGCACTTTAAATTGAGATTGTATAAGGAATTTGCGTCTGGGTTTGGTGTTGATTGCGAGAAGGCATCAAGAGTAGGTGGTGGTGGATCAAACAAAGTGGGTGGTTGACGGTGGAGGTGAGAAAGAGATTGCGGCGGTGGTGGGTGGCCTGAAGGTTTTAAGAAAGGGGAGATCGACTCTGCCCTTGAATCATACTCTTCATCACCACCACTTGATGATTGCATACTACCACTATTACCCGAATCCATGGCTTTGTGTTCAGAAAAAAGGAAGAAAAGAAGTCCAATAAAACCTGGTTAAATCAGGAGAGAGAGACAGAGAAAGAATTACAAAGTTTGAAGAAAGAAAGAAAGAGAATCTGAAACCACCGAGAGTATTATGAAACAACCCGTGAAGAAAGTGAAGAGATTTCTTCCAGAAAAGGTTCAGAAAAAGTACCCTTATCTTGGATCTTAAGATGGAGTCGGTGATCTCTCTCTCTGTGACCAAAAGTATCCGTACAGGAATAGTAAGAACGAGTGCATAAGATCCAAGGAGACAGATTTTGGCGGTCAAGATTGATGGTTTTGGCCTTCTGGTTGTGTTTGTAACTTTGTACTGCTCTCTATGTGAACTTCGGCTAGGATTTAGGTAGGGGTGAACCTGGAGGGGTGAATCCGACTTCAACCCGAAAAAAAAAGAAAAGACTTAGACTTGACGTTTTTAATATTTGAGTTAGGTTTCAGTTGAAAAATATTAATTCAAATTAAATTCGGATAATATTTGAGGTCTCGAATTATTATATTCAACCCGAATATTAAATCAAATTCAGCCCAAATATTATAGTTAAACATTGAGTCAAATATATTTTTTTATGTTAATTTGACTATTGTGATAATTATGCTAATTTGGCTATTATGTCTTTATGTTAAGAAAAATGAAATTTAGTTTTTGTTTAATATTTTTTTTTTATACTTTAAATTAGGGGTGTTCACCTTATTCTACTGTTAGGAAATATAGTCTTCTATCCTCCTACCCGATATTTTGAAAAAGAATTTTTCTTGCCCTACTCTACCCGATCAGGTATAGTATTCTTACCCTACTTCCTACCCGATTAATCGGGTAGAAAGTCGGCTAAACATTTTTGTAACTATTAATTTTTGAATCATTTTAATAATTCAATTAAATAACATGCATCAATTTAACAATACAATAAATAAATACCACTAAAATCTAAAGCAACTACAAGAACAATTATAATAAAACACAAGAAAGTATGAACATCAATCCAACATAATTATTACACAAATACAATAATAATTATTTTAAGTTTAAACTATATGAAACACATTAAAATCATAACTACTCTAATAAATCATCACTTTATCACAAATCATGTAACTTACACAAAAAATAAATCCATATATTAGAAACTGAAACATCCATAGCAATAACAATGTTATAATATAAATTATACCACACAAATACTTTTATAATTACTAAAAAAATATAAAAAATTAAATATATTTTTTGCGGATAGAATAGGGTAGGGTAGGATAAGAATGCAGAAATTTATGGGTATTTCGCATTCCTACCCAATTTAATCGGAAGACTAACAACTCTTTAGCATTTCTACCCGATTTTTGTGGTTAGCCGTTCAGTATGATAGGATAGGATCGGGTCGAGTTGGGTAAAAAATTAGGCCAATCAAAAATTTGGACACCCCTACTATAAATATTATGATCTTAATGTTTAACATTTGATTGAAACTGTTGATTGTTATTTCATGTGAATATTATGTAGTATATATCAGATTTAAAACAACATGTTGATTTTGGGCCTAAACAAATCAAACTCGAATTCAAACTCAAAATAAGCTTGAATTGAATAACTCGAGTGTAACCTGAGTCGGTTCGAATTTAATTTGGACAATACTCGAGTTGATGTTAGGGTTAAGGTTAAAAATTTAATACTCAATGTTAAGTTAGAATCTCAATCTCTCGAACGCACCAAAATTGCACTCTAGATTTAGGAGATGAAAAAGAGAAATGAGAGGAGAGGTTAATAATTTATTTCACTTTTTTGCTAGCTCCAAAAGAGAGGCTGCTTCAGTTACGTTTCCCACTTATGATCTTCTATAGTAGGGTGGTGGGGTCGCCATTGGTGGGCCGGAAAGTAGCTGCCGATAGGTGGCTAACGGGTCAAACTCAGATAGATATATAGATATATAATATATAGAGATAGAGAGAGAGAGGAGTTGGTGAGTTGATAGTGTGAAAGATTGAAAAAAATGTTGGCCAGGGACCACCGGACGTAATAATCTATAAAAGACGTTACTTTAAAATTCTCATCAATTATAAAATGTTGAGTTTAAATTATAATTATTGACTTAAGATAATCGAGTCCGCCACTACATACCTCTGAGAGCAAGTTAGACATAGGGTGTGACAGGACAAAAAAAATGATATGAGAGAAAAAACTTCAACAATAAATAAAAAATTAACTAAAAAATATGAAAAGTGACAAGCAAAAAGAGTAAGAAAAATATTATCCGAATTAATTTAGAGGCCTAGTCAATACAACTGTTGAATTGAAAATAGAGCCGATCGAACTTCAAAATTCACAACTATGACGATAATAAATTAAGACTTTAATTACGTTTACAAATTAGATCATTATAACATTACACAAAAAATAATGTAAAGGGGTTTAATTGTGGAAGACAAAGGGAACAAAACATTCTTTGCACTGCCACTGCCACCGCCACCACCATGGACTGTCGACTACCGTCCATCATAATTAACTATAAATTCTAGAGTTTCTTTTTTCTTAAATAAAAAGGGAGGAGGGATTACTAGTAAATAGTAATTTCCTCTGAGCGTGACCTTGAGAGTTCCGCCACTATAGAATGTCCGATTTAAATCATTACTTACTAATTTAAAAGGACAGTCTGTCACCATTGTATCAACAAAGCTAAATAAAAAATCGCATTGTTTATGTGAATCGAATCTTACTTGATAATTATGTAGAAGTCAACGACAACTCTAAACATGTATGACTTAATACTAGACCACCAACTCGAGTGGTATACATTCTAGAATTTGCATCACCGTCTAATAATAGAGTAACAAAAAAGTATAATTGGTGATTGCTTAGAATTACATTATTTATGGTTAGGTGTGGTGAAGACAAGGGTGGTATCACATTATTTGCGACTTTTCCGTTCAAATTTATATATTAATTCAGGTATAAGTACAAATACAAAATGTAAACAAAAAAAAAAGTTTTTTTTAGCTACAGGATGTCCAGACTTACATCAACTACTTCTTCGAATTCAACGACTGACCACTGTGACTTGAGTTAAATTAGAGCATGTCCTTCAGAAAAACAAAAATGACTGACTTGACCCTTAAACAGTGTGAAAAAGATTAAAATTGAGACACCAAAATTGTTAAAGGTCAGACTGAACTATTAAACCACCCCTAAAATATCAAAAGACAATATTGGTAACTCAAGATTATGATTTGAGTCATAATCTTTGAAGTCAAGATTGGATGCAATAATTTTTCTAATGAAATTTTTTTATTATTTTTGTACACGTGTTCTCACATAGTATATCAGATTCCTATTATATTTAAATTTTGTCCTATTAAATTTTATTCAGCCCGTATTTGATTTATTTATATTAATATACATTAACAAAAAAAAAAAGACAAATAAAGAAATATTGAGATAAATAACCTTTACACAAGATAACTATAGTGACTGTCTTTTACTTGAACAATGGGTTCCAATGATTTGACACTGATTCAATGGTGTTTTTTGTCCAATCTGTATTCATTTTAAATTCAAATTTTAATTACCATGCCAGTGTCATATTTTTTGAGGTCCCGTTTTCTAATCGGTCTAATTACCCTAATGATTTATAGTAGAATTTGTACAGAATATAAATGATTTAAAGTAGTGTTTATATCGTATTTTGTCGGGTTTGTCACAAGTTACAACACATAAGTTCTTGTATACTAGCCTTGTATTTTTTTTTTTGGTACAAGGTATTTAGTTTTGTGCCAACTATTTCCTCAAACTTAGTTATTACTGGCTATCGTGACTTGAGTTAGGTTAAAATATGTTCCTTTACAAGGTGGTTAGCCCTTAGGGAGTGTGAAAAAAAATTGAATCCGAGATCTGTAGGTTACCAAATGTTAGATTCAACCATTCATAATTCAAGGTCACAATATTATTCGTTGACTCGAAGAGTTCTGAAATCTATCGGTTGCGCCGTCACGATACAATATTAAACTATATGACCTACAAAAAAAAATTAAACATAACAAGAAATTCAAGTCATATCAAGATATCACAAAATAATACGACACTCAAAATTTATAAATATATCGTATAATGGTATCGTTTTAAAAGATATCATATAAAACCTAACCAACTCTTGTCGATATCATTCTATTATTTTGAACCACACATGCAATCAATATACTATCCCTAAGGATTTATTATAAAAAAATAGATGAGTTGAGCCACATGCTAGCGGTCTACAACCAGCAGAATTGAAAATTCCATAAATCCCATTCTTAGCTAACAAGTCTTTTCCCTAAGAGATTCTTCGTCAACTTCAAAAAAATGCATGAAATGTATTTGTACATAATACGTCGTTTTCATGGACTGTGTTATTTTATTCACCCTGTTTTGCCGATTGGAATACAATAAGTGATACTGACACATAGTGCGTACACACTCAATAAGATCAATGACTCGGATTAGAGCGCAACGTAACTAAAAGAGTCATTACATTTAGAGAAGACAAAATGGGCGGGCACGGACAGTTTGGTGTCCGAGCCAGCCTTACTATTCAATTGTTGCTGCGGCTAACTGCCCCCCCCCCTTCCTTAAGCTAAAGAGAATACCTTACTTGTTTCTTGTAAACTTTCAAGTGCAAGCAATGGTTTTTCAGAAGCAAGATGAGGCTTGAAATTGCTAACAAGTCGTGCTAACGATCCAATCCACGGAGAAGAACAACAAACAACTTTAACAAAAGTAATTAAAAATGACAATCATTTATCGAAAATGTATAATATATTGTTGATGATGTACACTAGATAGTACTGTTCTATGGTGTTTTAAATCCACACAAAAATTTCTCCTAAAAATCAAATCCCAAACAACCAAACCCTTATAAATTTTGAATTCCCTCACGTTTGCTGAGAATAGTAAAAAAAAAAAAAATTGCCCATTTTTGATTTTTTAGTTTTCTAATATTCATACTAAAATTTCTAGGCTACCAATTATTAGGACTTGACTATGGTACCGGAAAAAAAAATTGGTACAGTACATCTAAATTTTACTATTTTAATAGGTTTTTTTTTTTATAAATTTTTGTGGGTCATTTTATAATTAAAAAATGTATTGTTTTTATATGTGATTTATCACATTTATGAGTATTTTTACTACTATTATGGTAACTATTTTTTTCATTTTTCTTCAATACAAATAAATTATTACTTTCGTGAGTGATTTATCACGTTTTTAGGTATTTTCATCGCTATTACGAGTATTTTTATTACTGTTGTGGTAATTACTTTTATAACTTTTTTCGGTGTCACAATAGTAATAAAAATATCTATAAATCTGATAACAATGTTCAAAAATGTGATAAAAACGGTATCATAATAAAGTTTTTTTTTTCAATACCGTAGACACCTCCCCAATTATTAATC
>CM042184.1:46278633-46299395 GCA_023539305.1 Ilex asprella | reverse complement strand
GTGGAAGACACAATTATCAACCTTTATTATGACCACCAGACAATCTGTCCTTGCCATCATTTAATTTTTGCTACTTTTGCTAGAGACACAATGTGTGGATGGAAAGGAATCAAACAATTAGTGAGAGAAGATGGGTACATTTGGTGGGTTGAAATGAGTTCCAAAGTTGCTTTAGCTTGAACCTTTTTGATGGGTCTGTCCAGAGGGTTCAATCTAAGGATTCAGAAGAGAAGGGAAAACAAACACGATTCCTTTCGATAGCAATGTATCTAATCTATTCCAAAGGAAAGAAAACTGATACATAAGAGTTTATGTAACTTAGTGTTGCTCATTGGTTCTATACTTAGTTCATAATTAGGTTAAGATATGAAAATGTGTTTCTCTTTACAAAAAACAGTACATTCCGAGATGTGAAGTCAGAGAGAAATGATGTCATAATTGAAGTTTTGAATAAGATCACCTTTTAATTTTTAATTTTTCTTTTCATTTTGAAAAATTATAAAGAATGAGAGGTGAGATTGAGAAAAATAATTATCTTTATAGTTTTTCAAAGAAAAAATTATACTCAAACCTCATAAAATTTGTTACTTAACCACTTAGACCCACTGACATTTAAAATATCACACACAAAATTTGTACACGTGTAACACTTTCACTTTTGTCGTCAATGTTTGTTAGTATATTCATTAGTAATTATACCAAAATCCCTTGAATTTTATAGCGTGTAATACTTAGACTTTTTCAAGTTTAAAATATTATATTTAGACCTCTTATTAGTTACAAAACTAACAAAATCTATTAAACAACCAATTTACCCAATTAATTATCCATTATAGTTTGACCCTTTGTTTGTTTTTTAGTTTTATTCTAATAGACAATATATTTCTATGCAAATAAGTGTTTAATTGAGTTTTTTAATATATTTATATTGATTACTATTTCTTCCTTAAAATTGAGATTTTTTTTTTGGTTTTATGTCAAAGGATGATATAATAGAACATGCAAATATGTTGATTAAGGTTATTTCATATGTTCGTACTTAATGATGGAAAAAATCTAAGGAGAAAAGTCTATTTAGTCCAAGATACTTCGGGTATGTCACTCCTACCTTCTAAACAAAGTTCATACCTTTGAGTTATTATTGATTTAGACATCAGAGAGTCGACCTAGAGCTATCCTCCGGTTTCCGACTTCTTTTCCAGATGATAAAATTCCAACAAAATGGCGTGAAGGTTATCCAAATTTTGGTATCAACAATCATAATTATGTTTTTTCAAAGAAAATTTTGAATTTTTATTTTTGATTTCATTTCAATAAATGACATAATAGAATATGAATTTTAGTTGTAAAATTTAAAATATTTGATATCCTATATTTAATTGGAGTATTTTAGTCTAAGTGTAATATTTTAAACTCGATGAGTCTAAGTATTACACATTTTAAATTTTAGGAGTTTGAATGTAATTTACTAACAGACATTAACGATAGGAGTCATGCTTGTACCTCAAGAGGTCTGTGTATAATATTTTAAATATCAAGAGTTTAAGTGATTAAATGACAAATCTCAAAAAGTCTTGATGTAATTTTTCATTTTTTCAAATTTCTATGTAGCGGCATGTGTAAATAAATTTTTTATTACAAAAACTTGCTATTAGCAAGCTTCGAACCAACGATCTTGTAGACCGAAAAAAAAAAACCAACGACCTCAATCCTTTTGGGGCATGTTTGCAAAATCTGTTGTGACCTTAAAATTTGAAGCTTCATATTTATAGGATAAATGAATTCCGATGCAACCGTAATGAATACTAGATTTTAACCCACAAATAAGAGTTTGACGAGACTCACGAGGGTGTAAACAAAGAGATTACTTTGTCTAAAAATTTATTCTGCTATTCACATAATAATGAAAATTTTAATAAATTAAATAATATGATTAGATATAAATCCATGGACCCATTATGTCACCTACTAAACATAGGATTATAAAGAATTTTTGTTTGAATTCCATGTACAAATCCTCGGAGTTAGGTTTGGGAAGACTTTATATATAAAATCCAATCCCCCCCACCCAAAAAAAAAAAAAATTTCAAACAGGCCTTTTCCTCCACCACACATGGAAGCAAGCTAGCATCACAATATTGGTTGGGGTTCAAACCAACTACATGTACCCTGTTATGATTTCATCCTCATGAACGATCTCACACCTATATGTCCCATAAGTTAAAATCACTTTAAGTGACTCTAGTGGTACAAAATTAATCCAATTTTAGAAACCACCACTCTTATGTGTGAGTACCATATCCAATCACTCTTTATAAGAGTCTATTCTTTCAAGATAAAGATATTTTAGTCCATTCTTACGGGTCATTGCGTTGGCTCTATTAAGTGCCCACATTCCAACGTGCGTCTTATCATATCCCGTAGAGGCGTTAGAGCATCTCCGAGGGGAGTAGTTAAAAATGGGGTGTTAAATATTATTTTACAACTTTGAATAGTATTTTGGCACTCCTGAAAATACAATCTGTTCCAATACTAGGTGCCAAAATAGGGTGCCATGTTAATATTTTAATATTTTTAATTCCAATTTCAGTTTTAAGTTGTATTTTCAATTTCAATTTTAATTTTAAGTTGTATATTTAATACATAATTTTTCATAAATAATAGCAATATAAAAAAATTAATGGTGTAATATAACAATACAAAAAAATTAATGGTGTAATATGACAATACAAAAAAATTTAATGGTGTAATATGTAATATGAAAAAAAAATTGGGGTACAAAGTATCATTTTTCCTTCCCCTTTTCCATTTCAACCGTTTTTTGCAACCTCCAATTTCTCTCTCCATGGGGTGCCAAATTTGCCACCCCAAGCCCATAGTTGTCATTTTGTCACTCCTTATAGAGTGGTTTTTTTTTTTTATTTTAGGGTGGCATTTTGACGGTTATAGATTTACCACTCCATATAGCACTCCCATTGAAGTTGCTCTTACATCGTTTTTTTTTAAAGTCCAGAATCATCACTCATCAACTCTTATACTAATTATTGAAAGATTAGGAAGTTCAACAACACGACCCTCAATATGCATGTCTAGAATTCAAATTTACCTAAAAGTTTATGTATATAAATAATGAACTCATCTATAGTATATTATGACACTTTCATTTTTTTTTTATCCGATATGAAATTCCAACATGTAATACTCAACAAATGTATATTATTTGAAGTAGTGTAATTCTGACCAAAAAAATGGACTAAAAATAGACTGAATGATATAGTATTATCATATGACAAACTTGAATTTTAAATGTGTAAAAGTGAAATCAACAATATCATTATCGTAATGTCATATCATTCGGTCTATATTTTTTATTTGTGATTTTCTCCGGTCCTATGATACATGTCAGACTTCGTAATACGACTCATTCCTTTGTTTAGAGCCGCGGTTTCAAATGTGAAAGTAAATAAAAAAAATAGTTTAATGCACGGAACTATTATCATTACGAACAACTTATTTTCAAATGAAATAAGCTAGATCCGGATTAAAGAATAAAAATCGTACGTTACAGGGGATCACATGTTAAGCACAAAATGTAGCCTTTTCAACTAATACATCACAAATGCACATGGCAGCAAAATCTTTTCCATGGAAGAAAGGAAAGAAAACCTGTACAAATGTATTACACTATCAAATCAAAGCACAATAGACATAATTAATAACTATAATCTGAAAAAGATATATAGCTTGATTTGGATTTTCCCAGATGGCCTAGAAAATCAATCAAACAAGAAACTTTGAAGGAAAATTGGCAAACAATCACCTTGATTATGATATGATCATCTCTTCCAACTTCGACTCCTGGATAATGGATCTCCAATTCCACCATCAACCCAAGTTTCCTTTGCAATATCAGAAGAGAATTTGTAGAAATCAGTGCCACATCTCATCACCACCAATCTCTCTTCTTTCTCTCTCTTCTCTTCCTCCATTGCCAACTGTGCTTTCTTCTCGTCTTCCTCTTCTCTGATCTCTTCATCTTCATCTTCTTCCTCTTCTTCTTCTTCTTCTCTCTCTTCTAACCAGCTTTTTGCAGGGGCAGACCTACAACGCATGAGCAATAATGCATTTGGTGGTGGTGCACAAGGCTCTTCTTCTTCATCAATGGACTCTTCTTTATAACACCTTTCTCTCTCTTCATTCTTTTCTTTTGTGATCCCATTGTTGTTCTGGTTTTCTTGGAGAACCATGAACCATTTGGAGAAGGCAACTCTTGAAGTTTCACTATCATCAATTTCCTCCATACCCACTTGTTTTTCCCTATATTCTTCATCGTCTTCTTCATCATCAGAGGTAATCTCTGGTGTTGGAAATGAGCCAAAGCATCGGAAATCAAATCGAATGCTACGTAAACAAGTCAGAAACTGCATTATTTCTTTCTTGAATCCAAGTGCTTCTATCCAAGATGGCCTCTTCTGTTTTCTGTTGTTGTGAAGCCTTTCAATCTCTTCCATGACTGATTGCCAATTCTTGCATGGATTAGACTTGGGTCTAACTTTGATTTGTCCGGCGCAGGTGACTTTTGGGGATGTGGGTTCAGAAACATCTGAGTTTGTAGGCTTGGTTTTGGCCCATAAAAGAGGGCTGCCATGGCCAGCACCACCTCTGGTGCTAGAGTTTTTGAGAGGATGATTCTGGTGGGGATGATGGCGGCGGCGGTGGTGGTGAGAGTGGTTGTTGGGTTCTGACGGTCTAGCTGGGCTGCAGATTGGCTTAGGCATAAGGGTTAGATGAGCTCTTGAAGGAAAACAAACCAAGAGATCTGCTGAGGAAGCTCCTTTGCCTGCTCTTCCTTTCATTGTTCTCTGTGTGTGTGTGTGTGTGTGTGCGCGTGTGTCAGTGTGTGTGTTGTAATTGTTTCTTTGCTTCAGATCTTGTACTGGCTGTTCTGTGAGATCTGTGTGTATGAAGTTTGGGTTTTGAGGTGTGTTTGGATGAGCTTTAAATTAGAAAATGGGGCCAAAGCACTGACAGCGTTTCCTTAGGTTACTTTTTGTTATGTGTTCATCTACCATCTGTTTATTTCATTTCTCTTACACTCCTTTTTGCTCTCTTTGTAATGGGGTCACAAGTGAGCTTCTTTCTTTTCCTTTTTTTATAATGCTTGCCAAACTTGATTAAATAGAGAGAGAGAGAGAGAAAAGTTGATGCCCACGAGCCTCTGTTTCATGATCCAATCATACTGTCAACTTGTGAGCTCATGCCAGTTAATGCTCATCCTATAGTGCCTTTGCCCACATATTTGTCCACAGCTACGTACCGAAAAACACCACCAATGGCCAAAACAGATTAATGGTGCCTAAACAGTGTGGTTAATTAGCCTCAATTTAGTCTCTATGCTAAAATTTTTAATCTTAATCTACTTAAAAAAGTGACTGTTTAAAATTACTTACGGAAGTGACGATGTGTTTATGTCGAAGTTGTACATGTATCAATTTTCATTTGCAATGTTAAACCACTATGTTCAAGTGGACCACGGACAGTTAAGTCGGCAATATTGGCGCTAAAGTTTTATAATTAAAAAAATGTGGACCAAAGTGAGATGAAACAAGTAGTTTATGGGCAAAATGTATCACCCGTTAATCATTTTTTAGAATGGAAAAGACACATTAGAAGTTTGAAAGAAACGAAAAAAGAAAATGGGATTCACTAAAGTAAGCATGCATGTATAATTGAAGGAGCAATGCAATAGAAAGCATGGGGAAGATGGACCCCTTCCTACCCACTACACATTGCTTCAGACTTAGACTTCTCAACTTTTGTTTGGGACCTTCCATGAAGTAGATTAAATATACCCCATCCATCATTACTCATATATGTTTATGTGTGTGTGTGTCTGAGAGAGAGAGAGAGAGAGAGATTCTAATGTTGCTTATAATTGATAGCTTTCACAAGAATGAAAGTTGTGAAGGTGACCAAGTGGGAAGTCATTTCATACAACAACCAAGTTAGTTATAATCTCATTATCAATTGCATTACCAAAACAAAAAAGCCATAGATGGTCAGAAAGAGACATATTTGCTAGTGTGAGGGGGAACCAGCAAAGGGAAATAAAGATGCAGAAGATTTATCACTGTAAGAAAACGTGGCACAAATTGGAATGCAAAATGAGGTGCGGTGTCTATTGATAATCCAGTTCTCAAAAATAGTGTAAGTTTTATTTTCACTTATCTCTCTTAGATTTTACTGTACACGAGAATATTGTACATTGACTATGACCTGAAATCATAACTGAATGACCTTAACCAAATTCCTATCAATAATTGGGATTTGAGGAATGACAAAGTGGGTTTTCTCTAATGGTAGCTTAGCTTCAATTTTTGCTGCTGAGCTCTAAGGAAATGCTCCAAAAAAGCATACGGGCCAAAGGAGAAAAAAAGAGAGCTAAAGGTAGGTTAAGTGCAATGTAGATCATAAAGTTTCTTTGAGTGCGACTACTGTAATTCAATTATGAATAATAGAGACATGTAGGGTTGGGAGAAGATGGTTGATAGTGGAGACGTTGAGCTTTAAAGAAGAGTTCCACAGTAGAAGGTGGCTTGATGATGAAGTGAACCAAAAGATTCGTCTCTATCATGGAATGAGTGGGAGCATTCTTTCTACATGTATTCCAATTCCCCAACCCCCCCAAAAAAAAAAAAAAAAACCAACCAAAACCCAAAAACAAGATAGAAAAAAGAAAAATGAATATATCCTCAAACATAATTTTTTTTTTTTGCTATAGAGTGTGTAGGTTTGCGCTGACTATTCCCTCGAACTAATCCACCGTGGTTTGAACAGGGTTAAAACATGTCCTTAAAGAGACAAGAGTGACTTGACTTGGTAATTTTTTTTAACTACCAACTCATATAAAAATTTAAGAACAGGTGGGCAGGCTATATTTTGGAACCAGAACGTGAAAATCTTTTAATTATCATGGTATAACAGGCATACACGTGAAATTGCAAGAAAATTAGTGGATGCATGTAGATATCAGTAAAAAATAATGCTACTTCAATTTAATTTTTTGAGTTAACTAATTGTAATTATCGGATTGGAAGCTAGTCCTAACATTAGATTAAATGCAATGTCGATCTAACTAAGATAACAAATTAGTTCCAAGTAATATTACTGACTTGTAAATAAATAGAGTTTTCACTCAATATATATGTATACCATTCATTGCTTTATATAAACCAATGAAGATGGAAAATTAGTATAAGGTTAATTTGAAGTAGAGAAGGGCTAGAATGGTTTGTTAAGATTAAAAAAGAACTCCCACTTCTTTTTACAACCATTGATAGTGACAATAAGATAATATGATGGATGGTCAATCAAGGTTGGATTGTTGTGTAGACTAGAAATATCTTAGGCCAGTAACCAAAAGATGGATGATAAAAGAAATAATCCTTCATAATGCAATGATTTTGGAGTGTTGTGTTAAATTAATTCAATCATTTTTATATTTCATTCATATTATATGTTAAATGGATCTTGTGATCTTGATTCATATTTATAATAGTGTCTTCACGAGATTGAATACATAATTCGTTTCAAAAGTCTATGTTCAACCAACAAAACATAGGGATAAAAATTCTCTACCGTCAATCATAATTACAATTTACAAAGAGTAAATTCATTTTTGAAATGATTTAGTACTATCTCCCACAAAAAATATTGGTCGTAAAATAAGTACAATTTCCCGCTATTTCCCATGCCAAAAAAAATGGGAGGGAATCTCCATTTTGCGACGCACTAAAAAAAACATTGCAAAAAATATTACAAAAATAGGTATTTGTGATGAAATTATAAAATTATCACAAACAATATAATTTGTGCGACATTTTTTTGATTTGTAGCAAAAAATAATTTTTTCAATTGTGAATTATGAGGTTAATTGGCAAATTAAAAGTGTAATAGCAATCAACTTGGCCGTCTTGGTCTGAGCCCACAAATAATGTGCCACAACTAATGTGATAATATGTTCTAGACTTTAAGTTGAATTCAAAACGCCCTACAAGTTTTTCAATTTCTAGGAATAATTGGTACTAATGATTGCTCCTCTAATTATATAACAATGTGAAATATCTCAGATTGTTTTTAGGACAAGATGATTATACAAGAATTATTATATATATTGATATTATTTTTCAAAATTTTGTAGGAAATCATGATCAACCGATGAACTATAGGCTATAGTTGATTGTCACTTTGTTTTCAAATTTAGGACGTTGTAATGCGGGAGTTTAAAGTTGAAGAAGATCATTTGTAACTAAGTCGTCTAATTATCTTTTTCCATTGAAACAAAGTTGATGGGCCCGACCAAAGACCCAACTTAGATAATGGTCCCAGTCCAAATTAGGCTCCAGTGGGTTCGGCCTAGAAGAGACCCAGGTCTAATTAGGCTCACCAAAGCCCCAGAGTCACGTCATCCAAAAGTCAAGGAGTCAGCAACGTCATCAGAGAATCTCATCCACACCATCCTGGAACCTGATCTTGAGGAGATCTCCATGCCCTCTCAGCAACTGTCTCACCTGTTATGAGGATGGCATCCACTCCACTAAATCAGCCTTTCTGTTACTCATAAGGCGCCTCAATCTGTTAAAGACACCTATAAATTGTAAGTCTCGCCTACACATGGGGAGGCATATCTCATATCTTGTATCTCACATACCATTCACATTTGAACACCGAACACTCCTTGAAGCAATAAAAAACTCATACCATCTTAGCCCTTCGTAGTGGAATAAGCCACAGTGACCGAACTACTCAAATTGTGTTTTGCTTTTGTTGCATCTTCTTATTTATTTATTGCATTTATTACTTGACAAGTAGTGCATAAAATCAATTTGTGCATCATCAGTTTAGTGTCATATGTGGGAACGACAAAATTTTCACCCAATCACTTTTCTTTTTGTATCTATGGCGATCACCACCAAATCTATGAATCAGCCTGAGGACAATCTACCACGTGAGAAGGAGGTCTTGTCTCTTCCAGCCAATCCTGTTCCTGACCCAAAATAAATGTTATTCGAGACGATGCAGCTGCTGGTAAACCAAAACCAACAGATCCTCCAACTGATGATTGTTGAACAAGGAGGTGCGCACCTATGAGGAGAACACTTAGCCAAGGGAGCAACTTAGGTGCCTTGCCTAGGATGCCAAGGAGGCCCCTAGCTAGGCGCCCATTGATTATGGTTAAATAATGTGAATATTTGTTGGAAAAGATTAACTATTTGGTTGAAAAAAGTTGCTAAATGGGACAAGTTATTAAAGAATCGATGTTATGTTAATAAAAAATGAATTGTGTTTATTTTGAAGTAAAATGGTTGAAAATTGGATTAAGTAAAGCAGAAAGAGGAGCAAAGCTGAAGGGGAGTGTTCTGGAAGATGCGTCTGGACGGTATAATGCATTGTATTCGGACGTGAGTGACAGAAGGTGAAGGCTGAAAAGAAAGGAACACACTAGAAAATGTGTCCAGATAGAAGGGAACATGCGTCCAGACGTGTGACGACAGTTTGCCAACGTCAGTAACAGAGTTTTAGTTCAATTAGACTTTTTCCCAAATAATCATATAAATAGAAGATGATGACTACGTAAAGGGGACCTTTGGCTGTAGTCTCTTATTTTCTTTATTTTTATTCTTTGGTTCATTGTTATTATGTCTAGTTAAGAGGCTTTTCAATCTACAAACTTTTCAGCTCTGGAAGGGAGATTTTTAGCTCGGGACGTCAATATGGCAATCACAAAGTCATCATTACAAACACAAACAGGAAAGCTTTTGTGATTTATATTCGTAGAAAGTACCAAGGTTACAAACAAAAGAAGAAGAAATATCTTCAGCTTAGAGTTCCCCCTCTCCAGCTGAGCATTAATAGCTCATAGGCGAGAGTTCTCCTCTTTCAAAGCATCCCTCTCCCCCTCAACCTCAACCAGTTGCTTCTTGAGAATCTCTACCTCGCTAGATAAAGACTTTTTCTCATAAGAAGAACTAGGTGACTGAGATGCTGAGCTAATCCTCCGACGCTTCCTAAAGGAAGTGGCTACATCTCTCTCTGGTTCAGTGGAAGAAGAATCAGAATTGAAGAAGGCAGGGTTGAAACTTGAAATGGCATCCAAAGCAGCTAGGGGCCTGCTTGATCTTGAGAACTTTGCCCTAACCCCCTCATCTGAGCTCTCAACTCTTTGATTTCCTTCCTCATCTCCTTCAGACCTCTCAGTAGCTCAAAAAGTATCTGTCTATCCGTCAGTCCTAGGATCAGTGTCCTCATCCACTGGCAAATCAAAATTCTCATCGAAATTGAGGAACTGATTTGCATACTCATGAATATTGGCATTAGATGTCTTGCTGGAAAAAAAAGGAGTATATACATTCAGTTGTCTTGCTTAAAAAAAATTGAAAAAAATAAAGACAATATGTTACTTGAAAAAAAAAGAGAAAAAAATAACAAGCATGAGTTTAAAAAGAAAAAAAATATGAGCAAGTATTGTAAATTGTGCTTCTAAAAGATGGAGAGTAAAAGACTGTGGAAAGAAATTAGTTGTGTAATGTACATGTTCTCTCGGGATAGTCTTTTGAATTCTTGAATATCCTTCGTTTCAAAACTCTAATTCCAATGCTTCATTACAACCTTAAATAAAGACATATCTGATCTCATGAGTGTATTGATAGATGCATAATTTATGTGAGTAAGGAAAATAATGGTAAGTCTTCAATTTGTATTTATATCTTCATTGGAGAGAAGATTGATTTCCATTAAAACTCCTAATTTGGCGTTGGCAGAACCTTGACACTCGTCTAGACGCGTGTTCTTAAACCATCTAGACGTGACTTCCAGAATGCTCCTTCTTCTGTTCCTCGTCTTTCTGCCACTCGCACCCGGATGGACACGTACTTCTCATTCGTACGGACGGGCATTTCGGTGTGCTTCCTCTTGAATTATGCTTCATCTTTCCTTAATTTACGTCCAATTTTGTGCTATTATCCTACAAAATAGACACAACTCATCTTTTATTGGCATAGCATCAGTTATTGAATAAACTACTATATTTATCACACTTTCCTAACTGAATAACCAATCTTTCCCATTAATAAATGTAAATATTGGGCCTCAATCACATTCTCTGGTGCAGAGGGTGTTGGTGCGCATAACCATCCAGAGATCATAGGCATAGTGGCGTCGTATGACAGAGATTGTTATAGGACAAAAGCGGAAGGGCTCACAGAATCAGCAGAAAGGAAAAAGGAGTCGCAGAGAACCTAGAAGGATCACTTGTATAAATAGGACATTATTACCCTACAGAAATGATCATCTTCATCTTCGTCATTACACTCTCGAGTCCTCAACACAGTAAGTGGAGCGAGAAGCATTTGTTCTTATAAAGGCCCTAAGCCAGCGATACCATTGTACTTACCAAATACAGAGTAATATACGCCCCAAGGAGCAAGAGACTCCCTTACGATGGGCATAGCTTAAGTCTCAACTAAGGTGAACCACTTACATATTGTCTTCCTTTCTTTCCCATAGATCGATCTTCGGACTTGTTCCTTCATTGAAATCCCCAAATATCATCAGTTCTGGGCTTGGGCCATTATTTCCAAGCACCATCATCACCAATGAGAAAAAATGAGTGCATTAAAATAAGTTAACCTCATTCAAGTATTGGTCGAATTGCAGATAACTTTAAATCAATATGGGCTTACTATTTTTCAAATAATTTCAATAAAGTCATCTCCAAAAATTAACAATATAAGATTCCTTGGTTATGAAAAGGAATTACTGTCCAGCCATGCATTGATCAAGCTATCAAAGCAACTACAACTTTGTGTGACTAAATCGACCTGAAGACAGGAAAGAAAATGAATTAGTCATATTCATAGGACACTAAATCGGACAAAAAGAAAAGGAAAAAATAAATGAATAATAATCCAATTGCTAAAGTTGGGATGCATGAAGTAGAGAGATGATCATAATTCTAGTATAATGCTTCACATCCACAAATATTTAATGTCTCTGCTCAAGATGATTTAGTAGATTTGTTTAAGAGTATGAAGCATATGAATGTGGATAATGTAGTATGTCGTTATTTAACCAAAAAAATGTAGTATGCGACCTTAAAACTAACATGGAAACAACTATGCAGAATTGTGAAAGCATACACCTTATGAACTTTTTCTTCACTCGTAGGTTCTCCAATTATCAAGCTCATTGATTCCATTGGAACTACTAGTCCTACCATATATCTCCAAATTCCAGTTCAAGCTATACTCTACCACCCATCCATCCAAACCCTTCACATAGCCTTAACTAAATATTCTCGGGTCTTTGTAGTCATACATATTTCTTTCAAAATCTATCAGATTTTAGAAAGCACCCATAAGCTGAAACATATGAATTGCAAACCCAATAAAGCAAATGCGAGAAAATGGAAGCATATAAGCAATCGTCTAAACCCAATAAAACAAATGGAAGCAAAAAAATGGAACTAATTTGTAACAAAAAATTGGGAAAACAAAGCTAAGAGGATTCCTTTCATGATTGGGGTTCTTTCAATATCAACTCGAAGTTTCTTAAACCCATAAACCTTTATAGATTTCAAACAAAATAGATCACATTCAAAGTGGTAAGTAGCTTAATTATAGAGACCAAAAGCAACTAAATAACATCAATAGTATGACCAGTCAAATGCCACAGAAGCTGAATGAATTAATCACAATAACAACAATGATAAACCAACACTAAAGCACCTACAACATCAACAACACTCTCTAAGTGTTACCATCAGGACAGTCACTTGTACTTCTTGTACCACAACTAAAATGAATCCAATCAAAAAAAGAATCTCATTAATAGAAACACTTTAAGGACTCCAATAAGACCATTAACCCATTGCTTTATATTTTTTTCCCATTTCTCATTACAAAGAACTATTGCTAATATGATCAAAATAAAATTCAATTACAAACCTGGCAACTACAAAATGTAATAGCAAAAGAAAACTATTTTATATATTGTCTTGAACATGTTGAAAGCAAAGTTAAATGAAATATGAACAACATACCATACATTTTATCTATGGAACATCAGCCATCATGTGAACCACTTCCTCAGAAATTGAACTACGAAATCAAGTACCAAAATGTGAACACTATGAAAATATCATGTGGAACCCCCTTTTTTCTCATGACACACACACGAAAAATCAACAAACTTTTGGTACTTGATGGAAGAACATAGTGAGTCAATCTGTCGAATCAAAGACTCCTTAGATCTTTGAGAAATTTCATCGACCATGTGGTGAGTGTGATTTGTGCAAGAAGGGGATCTTTTTTTGGGTGTAGCATTGGTTGTTCTAGTTTGGGGAAAGAGAAAATTTCATAGATTGTTTTATATGTTGTGTGTACTTTGTGCATGTTGTGTGCGATGTGTGGGTCTGTGTGTGTTTGACTGTGCGTGTGTATGTGTGTGTGTGTGTGTGTTTGACTATGTGTGTGTGTCTGTGTGTGTAAGAGAGAGAGAGGGAGAGATACCTAGCACATGGGTGACTAGGTTAGGCGAGATCGACTGCTAAAGCCATGGCAAAGTGATTGAGAGAAAGAGAGAAGACGCCTAAGGTGGCGTGTTCGACTGGGTGGCGTGTGTGTGTTGCAAAAGTTGGGCGGGATTTGGGTTTTGAGTTGGATGAATTGTGAGCCATTGGATTTAATTAGATGGACTTAGATGAGATCTGAATAGTTTACCTAAGCTTCAATTTAATCCTAACCGTTCTTCTGCTTTTCTAAATTAGAAGAAGTGATTTCGATTTGGAAGATTCAAAATGCCCTCTATCTTAAATGGAAATAAAATTAAGAATACAATTAAACGGAAATACGATGATTACAGGAGTTGATGGACATAGATAGACTTTGTACATTATTTAGCACAACAAAAGGAATTGAAATAAAAAATGCTCACTACTAAGAAAGGGCACTTGACATCATTCTCTAAGAAATGGGATTTCTTTAAAGCCTAGCAAAGTTTGTCAAGCAAAATTTTTTCACCCACTCATCCACTATAAGACCAATATATCCCTCAAGAAATAAGCATCATGGTAGACATAAAAAATTATTGGGTCAAGAATATTCGAGTCCAATCTGTAACTGAAGCTATTCTTTGTATTGATTATTTTATATAGCTAATTATACCTTTAGAAGAAGACTTATCCCAAACTTTCGGCAACTTTAAATATGGAGACCTAAAAACGATATATGCAGCCAATTTCTAACCTCATCCACCACACACCAAGGTTCAAAATTCCACAAACCCACATCATTCTACATCAGAACCAATTAGTTGATTACAACATTAGAAGGTTTGTTGAAAATTAGCACTCTAATGGTTGATTCATTCTCTACTTTTACAACTTACTCGATAAAAAAATCATGCATCAAAACCAAGGAAGTTTAATTGGCAACCACAACAACAATTTTAAATTAAACCACAATGTCATGGAAAACCCTAATTTGAGAACCCTATCATTTAATTTCTTACAAAACTTAACAACCAAATTCCTACAAATCACCCAAACTAACAGCCAATTCATAAAAATTGTTGTATGCCTGTGTGTGTGTGTGTGTGAATGTGAATGGTGTGTGTGTGTGTGTGAAAGAGATATGAAAGTCGTGAGATAGAGAGAGCGATTGGAGAGAGAGGGGAGAGGGAGGTACTTGGGCTGAGCTGTCGTTGTCGGATGTTGGTTGATCACTGTTGTCGTCGTCGGGCTGAGCCATGGCAGATGAGTAAGAGGTGAGTAGTCTTCTGGGGGAGATAGAGAACGCGTTTAAGTTGATCTTCTAAAAGAGCTAGAGAAAGAGAGTAGATGTTGGGTTGTAGTTGATAATGCACAAAATGACTTTGCACACCACCTATCAAGTATGAGTAATAAATGCGATAATTAAAGTAGAGAGATGGAGAGACACAAGCGTTTTATAGTGGTTCGGTCAATGTGACCTACGTCCACTTCTGAATGGTTAGGGTCGTCGGGTGCTTTATTAATTCAAGAGTGTAGGGAGAGTAGAGAGTACAAGCTTTAGAGAATGAGATAAGGTATATGCTCAATTGAGTGTGATCTACCCCTCAAGTGTTGGTGGGGCTTACAATTTATAGTCGCCCCCTAACAAATTGGGACGACTCAATAGCAACTAAGTATCTATTCTAGCGGAGCTCGTGACTTCTTCTTAACGGGCGAGGTGGTTGAGGGCTCTCCACGAGACTCGGTCAAAGGACGAAGTGAAGGCTGACCCTTTCCAAGGCGGCGAGGGTGAGGCTCCTAGATGCTCTCTTGATGATGCAGTCAAGCTGATGTAGCTCCTTGATGAACTTTACTGGATTTTGACCACATTGGGCTTAGTGGACATTTATAAGGTTAGACATTTAGTTAAGATTGGACTTTCCACATGGATTAGACCATTTAGGCTTGACCCATCATTTGCCCCCCAATGCCCCATGTCTAAGAAAACTTGGGGAATGGGGCATTTTATCTTGAATCTTGAGTTTTGGATAGTGGAGACTTCTCTCCCGCTATGTCCATGTTGCGCTTTGACTCAAGGATCGACTTGCCCGGTCAGGTGGCAAGGGCTCGGGGGCAACGCCCCCGAAACCTAAACGATTTTCTGGATCAGATACCAAGGCTCCTTCTTCATTCCTGATGTATTTCACCTTACTAAACACCTCAAGTCTCTTCCATTTTTACTTGAATTTTTAAGAGAGCCCTTGGTTTTCAATTTGGGGTTTTTCCCTCTTAAAAAATCATAGGTTATAAATAGAAGTCTTTTTCCTCTTTCTTGCCCATTTCATTCACCTTGAGATTGAATCCTTTCTTGAAACCCTTGAGCCCAAGTTCCACCCATTCCATTGCAACTTGGGAGAGTGAAGGAAAATGTCCTCTTTGAAATCTTTCGACAACTAAGGGGTGAGATTCTTGAACCCATCTCTTAAGCAATGTCCATTGAAGGATAAGGGTTTACAAATCTTGGTGGAGAGGAGATGGAGTCGGATGTTGCCATTAGTGGGGAGCTAGTGGGTCTTGGTGAAAAACCCAAAGAGAAGGGCGGAGAGGCACCGTCGGGGGTTGTTCGGCATGAGCTTGAGAAGGTGGCGCTGTCTTGGGTGATCTTGGCAAGCAGAGAGGTGGACTGATTGACACGAGGGAGGAGTAGGACAGGGAGGAGCTATACTTGGGCGCCTCGGCTGCGTGTGGATGTGAGATTGAGCACGTTGGGCCTGCTATTTTGGCAAGCGCCAATGGACGAGCAGAACAAGTGGGAGAGTAGCCCACCCATGCCAAGTGGGTGAGGCAAACAGATCAGTGCTAATGACGGTGGCAACGGCGGTGATGGTGAAGAGGGTGGTGGTGGTGCTAGCGGTGGCGGCGACAGCAAGTACGATGGTGGCGACAGTGGTGGTGGTGGCAGTCGCAATGGCGATGGCGGCGGTGGCAGCGGTGGTGGTGGTGGTGGTGGCGGCGACGATAATGGTGGTGGTGACGACGACGACAGTGGTGCTGGTGGCGACGACAACGATGGTGGCGGTGGCAGCCACGACAGTGACGGTGGCGGTGGTAGTGGTGGTGGCGACGGTGACGGCGACAGTGGTAGTGGTGGTGGTGGTGGTAGTAGAGGTAGTAATGGAGCGGTTTCAGACATTATTTTTTAAAAAGAGTATTTATGATAAATAATTTCTAGAAGTATTTTTAAAAAGTCATTCCAAATACACCCTTAGAGGAATATTTTTTTTATTAAATTTAGAGTGTTAATATTAACCATTAGATTAATTTTAAAGTAAAATTTAAAGCGATCTCAATCGCGAATAGCAAAAATTATTTTGTTTATCTTTTAAAATTTGAATTGTAAGCTACTTTATTATATAGATTTTTCTTCAAAAATTATAGCCTTCCAAAATTGAATCTTGCAATAGAAAAAAGAAAAAAGAAAAAAGGAAGTATTTGCATAACTAAAAGAAATAAGGGTGGGGTTATTCCCATCCACAAATTTTCATTTTTACCTCATTTAATTTCTCATTATCAAACTACTAAATTTATCCTTTCTATACCTATCTCATTACTAACTAAGTCAACCTCATGCTACATACACCCCCTTTAATAAGTAAAGTCACTTTATATTTTGTCATAGGGTTTCATTATTTATCTCATTTCATGCACTCACAAAAATACTTTTTCAATATGAATTTTTTCAGTGAGATACATGTTAGTATTAATTTTTAATTTAATTATATGCTTAATTTCATATTTGTTATATAAATTTTTATTATTTTTGGTATGTTTGATATATCTGCCAAGTTTAATAAATTTTTTTATAATGTATATGTGTATATATATATGTATACTTTCAGATTATTTATTCTTTTTTATCTTATTAAGGTTTTGCATCTATAATTGTTATTTTTTTTCTTATTCGATTTTGTGTTTGTGTTTGTGCTTGATTTATTTATTTTTTTCATATTTAGTTTTGCGTCTTGTAATTTTGTTTGTTCTTTTACTCTTTGCTTGAGTTTTTTTCCTTCTTGTTTCGATTTGCTTATTTCTTTCTATTTTTTCCTTGTTTCGTTCTTTTTTTTTCTTGTTTCAGTCTGCTTCTTTCTTCTTCTTCTTTTTCTTCTTTCTTGTTTCGACATACATGTTTTCTTTTACTTGTTTCGTTTTTTGTTTTCAATATATTTATGCATTCAAACTAATTGTTTTCTTTCATTATTTTTTCTTACGATGATTTCTTTCATTAAAGGGGTGTACATATAATTAATGAACTTAACTATTAATCGGGTGGGCTTAGTTACTAATAAGGTGAGTATAAAAGGAATGGACTTATTAATTTGATAATAAAAAAATAAATAGGGTGGGAATAGCCCCACCCAAAAATTAAAACTGAATTTGATTTGGATGTGAAATAACTAGGGTGTTAAAATATAATACGACATATTAATACGATACAAAATTAGAGGATTTGAGTCTTTTTTAAGCCACATATTTCATAAATAAGTGACCCGACATGACACAATTAATAAATGAACTGTGGGTATTGATGAAACCACTCAAAAAATATACACAACATGCCTAATTTATATACCGATTATACACCATATATACGTGACATAGATCCAATGTGACGTTATTCATTTATCTTGAATTAATAAATAAATCAAATATGATGAAATATTTTTTTAACACGAATTCGTTAAAATCCGACACAAATTTATTTAACCCCGTACAAATTACACGTCTAGAATTAGAAATAACAGAAGTATTGCCTCAGGGCCGATGGTTAATGGGCTAAAAAAATCCAAACTAAAATATGTAATTACAAAGCCCATCAAGTGGATGGGCTGGGTCTCACCCCTACCACTCTTTCACTCTCAAGTCTCAACAGTTCATCGCAAAAACCCTAATCCATACCACCCAAATCGGGTTTAGGGCACAGCTTGATGCTTTTATAGCTGACTTGAAGTTGCAGAGAGAGAATTTCTCACATCTGAAAATCTTTGCAGCTCTCCATTTTTGAGAGGCAAGTAATTTTCAATTTGCCAAGAAGATGACAGGTATATTTAAATTTAAATCCGTGATATATAAGATATTAAATTTAAGTATGAATTATTGATAAAAAAAATATTAATAATTTATATCCGACTAATCGAATTTAGATTAGAATTTGATCCGTTGGCATGTCTAACATTGACGAGCGATTAATAATTCACCAATCATTGTAGGTGCTTTTAAATAGAAAGAATTATTCTTTTTAGGGTTAATTATAAATTACACCTTAAAAGATTGTTTGAATTTTAATTTGTACCATCAAATATAAAAAATCTCAATTTGTACCTTCAAATATATAAATTTATATCAATACGCACCTGAAACTAACAACCGTCAATTTGTCGTCTAAAACTAAATGGATAAATTATATATAGATCATCTCATGCGTGTCACTTAATCATTTGGACTCTCTCACATTTAGAATATTACTGGTATACCTCCTGACATTTGTACACGTGTAACACATAATCACTTATTGTTGATATCTATTAATATAACCGTTAAAAAATATAATTTTATCCTAACAAAAAATTATAATTTCATACTACCTTTTATTTTGTAAATCCTTTATATTCTAAAATTTAAAATCTAGTTTACTATTTGAATGTCTAATATAATGCAGGTATTTATATAATATTTTTTATATCTAATGCAATACATCACTAAAATACAATTATTTAAATGCCCAATTGGAGAATATTTTTAGTCATATGTGGATTCTTTAGTCATATTTAGATTCTCAAGGGATGTAGGTGAAAATTTTCAAATGTGAAAAGTCTAGGTAATTAAGTAACAAGCATAATGAGGTCTAAGTATAATTTATCTATTTAATTTTAAACCGCAATATCTTTTACACGACAATATATTTAATTTATTTATTTAATTTTAAACGGCAATTTTAGACAAGCATAGGGAGGTCTCAAGGATCTTAAAAACAAATATCTTTTATATACCAAAATCAAATAAAAAGAAAGTATTTTCAAAAATAAAAGATTAAAGCTAAATTTGATTTGGATGTGAAATAATTAGGGTTATCAAATATTATACGATCTGTTAATATGATACAAAATTAGAAGATTTGAATATTTTTTAAACCACATGTTTGGTAAACGTGTGACCCGTCACGAACTAATTAAGAAATTAATCGAATACGGATAAAACTATACAAATTCACAAATTCTATTTAATTTTTAATTTTATTTCACTTGTCATTCAAACAAAGCGCATCAAATGGATGGGCCACCTACTCACCACTGTTTCACTCTCAACAGTTCATCGCAAAAACCCTAATCCCTAACAATCCAATCGGGTTTAGGGCATAGCTTGATGCTTTTACAGCTGACTTGGAGTTGCAGAGACTTGTAGAGAGAGAATTTCTCAAGTCTGAAAATCTTTGAAGCTCTCCATTTTTGGGAGACAAGTAATTTTCAATTTGCCAAAAATGACTCTGCGTATCTGCAGAAGTCTTACCTCAGTCGCTCTGAAAACCCCTATTTCTTTCTCTTTCTCTCTCCTCTTCTTCTCCTACTCTACACGAAAACAACCCAAATGCACCGCTTCAGTCGCTGATTACTTGCTGCATAAACACCAATTCTCTCCTGAAACTGCCTCAAAAGTCTCCTCTGTGTTAACTTGTGTAAAAAACCCAGAAAAGTCTGATTCTATACTGTTCTTTCTCCAAGCGAGTGGGTTTTCGAAGACCCATCTCGAAAATGTTGTAGTAAAATGGCCCAATGTTCTCTCTGCTAATCTTGATCGTACCATCAAGCCTAAAATCCAGATTTTCCAAGACTTGGGCTTTTCTCCGACGGAAACTGCCGAGATAATTTCGACGCATCCTTTGATTTTGACGCGTAGCGCGGTTAATCAGCTTGGGCCGTCCCTTTTGGTGTTGAGAAATGTATTTGGTTCCAGTTTAGACGTGTCTAAGGTCTTAAAGAGATCTGGGTGGTTTTTGCATCATGATTTGGTGAAGGGTATGATACCCAGTATTGCATTGATGAAGAGTCTTGGAATTAATTCTTCTCAGATAATGAGACATGTGCACAACTTTCCGA
The DNA here is from genome assembly GCA_023539305.1 of Ilex asprella. Classification (NCBI taxonomy): domain Eukaryota; kingdom Viridiplantae; phylum Streptophyta; class Magnoliopsida; order Aquifoliales; family Aquifoliaceae; genus Ilex; species Ilex asprella. The sequence continues at coordinate 46,278,716 of CM042184.1, read as the reverse complement.
GGCTTTTCTTGTATAAACCAGAAAGAATTAAGGAATTCGTTAAGAGGGTTGATGAAATGGGTTTTGATAGGAACTCCAAGATG
>CM042184.1:46243200-46262604 GCA_023539305.1 Ilex asprella | reverse complement strand
ATATTAGTCTCAAAATCTATGAGAGTATATATACCATAATCAAGAGAAAATTCTAAAATTTTTTTGGGGGATGATTCTGCAATTTTTAAAACTTTTGGAGTGAAATTTCAGTAATTTTTTAGAATTTTTGGGAGTAATTCTGTAAATTTTTTGATCTATTTGGGTTATTTCTCTAATTTTTTGAAACTTATGGGGGGTGATTTTGCAAGTTTTTGGAACTTCTGGGGTGATGAATAGTGCCGATGTACAGTACCCCCGTGATGAACAATGTCGATGAACAGTACCCCCTGCGATGAATAGTGTCGATGTTTTTTTTTTTTTGTGATTTGTACGCATCGAAGTTGGACTCTGATACCAAATTGATGTAGATTATAGTAAAAAAGAATTAGAGAAGAGAAGGGAAGAATAAGAGGATGAGAAAATAAGAAGGGGATGAGAACAAAGAGAGAATTTGAGGAAGAAGTATTCAATATCAATAATCAATAATAATCAAAGTTTAGTCTCACAACAAATATGTATTCCCTATATATATAAGGAGATCACAAACCCTAAAATAAATAATTAATCAAAATGACAACTAAACCCTTAAAGTTAAAAAAAAATACTAAATTACTCTCATGATTAATCTAAAATATCTATTCAATTCCAACACAATTCCCATTTGGATAGATATTTTAGATTAATCATGAGAGTAATTTAGTATTTATCCAATTCCTACACGATCCCCATCAAGTTCGTTTGGTTAGAAAGAAAAGAATGATAGGAAGTGAAAATTATAGAAAGTAAAGTGAAAAAAAAAATAAAATGATAAAAAATATGTTTTCATGCATGTATTTGGTTAGCACGAAAAACTTGAGAGAATTTTTTTAAAAAAATTCATCCTATTGTTTGCAAGAAAGAAAATTTTTACAATTGTCTAAATTATTTTTAATTATATTAAATTGGTCTAAAGAAGAAAAAAAAATATTATAATTGAAAGTTAAATTTTTTTAAAAAAGTAGCGCATAACCTAATTTTGGTATAAGCATCCGCACAAAGGCCTTTGGGTTAAATTATATAGTTAATCAAATTTATACCAAGATTTTTTAAAATTAATAACCAATAAAATATTTTAAGAAAAATAAGGGTAAAATCGAAAGTTAGTTATAAATCACAACTTTCTTTCATTTTCTTGTGTTTTTTACTAAAAAAAAAATAATTAATTGTGAGAAAAATTTAAGTACAAAAGAAAATTATTATTTTTTCCATCGTTTTTCATGTTATGCTAACTAAACACATACAAATTTTAATAAAATTCTTATTCTTGTATTTTTTACTATTATTTCGCTAAACAAATAGACTCTGACAGATTACGCTCAATGCGTTGATACGAGGGTAATGGTTAACCTAATAGTCACCACCTTACTTATAAACCTCAAGATCTTGAGTTCGAAACTCGTCGTTCTCTCGCCAACAATAATTGTTAGGAATGACAGTGGACCGAAAAAAAATAGGTATTCGTCAAAATACGTCTTGTTTGGACCAGGGATAGACTATACGTATTGGATGGTAGACATATACGAGAATACCCGTATAAATCCGTATAAAAATGAAGGCGGGGATGAAATTACCCTTATCCCTGCCCCCGCTGCCCGTTGTCCCTAATTGATGCCACATTTCTCTTGGATGACATGCCGCTGCATTTTGTATGTAAACTTCTTCAACTTATCTCTTCGTTGGGCCTTCCAATTTCAATAGATATGCACTCATATTAAAAGGCTTAATTAGAAGTGAATATAAGTATATGAGATGGTAAACTGGTATGTGCTTTAGTTTTTGAAGCCACACTCGCATAGTTGAGATTGGTCATTTGATAATAATAGGTTATTATTTTTAGTGTATGGTTGGCTGGTGATTGTAGATATTTAGTTGATTTTTACACATAGTTGATTGCAAGTAATGGAAGGAGAAGAAGTGATAATTTTTCTTTTCTTTTAATGATATAGGAAAATGATGTTCAAGAAGTAGATTCCTACCATCGATGGTGTTAAGATATGATTGAGTTGGTAATTTTCAATTTTAACCAATCAATTTTATTAGTAAATACAAAAAAAATTATGCAATTATTATAGTTTTTTATGTTTTATTTTATTTATTAAATTACAGGTGTGAAGCAACATGACAGAAAAGTTTTTCCATTGCAAATATTCAAGTAGTATTTTGGACATTTATTGTTTGTGTTATGCTGAAATATGTTGTGCTACATTATGTTGTATTAGATTACTAGTTATTGCATGTGCCTGAAGGCACAATGTAATAAAAAATGGTAAACAATAAATATATTTGTATTCATATCAAAAATCAAATCAAATCACAAACATAGAAAATAGATAAAAAAATTTAAACATCGATTTGTAGTGGAGGTAAGAGGTGATGGGGTCGTAGTAGTGGTGGTAAGAGACAATGATTGTTGTGGTGGTGGCAATAACCGTGGCTGCGGTAGTGGCGACGATGGTGGTGGTGATGGTGATGGTGGTGGGGGCGACGTGGTGGTAGAGAGAGTGATTGAGTGGTTTCAAATGCTATTTTTTTTTAAAGTACTTATGAGAAATAATTTCTAAAAGTACTTTTAAAAAATCACTCTAAACACACCCTTAGATACCTATTTTTTATATTAAATTTAGGGTGTTAATATTAACCGTTATGTTAGCTTTAAAGTAAAATTTAAAAAAATCTCAACCGTGAATAACAAAAATCATTTTGTTTATCTTTTGAGATTTGAATTGTAAGTTACTTTATTATATAGATGTTAGATTATTTAAAATGTTATATTTATTTAGAATTTTGGATTATATTGACTTGAGTTTGAGCTAGGACGGTACAAGAAAAGTGGAGATGGGGATTAAAAATTTATTCGCGATTACAAATAAGAATGACAATTATTTCTGTTAACGGGGTGGACCGAAAATGAACAATTTTTTTTTAAACAGGTATGAAAAAAGGGCCAATACCCCGCCCTCGCTTTGGTTCAATGACATACTGCCCACGTAAAAAGAGCAAAAAAAATAAATAATAATAAAATAAAAGAATGCTGACCTGTGTGCATTGGAGGATTTATCTGTGCGTACAGATTAAATAGACATTGATTAGAGAACGAATTCTCAAACGCCTCGTTGTATCTGAAAATCACATCATTCGATCAATTGAACAACGGGGTGTTTAATCCAATTTTGCATAATTATACTGCTTAATTTAGGGTTTTTTTTCCGTTGCAAAGTTTTAGTTTTGAATTTCAGTGATCCGAGAAGATTGTAAGAATTCCTGCAAGTTTTGGGATCACTGGAATGGAGAGCTTAATCAACAAGATACGAAATTTGGATGCATACCCCAAGATCAATGAGGATTTCTACAGCAGAACCCTCTCCGGTGGAGTTATCACCGTCGCCTCCTCCATTCTCATGCTCTTGCTTTTCATCTCCGAGCTCAGTTTGTCCACCTCTCTCTCTCTCTCTCTATGTATATACATTATATATATATATGTATGTATGTATGTATATATATATACGCACACAAAGACCCACAAACACTTATCTTTGTATGAAATTGGATCTGGAATATATACATGTTTTGTATGTGTTTGAGTCATGCGTAACCGATTGAATTTGTGTGGAAAAACCCAAGTTTTGTAATCTGTATTTGGGAATTGAGAAAATCAATTGCTTTGGTACCTTGCAAAGAATAGAAAATGCATGGGTATGCTAGGTTTAACCAGCTAATCTTAACTCCGTTCCGGATCTCACATTTTTACAACATCCAAATCTCGTGAATGTAAAATTTGAAGTCCTAGTTGGAGCATCACTGAAATACAGATGTTTGATTAAGAACTATTAGCAAGTGCTGAATATTGCTGTGAGATTGAGCATCTATAAAAGAAAAAAAAATGAAGCGAATTCAAGAAATAACAGAGAACCAATGAAGAAACAAAATATAGTCAAAGGATACCTTGATAACATGAAGATAGGTTTTCTGGATGTGTCTCATCCTCACTCTTTTAGTAGTAGTCATTTATTAACTCAAATGAACAATTGCAATGGTTGAAATGTCAATATGGCTCAATTAACAACGTTTCTCTAAATAGACAAGGTTGTGGAATGGGTTTGCGAGTTTCATTATTTTTCAATAAGCGCTTAACTATCATTGTAAGATTTTGACACCACATTTTTCTTTGGACTGCTATAAATAAGGGGATTGTGAATTATATATTATTGTAGTTAAAAGTGATTGGTAGAATGGTATATGGGTGAAAAAACTGCCCTCTGACCAGCAACAATGTGTGGAAGTTTGTGTCTAATTTTTGTTTATGGGAAGCAATACTTTTATTAATATTAATAAATAGAGTAAAGATTACGCATCCGAGCCAAAAACTCAGAAGTGTCTCCCGAGTCCAAGCTAGTTGTTTTAGTTCTAGTTCAAGACTGGATAGTATGAGACCTATTGCTTAGGGCTTTGAAAGTGAGCAACCAACCCAGCAGAAGTAGATTAGAAGTTTCCAGTTTGACAAAGATAGCGTTAGCTAAGTAAGAAGAAGTAAACAAACAGATCAGGTGTAGCGGGCAAACACGGGTGTAGCAATAGAGCGGTTTAGTTTACGATTCTATTCAAACAGACTATTGCGTCTAAGTAAATCCTCGTATCGTTTGGCTGTCTTATAACAGGGACACAACAAATAGGTGCGAAGCCTTTAAAATCCTACACAAGCTTTCTTTTTTCGCACCTTTTAGCCTCTGTTATAGAACTGGAAGGATCCGTTGGTAGTTTGCTCTCTTGCTAGAGTAGGTATATGCGAATTTAGAATGTCTAAGTAGATGGAAGGCATAGAACTAGTGATTCTGTTGCGATCTTGTCTTCCTTCTATAGAAGTATCAGTGGGTTTTTGACTCGTGGAAATAGGCTAATGCTATGCCTAAAAGTAAGCATTGGGTGAATGCCCGAGCCTTGAGATTACTTACTTTCTTGTAAGAGAAGGTTTAAGCTTTATGTAGTAGCTAAGCACTTGATGGTTAGTTAACAGGGGTTTAGCTAGCATAAAACCCAAAAAAACTTATGTAGTTGTGCTCTAGGTCATTTGATATAGTATAGCCGCGGAGACTACTTACATTAGGCCCCCTTTATGAGTAAGCTTCTTTATAGATAGGAAAATGGTGTAGCTGCTTTATTGAGAGATTTCGGCACCTTTGAATTTTTTAAAAATAATTAACTACTATTTCAGTGATTGTAGTGCTGGTCGGCATTGCCTTAAGTAATGTCTGGCTCTGTTTGCGCAAAAGGTGGACAAGTCATCCATCTCAATAACATACAAAGTCAAAATAAAACCAATAAAAAATAGTAGCAATTAAAGTCAAGCCTTTTGAGGCATACCTGACCTTCATCCAAGAAAGTTGTACTAGATTTGATATGAGGCCACCCAAATTGATGGATAACAAAAAAAGCAACATTCTCAAATTCCTTTTGTCACCGTAGCCCAAAATGAAGATATGCAATTTAAACAATATGCTTCACGGTTTCTAAGCCCCATTGACCCCGTGCTACCATTTATCACCTTTGTCACAGAGGCCCAAAATGAAGTTCTGCAATTTAGACAATATACTTCACACTGTTTCTAAGCCCTATCGGCCCTGTGGTTTTAAAGGACTATTTATGCTCGTACTAGTTAAAGTGATGAGTGTTTGCTCTTATGTAATTGGGCCACATCTTATGTTTGTTTACAAGGTAGTCTAATTGTACAAGTAGGTTTTATGAACAACGCAGTAGTAAATTTGCAGATTTGATCGTTGCTTGGTTATGAATTCTACATATAACGTTAGTTTTTACTGTCCACTTTTAGTTTCTGGTGTGTTATACGTGTTCTCTTTTTGGTTTGATCCTTAAGCCTCCTTCGATAATTAAGCGTGTGTGCTCCTACTGTTTTGCCCATATAATTTATACCTATGTATTTACACTATTCTGCTTTCCTGCAGGATTATATCTCCATGCTGTAACCGAGACAAAGCTAATGGTAGATACTTCAAGAGGAGAAACACTACGTATCAATGTATTGACATTAGTCTCTCTCTCTCTCTCTCTCTCATACACACACACACACTATGAAGCACAAATACAAATATGGGTACGATATGGATACGTTGATACATCAATAGGATATGTATACGGTCAGGATACATCTATAACAAAATATATTTCATATTTTATTATTATCTGCCAACTTAATAATTATATATTTTAGTAATTCTTTAACATAAAAAGAAAAATTAACAAATTTTTTTTCTAGTTTTAAAAAAGTATATATTATATCATTATGGTATATTCACAAAAAGAAGTGACTAATTAAAGGAATCAAAAGTAATATTTAATTAATTGGCTTGTTTAGAAGTATTTATAGCTAATATTATAATGTAATAGATTTATTTTGTGTTCTTTTGACATGTAATAGTAGATAATACTTGAGAAAATACTCATGTGTTTTCAAAATAGTATGAATTTTTGCTGGGTGTATTATATGTTATGTGAATTCGAAAGGAGAAGTTAAAGATTAAATTCAAAAATTACACATATTGCTCTGATACAAAAATATATGCAAATTGCAAAGTATCTAAATATTTTACAATTATCGGATATGTAGGAGGAGTATCCAATACGTATTCTCGATTATCCGACGAGTATTATATTCGATGTGGGTACACTGGCCTCAACGAAGTATCCTTGTTCCATAGCACACACACAAACACACACACACACACATCTGCGAGTGCACACTGCGATCAAGTAATTATTCTAGCATTAAAAGCTAGTGAAACCATTACAGATGACTTTTAAAACTTCAAGTTCCTCTTCGGGGCACCTGATCTGGATTGTAAATCTTTTAGCATTTTGATAAAATGTTAACCATGTACCTCTGCCTACTTTTTTAATAATTTGTCTTTAGAAGGCGTGAGAATACATCTCCACCATCATCTCAGCACATGAAGTGTTTGTTTACATTGTAATTTGATGGTTTCTTTGGTGAAAAGTGTTTTATTGTGTTATTTACCTCAATACTCTTCTAAGCTAATTGATATGTACCATTATTGTTTTTGAAAGTGCAGTTTGATGTGACCTTTCCCGCGCTTCCATGTTCTATACTCAGTGTAGATGCCATGGATATCAGTGGAGAGCAACACCTTGATGTTGTATGTATTCTGATGAGATTATATTGTTAATGATTGTTTTTTTTTTTTGGGTAAATAAATTGGTAATGATTGTTGCTATCAAAGTTTCTTTTCCCCTCTCTCTCTCTCTCTATCTTTCTCTCTGAAGAAGTGTGTATAGGTGGAGTTATAACTTGTTCTCTCCTAAGTTCCCTATACACTTGCCGTACCAGTCTTTCTCCAGTATAACACCATTTGTTTGTAATACTGGAGGTTTGACCGTGACAACACTTTTCGTTCCATTTTGTGACCAGATATGAAACAAATAATGGTCATGCTGCAGTTAATCTTGTTTGGCATATTTGGAGACATAACACTGATCGACATTATTCAAGTGAGCAGATATATGTGCTATGATGTGTAATGCTAATTGGAGAATTGTCTAGGCATGGCAAGAAGAAGGTTAATGTAGGAAAGTACCCTGGAGAAACTGGTGGAAACTTTCCACCACAATGCTAAACTTATATCTTCGAACCTTCTGTTTCTTTGGAGTACATCTTAATTTCTTGTGTTCTGCAGAGACATGACATCATCAAGAAAAGGATTGATGCACATGGTAATGTAATAGAAGCAAGGCAGGATGGGATCGGTGCTCCCAAGGTTAGTGATGAAACTTTTGAATTGCAAAATTGGAAACAAACTCGTCTCCATTTAGTGATTGTTATGCATCAGAAAATTAACACTACATACCTAGGAAATGGTTGAATGTAGTTGTCTCTGTGCATTTTTGTTTCCTAAACTTGTAATAAGGGCCAAGGAGAGAAAGGCAGAGATGCTTGTTTGGCTTTAATTCTCTATTGCATAGTTTTTGTGGTGGGCTGCCCTTGATTAACTTTGAATTTTATGTTCAAGGATTAAATTTCTCCCTTTCTTTTGTTGCTGCTATTGTGCCAAAAACCACAATTTAAAAAAAAAAAGCTTTATATTTATTTAATTTTTTGTGACTCTCAGTTTAATGAATGTGTTTTATATATGGCAGATTGATAGACCTTTACAGAGACATGGTGGCAGGCTGGAGCACAATGAGACATACTGTGGTTCATGTTATGGTGCAGAAGCAGTATGTTTCTCTTTTGTATTTTGCTGTTTACTTGTATTTCAGTATGCAAAAGTGTTCATAAAAATGGAAAATAGTAAAGATTGAAAACCAAATGATACCAAAGAACGAACTTTTTTAATATTTAGGTCAATGATCCATTGGCAGTGTGAGACCAGTCATGATCTTACCCATAGAACTAAAGCATAATGGACTAAATGGAGAAATGTATCTGGTGTATTGTGTGATAGGTTAAGATAAAATGGAAGTTCATAGAACAACCATAAGACCAGCTATGTTTTATGGTATTGAGTATAAGGCAACTAAGAAACAACATGTACTACGGAAATGAGAATGTTGAGATGGATTTTTGGTAAAATGGGGAATGATAGAATTTGGAATGTGATTATCTCTAAAAAAAGTTGTAGTAGCTTATATTGGAGATAAATTAAGAAAGAATCAGCTCGGATGATTTGGACACAGACGGCTCACTACTGTATTGGTGAGAAAAGTGATGTGGTAGCTATTCCCAGTAGTCGAAGGGGTAAAGAAATACCAAAACAACTTTTATATGGAATTGTAAAAAGATAGGAAAGCTTATAATTTAATAGAAAGTATAGCTGACTCCAAAAATGTGGAGACAAGGTTTAGTTTTGTTTTGTTGATTTGGGTTGTAGAAAATCAAAATCTGACTTTTGCTACTTGCTAACTAATGTCATTAGATTAATATATAGGTTTATGCTGGCGTTGGGTTTGCAAGCTCCAGATTTATCTCCCAAATTTAAGAATTGTGGGAATGGTTGTATATTATGTTTTCTGTCACAATTTCTCAGAATTTTTAGGGCTTGTCTGTATATTTAGTTTTCCTTTTAGATTCTTTTTATGCATTCTAGAGTGAAATAGTGTTTTATGTGATAGTGTTGATGATGAAAATCGTGTAGGAATTGGATAGATATTATAGATTAATTATGATAGTTATTTAGATATTTTTAATATTTATCTTTTAAGCAATTTTTTTTAACTTTTAAGGGTCTATTTGTCATTACTTATTTGTTTTAGGGTTTTAGTTTTCCTATATAAAGGGATCCAGGTAAGGGTTTTATTTAGATTATACTTTTGATTATTATTGATTATTGATATTAAATCTTTCTTCCTCAAATTCTCTCTCTATTCTCATCCCATTCTTCTTCTTTTCTCATCCCATTCTTCTTCCCTTCTCATCCCTAATTCTTTTTTATTACGATCTACATCAATTTGGTATCATAGTCCAATTTCGATTCGTATAAATTTTAAAAAAAATACATCAATACTATTCATCGGGGGGGAACACTGTTCATCGCGGAGATACTGTTCATCACCCCAGAAGTTCCAGAAATTGTAGAATCATCCCCAAAAAGTTTTAAAATTTCTTCTTGATTATGGTATGCATACTCCCATAGATTTTGAGACTAATATTTTTATTCATTGGGAGATTAGAGAATATGCAAAGGGTTCAAAATACATTTTCTTCTGTTGGAACTTTCTTGAAATTATCAATTGCATTCTTGAATTTGTTCTTATACCATTCTCATCTCTCAAGTGTCACTCATGAATTCCTCTAATGCATATGTTTCAAGAGTCTCTCGTCGAGGTTATCATCATAGGAAGTCTAGGGATGTTTACATGGAGTCAACTCATATGACCAAACAAGTCAAAGATCCTTCTATATTTAGTGGGACTTTAGATCATTTGGAATTCTTGGATTGGTTAGTTAATTTAGAAGAATATTTTGATTGGCATGACATGTCGGATTCTCATTGCATCCGTTTTACTAAATTGATGTTGGAAAGTTTCGCCAAGAAGTATTGACAAACAATCCAAAGAAGCCTAGACCCCTTAAGAGAATCACCTATCACTTGAGTTGAAATGAAATATAAATTGAAAGAGAAGTATTTGCCTACTTCCTACATGAATCAATTTTATGACCAATGACTCAATCTTAGACAACATTCTTCTAGTGTCTCTGATTATTTTACCCAGTTCGATTATCTCATGTACTTGTGTGACATTATTAAAGAACCTTGAACAATTGATCAGTTTATTCTTGGGTTGAGACAAAAAATTAGTAGGGAGGTCAAGTAATATACTTTTAATACGTTAGCTGCAACCTATTAATATGTTCTAAAAGTTGAGATATTTCATAAAAAATCCAACTATAGCTTGATGAGTTGTCAATCACAGTCTACTAAACAACGTGACAGGACATCTTTTAATTTTAATTCCACTACATATGAGTATCATGATTACTTGAACGATGTCCATGTTGTTTTTGCATGCTTTCCTAATCTGAATGTGGCAAAAGATTTAGAGATGCTAGTATAGAATAAAGAGAAAAATGTTACTCATATTGACTTTCAACTCTCTCATTCAGTTTCATCAGATCAGAATCCTCCTCCTTTGCACCCACAAGAGTTCATATCGAAAGAAAGTGTGTGTGAGTCTTTGCTTGTGTCAATTCTTGAACCATCATTGGTCTTGAAAATTGTGAAAAAATCAATTGAGTCTATAGCTATGCAAGATATTAAGCCAATCGAGTCATTTATTGTAGAATCTACTAGTGACTATTCCGTGTCTACTCGTCCAAGTCATCATGACTTTGTTACGGATTCTTCCCAATGTAAGATTGTTGACTTTGTTCCTCTCCCTATTGCCAAGCTAAGATTGTTGAAGTCTTGTCCCACTGAATGCTTGTTGTTTAAGCCTGATGAGAATTGTTTTGTTATTCTTGAGTTTGGATCTAATGCTTATTTGCTTAATTTTTCATTGAATGTTAATATTAGTCCAGATTTTTATTTAGAGGACATACTACTTGATCGAGGTACTCCAGAACCTCCTATTTTGTTATCCAGTGTTTCTACAGAAGAAATTGTTTCTTCCTCGGCACAAGCTTCAGTTTTTATCTTTCCACTTTCATTGCATATTTCAAGCCAAATAGATGATGTGCTATGTGACTAGATTTACATTGTTACAGAAGGAGATTCTTGCATTTATTCTAATCGATGGAAAGATGTTGATGATTCTTTCATTCTAGATGAGGCGTTATGTCATCTTTATACTGCTCTCTTAGAGTACTTCTATTTTGAACACTTTTCGGAGAAGAGTTTTTTTCAATCGGAGGAGAATGATGGGGATCGTGTAGGAATTTGATAGATATTATAGTTTAATTATGATAGTTATTTAGATATTTTTAATATTTATCTTTTAAGTAATTTCTTTTAACTTTTAAGGGTTTATTTGTCATTACTTATTTGTTTTTGGGTTTTAGTTTCCCTATATAAAAGGATCCATGTAAGGGTTTTATTTAGATTATACTTTTGATTATTATTGATTACTGATAATAAATCCTTCTTCCTCAAATTTTTTCTCTATTCTCATCCCCTTCTTCTTCCCTTCTCATCCATAATTCTTCTTTATTATGATCTACATCAGTTCAATTTGTACTTATAGTCTTATGTATTCGAGTTGTCTTGGTGGGCTTTTGGGAAGACAGAAAAAGGAATAGTCGGGTGTTGCTTAGTTTTGTGCACAATTTATCAATTGGCTGGTAATGGATGACGTTTTGTAGCCACAAAATTTTTTTCTAGGTTCAAAAAGGTTTTTCTAATTCTTTTCTCCCCCCTCCCTTTTTTCTATTTCCTCTTCTCCTTTATCTTTCCATTTTTTCATTCTCTATTGGACCTTAAATGGAATTCTTTCAAACTGTCTTAGCCGGTCATGAGCTCAGGGGCGGAGTTAAGATTTTGTCTCAGAGGGGGCAACTTAAATTCTTAAATTTCAAAGTATAATTGTAACATCGTTTTCATCAAAATATGTATTCAAAAGAATGTCATTTAGAGGCGCAACTCATGTATATGAGTGATGTACAAAAAAAGGTAACAAAAAAGCTTCACATCAAAAGTATCCTTTAGTGTTCGAGATCCTGTATAAAAGGAGCTTCCAACTCTCGAACATCCAATAAATCCTTATAATTGTTCTCGATGAGTTTTCATATTTTAGAACCGTTGCATAATCATTTCATTTTCAATAGCACTAACCAACAATTTAACAATTTAAAGAAAATCCAACAATTTAAAAATAGCACTAATCAAAAATTTCAGATAACCAATCTGAACAGGGGCTTCAACGAAAATCCAAAATAGTTGAGTGGTGACCCAACATGAAACAAAGAAAACGTACATAAGTCCACAAATAATACACCAAACAACCATTAATTCTATAGGAACTAAACTAATTTTCTAATGTAAAAAATCTGATTTTAGATTAGTTCTAATACTACTATCAAAAAATTTGGTTAATGGATTACCTCTTCTTAGTTTCAATATAATCTTCTAGGGTTTCTTTCTTCAAAGTTTGATTTGCACAATGATTGAATCCAATAGACTGATTCTTTGAAGAAACTAAAGAAAAAGAAAGAAAAAGGGTTGGATTGGAAGTTACCCACTAGTGAATAAGACGAAGAACCGAAGAAGACTTGCGAGAAAAAAAAACAAAAGAAACAGGCGTGAAAACCAAAAGGAGATGCCTAAAGTTTACTTTTAAGGTTTGAAAATTATATTAATATACCTTATACTTTATAAAAATTACAATAGGAATAAGTTTAAGAAATTCTTGAAAATTTTAAAATTACACTTTTAAGTCCCAAAATTTTTTAAAATTTCAGTGGGGACAAGAACTGAAGAAGACTTACGGGGAAAAAAAAAAACAAGCGCGACAACAAAAAGGAGCTGCCAAAAGTTTACTTTTAAGGGTTTGAAAATTACATTAATATACCATATACTTTATAAAAATTTCAGTGGGAACAAGTTTAAAAAATTCTTGAAATTTTTAAAATTACACCTATGTCTCAAAATTTTTTAAAATTTCAGTGGGGGCAGCTGCCCCCACACTAAAGCCGCCCCTGCATGAGCTTGGACATGTATTGTATTATATGTGTATTGGGCTGTTTGCTCTTCCCTTTCTCAAACAGCAATATACAAGCTTAAAAAATCTTTGTTTCTTAGTGGCAGATTCGTTTTTCTAATTTTCCAATATGTATACTCATTTTTTTTTCTTTTACTCCCTTGACATTGAACCAGGAGTATTAGAATTGGCATTTTGTACATTTTTGGGAGGTTGCAATAATGTTCTTGCAATGATGAAATGAAAAGGCATTGTGGAAAATTTGTGTTCTGATATTTTATCAGAAAATTTATCAAGAGCTCTTCCCTAAGGTTTATGTCAATTTTTGAGAATTTCGCTCGTTTAAATTTTTTCGAGTATTTCTTATAGTATATGCCGCAGATCATGGTCATGGAGTGGAGACACTGATATTTCTGATTTTGTTCGTGAAGCAACCTCATAATCCTACAGGGCTGAGTATTTGGTGCAAGTTATATTTCTTCTTCATTTATTTTTTTTTCCTGTTTATTGGTACTGTGTTGGTTTCGTTTATTGGTCTGAGTTATTGTCTAAGGCCAGATTGATAGATATTTATATACTATTTCTGCACATATGAATTTCTTTCTACTTTTTCTGATTTTAATTTCCATTAGGATAGTAGCCATATTCTTTTTGCTTGTCCATATGCATGGATCTTGTTAATTTGATTTGGAAGCATCTGCCAATATGTTATTTCTCTTTAATCCTGTTATTTTGGTGTCCATTAGGCATTTTTCCTGAAGGTTGTGAAGTCAGCAAAATCCAAAAGTTTTGGATTATGTTGCTCATGAGTTTTCACCTACTTTCCCCTTATTTTGCAGTCAGATGATGATTGTTGTAACTCGTGTGAAGATGTTCGTGAAGCATATCGAAAGAAAGGTTGGGCGATGTCAAATCCAGATTTGGTAGACCAGGTCTTTTAGTCTCTCAACCCCCTGCCCTCTCTTTTCTCTCTTCATATTTACCATTTTTTTTGTTTGTTAGAACTACCAGTATACTATGTTGGACCCAAGATGCTTAAGTTGACATTAATAATTTATTGTTGCAATGCATGAAGGAAAATGTGCCGTTAGTTATTGCTATCTTTTTATTGTGTATGAGTGGTTTTTCCTTTCCTCTTCTTTTTTGTTTTTGGGAGGAAAGATTTCACAGCCAAAATTATTTAGTTGCTTCCATTGAAATATAAGCAGCTCATTGCACAATTGCATATGGGACCCTTCAGAATTCCCGAAAGGACGCTGCTTAAAGACTCCTTTTCAAAATTTTCAAATCTTAAAAAAAGTTATTATAAATTTCGAAGTACACTACATTTTTATTTCTAAGTTATATTTTTTTTTATAGAAACCAAAAACTTTCATTAAATAAGAAAGTTTACATCATGGGTGGACAAGAAATCCAACCAAAAATGAACCTAATCAGAAAATTACATCAATAAAAAAACTCAAAAGTCCTATGCCACCACGAGAACTCCCTAAGCTACATGCAGCTATCCAATCATTAGTAAGGAAATAAAAAGGTACATCCTTGAACTCATTTTCCATAGAAGCCCACAAGGACACCAAGTATTTTACTTTATCCCAAAGAAACTCTATCCTTTCTTCTCTTGCTTAAAAAATTCTGTTATTTCTTTCCAACAAAACAACCCATAATATTGCCAAAACCACACATTCCCATAAAATGGATGCCCTACACCCTTTCCCAAACACCCCATAGTTTATCTCCAAAAGAAAGTGTTAAGAGTATTCGGGTTGAATGTGTAAATTGTTAATAGTGTTAGGGTAGTATGTGTAATTCTTAGTATTGTAAGTTAACTATAAATACAATGATATATGTGAACTAGGTCAAGCTTTTAACCTCTTGGTTCCTCTCTAATATACTATGTTAATCCTCCACACTTAACATGGTATCAGAGCATTTACAATCCTAAATATATTCTAAATAAATTAACACTTTATTTGCTGCTGGTGGCACAGCCGTTGCTTGTGGTGGTGGTCGTTGTTGGTGGTGGTGGAGGCGCAGTTGTTGCTGGGCCAAAGCTGTGGTGGTGGAGTCAGTGTTGTGGTGGTGGAGTAGTTGCTGTGGTGTCGCGTGTAGTGCTCCCATAGTCGTGGTGGCACAGTCGTGTTAGTGTCGTCGGAGAGGTGTCTCGTTGCTGGTGGTGGTGGTTGCTGTGGTGTCGCGTGTAGTGCTTGCACAGTCGTGGTGGCACAGTCGTGTTGGTGTCGTCGGAGAGGTGTCTCGTTGCTGGTGGTGGTGGAGACGCAGTTGTTGCCGTCGTTTGGTGGTTGTGGTGGTGGTGAGGCGCAGCCAAGGATTAGGGTTTCAGTAAACCCTAATCAACGACTGCGAAGAAGAAGAACAGGAGCAGGACCACGGGTCAGATCCGATCGGGTCAAACCAGGATTTTAAAACAAAACCGGTCTGGTTCAGCGGTCCAGAGAGCCAAACCGGTCCGGTTCAGTGGTCCAGAGAGCCAAACTGATCCGGTTCAGCGGTCCAGTCCCTACTTCCAACCCGGTTCAGTGGTCCAGCCCCCATTTTTGACCCGGTTCAGTGGTCCAAGGGCCCCATCCGGTCCGGTTCAATATTTTAGCAGCCTGATTTCGTCCATTGTTGCACTATTATGGACCCCAAGCAAGATACTGGATCCCTTACTCCATCTTTGCCACCCACCTCTACTCCTCCGACTATTATCAATGGTTCCATGACCTCTGTTAAACTCAATGGGACCAACTATACTTTATGGTCTCGATCCGCTCAAGTTTTTCTTCGAGGCAAAGGTTTTAAAAAGTATTTGGTGAACCCGAAACTCAAGGAAGATACTCTTGAGTATGACCAGTGGGAACAGGAGGACGCTCAGATTATTTCTTTATTATTGAATAGCATTGAGCCTAGTATTAGTTCTACATTACTCTATCTTGACACTGTCAAGGAGATATGGGATCACTTGGCCACTATGTATTCTGGTACCGGTAATTTTACCCGAGCTTATGCGGTGTGCAAGGAGTATTTTCGGCTGGAACAGAGTACTCTGAGTGTTGAGGATTATTACTCTCAAGTTCGGAGAGTTTGTGAGGAAATGAAGACCTACCATCCGTTTACTACTGATGCAGCAGTTTGGCAAAAACAACATGAGGACATGAATGTTGTTAGATTTTTGGTAGGACAGAAACCTGAATATGAGGCTATTCGTTCTCAGATTTTGGGCGGTTCCAGTCTTCCCTCACTACTTGAGGTTTTTCTCTTGCGTACAGCGTGCTATTTTATCTCATTCAGGCATTAATCAGGGTGTCCCCACTGATTGCTCAGCCCTTGTGGTTCCTAGTAGTCATAGTGATGTTGGTTGTGGTGGTCGTGGTGGCCGTAATGGTCGTAGTGGAGGTCGTACGGGTGGTCGTAGTGGTGGCCGTAGTGGACCTCGTTCCTGTACTTATTGTGGCCGTGGAGGGCACTCTATTGACTTCTGTTGGGATCTATATGGAAAGCCTTCTAGTGTTGCGAATCAGGCTTCCTATCAGGATGATACCTCTGTTGTTGCTTTCATACCTCGGTCGGTTCCACTAGACACCGGATTGGTTACTATTACACGAGAGGAGTATGCTCACTTCTTGTCCCAGCAACAGGCTGTCCCATCTTCTTCCACTGCTACTTTTGCCCAGTCAGGTATTGCTTTCACTTGTTTACTGTCCTCCACTCACAGTCCCTTGATCATAGACTCTGGCGCTTCTGACCACATGACTGGTGCGTCCGATATTTTTTCTGCTTATCAGTCTGCGACTTCCACACATAATGTTACTCTTGCTAATGGTACTTATTCTAAAGTTTCAGGTTTTGGGACTACTCATTTGAGTCCTGATGTGTCCCTATCTTCCGTGTTATTTGTTCTTCAGTTTTCCTTTAGTTTACTTTCCATTAGTAAGATTACACGTTCTCTCAATTGTTCTGTAATATTTTATCCCTCTTATTGTGTCTTTCAGGATCTCAAGACGAAGAGGAAGATTGGTACGGGGCATGAAGTTGGTGGTCTATATTATTTTGATTTTGATTCCCCTACTCGGGCCCTGCAGACCTTGTTGTCTCCTTTTGAATGACATTGTCGTCTTGGACACCCTTCTCTCTAGAATCTGAAGCACCAAGTTCCAAGTCTGAGTTTTGTGTCGTCTTTGTCTTGTGAAGTTTGTCAACTTAGTAAGCATCACCGTGCGTCATTTCAGTCTAAAGTCCTTAGTCGTGTGTCTAGTCCTTTTGAGTTGATACACTCTGATGTATGGGGTCCAATCAAGAATATTTCATTTAATAAATATCCTTATTTTGTGTCTTTTGTGGATGACTATTCTCGTGTGACTTGGTTGTTTTTGATGCGAGCTTGGTCAGAATTATTCTCTATATTCGAGACCTTCCGTAAGGAAATAAAAACTCAGTATGGTTGTCGTATACGTATTTTGCGTTCTGATAATGCTCGGGAATATGAATCTGATCATTTTTCAGCTTATCTTAGTAAAACTGGTATTATACATCAGACTTCATGTGCTTACACATCTCAACAGAACGGTGTTGCTGAACGCAAAAACTGTCATTTGTTGGAAGTTACCCGTGCCCTGTTATTTCAGATGAATATTCTCTGGTATTTTTGGAGTGATGTCGTTCTTACTGTTTGTCTCGTATGTCATCCTCTGTGTTAAATGGGCAAAGTCTATATTCTATCATGTTTCCTGATAAGCCCTTATTTTTCCTCACTCCTAGGGTTTTTGGATGTGTTTGTTATGTTCACAATTTGGGTCCTAGGTTTGATAAACTTGATCCTCGAGCTACCAAATGTGTATTTCTTGGTTATTCTCATACACAGAAGGGGTATCGTTGCTACAGTCCCTCTCTGCAACGATAATTTACTAGTGCCGATGTCACGTTTGAGGAATCTGTTCCATATTTTTCAGCACCTTTTCAGCCTTTGGATTTGGACTTTGGGTCATTTCTTGTACCACCATATCTATCAGATATTCCGTTGCCCACTGTGTCACCATCTACTTTTCCTCTTCGTGTATACTCCTGCCGTACTCGACCATCGACTGAGGTGTCTATACCGTCTTCCTCACCGTCTGCTGATCCTGGTCCATCAGGTAATTTAGACTCTCTACCTATTGCTCTTCGCAAAGGTACTCGTTCGTGTGTTACTAATCATCCCATTACTCATTTTGTTTCATATGATGCCTTGTCTCCTGTCTTCTCTTGTTTTACCTCTCAATTATCTACTATATCTATTCCTAAGCGTTTACAGGATGCATTATCTGACTCTGGTTGGAGGAAAGCTATGGAGGATGAGATGGATGCCTTACATTCTAATAGAACTTGGGATCTCATTCTTTTACCTCCTGGTAAACGAACTGTTGGGTGTCGCTGGGTGTACACTGTTAAATTTCATCCGGATAGTTCTGTGGAGCGTCTCAAAGCCTGGCTAGTTGCAAAAGGCTTTACTCAGACCTATGGTGTTGATTATGAGGAAGCTTTCTCTCCTGTTGCCAAAATTTCTTCTGTTCGTATCTTGATTTCTTTGGCTGCTAATCTTGGTTGACCCTTGTTTCAGTTAGACGTCAAGAATGCTTTCCTACATGGTGACTTGGTTGAAGAGGTATACATGGAGCAGCCACCTGGGTTTACTGCTTAGGGGGAGTATGGTAAGAGTGTATGTCGGTTAAAGAAATCTTTGTATGGTTTGAAGCAGTCACTGAGGGCCTGGTTTGGCAAGTTTTCAGATGCAGTTTTAGAGTTTGGTCTTCTTCGATGTTAGACAGATCATTCTGTGTTTCATAAACAGACAGATGCTGGATATGTTCTATTGGTGGTCTATGTAGATGATATTGTGATTACTGGAAATGATTCTGAAGGGATTGTCAAGTTAAAAATATTCTTGCAGGATCGATTTCATACTAAGGACTTGGGAAAGCTCAGGTATTTCTTGGGTATTGAAGTGGCTCGATCTAAACATGGTATTTGCTTATCCCAGAGGAAATATGTACTTGACATACTAGAGGAAGCAGGTTTGCTGGGTGGCAGACCTATTGATGTCCTTATGGATCCGAATCAGAAACTTTTGATGGATGATAGTGCACTCTTTGAGAATCCAGGTCGGTATCGCAGATTGGTTGGGAAGCTCAATTATCTCACTATTACTCGACCGGATATTTCCTATGC
>CM042184.1:46233071-46243100 GCA_023539305.1 Ilex asprella | reverse complement strand
ATTTTGTTTGATTAATCTTGGATAACATTAATGTTAATGCAAGTGTGTAGTGAAAGGTTAGTTGTGTGGCTCCTAAGTATAGTATGTGGCACCATAATTTATCACATGCAAGAACGTGACAAACTAAGGTGTTGGGGGTTAGGTTGAATGAGAGGTAGAAAGCCATTTGAACAGATATGGCATCATGACTAAAGACGTTTTTGAGGCCAACAACGAGAAATTCACTGCTTAAGAAAACATGTGTGGAAGGTTCAAGTACAGTTTGGGCTAATGTGAAATATATTATATTTAAAGAGAATTTAGCTGATAAATACACTAAATCCAAAGGAAGTATTTGGTCGAATATCCCACTTCTTTCAAGGGAATGAAACTGAGTCACTCGCCTACGTCTAATGATATATTTAAAAGGTTGGAGAGCAAAGGAGCTTGGGGTCTCACCCCAGTATCCATTTTCCCCTATTCCATATTATACTGATTAGGAATCCTAGCTTCATCCCTGGAACTCACTAAAAATGATTATACGAGTTAAATTTCATTTTGAAAGCCTAAATTATTAATGAGTTTTTTAGGTGTAGGTACAATTTTATAGACTTATTTAGGCAAAAGTATATGGATAAGTTGTTTATTCTATTAAGTACAATTTTTATAAAAAAAATTGTGTTTAGGTACAAAATTCAAATGCATTAAATTTTTTTTTACCTAAACACCCTTCCTTAAATTATACAGTCATCATTGACAATTATTTGAAAAAACAAATATGTAAAAATTAATAATATTAATAGGAGGTAAAATAGGGGCATTAATGATCAAAACCCTTCTTCTTTGGCAATAGGATTCTATGGCAATGAAATTTGATTAGAATGTCACAAATTATGTGTGAATAAATACTGAACAAAAAAAAAAAAAAAGAATTGACCAAGATGTTTTGTTAGATATTATATATTGTTCGTTGTTGGGATGTAGGGAAAATTTTTTTTTTTTGTTTTTTTTTAATGAGTGTAACTGTTTTTTAATGGGTGCAACTATTTTTTTAATGGGTATAACTGTTTTTAAATACGTGTAACTATTTTTTTAATGGATGTAACTGTTTTTTAATGTGTGTAATTATTTTTTTAATGGGTGTAATTGTGTTGTTGTAATATTAATATAAATAGAGTAAAAGGGGAGAGAGAGAGAGAGAGAGAGAGAATATGTCCCTATTTTATCTCCAATTGCTTAATTGTAGCCAAAATATATGGAAGAAATATAAAAGGTTTCAACCCATCAATTATTTACTGAATGACAATATTGACATTTTTTAAAAATATGCATTTTACCGTAAATAAGATTTTGAGTTACACTTTTGCCTAAATAAGTCTAAAAAATTATACCGACTTCTAAATCACCCATTATTAATCCTAATTTAAATAGATCTATTCTCTATTCTAGAAAATATTACAATACCATTTTTTTTCGCTTTTGAATTTGTCATTGAAAAATGCAAAATATTGTGAAAACCAATAACTTCTACCTCAAAAAGTGATAAGCTCCACTCAAAAAGATGGTAAATAAACCCAAAAATTGATAAGTGAAATTAGAAGATGAGTGTACTCCAAAAGTTTGTAAATTCCACCCAAAAAAGTGTAT
The DNA here is from genome assembly GCA_023539305.1 of Ilex asprella. Taxonomy (NCBI): domain Eukaryota; kingdom Viridiplantae; phylum Streptophyta; class Magnoliopsida; order Aquifoliales; family Aquifoliaceae; genus Ilex; species Ilex asprella. The sequence goes on along the minus strand of CM042184.1, from coordinate 46,241,474 downwards.
AAATACTCAAAAAAATTAATGGTATGATACTAAAGAAAAAAAATTGGTGTCATAACCAAACTCCGCTATTCTACTTTCACCAAAATACCATTATTGTATGCTCACTCTCTCCTTTATGTCCATTTGGTATGATTGAAAAGTAGAGAGATCGATAAAAGATTATATTTGATTAGGAAAGAAATGTAAAAGAAAGGAAAAAACGAAGGGATTAGTCTTTTTTTTCTAACTCATTAAAATTTATCCTTTTAAAATTGGACAATAAAGTGGAAGAAAAGTTAATTAAAAATGCAAGTTATTCACCTTTTGATCCCTTAATATAATACGTGAATACAATGGTAAAATATGTATGTCCACTTTTTCATCAGACTGAATGTAAAAATTCAATTATTCCTTCTTTTCATTACACTTACCGCATACAAAGGAGGGAATGAATATTTCTTTTCTTAAACAATGAAAAATATATCAGTCGTATTTTCCTTATTTTTATTTTTTTATCTATTAGAAAATTGACTTTGTCCAATTAATTAATCACTTAGTCCTTTGTATGCCTTTCACTAATTAGATCAACCTGTCATGTGAGTGAGTGTATGATGCATATATGCAAAAAATAAGCCCAAAAATTCAATCAATCAACTAATCCCTCCAACACTGTCTATCATACCAAATACACTATTGCTACGTTTGGTAGGTGGTTAGAAAATTGACTGTAATTGACTAATTTCATAAAGTTTTGTAAATTTAAAATACAATTGACCTCAATTACCAATTAATCAACAACTAATCCCTCCAACACTATTTATCATACCATTTCAATGTTAGCTATGTAAAAATTTGTTCTTATTACTATGGAATCTCTAATCCTACTAGTGTAGGATTTGTCTTTCCTTAATATTTGGTGATATTTTCCATTCTCAAAATTTATCACTCGGCACCACCACCACCACCCTACCTCAACTTGGTGTCGGGTCCGGGGTCGGTGTTCGGGGACAGGTCCAGAGTCGGGTTTATGGTCAAAGTCTGGGGTTTGGTCGGGGTCTGAGGTTAAGTTCTAGGTCCGAAGTCGAGTCCGAGGTCAAGGTTTAGGTCCAGGTACAAGTTTGGGGTCAGGGTCGGGTCTGGGTTTAGGATCGAGTTCGGGTCTGGAGTCAAGGTCGGATCCAAAAATTGAGTCAGGTCCATGGTTCGGAAAGGGTCCATATTCGAAGTCAAGTTCAAGTTTAGGGATTATCCAAATATTTAAGTGAATTTTCAATTCTATTCCAAAATTCAATCCTGGTCGTCATCAAATATTGGAATAATGCACAAGAGTACTTTGTGGCACAACCATCAATATTTTATAGGTTCTATGGTCCGACCGCAATGTTGGGATCGAAGGCTCACGTGCAAGAACATGACAAACTGAGGTGTTGGGGTTAGGTTGAATGAGAGGTAGAAAGTGTTGGATCAAAATAGTTTTCTAAATATAAAAACTGAGTTTTTGGTTGACTTTGAACCTAAATTAAAGTGGGACCCGATTATTATTTTGAATAAAATTTTGTGGGTTCATATTCTACTCCGTGAGGAGAATAATGTAGTATATTCACTTGCTCAAATCGAGTAAGACATGAATAAGAAAATAGGCTTCAAAGTGATCCTTTTAAAATGTGAAAATAAAGAATGTGCAATGTGGGATTTCACACCAATCCCACATTGGTTGAGGAAGAGATTTAACATGGGCATATATAGACCAAGTTTGCTCTATGAGATTGGGCCCCAAGGGGTACCACAATTTTATGAGCGGAACGAGCGCCTACATGTCTTCGGTTCAACCACATCGCCCGCCCGCCTCGCCACAACCTGGCCGGGTGTGGGTGTGGCCCTATCTTTTTGAAGAAAATTTAATTAATTAAATTGGGCGTGAATTCCTTAACCGAAATTAATTTTTTCGGTATCCTTTAATTGCACTGGTTCGGATTTTGGGCATCCCTCCAATCCAAAATTGAGTCCATCCCAAAATATTAAGTTGAGTATGTTCATCGTGATCAACTATTCAAGAAGGAGTCTTTTGGTTGTAGCATTTTATCTTCTGGTTGTGTCTTTTAGAGTGGTGACTGTCCAAAAAGTCACCAAAGAGTCTATAAATACCCAAGATCATTATCATTTAATTAATTCAATTCATCAGTCTGTTTTGGGCATTAAACCGAACAGTAGTTCATAACATTTTGGCATTAAACCAGCGTGCATTTTAGAGAGTACACAACACAAGTTTGGTTCGTTGTACGAATAGATTGGAGTGCTACTTCTATTCGTGGAATATCATTGTATCCTAGGAGGCAGGCGCTCAATATTCCATAAGCACCGAGAGTGGGAGCGAAATCTGTCTTAAGGACATTGTGTCAAACAGTAGTCTTGATCTACCTAAAGTTCAATAACAGTTCTTGTTCTTCAACCGGGTTAGTATTTCTTTTGTTTAAGAAACAGATACGTGTAAATCTTTGTTGTTACTATTTCATCACATTGTTGTAAACTGTGTAACTCTTTTGTGAAAAGTTATTTTTGTTTAACTGTTTTCAGTTCATTGTTACTGTTTTCTTTTACCTTAAATTACATAATATCATAAATATTAATAGATGATTTTACTACATTTGGAACACCTCAAACAACAGAAAGCCCTTGGCACAGATATGACATCATGACTAAAGAAGTTTTTTAGGCCTCAAGTAAAGTTTTGGCTACTAACTAGTTTGTGAATGTATTTAAAGAGAATTTACTTGATAAATACACTAGATCCAAAGGAAATATCTAGTCGAATATCTCACTTCTTTCAAGGGAACAAAAGAGAGTCACTCGCCTACCTCTAATGATATATCTAAAAGGTTGGAGAGCAAATGAGCTACAGGTCTCACCCCAGCATTCATTATCTCCTCTTTGACATTATACTGGTTAGTAATCGAAACTTCTTTCCTAGAACTCACAAGAAATGACCAAACGAGTTAAATTTCATGTTGAAAGCCTAAATTGTTAATCCTAACTTAAACATACCTATTCTCTATTCTGAAAAATACTACAAGACCATTTTTTTTACTTTTCAGTTTGTCATTGAAAAATGAAAAAAAAATTGAAAACTAATAACTTCTTCCTCAAAAAGTGCTAAACTCCACCCAAAAAGATGGTAAATGAATCCAAAAATTGATAAGTGAATTCAAAAAATGAATGTACTCCAAAAGTTTGTAAACTCAACCAAAGAAAGTGTATAAATACTCAAAAAAATAATAATAAATGGTATGATACTTAAAAAAAATTCAATACCGTAACCAAACCCCTCTATTCTACTTTCACAAAATATACCATTTTTGCATGCTCACTCTCTCTTTTATTAAATACAAATGATGCACAAAACTGTCTTGTGCAAGATCAGCAGTCAAGTATATCAACATGTGTGATTAATAAGCAATAAACAAGCAATCAATGACAATCAAGACTTAAAACAGTAAGCAAGCAGTAAATAACGGCAAACACAAGGATTTATAGTGGTTCGGGTTGGTTCGATTCGGGTGACCTACGTCCACTCTCGAGAATGGCAGCGATGGCATGCGGTATTTTATTGATGATGTTATCGGGAGAATAACTCCGGCGAGTGTTACAATGCTTTGGGGGAGACAGAGAAGGGGAGAGCAATGTGTGTAAGTGTCTGAGTAAGGTATGAATCTCGTCCCCCCTTATATAGTGAGTGCTTACATTATATAGGTTTACAAAGGCGGTGACGTGAGAGAGAAGAATTTTATCATTTTGATAAGTACAATCTTAATAGGATTGGATCTCCGTATCCCAATATTTTTTTCTCGTGCTCCTATTTCATCGGAGGAAGATCTTGAGTTAGACTAGGAGGAGAAGTCTGGGCTTGATCTTGATCTTGGACTTGACTTGGCTTGGCCCTGCGTTGGAGTCAAGAGGACAAAGAAGGAGAAGCCAGGAGGGACAGGCCATGGGCGGCGCCTAGGCTTGGTGGCCTCCCGAGCAGCGCCCCCTTGATCCTTCCTGGGTATTGGCCTTTGGCTTGGGTTCACTCCTTGTTGAGTTACGAGCATCTCACTTGACTCCTTGTTGATTTACAAGTGCATCACTTGACTACTTGTTGATTTACGAAAGTCCAATACCTTTTAGGCTCCGTTGGTTTGGACTCCTGTAAATGGGTTGACCCAGCTCTGATTGGTCCTTCCATTGAGCTTTTTCGGTTTACTTAAATTAGGTTTGACTCACTTAAATTTGGGCTCATCATTTTCTCCTCATACCCCAAGCCTCTGATTTTTTGCTAGAGGAAGAGGTTGAGGGCATGTGCTTCATCGTCGCTTGAGTGAACGGAAATTTTCTTGCTTCCCACAGTGCTTTTTCATCTTCAAGAACTCTGTTGAAATTTTTATTTTTTTCCGTTGGTCTCTCTTGTCCTGTTCTCTTTTTTTTTTCTTCCTGAGGCATTGGCTTCCTTTTTTTTTTCTTCTTTTGGGCGCTGGCCCCCTCCCTTTATTTTTTTTTCTTCTTTCCTCTTCTTGGGCTTGGGCTCCGCCTCCTTCTCCTCTTATCATTTTTTTTTTTGCAAAGTGAGGAGGGACTTTGGGGAGGAGTCCATGGGCAGTGTGGGCGACGCCCTGTCAATGCTGACAGCTTGGGTCTTGCACTAGACATTCGTTAAGGTGAGATGGGAGACTGGGCGAGATTAGAGAACCCATCCCCATGGGCGACGCCAACGCCTTCTTTGCTGTGGATCCCTGTATGGCATCAAATGTAGGGGAGACTTGGTGGGCATCGCCAGCTTGACAGGCGAGGCAGGAGCATTGCAGGCGGCTCTAGGCGACACCAAGAGGTTGGCAGGGTGCCTTGGCGACGCCTTGAGTCTTGCTATGGGTGGCGTCTTTCGATAGTGGAGACTTTCTGTGCTTTTGGGTGGTGTCTTCCCCTCTTCTCTAGAGGCGAGGTCAAGTGACCCCAGTTCTTCTTGGTCAAGGTTCGATGGCCAGGTTTTGTAAAACTCGGATAAATTTGATTTTTTATGAAGAAAAGGTAAAACGATAAATTGTCATTATAGTATGGGTTGTAAACTTGAAATTTTCTAGAGCTTGGACTACGAAATGGGCCTTGCCGTTGGATTCGTCTTGCAAAATCTGGTTACCCCGTCAAATTTCGTCGAATTCCGAGATAGTCGAATTTTTCGTGTTTTACGAGGCGGTCGGGCCTCGGGTGACCCAAATACGAAATTTTTAATAAAATTATGAATTTTGGAAAATAAATGAACACCAGTTAAAAAAATATTTTGAACTTGAACATAAGCAAAATTTAATTGTTTCGGGATGAAAACGGACCAGGAAAAAGAGGGATGTGTGGCATGTTGTGAACCAAGAATTTAGAAAATATAAATAGGGGAGAAAATTAGGTTTTCTCCCCATTTTTCAGCCAATACACAACCGATTGAGAAGAGAGGAAAAAGAGAAAAAGAAATCCAACTCCTCTCTACGATCTACGAAGCTACGGTATTCGGATCCGTTCGGGCCAAGAGGAAAAGTCATTCTACTCGTCGAGGGCTACGCCTATGTACAAAAAACGAGGGTTTTCACCGAACGTTGAAAAAACGAAAACTTGGGAAGGCTTGGATTAGAGCTCGAGTTTGAGTCGTGGAGCTTCCCAACGTGTTCTTTACGCTACAAAAGGTAGGATTTCCTCCTATTTAGGCTTATTTCCAACCTAGAAGGCTTTTATGTAATGGGCAGGTTGATAGAGTTATATATCACTTGCCTATTGTGTTGATTTGGTGAAATAGGTTTTGGAATTGGGTAGAATAATTTTTATCTTGGTTTTGATATGTAGAAATTGCTTGAAATGGTTTCTTCAGAAATGTGGTAATGATAGTTTCTTGGTAAAAAAAAAATATTGATTGTGGGCATGTTATATGTTTACATTATGCCTTGATGAGTTTAGCATGTTAATTGCATGATTATGTGATAACATGCTTGAAAATTGAGTTGAATCAAATGTTAATATATACATGCTTGCAAAAGATATTGACATTTGGATAAATTATGGTATTTATATGCTCTTGATATAATTTACCATGGATATGTTAATTTATGATGAGTTTGTTCATATGACGTTCCTTACATATTGAGCATGGTGATCGTATTGCAATGATACATTACATTGTATTGACATGGGAACATCGCATTCATGGGCATTGCACATGAGTGTGGGTTGTGTATGCATGGTTAAATCAAACACCATACTTGGTGGATGATGAGTGGGCTCGGTACCGTTGAACCAAGGTTCAACAGAGTCGCACGGCTACATGAAAAAGAAAAACTTGTGTCGGGAATAGCAAGTATGGCTAGACTCTCCTCGGGTGCAAGACCTGGCTACTAGTTTATACATTTCTGTTGGTGCGACACCAAAAGTCCGCTACCCAACAAAGACACATGAGTTTTATTATAAAATTTTCATACGATATATAACATCAATAACGGATTTATCATACAATGACATCCATTGTGTGGTGGGAGCCGGTGAGGGCTCGGGTATAAGGGCATGGTTGAGTCTCATCTCATTTCATAGCATGTCATGGTGAAATTCCAACCTTGAATTGCACATTCTTGTTTGGGATGATTATTGCTCGTTAAATGTTACATGTGCACATTTCATATGCACTTAGGTTGGAGAGTAGCCTCTTTAGGAGATACCCTATTGAGCGTAGCTCACCCTTCGTCAAGTGCGGGGTTTACACTGGTGGACGACACCCATTTCGAGCCTCAAGGATGAAGAAAGCAGACTTGTGGCTTTTATAGATCATTTTGTAAATTTTTTTATTAAAATTCTATTTTGATGTGTAAATATATGAAATTGTATGTAACGGAATTAGTATGGATCATGTTTGAGGTAGAAAATTTTATTATACATGTTTGGGATGAAAATGATAAGGTTTGGAATGGTTGGAAAACGAAAAACATGTGAAACAGGAAAATCCAGACAGAGCGTAACGGTACGCGTACCGGTACGACACTGTCCAGTGAGTTCACTGTACCGGTACGCTTTCACAGATTTTTATTTTTTATTTTTTTTTTGTTTTGCTTCCACAAGTTTTTGGATTATGCATTCCTTCCTCCCAATAGTATAAATGGACATTAATGGAATACCAATGATGGTATGTGAGGCCTAGGATGAGTCACCCGCTTAAAAGAAAATAAGTTTTATATTTTTAGAAAATCTCGGTAAAGGAGATGTGGTGCCGTGGTGTCGGGTTAACTGACATCCACGGGTATTTTCGCGGGTTGATGGGTTATCAATGAACTTACAAATGACCCCCAGAAATTCGGGACGTCACAAGGTTGCTTCCCGGAAGATAGGTACCAGTGGTGCCCCACTCCTTATCTGACTGTGACTCATGTGTGTATTTGTACTACTGGAGGAGTTGAGACTCTAGTGCAGATGACTTGAGTTTCAAAAATGTACCTAACAAAAACAATGATATCCAAACATTAAAATATGTAATATGATTACCTAAAGAGAGAGAAAGAGTGAGATTTCTAGCGTGAGAGCAAAGTCAGAGTTGTGGACGTCTCGTGAGAGGGCCGCAAGAACTGAGGCCGAGCTACTTAAAGTGGTAGAGGCTGTCATGGTAGAGGCTTGTAAGGTGACTACTTGCACGAGAGCAGAGTCATAGGCCGAATTACGTATAGTCTCGGGATATGGTTGTCGTAGCAGAGGTGACTATTTGCGCGAGAGCAGAGTCATAAAGGCCGAGCTATGTGTTGTCTTGGGAAATGATTGTCGTAGCAGAGGTGACTACTTGAGCGAGAGCAGATGTGAGGACCCGTAATTAAAAAAAATATATTATTAAATTATCACTAATACGCTAATTAGGTCGTCAATTATGATACTACGTAATTGAGATTTATTTTAAATATATATATTATATATGATAAAATATTTTCCTGAACAAATGGACCCCAAATATGAACTCTTTGCATGAAAACGAGTCAAATAACTATAATATGGGTCAAATCTCATAATCATATATTAAAGGAACATATCTCTAAATATCTATACACTTCTAGAAATATCTATATATATATATATGTGTGTGTGTGTGTGTGTATATATATAGGTATAGGTGTCATGTGATGCCAATGGTTTAAAAATATAAAAAAAATGAAATAGACACATGGTCTATTAGACAAACAAAAACTATATGAACAAAAAAAATGGACATTTGTCCATGTGATGTATTGGTGAGGCAACCAAATGACGTAAGCCATGAGTAAGGAAGCCAAGGATTTGGCAATAAATAGCCATCCCCTGGCTCTTCAAACGGCACACCAGAAAGGAAGGGAGAGGGAGGAAGAAAGGAAGGGAAAGGAAGGAAAGGGAAGAAAAGAAGGAAAA
>CM042184.1:46206381-46221513 GCA_023539305.1 Ilex asprella | reverse complement strand
TCTTGTTAATTTGATTTGGAAGCATCTGTCAATATGTTATTTCTCTTTAATCCTGTTATTTTGGTGTCCATTAGGCATTTTTCCTGAAGGTTGCGAAGTCAGCAAAATCCAAAAGTTTTGGATTATGTTGCTCATGAGTTTTCACCTACTTTCCCCTTATTTTGCAGTCAGATGATGATTGTTGTAACTCCTGTGAAGATGTTCGTGAAGCATATCGAAAGAAAGGTTGGGCGATGTCAAATCCAGATTTGGTAGACCAGGTCTTTTAGTCTCTCAACCCCCTGCCCTCTCTTTTCTCTCTTCATATTTACCATTTTTTTTGTTTGTTAGAACTACCAGGATACTATGTTGGACCCAAGATGCTTAAGTTTTTTTTTGATCAAGCAGATGCTTAAGTTGACATTAATAATTTATTGTTGCAATGCATGAAGGAAAATGTGCCTTTAGTTATTGCTATCTTTTTATTGTGTATGAGTGGTTATTCCTTTCCTCTTCTTTTTTGTTTTTGGGAGGAAAGATTTCACAGCCAAAATTATTTAGTTGCTTCCATTGAAATATAAGCAGCTCATTGCACAATTGCATATGGGACCCTTCAGAATTCCCGAAAGGACGCTGCTTAAAGACTCCTTTTCAAAATTTTCAAATCTTAAAAAAAGTTATTATAAATTTCGAAGTACACTACATTTTTATTTCTAAGTTATATTTTTTTTATAGAAACCAAAAACTTTCATTAAATAAGAAAGTTTACATCATGGGTGGACAAGAAATCCAACCAAAAATGAACCTAATCAGAAAATTACATCAATAAAAAAACTCAAAAGTCCTATGCCACCACGAGAACTCCCTAAGCTACATGCAGCTATCCAATCATTAGTAAGGAAATAAAAAGGTACATCCTTGAACTCATTTTCCATAGAAGCCCACAAGGACACCAAGTATTTTACTTTATCCCAAAGAAACTCTATCCTTTCTTCTCTTGCTTAAAAAATTCTGTTATTTGTTTCCAACAAAACAACCCATAATATTGCCAAAACCACACATTCCCATAAAATGGATGCCCTACACCCTTTCCCAAACACCCCATAGTTTATCTCCAAAAGAAAGTGTTAAAGAGTATTCGGGTTGAATGTGTAAATTGTTAATAGTGTTAGGGTAGTATGTGTAATTCTTAGTATTGTAAGTTAACTATAAATACAATGATATATGTGAACTAGGTCAAGCTTTTGACCTCTTGGTTCCTCTCCAATATACTATGTTAATCCTCCACACTTAACATGGTATCAGAGCATTTACAATCCTAAATATATTCTAAATAAATTAACACTTTATTTGCTGCTGGTGGCACAGTCGTTGCTGGGTCACTGTCGTTGCTTGTGGTGGTGGTCGTTGTTGGTGGTGGTGGAGGCGCAGTTGTTGCTGGGCCAAAGTTGTGGTGGTGGAGTAGTTGCTATGGTGTCGCGTGTAGTGCTCCCATAGTCGTGGTGGCACAGTCGTGTTAGTGTCGTCGGAGAGGTGTCTCGTTGCTGGTGGTGGTGGTTGCTGTGGTGTCGCGTGTAGTGCTCGCACAGTCGTGGTGGCACAGTCGTGTGGGTGTCATCGGAGATATGTCTCGTTGCTGGTGGTGGTGGAGGCGCAGTTGTTGCCGTCGTTTGGTGGTTGTGGTGGTGGTGGTGAGGCGCAGCCGAGGATTAGGGTTTCAGTAAACCCTAATCAACGACTGCGAAGAAGAAGAAGAACAAGAGCAGGACCACGGGTCAGATCCGATTGGGTCAAACCAGGATTTTAAAACAAAACCGGTCCGGTTCAGCGGTCCAGAGAGCCAAACCGGTCCAGTTCAGCGGTCCAGAGAGCCAAACTGATCCGGTTCAGCGGTCCAGTCCCTACTTCCAACCCGGTTCAGTGGTCCAGGGGGCCCATCCGGTCCGGTTCAATATTTTAGCAGCCTGATTTCGTCCATTGTTGCACTATTATGGACCCCAAGCAAGATACCGGGTCCCTTACTCCATCTTTGCCACCCACTTCTACTCCTCCGCTATTATCAATGGTCCCATGACCTCTGTTAAACTCAATGGGACCAACTATACTTTATGGTCCCGATCCGCTCAAGTTTTTCTTTGAGGCAAAGGTTTTAAAAAGTATTTGGTGAATCCGAAACCCAAGGAAGATACTCTTGGGTATGACCAGTGGGAACAAGAGGACACTCAGATTATTTCTTTATTATTGAATAGCATTGAGCCTAGTATTAGTTCTACATTATTCTATCTTGGTACTGCCAAGGAGATATGGGATCACTTGGCCACTATGTATTCTGGTACCGGTAATTTTACCCGAGCTTATGAGGTGTGCAAGGAGTATTTCCGGCTGGAACAGAGTACTCTAAGTGTTGAGGATTATTACTCTCAAGTTCGGGGAGTTTGTGAGGAAATGAAGACCTACCATCCGTTTACTACTGATGCAGCAGTTTGGCAAAAACAACATGAGGACATGAATGTTGTTAGATTTTTGGTAGGACTGAAACCTGAATATGAGGCTATTCGTTTTCAGATTTTGGGCGGTTCCAGTCTTCCCTCACTACTTGAGGTTTTTCTCTCGCGTACAACGTGCTACTTTATCTCATTCAGGCATCAATTAGGGTGTCCCCACTGATCGCTCAGCCCTTGTGGTTCCTAGTAGTCATAGTGATGTTGGTTGTGGTGGCCGTAGTGGTCGTACGGGTGGTCGTAGTGGACCTCGTTCTTGTACTCATTGTGGCCGTGGAGGGCACTCTATTGACTTCTGTTGGGATCTACATGGAAAGTCTTTTAGTGTTGCGAATCAGGCTTCCTATCAGAATGATACCTCTGTTGTTGTTTTCATACCTTGGTCGGTTCCACCAGACACCGGATCGGTTACTATTGCACGAGAGGAGTATGCTTAGTTCCTGTCTCAGCAACAGGCTGTCCCATCTCCCTCCACTGCTACTTTTGCCCAGTCAGGTATTGCTTCCACTTGTTTACTGTCCTCCACTCACAGTCCCTGGATCATAGACTCTGGTGCTTCTAACCACATGACTGGTGCGTCCGATATTTTTTCTACTTATCAGTCTGCTACTTCCACACATAATGTTACTCTTGCTAATGGTACTTATTCTAAAGTTTCAGGTCTTAGGACTACTCATTTTAGTCCTAATGTGTCCCTATCTTCCGTGTCATTTGTTCTTCAGTTTTCCTTTAGTTTACTTTCCATTAGTAAGATTACACGTTCTCTCAATTGTTCTGTAATATTTTATCCCTTTTATTGTGTCTTTCAGGATCTCAAGACGAAGAGGAAGATTGGTACGGGCCATGAAACTGGTGGTCTATATTATTTTGATTTTGATTCCCCTACTCGGGCCCTGCAAACCTCGTTGTCTCCTTTTGAATGGCATTGTCGTCTTGGACACCCTTCTCTCCAGAATCTGAAGCACCAAGCTCCAAGTCTGAGTTCTGTGTCGTCTTTGTCTTGTGAAGTTTGTCAACTTAGTAAGCATCACCGTGCGTCATTTCAGTCTAAAGTCCACAGTCGTGTGTCTAGTCCTTTTGAGTTGATATACTCTGATGTATGGGGTCCAATCAAGAATATTTTATTTAATAAATATCCTTATTTTGTGTCCTTTGTGGATGACTATTCTTGTGTGACTTGGTTGTTTTTTATGCGAGTTTGGTCAGAATTATTCTCTATATTCGAGATCTTTCGTAAGGAAATAAAAATTCAGTATGGTTGTCGTATACGTATTTTACGTTTTGATAATGCTCGAGAATATGAATCTGATCATTTTTCAGCTTATCTTAGTAAAACTGACATTATACATCAGACTTCATATGCTTACACATCTCAACAGAACGGTGTTGCTGAACGCAAAAATCGTCATTTGTTAGAAGTTACCTGTGCCCTGTTATTTCAGATGAATATTCTCTGGTATTTTTGGAGTGATGTCGTTCTTACTGTTTGTCACCTTATTAATCGTATGCCATCCTCTGTGTTAAATGGGCAAAGTCCATATTCTGTTATGTTTCCTGATAAGCCCTTATTTTTCCTCACTCCTAGGGTTTTTGGATATGCTTGTTATGTTCACAATTTGGGTCCTAGGTTTGATAAACTTGATCCTTGAGCTACCAAATGTGTATTTCTTGGTTATTCTCATACACAGAAGGGGTATCGTTGCTACAGTCCCTCTCTGCAACGATATTTTACTGGCGTCGATGTCACGTTTGAGGAATCTGTTACATATTTTTCAGCACCTTCTCAGTCTTTGGATTTGGACTTTAGGTCATCTCTTGTACCACCATCTCTTTTAGATATTCCGTTGCCCATTGTGTCACCATTTACTTTACCTCTTCGTGTATACTCTTGCCGTCCTCGACCATTGACTGAGGTGCCCGTACCGTCTTCCTCACCGTCTGCGGATCCTGGTCCATCAGGTAATTTAGACTCTCTACCTATTGCTCTTCGCAAAGGTACTCGTTCGTGTGTTACTAATCATTCCATTACTCATTTTGTTTCATATGATGCCTTGTCTCCTGCCTTCTCTTGTTTTACCTCTCAATTATCTACTATATCTATTCCTAAGCGTTTACAGGATGCATTATCTGACTCTGGTTAAAGGAAAGCTATGGAGGATGAGATGGATGCCTTACATTCTAATGGAACTTGGGATCTCGTTCCTTTACCTCCTGGTAAACGAACTGTTGGGTGTTGCTGGGTGTACACTGTTAAATTTTATCCGGATGGTTCTGTAGAGCGTCTCAAAGCCCGGCTAGTTGCAAAAGGTTTTACTCAGACCTATGGTGTTGATTATGAGGAAGCTTTCTTTCCTGTTGCCAAAATTTCTTCTGTTCGTATCTTGATTTCTTTGGCTGCTAATCTTGGTTGTCCCTTGTTTCAGTTAGACGTCAAGAATGCTTTCATACAAGGTGACTTGGTTGAAGAGATATACATAGAGCAGCCACCTGGGTTTACTGCTCAGGGGGAGTATGGTAAGAGTGTATGTCAGTTAAAGAAATCTTTGTATGGTTTGAAGCAGTCACCGAGGGCCTGGTTTGGCAAGTTTTCAGATGCAGTTTTAGAGTTTGGTCTTCTTCGATGTTAGACAGATCATTCTGTGTTTCATAGACAGACAGATGCTGGATATGTTCTATTGGTGGTCTATGTAGATGATATTGTGATTACTGGAAATGATTCTGAAGAGATTGTCAAGTTAAAAATATTCTTGCAGGATCGATTTCAATAATAAGGACTTGGGAAAGCTCAGGTATTTCTTGGGTATTGAAGTGGCTTGATCTAAACAGGGTATTTGCTTATCCCAGAGGAAATATGTACTTGACATGCTAGAGGAAGCAGGTTTGCTGGGTGGCAGACCTATTAATGTCCTTATGGATCCGAATCAGAAACTTTTGATGGATGATAGTGCACTCTTTGAGAATTCAGGTCGGTATCGCAGATTGGTTAGGAAGCTCAATTATCTCACTATTACTCGATCGGATATTTCCTATGCAGACAATATAGTAAGTCAGTTCATGGGGTGTCCTAAAGTCCCACATTGGGAGGCAGTTACTCGTATTCTGCGATATCTCAAACGTGCTCCTGGACTTGGACTGTTATATAGAACTAATGGACATCTTAGAGTGGAAGGTTTCTCAGATGCTGATTGGACTGGCTCTCCGTCTAATCAGAGATCAACCACTGATTATTGTACTTTCTTAGGAGGTAACGTTGTCTCATGGAAAGGTAAGAAACAATCTGTGGTAGCAAGATCCAGTGCTGAGGCTGAGTGTAGGGCAATGGCGCATACGACGAGTGAGTTGACTTGGTTACTACACTTCCTCCAGGAAATTGGGTTTCCAGTTCAACTTCCTTTACAGTTGTTCTATGACAACCAGGCAGCTATCCATATCGCTGCCAATCCGGTGTTTCATGAGAAAACCAAACATATTGAGGTTGATTGTCATTTTATTCGGGACAAGATAGTAGCTGGGGAGATTACGACTCTATTTGTGAAATCTGAAGATCAGTTTGTAGATATGTTTACCAAAGTATTGAGTCGTACACGTCTTACGACAATTTATTTCAAGCTTGGATTATATGATATATATAGTCCAGCTTGAGGGGGAGTGTTAAGAGTATTCGGGTTGAATGTGTAAATTGTTAATAGTGTTAGGGTAGTATGTGTAATTCTTAGTATTGTAAGTTAACTATAAATACAATGATATATGTGAACTAGGTCAAGCTTTTGACCTCTTGGTGCCTCTCCAATATACTATGTTAATCCTCCACACTTAACAGAAAGGAACAACTTCTTGGAACCACCCAACTCAAACCAAACTCCCCTAAAGCTTTAAACCACAATTTCATCACCGTCTGACAGTGGAGAAAGATATGATCCACACTTTCACTAGCTTTCCTACACAAAATGCACCGATGTGAAGAAAGACAAAATTTAATCGTCTTCTTTGTAACACATCACAGGTACTAGTCTTTCCAAGAGCCACTGTCTGAGCAAAAACTTTTACCCTAGATGGGACTTTAGCCTTCCAAATCATTTTATGGGGTTCAAAAGTTGGAACACACTGATCATCAACCAACATATGAAAGAAAGATTTACAAGAAAAAACTCCCAAAGAGTCAAAAGCCCACCTTCTCCTATCCACCGCCCCTACCGATAGAGACACAAATTGAATCAAAGACAACAAAGATGCAAGTTCTGATGATTCCCAATCATTTAAAGCCCTAAAGAAATTGAAATTCCAACGCCCCTGAGATGAAGAGACACAATGCATACTTGAAATGGAGTCATCTTGAGATCTAGACAATCTAAAAAGTGGAGGATAAGCCAAAGAAAAACGAAGATCCCCTACCCATACATCTTTCCAAACCGAACTCTCTCACCATTCCTCACTCCCATTTTAACATTCCTCAAAAAAACCAATAAACCTTGTGAAATAAATTTCCACGGACATCTAGATGATCCCCTCACCACCACATTCGAGTTCCACCCATTAGGAAGAAGGCCATATATGCTTTTGATAACTGCATGCCACAACGCTTCTTGTTCTATTGGGAACCTCCATAACCACTTTCCTAACAAGGCATTATTTTTCTTCCCCAGATTCCCCTCCCCCTTTTATTTCTAAGTTATTATGGATACATATTTGAGTTGTGGAATCTACCTACTGTTGTATGGTCTGTCCTGAACATGGATTTTTTTCAATCTTGTGGTGTGTCTGTTAATGGGGTCCAAATTGTACTGGACCTTTGGGGATGGGAAAGGTGACTCCTATTTTGGTTGAGTGATGCTAGCTCTGAAACATCAGAAATGAAGATGAGAAATAAACAGTCTCCTGGCAGAAATTGCCTAATTTCTTTGTTCCTGCCTAATGTTCACAGCATGCACAAATAAAATTGGATCCTTTTTATGCATAAAAAAACCATGATGTACGTTGCCTCAGTAAAGATTCCTGCATTTGGATAGAAAAATATTGTTAGTTATTTGGCTTAAGCATGCTTGTATAGTTATTGTTGTCTAGCTTAAGTTACAAATAACATTTAGGAAAACCCCATGGATCCCCACTGCCAACTCATACACATAATGTAGATACAAAGTAATCGTCAATGACTTAACCATCAACTTAACTTTGCTGTAAACACACAGGGCTAATGATAGCGCCTAATGGACAGAACGCAAAACAGAAACACATGTGGCCCAAGGTCTTAACCTTCGGTTTATTTCTGAGCATTTGTTTAAATTCTTACATCATTGACGATTAAGACCAATGTCATCCTCTTTCTCTTATTGTATTTTTCTTTTCTGGGCCATGCTGACATTGGAATTGGATTTCTTTGTGAATCATGATACTAATGCTCCAAAATTCCGACTGAGTTTATGATCCTTACTAGGACTATAGAGTGTTAGTTTTCCCTTACTTTCTTCTTTTGGGGAATGCCATTGGTGAAGGCATTCTTTTCCCAGTGAAGCTGCACTTGCCTCAATGACATGACTGCATAAGGCAGTACCCCTTTGGTGCTATATTTTTATTAGACATGCTGATGCGATATTTTATTAGCCCTTTGGTACTATATTTTTATTAGATATGATGTATTAAAAGATGGAAATACAGGACTCTGATTGATATTAAGACAGGAAAGCTAATAAGACAAAGAACAAGAAAGATAGTCGGAGAATCACCCAACCAAGTAGAGCACTCACTCACAGTCAAGAGACAAATCACTCAACTCTCAAGCAAAGGCTTAAAGCACTCTCACAAAAGAATTTTAGCAGTCCAAAAAATGCCCCCTCTCGTCTTCCTACTAACATAAGTATTACTATAAACTACAGATAAATACAACTAACTATTAGTAGGAATTAGATATTTTTTCTTGGAACAACACTTAGATTATAGATACTTGTCTTCCTTGGACTCCGAGCCATAATAAATGTTTGTTCCCATTTTCAAAAGGTCGTTCAAAAAAGTGCTACTATTCCCCACCAGATACATCAGAAACCTTTGTGGAGGAAAGAGAGGGAGTAATGTGGATAATTGCTAGTTTCCTAGAGAATAAGAAATGCAACATTAGAATTATATTTAAGAACTATTTAATGAAGGAAAAACAGAAGTCAAATACAATGCTAACTGAACTATTAAAGAAAAAAAAGAGGAGATACTGTTGGGGAAAGGCAGAAAATTACACCTTTGTATTGGCCTGTAAGGTGTCTAGAGTGACGAGATCACTGGTTTATTTTCGAAATTCGTGGCATCTTATAATTGCTTGTACATTAAGGGCAGCTGCGGAAGCTTTATTCAGGGCCGTTGGTCATGGTGAGTTTCAAAATCTCCATATTAAACCTTTATTATCTTCAAGGTTTTTTCTCCAATTCTCTGGGAAAAGTAAATGTGTGTCCCATTACACTTGTTTTCCTAGTATTCTATGTGGCATCAGTCCACAAGAGAAGGTTTTCTACTAAGGATTTAATGTCTGCATGTGACTGAATTTGATGGAATTCATGCCAACATCAACTGAATTCATTTTTCTGGTGGTGCTCAATGTCCTGTGATAAGTTGTGAGGGTTAGTGGATACTTACAACCATCATCTTTCTACATTTAAAGATGCACCTCCTCTTTTATTGCCCCTGCTGTGCATGCGTGTGCATCTTACTTCACTTCAACTATTCCTTATGATCTATAAGCTCCTGACCAAAACCTATAATTATTTGTTGAGTTTCACTGTTGTTTGAATTTGTGAGAAGGTACATCATGGTTGATTAATTCCTATGATTTTGGTTGTACCACCTTTGAAAGTGATGATTACCCCTTCCCTTTTATTATAATAGGCTGAGCATGATTTATGCTTGGCATTTCGTGAACACATCAATTGCAACATCTTATCATGATTTTGAGCTTATATGTTTGGTTTTCCTGGCATTCTATGTGGCATCAGTGCAAAAGAGAAGGTTTTCTACAAAAAATTAAGGATGAAGACGGTGAAGGATGTAACATGTATGGATTCTTGGAAGTCAATAAGGTGGCTGGAAATTTTCATTTCGCACCTGGAAAAAGCTTCCAGCAATCAAATGTTCATGTGCACGATCTGCTAGCATTTCAAAAGGACAGTTTTAACGTAAGATAACATAGTGATGATTTCACTTGTTGCTATTGATGTATAGTACATCCTATGTACTATTATATTATAATTTTTTTCTAATAATGAAGCTCTCTACTTCTTTTTATTTGCTTTTTCTTTTTCTCCTAACACAGATTAGTCACAAGATCAGTAGATTAACATTTGGAGGCTATTTCCCTGGTGTTGTGAATCCTCTTGATGGGTACTTCTCTTTCCTGATTTGACTAGGTTCTTTAATGTGGTTTGCTTTGCTCATTTTCTTTCATCATTGTGACATGCAATATATTGGAACATCTTTTTTAATTCTTAATGCTTGGACTTGCAGTGTGCAATGGACACAACAAACACCAAATGGGATGTATCAATATTTTCTGAAGGTACGCATTCTGCGATGAATGCCTCTGTAGTCATTGGTTCTTGATTTTTCATTTCCTTGTGCTACTCTACTTATGCATGCCAAGGTATTAGCCTTTAGAATTTAGATTATCACCATACATGAACTACATCATGGTTTATGTCTCTTTCTGATCTCAAGAGGAAGCTTTATATATCAGTGGTTTGATCTTTGAATGGCCAAAGCATAGGTATTTGATGCTTTGGCGAGGCTGAACAATCAAATACTTGTGGCATAAGCCATTGGCTTTTGCAAAAACATAAAATTAGTAAATGCCTAAATGCTTATGTTTTCTTGCTTCAAGAGGCTAGAAACAATACACATGTCCATGGGCATTTCCTGATAGGTTTGTTTGAGCTTTGCTGAGTAAAGAAGAAAAGCGGCTTGACAAATTTGCCTGGGAGCTGTGCCTCTAGTGCTTTGTTAGATTCTGGTTGGTCAAGTTTGTGCTGATGCATCTTGCGAGGCAATTACTCGCCATAGGCTTAATTGTCTTAATCACAACGAAACTGCTCTTGTGATAAGGTTGACACACTCATTAACTTTAGAAAGCCAGGATGATTTGAAAGGTCATTTAGAACTTGTTCATTAAGATGTTTTCAAATACGAATAGCTTGAAACACAGTTTCGCAGATTTTTCCAGATTTGATTGTGAGTGTAGGGACTAGGGAGATTTAGATTAACAGTTTGCAATGTCTTGCAGGTCTTGCATCCTTGCCTTTACTTTTGTATTTTGAAGATGAATCAAATATTGATGACTTCATAAGAATGTGCCAGGAAAAAAATGAGAGTTAAACCCCCTTGGAATTTTCGTCAGAGACGAATGAATACTAATGAAACGTCAGCCGTTCCTTCAGCATATTTGATTTGGGTCCATTTAGTAATGAGATGGTTTTAAAAATTGATTAGTTGTAACCCATCACTAAGAAAAATTACCTAAGAAAAATTAATATATTTGGTGCGTGTAACTCGCAGTTTTATCAGTCCTAATGAATTGTTATGGTGCATGTCCATAATGGGCCATTACAGGACATGAATCTTCTCATTTGTTCGGCTGTTTTCCTATTCGAATACTAATAACTTCATGTATAAATTTTACTCACACTTGTAATATTTAAATTTACTTATGAATCTCATTCCTCTCATGATTCAACAAGTGTTGCAATTCTTTACCAAAATGGATTGCATGGAATCATGTTCAGTTGTACCATCAAGGATATTTGACCATATTTGGTTCTATCATTGATTGGATGGAATAAGTTGTTTTCAGTAACATTTCGGGGGGTTTTTAGTTAACACAAATTTTTTAACTACCCTGCAAATTGATTAATGTCATGCATCCCAATTCTGTTGCACCACAAGCAGTTGACCACTACTGTTTTAGTGACCTGACCATGATAATCCAGGGTAGGGTAGCATGCTTAAAATTCCAAATCAAGCTAAACTCAACTACTTCTAGGGGACTCCGGGACGAGAAGGGGTGGTAGGCAACAACAATACTTAAGCTCAAAAGTGATTCGAACCCATGACTTCAGTAAACCTTGAATAGCTTTAGCATTTTAGGCTGTTGACAAATTTATTTATTTTTGGATGTGGGTGAATGTGAGAATGAGAAAATAGGTTTAACCTTAAGCCAGATCTTGTGGATTACAAAAACCTCTTCTCTGTACTGCAGGTGGTACCTACTGTGTACACAGATGTCAGTGGGCATACCATCCAGTCGAATCAGGTATGACTACTGCATTGAAGTTTTGTCCGGTTTTGGTCCTATTTTTACTGAAACATAACATGAAATGCACCAATTTTTTTCTTTGCAGTTCTCTGTAACTGAGCATTTTAGGGGTAGTGACATAGGACGCCTTCAGGCTCTTCCCGGAGTTTTCTTTTTCTATGACCTTTCGCCAATCAAGGTGGGTTTTGTTTTCAAAAGAAGGTTAAGAACTTATCATTATTACCTTATTTGTGATGATTGATAAAGATTGACTGGTTAAGTTTTCATGTGATCCATTCCAGTGCATTTTTTCTCACGTTAATCAATTTGAGGCCAGCATATCTAATTAATATAAACTGCTTAGAATGCATTCAATCAAGCTGATCCCCGCTCTCCCCAACTTTTTTTTGTGCGACAGAAATGGACTACTATATCTTGGAGTATGCATAATTCTGTTACTTGTTTGTCATTTTTAATATCTTTCCAGGTGACTTTCACAGAGGAACATGTTTCATTCTTGCACTTCCTGACAAATGTTTGTGCTATAGTTGGAGGTAATACTCTCTCTCTCTCTCCCAGTGTTGATTTTTGCTGTGTTTCTTTTGAGTCTCCTTGTCACATCTTTCTGCATACTCCATGCTGCTAGAGAGGGAGACCAAAGATTCTGTTTTTTATGGTTCTTTAGCTTTGGTTCTGTTTCATGCAACTTCTAATTGAAGTTCTTCAGCTTTTATTTCTCCATTCCCCCTTTACCCTTTCCATTAGAGCACCTCTTTAATCTCTGTGAAACCCCACCATTCAAGAACTTGCTCAGTTTTGTGCGGCAAATAATTTGGATTGCTTGTATAGTTCCAATATCACACAAGTATTATCGACATTTGCAAGTCCTTTATTCTTCAAATCTAACGATATTAGAATTTAGATTTTGGCAAATGAACCTATCTACTCTCAAAGGGAGACAATTTTCATTTTCTTGGTCATTTTACATACGTTTCACGTGAACACGTCACTGATCTCCTCCTCTTCTATGCCTGATGATTTGGTTTTCTCTTTAATGTTCTGACTGACATATACTTAATGTATTGGGGTTAATGTGTTCAGGTGTTTTTACTGTTTCGGGGATTTTAGATTCTTTTGTATATCATGGCCAAAAAGCAATCAGAAAGAAGATGGAAATTGGTAAATTTAGCTGAGTGAGTGTAAAAGCACCTCTAATGTATCGATGGTTGCTTTGCCACTAAACTTGGCGTTCCTGGAGAGAATCAATTTCAGAGCAAGGAAACTAGAGAATGGACTCTCCATGCAGCGTTCGCGGGCTGCTTTTGTTCACATCTAAGGCTTTGTCCTGATTGACAAAGTTGACTAACCTTTTTCCAAGTACTTATTTGATAGTTTTTAGTCTTGCTTGCCCCTTTCTCAATGTTTTTATTCCATACATTGTACCTACAATAACAATACTGATGTAATATGTCTGCAATATAGATTGGGGCAGTTTTATATCTCATATGAGCCTTGTGGAAAAGTGTTGGTTTACGTGGGTTATTTAGTACTGGTTGTTAGAAAGATAGATGAATACACATACATTTTTAATATGGAGAGTAGTATGGAAAACTATTGACATTCGTTTGATGAGGGACATCAAATTCCCCCTTCATCACTGTTGATTAATTGTAACTAGCTGCTTGCTATAAATGGGTATGACAACAAAGGTGATAGATTTATTGTAAAGTATATGGTGATAGAATTATTTTTTAAAAATAAATTGAAGTGGTAGTTAATTAGTGGGATGAAGGGGTGGTTTCGGAGGTGAGGTGGTTTACAGTGGGGGCTAATGAGACTATGATATCTGGATTATAGAGTTTGTGATTAGGGGTGTTAATTGAGACGAGTTATTCAAGTTTGGTTCAAATAAGATTTGACTCGAGTTCGACTCGTGTTCTAAACGAGTTGAACTTGAACAATATTTTAAGCTTGTTTTTTTTCTAAAGAACTTAAAAGGTTCAACTCAAATTCGTAAAACTTGACTTGTTTATATGTAAAATAGTCGAGTTACTTAAGTTCGGACTTGGGTTTGGTTTAAGTTTTAAACAAGCTAAGTTTGAACAAATTTTTAGACTCGTTTTAAAAAAATGAGTTCGACAAGTTTAGGCTTGATTAATACCCTTATTTATGATCGATATGAGGTGGCTACCTATGCATGAGGGGTGGAATATTATAAAAATAAACTAGCGACAACACCGCACTCTGTGCATCTATCAACCTCACCCTTAACTCAAATTGAATAAAATGGTAGGTATTACTCTTTTTTTTGGGGGGGGGGGGGAGAGAAGATGAGTAATTTTGTAGTGCATTTATAAAATTGTACATTTATAAAAACACGATAAAGGTTGATATTAATTTAAATTTTATCTAACAGTACAAAATTCATAAAATCACTAAAAACATCATATTTTTTACATGTTGTCAATGTCAGACAATTCAACTAATATTCTCTTCAATTCTAGACAATCGCACTTATCCACACATGTTTATCTCTTCTCTCTTTCCTACGTATTTCTTATTTTTCACTATTTGCTTTGATTTTATATTTTGTAATTAAAAAATAATTTCAAATTTTTTTTTCACTCAAAAACATCATTTTCTTTGTAAGGTCTCCGAATTTCAGACAATTCAACTAAAATATTCTCCAATGTCAAATAACCTATTAATCCGCACCTATATATCTCTTTTCTCTTTCCTATGTCTCTCTTATTTTCTTGGAAAAACTTCAACCACACCCCCTCTAGTTTCTAAATCTTCAATGACACCCTTTATTAGATTAAATTTTTTAACTAGAATGTAAATTTATTAAATTGCCCATGATATATTTGAGGATAAACTTCAACCACACCCCCTCTAAGTATGTATATCTTCAATGAGATCCCCTATATTTTCTATTTTTGTTAAGTATTAAAGTTTCGAGTGAATTAAAATTCGATTCAAGTTAATTAAAAATTATTTTTTTTCATATTAAAATTTGAGCCAATTAAAAATTATATTTTTTTAAGTATTAAATTTGGACTAATTAAAATTCTATTTGAGCCAATTAAAAATTATTTGTAATCAACTAAAGTCAAATTTTAATCAACTCGTATTAAATTTTAATTAGCTAAATTTTAATACATAAAAATATAAATTTTAATCGACTCAAATTTTAATATATCGAATTTTAATTGACACAAATTTTAATAAGTAAAAAAATATAAATTTTAATCGACTCGAAAGCGAATTTTAATCGGCGCTAACAACTCGTGTAAAGTTCAAATCGGCTGAAATTTTAATATATAAAAAATATATTTTAATAGGTCCGAATTTTAATACGTTAAAAAAAATTATTCAACTTCAATCAAATTT
>CM042184.1:46163576-46206281 GCA_023539305.1 Ilex asprella | reverse complement strand
GAAACATAAACATTATTTGTCTCTGTTTTTAACTTCATCTCCAGCGGTGTGATTGATGACTTCTCTAAATATGCAGGGCAAGGAGACAAAGGTTGTTTCATGCAGTGGTTCAAACGGGTAAGATTGTGACTACTACTCTCTATTTAGAGTTATGCACTCATGCTTGCTTCTATAAGATGAATAGCCACATATATTGTAACATTGGCTTCTGCAAAATAAAACTATTTATTTTAACAGTCTAGTCATCTTTATTCAATTAAGTGTTGCTATATGTTTATTATTTCAATTGGTGCAGTAATGATGAGGTGGATATCATTCAAGCCAAATGCCATTACTTGCAGGCAGAGGTTGATGGTTGTGTAGTTTACAGCCTCCAAGATGATGCTCACGTCAAAGTAAGATCTCGAATATCAGATTGTAAAATCTTTTTTCTCATATTTTCACTTTTGATTGTTGTCAATAAAAGCATAGAGCTTCCTAACATTAATCAAAGCATATAAGTTATTGAGTTATAAAAATTCAAAATATAAGAATTTCTGAATTATTCTTATGTGAAGAATAAGAATTTTTAGATTCTAAAAACTCTAGTCTTGTTCTTGGAATTGGAGGAATTTGCTTAAGATTAGAGATTGTTTGAGGAACTGTGTGCAACACATTATTGGGGATGGTAATACTACAGATCTTTGGAGAGAGACAACTGGCACCCTATTGGACTTTTGGTAGTAAAATGGAGTACTAGATGTTCTTATGAAGCTGACCTTTCTTTGGGGTCTAAAGTCAGAGATATTGTGCATGGTGGACAATGGAGTGGCTTATTACCAACTATTTTGAGTTCATTGAAATTAAGAATTGGGTGGGGCTATTCCTAGCTCACAAATATCCATTCCTACTCCATTTAATTTCTTATTATTAAAATACTAAGTTCACCCCTTCTATATCCATCCTATTAATAACTAAGTCCATCTCATGCTATATAAACTAATGTAATAAGTAAATTTATCTTATATCTTCTCAAAATTAAGGTTTTATTTATTATCCCATCTTATACACTCACAAAAGTACTTTTTCAATATAGATTTCTCTAATAAGATACAAGTTAGTATTACTTCTTGATTTAATTCTATGTTTGATTTTATGTGTGTTGTGTGAATTTCCATTATTATTATTGTGTTTTGGTAACTTTGTCAAGTTTAATAATTTGATTTAGGGTTTATGTGTGTGTGTATATATATTTGCATTCAATTTTTTTAAAAAAATGGCAATAAAGGCTACAAGCTTGTGTTGTTTGTGAATTAGAAAGCTTGTTTTGTTTTTTATTTTTCCGGCGATAGATTTTTTCCTTTGTTTTCTTGATTTTTTTTTATTTTCTTTTGGGTTTTGATAAATTTTTCTTTCTTGTTTTTAAATTATTTATTAAAGGAGTGTCTATGACATGGTTGGATTTAGTTACTAATAGGGGTAGGTATATAAGGGGGTGAGCTTAGTAGTTTGTTAATAAGAAATTAAATGTCGTGGAAATATTTTTGGGGTGGGAATAGCCTCACTCTTTAGAATTTCATGCCTCCTCATCCAAGGAATCCAAATTGCAAAGACATTGTTAAATAGACTCCCTCAAGCAATGGTGTGTATTATGCTTCTTCCACTTGGAAATTACTGAGGATGACAGCTTCTAAAGTCCCGTGGCATAAATTAGTTTGGTTTAGCCAAATGATACCAAGAATGAGCTTCATTCTTTGGATTGCAAATCAAGCGAAGCTTAATACTAGAGACAGAACAGTGGCATATGCTCTTTAGCTGGGAATTGATTGTGTTCTTTGCTTAAATGCAATGGAGTCCCATAATCATTTGTTTTTTGAGTGTTCTTATGCTGCAGATGTTTGGTTAGGAATTATATCTCAACGTGAAGTTAACTGGCAGAATGTGCCATGGCTGAAGTTTATTTTAATAGCTTCAAAAAGGAGAGGCAAATCTAAAAGATTATGATCAAGAAACTAGGTTTAGTTGTGACTGTGTATCATCTATGGAGAGAGGAATTTCAGAATTTATAGCAATCTAAGCAGGGATGTTGCGGCATTGAAAAGGTTAATTAGGGAGTCCATTAGAAGTAGGTTACTGTCTTTGAAGTTCAGCAATTGCAATGGAGATAAAAAAATTGCTTCTTGTTGGCAATTACCTGAAAGCTATGATGCACGGATATTTCATCAAGGTCGACGTACCTGTATCGGATATCATATCGGATATGATACTCGTCGGATACTCGATGATACGTATCGGATACACATCATTCGTATCTGATAATTAATAAAATATGTGGATACTTCACGGATACTTTTAAACATGAAACAAGATGCACAACTTTTAATTTTAAGTTATACCCCTTCTTTGGAGTTCACATATAATATAAAATATCAATAAAATTTCATTTAATTTTGAAAATACGAGTGTTTTTTAAGTATTATTTATTATTACATGTTAAGAGAGTATAAAAAAAATGAGTCACTTACATTATACTTTTTAAAAATAAATACTTGTAAAATTAATTAATTAAATGTTTTTATGATTCCTTTAATTTGTCATGCTCATTTTATGAACATATTATAATGAGATGATATTACATCATTTTCATGGTAAAAATTCTAATTTTACTTACTAATGTTAAAGAATTATTGAAAATTTGTAATTTCTAAGTTGGTAAATAATAGTAAAATATATTTTATTATAGACATATCTTAGTTGTACCTGTATTCTGTTTTTTTAAGTTTTGTCGTATTGTTGTATTCGTGTCCATATCCGTGTTTCCTAGCCTGAAAGATATGCTTCAGGATGATATCATTGGAAGTGCAAAATTTGATATATGCATGATCAGTTGGCCTAGAATAGAGTTGTCTTTGGTTTTTGCCTAATTTTTTTCAATTGTCCATTTGCTAAACTTGTGGTTTAGTTGGTTTCTTGAGGGTTTTCTGTTGTTTTCCCTCTTTGTAATAGAACTTCATATTTATCCAATAAAATTCATTTATTTACTGAAAAAAACAGTGCATTAGTTAGGTAAATAAGCAAGGGATAGTTACCTTGTACAAGTAAGCAAATAATTACCACGTATGTGTCCCATGCTTATTCGTACACGAAAGGTTTAGTCACTGTAGGTAAGTGTATAAACACGGGACATATATGATAAGGGTCTATGTTTATTTACTAGCACAGCCATTTAGATTGTTTTTTCAGTGTTTACTCATTTGGTAAGTGAAAGAGTACCATCTTTGAATGGTAGCACGTAATAACTACAGTGATAATTCTGTTGTAGTTTGGTTGGGTATAAAGTTGTTGTTCTATTACTAACTTTGGAACTAGCTTGCATTAAATTGGATTGATCATGCAGCCACAACACTAGGGAAAGTCAATATTTATTGATTCCATATTGATTGTTCCATTCAACACTCTATTTTAGTTATGGAGGCTTTTTTTCAACCGTAAAATTCATCTAAATTGTCTTGTTAGTGTAATTCCAGATTCTTTTCTTTTTATACTAATAGTTTTTTGTGCATGATTGCACATTTCCTTGAGTATTGATGTTGTTTTGCATGGGAATTAATCCAAGATTATGTAACTGGAAAGCAGAAAGTAAGATTAATATAAGATTGCATGCAAACAAGACGTAATTGTAATTTTCCTTGGATATTTCTAAAGCTTTGGTGCTTTCATTGTTTTAGTTCTAACTGAATTTGATTTTAAGGCAAAACCATATCTTTAGGATTTTTGTGTGCATATTTAAGACAATTGACTATTTTTCATAAAAGTAAGGTGCTCGGCATAAAGAAGATATCATTTAGGGAAGGCTTTAGGATGTGATGACGTATTGCGATATGAAAGTGTTTATGGGATGTCAGGTTATATTGGTTGGTAATTTTTTTATAGAGACAAGTATTTTTAGTACTTATATGAATTAGGGAAACGTTTGAAGTTGCATAAATTATATGCCCAAATTAACGAGTCCTACAATCAAACTTTTGGAGAGAGTGACTGATGCAACAACTAAGACTTGAGATAATAGTTTCTAAGAATTTGCTTGCATTTAAGGGAGGTCAATAATAATATAAATTGAGCAGCACTGTTATCGGCTTGGGGGGTCAACCTGGTGCCTAAATTGGATTGGATTAACATTAAGATTCATTTTTCATTAAACTTCTTAGGACCTGGATGAACATATGGTTGGATCAGAGATCCGTTGACCAAGTGGAGGACCCATTAACCCTGTTGAAAGATTAAAATTCAAGACTTAAATTCTATCTTTATAATTAGATTGAATTTTTTTGGATATCGATTGATATTTTTCTTTATATGCTTCCACGTGGTGCACTTGGAATAAAATATACTATTGTTAGAATTTCTCCAATATTGTAGCCTAATTTTTATTTCTTGTTATTTTTTATGCATGACCATTCGTACTTGTTGACCCAATTATTGAACTAGTGACCCATTGATCCAGTCTTTTTATTGGGTTGATGGGTGGGATGCCTTTGATGATAATGCTAAGGATAGATGTAGGTTGAAATAGAAGGTTAAAGAAATATTTAAAAAAAACAAGATAGCTTGTCATTTAACAAAATATGTACTTTTGATAAAGCATAAGAGGAGTTGTTACTTGAGACAATATCAATGATGGATGATTTAATTGTTTGTGTTTGATTCAATGTGACAACAAAACTCTATTTTAATGTTTAATATGTTTTTTGTGTTGGGTTTTTTTGGGTAAATTTGTTCATTAGTTTGATGGTGTTTGTCAAATATTACAGAACTCTACATTTTTTTTTTGTACATATACTTGTTGTGAATCATTTCATGATCTATATTTTCTAATTAATTTGTTTTGTTTAGGCTGAAGAGGGAAAAGATTATTATATTTGTAGAATTGTGGAGTTCTTTGAGGCGGTGGATGGCACACTTTACTTCGCAGCTCAATGGTTCTATAGGGCCTGTGATACGGTAGGAATTGAGGAAATTATGTCCAGCTAGCCTTGCTATTCCATTTACTGATATGATAGTCCTCTGACGTTTTACTTTTGTTGCCTTTTCAGGTCATTCAGAATTGTTGTAACCTTATTGATGATAAGCGTGTATTTTTATCTGAAGTGAAGGATGACAATCCATTGGATTGCCTGGTTGAGAGACTGAAAATTATCCATTCGCCTCTAAATGTGTGACTGATCTTGCCCTACATAAAAGTCATTGGATAACATAGTCTCTGTTTTTGAATTAATGTACCTAGCTTGTTTTTTCAGGTTGATTTGTGTTCCAAGAATGGTGCAATTTCAGATTGCAACTATTACTATGACATGATGTACTTGTTGCCATATTCCTCTTTTGTGAGCTTGCCACCACCAGGTATGTTTTTCCTTTCAAGTACTAAAATAAAAACTCAATCTGCTTTCATGGCATTTGTTTGGTGAAAGTGAAAGAGAAGGACAGTTGTACAGTTCTCAGCATTTAGTTTTGCAGATAATATGGGAGCTGGAAGTGAATCAGATTCTACAATCTCTAGTGAGGCTGATGTTGCTGGAACTGTGCGGGGTGAGGAAATTTCCCAAGTTGAAAAGCATAAAAAATTGGAGATGTCACTTTTGGACCTCTACTCTGGTTGTGGTGCAATGTCCACAGGAATTTGCCTTGGTGCCAACAGTTATGGTGTTAATCTGGTTACTGTAAGTTGTGGAATTATGTCCCCAATTTGTTATAAATTGATTTTATCAGATAAAACCCACTTATTTATTTGGTTTTTTCATACAATTTGACACAGAAATGGGCTGTTGACTTGAATCCATACGCATGTAAAAGCCTGAAATTGAACCATCCTGAGACTCAGGTATACTTTGCTACAATATTTCTCTCTTTCTGTCTGTGAGTATGTTTTGTCCTAAACTCATAACCATAGGACTCCTTTTGCTGATCTTTATTACAATGTAGGTTAGAAATGAATCAGCAGAAGACTTTCTATCTCTGTTAAAGGAGTGGGAGAAGCTTTGTGCTTCCTATTCATTAATAGGAAGTAGGGAATCACAAGAGCAATGTTTAGATCCTCTAAGAACAGAAAATGATGAAGGCGACGATGATGAAGCTAGTGGTGATGACGGGGAAGATAATGAAGTATTTGAAGTGGAGGAGATTTTGGCAATATGTTATGGTGACCCAAACGAAATCAAGAAACCTGGACTATATCTTAAGGTATTTAAACAGTATGTCTGTAATTACACATTAGTAGTTACGCCTGTAATTACACATTAGTAGTTACTTTAATACGAAAGCTATGGATTTGAGTTTGTTATTATTAATGAAGAAAATTTCATCTAGACCTTTCTTTTGCAATCATTCTACTTGTCAGTTCTTGTTATAGGAGTTTTAATTATGTTGTTTCATTGTGTAGTAAGGTGCTCATATTATTCACTTACGGAAGCTTTAAATTTTTTTATAACAATTTCAGTCACATTTCCTTTGTTTCTCAAGTTTTTAAAATTGTTTGGTTCTAGATTCGTTGGAAGGGTTATGGGCCAGAGGAAGACACCTGGGAGCCTATAGAGGGCTTAGGGTATGCTATTAAATTCAATTTGTTCTTTTTTATTGCTTAATCCCGTGTTATATTCTGCAATTTGGTTGTCTGACATGCAATGTATCTTTACTAGTGATTGTTGTGAAAAGATAAAGGAATTTGTCACCAATGGCTATAAATTAAAGATTCTGCCTTTGCCTGTAAGTTTTTATAATTGTACTTGTTCCATACAAAATATGATTGGCTCAATTTTGAAATCAATTTTGCTAATTCTTCTTTTTCTGTGTGATGTAACATAGGGCACTGTTGAAGTTATATGTGGGGGTCCTCCTTGTCAAGGCATAAGTGGATTCAATCGCTTTAGGAATACAAAAAATCCCTTAGAAGATCCAAAAAATAAACAACTTGTTGTGTTCATGGATATTGTGAATTTCTTAAAGCCAAGATTTGTGCTGATGGAAAATGTGGTAGATATTGTTAAGTTTGCGGGTGGCTTTCTTGGAAGATATGCTTTGGGTAGTCTAGTTGGAATGAATTATCAAGCACGACTAGGGATGATGGCAGCCGGTGCTTATGGGCTCCCACAGTTCCGGATGCGTGTGTTCCTGTGGGGTGCTCATCCTACAGAGGTGATTTTGATAGTTTTGTTTAATTTCAGACTGTTGATTTGTGTTCCATAACATCTGAATATTTTCTATTAGCAGAAATTGCCTCAATACCCATTACCCACACATAATGTTGCTGGGAGGGGTGTAGTTCCTACTGAATTTGAGGTATGATCCTTTATATTTTATCGTCCATCTCACACTTATAACTTGTGCTGCTAATTCTTTCCTAAATTTGCATATGTATGCAGTCAAACACCGTTGGTTATGAAGGTGGCCATAAAGCTGAATTGGAGAAGGCACTCTTGCTTGGGGATGCAATTTCAGACCTTCCCCCCGTATGTAAAACCATGTTACAAAGGTTCTGTTAGTTATTTGATAAGCATTGAATTTTTTTTTGTGTTTCAACAATTTATTTTATCTAGGTGGAGAATGATGAGGCACGTGATGAAATACCATATGATGGTGCACCTGAGACAGGTTTTCAACACTTCATCAGATTAAGAAAAGACGGTGAGCTTAGTATATTCTTTCTCAAAAGTAAACATTTGGTTTTCTCATGTATTAGCATCACTATAAGTGGTAAAAATAATGAGGGTTGGATTAACTTGAAGTGTAAATATGAACAAAATTACATCCTTTCTTAGTGATAGTCATGGAAATTGATATTGCAATTTTAGTAGTCTTATTGCATAAAGCAAATAATATTGTCAGAAGTGTGATAATATGTAGAAAGCACATTTTGTGTTGCATGGCCAGTGGGCATGCCAATGTTCTTGATTTTGATCCAAGTCTAATCCGATTTTCATTTATTTATTAGCATTTGATTAGGGTTCTTTGTGTTGATTACTTGATAACAATTTCATTCCTTTGTAACTGTTAGGTCAACAAATAGAATTTGGTGTATTTGTTCTGCTGACAAATTCATCCAAAAGTTGAGCTGGTAAAATATACTATATTTTATATTTACCTGTGAAGCCGAACAGCTAATGGGAGGTTAATATAAACAGATGGATTCTTATTTATTCAAGTAAAACTCATCAATGAAATGTTTGCTCTTTTCCTTTTGTGTTCTTTGTTTTGTTTAATTGAGATATACTCATATCTTCCTTATATTAATGCATATGCAATTTCCTTCCTCTTTGTCATCTATCCTCTCCCTACTGGTAGTGTTGTATTGTGAGCTTGTGAACTCTTTTCTTATATTTTTTTGTCATTGCAATTTTGACACAATGAATTCTTAGCAAATCTATGATTAACATGATTGCATTTTATATGACTTGTTTAAGGCATGAACACATGTGGAGCCTTTGTGTCTATGTCTAGGCGATTTGCTTTACTTTAAACTTGATTATTGTTTTTCCCCTGTATAAATTGAGGTCCAAGTTGCAATCAGTAACAGTATAGTCATGCCCCAAGTATAAAGTCATTGGTTACCCATTTGCTATTTGTTGTTTTTGAATGTTGGTGGCTGTTGTTGTCATGCTGTAATTTAAAAGAATACTTTTCCAATTTCTGAAGATATGTATATATACGGTTTAATTTTTATTACTCTCTTTGCCAAAGTTGATCATGATCTACTTTCTATGCTGCTGGTCTTCTATTATTTCAAGTTAGCACATTGTGGGGTTTTCAAATAGTAGTGCCAATAACATATCAGCGTTGTTCATAATTTGCTTCCTTCGATACACTTTTCTTTGTATGCCATGTAGAGATGCCAGGATGTTCCTCATTTGGGTCAGAAGCATTGCCACATCAGATTTTTGATCATCGACCTCTTAAATTGAATGACGACGATTACCAACGTGTCTGTCAAATACCAATGAAAAAGGTTTTGCAACTTCTGAGTGTTTGGGTATATGCTATTGACGAAAAATTTGAAACATCATAGTCTTTTGACTCACCCCATTGTTTGTTTGTTTTTCTTAGGGTGCAAACTTCAGGGATTTGAGAGGGGTACGGGTTCGTGAGGACAACAAAGTTGAATGGGACACAGATGTACCGAGGGTGTATCTATCTTCTGGGAAACCGTTGGTATGACTTGTTTATTAATGCATTTTGTATGGTCTGGAGCTAGATTAGTAGTTTCGTCAATAGAGAATTTAGTGTTGTGGGAATAGCTCCACCCATGTTTTATATATATATATATATATATATATATATATTTATTTATTTTCTGACAATGTTGCTTGAATCTGATCATGTTACACTTAATGCTAGGTGCCTGATTATGCAATGAGTTTTGTCAACGGAAGTTCATCAAAGTATGGAACGCTCAGTTAAATTCATAATTTTGTAAGTTGTGTGATATACTTCTGCATACTCAAATGTGCAAACTTGTGCAGACCATTTGCTCGATTATGGTGGGATGAGATAGTGCCTACAGTGGTTACTAGAGCGGAGCCCCACAACCAGGTTGTCTTTTTTCTTTGCATGCCCTTATGAGGCATGTCCTTATGATGGTAGGCATAAAACTTCCTGTCTAATATCATATTTTGAATCTCTTTGTCACTTGCTAGGCAATACTGCATCCTCATCAAAACAGAGTCCTATCAATTCGGGAAAACGCAAGACTGCAAGGCTTTCCTGATTATTATAAACTTATTGGCCCAATCAAAGAAAGGTAAAAAAAATTCTGAGGATAATGTCTTGTGATTTATGTTATTTTAAGTAATTGCAAATTTTTTTCTTAAATGCCTTTTTTGCAACTTTTGTTGCTTTTGTACTTAACCCTGTCCATTTGATTGTCCTTGAATCTTTTGTGCCACCTCTTCCACCTTGATTCTCACCCTGACAAATCTTTTCATGTTTGTTAGGTCGAATATATATGAGCACATTTTGTTTGTAATGTCCTGTTTCAAAAGGAACTATCGTACACATTTGTTACTTTATTTGCTGATTGATGTTCATTCCCAATACTTCATACTTAAAAGAAATGAAGTTCTATCTCTTTTGTGTCTTGAATGTTACTTACAATATCGTACAAAGGACAAAAAATGTATTTCATTACAATTAAATTTGATGATTTTGTAGTTTGTATTCAGGAATTATGCTTTCAAATCAAATTGGGAGAAAGTATCAGATTTGAGTACTTCTGAATTGAAAATCAAAGCTTGGAAATGTCCTCATTTAGTTCTTGTAGTTATCAGATGAATTCTATTTTAGAACTAGAAAGAAATTTTGAAAGGGTGTCGGGGTGGGGGTTGGGAGATCAGATTGGAGGTAGTAGCATCTCTAAGGTATTTCAGAGTATGGTAGTGTTAAGCCATAAGGTCATCTAAAAGCTTAACAAGACAAAAATTATACATTTCAACACGCCCCTTTGGATTCAAGTTCAACTTTGAGTCTGTGTATGTGCAAAGTGTTATAATCATTGTGGAGGTAGTGAGATTCAAATATAAGATCTTCAGCTATGATACTGTAACATCAAATCAGTTAAAACCTTGAACACGTTAGAGTGATGGTAATGTTACTATGCATGCACTTGAATAGTAAGGTCCTAAGGATATGTGGGATTAGACTTCAGAGTTTGTTTCCAGTATGACAAACTGGGTGAATGTGCACATAAGTTTGTAATGGAAGTTTAGGGTAGTAGGAAATGACAACTATTAGGCCAACGCAAGGTTTGTGAATAACTGATTGTTTGATAATGAGTAAGGAATACACGTCTTTATACTAAATAGGATGTATTGAACTTATAATTCATTAGATACTTTTTATGAATGTCAACTAAGAATTGTAAGTAAATTGTTCCCGGTTGTTCAATCATTTGATAACTAGTCATTCTTTGACAAATGATCATTATGAGTTAGACTTGATGAAATTTGATCAATCCTTGTTTTCTATTGTTAAGGTGGAGAATTGAATTAAGAATTCTCTTTCTTCTTCATCAATTGAATCACTGTTTGCGATTAGTTAATATGGTTATACCTAAAGTATTGCTCTTTGGTGGTGGTCTGACTTTTTTTCTCTTTTCAAAATACATTTTAGATACATTCAAGTGGGGAA
This sequence comes from Ilex asprella, assembly GCA_023539305.1. NCBI lineage: Eukaryota > Viridiplantae > Streptophyta > Magnoliopsida > Aquifoliales > Aquifoliaceae > Ilex > Ilex asprella. Next base: position 46,195,130 of record CM042184.1, on the reverse strand, counting down.
TGCAGTGGCTGTTCCTGTTGCGCGAGCCTTGGGATATGCATTGGCTTCGGCACTAAGAGGAACTTGTGGCGAAGATCCTTTATTTACCTTGCCCGCGGGCTACCCTAAGAATATGAATCCACCTTCTCCTGCTTCTGATGAGGATAGTGTTTGATTGTTGTATTATTAGTTTATATGTGAACACCATCAATCCAAAAATGGTGGTTCACCATTGTTTATTTGACGATTTATCTAAGTCATGTAATGAAATTCAAATCAAACTATTATCCTAATTATTTGGGATTTATACCCCTTTTAACATTTGCTCTACGTTCAATTTTTCACAATGATGTGGTCCAAGTTTGTGTTTGGTCTGTGGTCTCGGATTTATTCCATTTTTGTGTTCATTTGAAATATTCACGGGTATAAACATTGTAAGCGGTAATGAAGAGGTTGTTTGGTAATTGTTTTTATTTTCAACTTTTTGTTTTTGTTTTCAATGTTTTGGAAAATTTAAAACTGTAATGTGTTTGCTAAAAGTATTGAATAGATTGACATATCTAGGGCTGTTAATCAAATTAAGTTATTCGAGCTTAGCTTGAGTTTGGTTTGGATTTAGCTCGTTCAAGTTTGGCTCGTTTTCTAAACGAGTTCAAACTTGAACAAATTTTTAGGTTTGCTTAAAAAACAAGTCTTACAATAAGCTTGGCTTAAATTTGACAGGTTTGACTTGTTTATGTGCAAATACTCGGATTTGACTCGTTCAGGCTCGGCTTGGGTTCGACTAGTTCAGGCTCGGCTCATTTCCTAAATAAGTCAAGTTTGAACAATTTTTTAAACTTGATTAATAATCAAGTTTTTCAACTTGAGCTCGAACTCGGCTCGGACTCGTTCGGTTAACAGCCTTTGATATATCCAAAGAGACATTAACTAGAGGCTTGATGACTACAACAATTATCAGAAGTTGATTATATATATATGTTTTGTTAGAAGTTGTAGCAAGAAAGATAGGTTCCAAATTGGAATGATTAGCTAGAGTAATGCTGTAAGCAATTGCAGTGAGAAGGCTGAAGGCCACACCTGAACATGAAAAATCACTCGGTAATAGAAAAAAGGTCGGCCCAAGTAGCATAGCAAACAGAGATTTAACTTGGGTATGCAAAGGGGTACCATATTTAAAATTGCTAGTCGAACGGGTTCGAACTAAACTTAAAAAATTTATTTTTTTAATTGAATTTAAAAAATTATTCAAATTCGAATCGTTTTGAAAATGAATAGAGTCAAGCCAAAAACGAGCCGAACTAGAATCGAGTCTGAGTATTTACACATAAACGAGTTGAGTCTGTCGAGTTCAAGCTTAGTTGAGCTTGTAGAAAACGAGACTAAAAAATTGTTCAAATTTAGCTCGTTTAACGAGCCGAGTTTGAACGAGTCAAACTCGAGTAGTTTAGTTTGATTAACAGCCCTAACGATATCTAAGTTTGTAATTTTTGTGAGTTAAAATACAAATTTAAGTCTTGTTACAATAGAAATTTTTTAGGGAGTTACAATTTTTTGGGGTCATGTTTCAGTTTTTAGAGTAAAAATTATAATTTTTTGAGATGAAACTATAATTTTTTAGAGTGTTTGAGATCAATCTTAAAAATTTTGAGAGCAGTCATAAATTGTTAGGTTCCATTACAAAATCCCCAAAAAAAGTACACAAAAAAACCCCAGAAAATTGTAAAAAGTGGTAGAATTCTCTGCCTAATGGCTAATAATATTTGTAACATCCATGCTCAGAACCTTCAAAGAGCTTATAGTCAAGTCAAAGAATTCCCCTGTCATTCTCTCTTATCGCAACTCATTATTAATGAAATCAAGATCACAACTCAATAAGTTAAGTGGCTGAAAATGAATACTTATCTCTTACGAAAATAAAACCCGTGTCTTCGACATAAAAAGATAATGTCTAAATCACCAGACGAAAGAGACCAAAAACCCATTCTTCATATACGTTAGCTTCGAGAATAGAAGTGGTTTGTAGTTGTGATCTAACAATTTAGAATTGATTTTCATAATTTTGAGACTGATCTCGGAGTTTATTTGATTGATCATATCCTTTGAGTCATATTTGGGCTGTTTCAACTATGGTTTAATCTTATATAATTATAAAATTTAGGGTATAAATTCAGAATACGAAGATTTTTTGGGGTGCACAATGCCATTTATCCTATTTCCTAAAAAGGATGAACAGAAACAATAAGTTCAAAGAGGAGAAACCTCCGATTAAGTCGCGCCGGAAGTTAAAGTAACAGTGACGAGGACTCTCCCGGCGGGTCACACGGGCCTCCATATTAACTATAAATATCCATCTCCATCTCCACCACCACCACCACTCCCTTATTTGCTTTCCTTTCATCTCTCTCTCTCTCTCTCTGTTCCAACACTTCTTTCACTCACTCTCTCTCTTTTCTAAATACTTATACATACACATCTATATATGCAATTCTAGTTCGTTTTTCAAGATTTGGTGTTTTAAGAGGTAAATCTCTCTCTGTCTCTCTCTCTCTCTCTCTCTCATGTCTCATGCTTGTTAATTTAATTTAGTATAACTTCTGCTTAGAAAAATATTATTAGCAATTAGTAGCGCAAGAAACAGATCGAAAACACTGTGCAGTGTGGTTGACTATTTATTTGTTCAATCCCCTATGCTTTATTTCTGCTGTGTAATCTTGATTCTTAATAATGAAAGTATGGTCGATCTATGAAAGATTGCATGTGTATCAAGGTTTACAGTAATAATTATTCGTTGTGTGTGTGGATTAGTTGTTTGCATTGAGGTGTTTTAAGTGGCACATATCACTTTTTGATCTCCTATTCGTTAATTTAATTTAATTTAATTTGTTTATTTATAAAGTCTTTGTTTAGACAATTAGTAGCACAAGAAACAGATCGAAAGTACCATGCAGTGTGGTTGACTATTGCTTGTTCAATCCCTTGTACTTCCTATCTACTGACTAGTCTTGATACTGCAGCTATGTTTGATCCATGGCGGATTGCTTATGTATTAATGGTTGAGAGTAATAGTTATTGGTTACATGTGTGTGTGTGGATTAGTTGTTTGAATTAAGGGTGTTAGATCGGTAAAAAGGGGTTCATGGGTGCTGAGTTTTTTTCATTGAAATTCTAATATAATGATGGATTTGGGTCTAGCCTAGCTTGTTGGTGCCATCCTATGCTAATCTGGTAGTGGTTGGGAGATTTGTGCAAGAATAGGTGGCTATGTACCCTGTTTGGGTCATGTATGTTAGTTACTTTTTTCTATTTTTTTTAGTTTTGTATCTGGGCATTAGGCTATGACTTGTTTGTGGAAATGTTATGTTTTCTCTGCTGAAGTATTTATCAGGGTTAACCAGTAGTGAGTAGTGAACTCCATTGATTAGTGCTATATTGGCTAGGTTGACTTCATGTTTGTGCAAGACATTGAAGCTCTACCAAATAACAGTTTTCTTTTTGTTTTTTTTTTTAAAACTGGTTTGAGGAATGAAAAATGAGTTCGGAACTTGGAAGAGCAGAAGGCTCTTATTACCAATTATGGATTTATATCTCAAATATGTGATGCGAAGTTGGCTTGCTATGAATCTATGGAAGTATGTTTTCACTTGTACCTTTTTAATTTTTTCTGTTTTTACTTGTACCTTATTAATTTTTTCAATCCTTTATATCTATAATAATTATAATGCGTTCCAAATAATGAGTGGTCAACTTAGTTTTGTGTCCATTTTAATCTTGTAGTTTTTCTGCCCTCCTTTTCTTTGATTCTTGGTCTATGCATGTTGACTGTGGATTGGTTGGGTGTTAGACATTTTTCAACTGATTGATCTTGTTTTTAATGTTTTACTCCCATTTTACTGTCATATTTTGTCCCTTTTTGAATGGAATAGTGAGTTGAATTTTATTTTTGGTACACTTGTATCTTATTAGGCGTGTTCATGTCATCTAGATTCTAGAGTATTGAGTTTTTTGGAGTGTTCAAGAATATGGAGTTTGGTTGGGCTTTTTTATTGAAAGTTTTCAGCTGTTTTCAATTGAGCTTGTTCCTTTAGTTTTATTTTTAAGAGACAAGGTTATCTCTACCTGTCAAAAATACTCTGGCATTAATGGAGGCTTGTTCAACTTTGTGTGCATGCAGTGATTGTTCTCCCCTCCTCTAATAGATTGCTTTGCCGAATGTGGATTGCAGAATTTGGTTTACTTCTTTGCAACGCTTCAAAGGTTAGAAGATTTTACTGATTTGCCTTGCCATTGGCATGTCATGTGCATTTTCTGGTAGAAAGAATATAGAGAGAGTGAGAGTTGGACGCATTATTTGGATATACTATATAATCTGTATGCATTTATGTAAGAGATGGGTAGTACAGGAAGGTTGTTATTTGATCTTAATGAATCCCCTGCCCAGGATGAGGAGAAGACTGATGGTGTCTTATGCTTCAAGCCTCAAATGGCAGTTCCTTCTTCAATTACCCACCATTCTGATTTGCTTGTAGCATCCATGGGTGCCCAAAGAATAGTCACTAACCATACTGTCTCCCATGCATGTTCTGTTTCGGGCTTTCAGCCCTTTGTTTGGCCAAAAAGTTTTCAAAGGTCCAAAGTTTTTGGTGAAGAAAAGAGAGCAATGGATATGAGCACCAAGTTTGCCTCGTCATCCAAGCCAAGTAACAGTGAGGATAAAAAAGTAACCCTGCCAATAGATTTGGGTCCTGCAGATGATCAAGCTGTTGAAAAAGAAGAAGGGGAATGGTCTGATGTTGAGGGCTATGCTGATACCTACAGAGGCTGTAGTATGCATGGACGATCAATTACTGGAGCCGATAAAGATCCACAGGAGAAAAGTTTGGCTAGCATGATGGATCATAGTGATGCTGCTATGGCTGCGGAAGATGTTACTCAGAATACTGAAAGTGTTAAGGATGAAAATAGTGATCATGCTTCTATAGGATTGGATTCAGATACAAACGATAGGAAAAGCAATAATAGCCTAAATTCTGAAGGTAGTTGCAAAGGTGGTCAGGAAGATTCTGCATTTGTTTCAAAACAGAAAGAGATTAAAGGAGTTGAAGCAAATCATGCACTAAAGTACTCGAATAATCGTGGAAAGCGGCCCACGTTTGACCCACACAAGGAAGCGATGCTAGGGAAGAAGCGTAGTAGGCAGACCATGTTTCTTAACTTGCAAGATGTCAAGCAAGCTGGTCCTATTAAAAGCTCAACCCCTAGAAAGCAAAACTTTCCAGCACCTATTGCGACTTGTACCGTGAAGGAAGTGCGCCCTATTCTTCCATCTTGTGAAAGAATAGGAGAAAAGCAGATTCAGCCGACAATCAAGGATGCAAAACAAGTTGATTTATCATGTAATGAAGGGAACAGTTATCTAGAAACTGATGACTCTAAATCTCAATATAATGGTAACATGAATTCAGAACTTCCAGCTCAGCCAAGGAGGCTGAATAGTTCGACTGGTCTTGCTGCAGCGGCTCAACCACCACCACTTCGTAGGCAGCGTTCATGGAAGCAGCCCAAAGATTCAAGGCAGCTTAAGAATTCACAGGTCTCTAGGAAGCCCGCTCTAATGAGTCAGAACTCCGTGGATCTAAAATGGGGAGTCAAAAGACTTCCTTCCAAGAAGCAGCCTGTAGTCAGCACCCAGTTTCAAGATACATCAGTGGAACGTCTTCTGCGTGAGGTTACACATGAAAAATTTTGGCTTCATCCAGGTATCAAATTATGGTTTTCTTATTCAAGCATTTTACTTCTTCTACTGTGTTAACATTGTTCCTTGTGATGTAATTTTATTTTTCCTTGATGATTGGGGGGTCAGGCAAACATAAATCTTTTATTGTCAGGTTGGACTCTGGTAATCTGGTTGGATGAATGGGTTAGTTTCACTTTTTCCGGGATTCGTCGTGTATTTTATTATTCCTCTGAGCTTATGGGCTTCTCAAGCTTTCTGCGACATGTCATCTTTCCCATCTCGACCCCAGTGTTTTCTGTTAAATTCTGAAAGTTAAAGATTATATCATACACAGATTGGTACACTTGGCCATAATGTCATCAACACACCAAACATATAATGTAATCACAAAAATATTTACACTTTTGTTGAATCACTTCTACCTCAGCCCAAGCCCTAGATCTAACCCCACTAAGTGGGTATTACAGTTATCAACACCACCACTCTTTCCCCCACTCTCAAGCCTCAACTCAAGCCCTATATCTAATCCACTAAGTGGGTATTACGATTATCGTCATCTAGGGTCACCCCAAGGTTCACATGTACATATTTAATTTGTTATTTTTTTTTGGGATAATTTTTTTTGAGACTAGGGTTTGTATTTAAATTTAGTATTTGCAAAATATATGTGAAATTTTGGATTTCGAGATTTTTTTTCCTTGGGTTAATGGTCAAGAATTTGAGATTTGCAGATTTAGATTTTGAGAATTTGGAATTTATGCAAGAGCTCATTTTTGGCTCGAGCTTGGCTCAAGCTTGTACCAAGCCAAGCTTGAGCAATAATTTAGTCTCTATGTTCGAGCCCTAGCCGAGTTTGGACACCCCTCCAAAGATTCGAGCTGAACTAGAGCAAACCGAAGCTCGGTAGGCTCAGCTTGATTAACACCCGTAAGTGACCAAAGAAAGTTGGGTATGGTGGGGTATAGTAGTTTTGGGGGCAAAATAATAAAATAACATTGTAATACTTTTTGACTGGATTATAATACCATCTCCCAAGTGGTATTGAAATTGGCTTAATAGTACGAGTAGTGGGTATTAAAAATATGCAGTTGGTATATGTATTTGATTTAGTGCCATACACAATATCGAGTGACTTTTGACATCCAAATGTTGTATAAGACTAGATTAAAGTATTTAGTTATGTACGACTCTCTAATACTTTCCATAATACGGCAACCAAACGAGTCCTTAAAGTTTTGTTTCAGGGTTTAAATCAATGCTGTTGATCAGATTGTTGACTTGCTACATCTTTCATTCTTTTATGATTTTTGTCTGGAAGAAAAAGTAAACTCTTTAATGCTGAGGCTTTGTAATTGAGGAGCATTTGTTAGTTTAGAATTTAAGCTAAGTAATCTTTCTGTGCATCGTTTATTATGATTCTCAAAGTGGTATTGTAGTAGGGGAAATGGAGTGTTGTTTTAATGTCGTGTACTTTTCTTTTTGACAGTTGCCTTTATCCAGGGTTTGATGTTCTTTTGCCTGCCCAAATTTTGAAGTTATGTTCCATTCCATAATTTGGAACTGTAGGTGAGTTAGGATTTAATTTATTAATTATTGAATAAGTGCTGATGTTTGTGTTGCTCAGGCCCACGCACATTGGAGGGGATCCCTGCAGCTTCATGTGGTGGGCTTCCAACCGTCAGAGGAGCATGTTATATGGAAGAATATTTCAGCTCATATTGAATTGAGCTGTAGTTATTATTTTTGTTTGCAGGATCTTGTACACTAATGTAATGGAATAAAGATATGGTTCTATTTATTCTGCTTATGTGAAGTAGTCTGCTATTCAATTTGTTTTTTTCTTCAAGAGTTCTAAGAGAAATAAAAACTCACAGCAATTATTGTGCATATAAAGGAAGCTTCATTGAAATATGATTTTTGAGGTTTTAGATCATATGTTTGTTTCCTCATGCTCTAACTGCCCTAAGATTGTGGATTATTTAAGTGTTTTATTGCCTGATGTTTTTATTGGCCTGCTGTTTCACAGTGTTTTGCTTCCTTCCTGACAGCAGATTTAAATTTTGCTCTTCTTTTTCTCTATGTAATACAATTATTAAAATTTGTGCACATCAGAGGAGGCGGAGCTTCAATGTGTTCCTGGTTGCTTTGAATCTGTAGAAGACTACGTCAGAGTATTTGAGCCTTTGCTTTTTGAGGAGTGTCGGGCTTAGCTTTACAGTACTTGGGAGGAGTTGACTGAAACAAGTTCTAGAGACTTGCATGTAATGGTCTGTGTTAAAAGCATCGAAAGACGAGAAAGAGGTATTAAGTCTTTGTAATTCATTTGATCTGTCTGCTGCATTGTGAATTGATTGAATTAGGATGCGTGTGTTGATGAAGGATGTAGTTTAGTGTATCGTTGTACTTTGTTTCAAAGATGTAATATTCTGTCAAAGCATACTTCTGTCGACAGCATGAAAATTTTAGTAGCATAATTTGACATCTATCCATCTCAGCACCGCCCATTGATGAGACCAACAAGATGCAATAGGTGTATTATCACTATTCATTAGTGATTGTCTAGTTGGTTGCCGCATTTGTTTTTCGCTTTCATTTCCTACAGTTAGTCCCATTTGGCTATAAGCCGTGTACTTCCTTTAGCTCTGAAAAATCAAAAGTGAAGTAGTTTTTTGGTACATAATTTTTTTGTTGTCTCAATGTGACTATATTTCTGGTTTTACACAAATTCTTGTTTGGATGGAGGACTTGTGGTAGTGATACTTTATTTTCTCTCTTACCTTGTGCCTTATTTTAATTTACCTTGTATGGTCACAGGATGGTATGATGTGATACTTCTTCCAGCAAATGAATGCAAATGGACATTCAAGGAGGGCGATGTTGCTGTTCTTTCATCCCCCAGGCCTGGAACAGGTTTGTTTTATGTGCACTAGAATTCTTTTTGTTTGGATGTGCTACAGTATTTTTGAACCTTTTCTAGTTGATTCAAAGCTTAACTTATATCTCATCAAGCAGTCAGATTGAAGCGGGGCAATGCCTCGGCAATCCCAGATGAGGACGAGCCTGAGGTCAGTGGATGTGTTGCTGGTACAGTGAGGCGTCACACACCTATTGATACGCGTGATCTTCCTGGTGCAACTCTTCATTTCTATGTTGGAGACCCATATGATCTGAGGTTAGTTAAAGTTTGCTACTTTCTTCTTGTGGTTGACTGTAATCTTAAATGTTTTATGTTGTGAATTTGTTTGAATATTTTTAACTGTATCATCTCTGGCCAAGATTCTGATGAAGGTCTCTCCCTCTTTTCACTACATTAACTTTTCCAGCAAGGCTGATGATGATCATATACTAAGGAAACTACATCCCAGAGGCATCTGGTTCTTAACTGTGCTGGGCTCTCTAGCAACCACCCAAAGGGAATATATTGCCTTGCATGCATTCTGTCGCCTCAATTCACCGGTGTGATGGCTGTAATTTAGTTTTTGAGCTGATACTTGTTTGGTATCAATTCATAATGCTTGTTTGAATTACAAATTCATTGAGCTATTTTGTTTTCTAGATGCAAACTGCTATCCTCCGGCCTAGTCCAGAGTACTTCCCAAAATATGAAGAGCTGCCACCTGCTATGCCCGAATGCTTTACACCTAGCTTTGTTGACTACCAACACAGAACTTTCAATGGACCCCAACTAGCAGCAATTCAGTGGGCTGCAATGCATACAGCTGCTGGTACGACTAATGGGATGGCAAAGAGGCAAGAACCATGGCCTTTTACCCTAGTTCAAGGGCCTCCTGGGACAGGTAAGACTCACACAGTCTGGGGAATGCTGAATGTCATCCATCTTGTTCAGTATCAGCACTACTACACTGCATTGCTCAAGAAACTTGCACCTGAAAGCTATAAGCAAAATACCGAGAGCAGCTCTTATAGTGTTGCAACTGGATCCATAGATGAAGTGCTCCAGAGCATGGATCAGAATCTCTTTCACACTCTTCCAAAGCTTTGCCCAAAGCCGAGGATGCTTGTTTGTGCTCCTTCAAATGCTGCACCTGATGAGCTGCTTGGACGTGTTCTTGATCGTGGGTTCATTGATGGTGAGATGAAAGTTTATCGCCCTGATGTTGCCCGAGTTGGGGTTGACTCCCAAACACGTGCTGCCCAGGCAGTTTCTGTAGAGCGAAGGACTGAGCAGCTTTTGTTGAAGAGTCGTGATGAAATTTTTGGATGGATGCACCAGTTAAGAGGTCATGAAGCTCAATTATCTCAGCAGATGGCTTGCTTGCAAAGAGAACTGAATGTTGCAGCTTCTGCTGGCTGTGCCCAAGGATCTGTTGGCATTGACCTTGACGTTCTTGTGGCTCGAGACCAGAATCGCGACAGCTTGCTGCAGAACCTTGCTGCAGTTGTTGAGAACAGGGATAAAGTTCTTGTGGAAATGTCCCGCCTTATCCATTTGGAAGGCAGGTTTCGTGCTGGTAGCAACTTCAACATTGAGGAAGCTTGTGCTAATTTGGAGGCAAGTTTTGCCAATGAAGCCGAAATTGTTTTCACTACTGTCTCAAGCAGCGGCCGTAAGTTGTTCTCTCGCCTTACTCATGGCTTTGACATGGTTGTGATTGATGAAGCAGCCCAAGCCAGCGAAGTAGGTGTACTTCCTCCCCTTTCTCTTGGAACCGCTCGTTGTGTTCTTGTTGGGGATCCCCAGCAGCTTCCTGCAACAGTTATCAGCAAGACAGCTGGGACCTTGTTATACAGTAGAAGCCTCTTTCAGAGGTTTCAGCAAGCAGGCTGCCCAACAATGTTATTATCTGTGCAGTATAGAATGCATCCTCAGATCAGGGATTTTCCTTCTAGGTACTTCTACCAAGGACGCCTTACTGATAGTGAAAGTGTTGCTCATTTACCTGACGAGATTTACTACAAGGACCCTTTGCTAAGAGCTTATATTTTTTATGATATCACACATGGTCGAGAGTCTCACCGAGGTGGATCAATCTCTTATCAAAATGTACATGAGGCACAGTTTTGTCTTCGTTTGTATGAGCATCTTCAAAAGACTTTGAAATCTTTGGGTGTGGCAAAGGTATCTGTGGGCATTATCACTCCGTACAAACTCCAACTGAAATGCCTTCAGCGGGAGTTTGAGCATGTTTTAAGTTCTGAAGAACGGAAGGATATTTATATCAATACTGTGGATGCTTTCCAAGGCCAGGAACGAGATGTGATTATAATGTCTTGTGTCCGTGCCTCAAATCATGGAGTGGGCTTTGTTGCAGATATTTGTCGAATGAATGTTGCTGTTACTCGTGCGAGAAGAGCTCTTTGGGTAAGGTTTTCTATACGTACGTGTCATTATTTTAGGGACATGATGATGACTAAATGCATGCTGATGCTTTTGCGTAAGGCTCACTAAGAAAATGCTTGAATATGGTTTTATCTTACTATATTTTAACGTGATGTTCTAACAGGCCATGGGAAATGCCAATTCTCTGATGCAGTCCAATGATTGGGCTGCATTGATCACTGATGCTAGAGCAAGAAAATTTTATATGGACATGGATTCTCTGCCTAAAGATTTCCTGGTGCCAAAAGCACCTGCTTGTGGTCCATCACCTGCCAATATGTCGTGGAGATCTGGTCTAAGACATTGATTGCATAATGTGCTCATCAGGTCCAGGTCAGGAATACCATCAGAAGATGATTATATGTCAAATACATGGATTTGTAGGAATGGGAAATATCGGCACCTAAAGCCACCAAGATTGAACTATTTGTATGATTTTGATCATTCTGTCGATAAATTCCAAGATGCCTGGCAATATGGCATTCAGAAGCAGCAAAATTCAGCTGGGGTTATCGGGAAGCAGGAATTGTAGTAATTTGGATGGTGTCCATAAATTCACCATATGCCCAGGGACCTTCAAAGAGTAGCGAATTATGAATATTTTGAAGCTTGCTCTTGGCTCCAAAAGCTGAGTTGTTGTTGATCTTCATGTTGATATTTTGTCAGAATAGAACAAGCCGGACCCATGCCCTGCTAAGTTATGTCCTTTACTTGAAGTCAATTGAAACAGTTGGGAAAATGAGGATTCAAGGGATATGCATCAGAGGGAGATTGAAATTGGTTAACAGATGAGCTTTGATTTCTCATGAGGTGCATCCTCCTTTCAAAGTAGTTTGTGGCAAATCAAACCCAAAATCAATGGCAGGCAAGATTCAAAGGTAAGAAATTTCTTTTACTCCATGTGTTGGTATGTCGTCTCCCAATTTGACTTCCATTATCTGAAGATTTCCACGGGTTCAGTGCTGTTTCGGATACCTTATTCAGGAAAAAAGAATTTGGCTGTTGAATCTCTCAGTTGCATCTACTATTTCCTGTAAAGATACTTGCCAAGTTCATGCCATTCTTGGACTTTCATCGATTGTTTGACTAGAGTAAGGGTACACACATACAGCTGCTGACAGCTGGATCTTGGGTAGCTGATCTGAAAGCACTTTGGTTTTCAGTAGGGATACTGTTAAGAAGGGCAGAGGTATGTATGCCCATTATATTAAAAGTGCCATGCCCGCATAAAAGTGGTTGTACTCGAGTCAACGTTCTGTACAGAATTTAAGCACAATCATATAGCAGAGGCACTCGTGGTATTGTTGAACATTGTTTTTTTTGTTTTCACCAGCATTGATAAAATTCATTCTCAGACGTAATGTTTTCTTTTTTTTATGGCATGAGACATCTTGCTTAGCCTTGTAGCAAGTATTTCTAATCTTTATTTGTGCATGCATTATCCCCGATTGGATTTTGAGAGAGATGATTTCGAATCTTGTGTGCCATACTCCTATATTAGGATTGATCTTATGATTCTACTTCTAGTCGCTTTCTTGTTCCAATTCTTCGTGGTATTATTGTTCCAGCTCTGATTGATTATACAAGACTACTACTGCAGCAGGAGGTCATGTCGTCTTCTTATTTCTTTCCCACTCATTTCACAAGGTAAGTCCTTATTTCTCCCTGTCTATATTTTTTTGTCCTTTTCAAACCGATATATGGAAATCGGGGCTACCCATTTGTAAAAGTCTTTGATCAGTTCGGTTTGCTTTTAGGAAATGGGCTTCAAATGGCACAGGTTTGTCAAATGTATTGTTGTCTGTGAAATGGATTAGTGGTTGGCCAGCGGGCAGAACGAGGAAAGCGTTTTCCTTCCCCCGCCGCATCTCCCTCCAGACATTGTGTGAATGGGGTGTTTTGATTGTTTCACCGAGTGGTGATTCTAAGTAACACATTTTTAAGAGTTAAAAGTTTTTTGGATTGTGGATGTGGGAAATTTAATTAGATTTCACATGAACAAAATGAGCAGACACTGTGCCAAGGTGCAGACTACATGGTAAGCATCATTTGGGGACATCCGATAAGAACTAGAGAAACTGAATGCCTAGCACAGTTGCACCAAAACAATCACCTCTATTCCCTTTAACAGGATTTCAATATAAGTTCTTTTTTTGATACTTGAAAAGGAAGGGGGACAACCACTAGGTAGTAACCCTTGGACCTGACCATGAGGGTCTCTCCACTATGAAATGTCCAATTTAAGCCAAAGTTATGAACTCGGAAGGACAACTTGTCACTACAGTACTATCAAAACAATGCAGCAAATCATGTTACTCCTGTAAATTGAACTTTGCTTTATAACCACATGAAGGTGAAAGATGACTCTAAATGAATACGACTTATCACTAGATCACCAGTTCATGTGGTGCTGATTTCAATATAAGTTTAGTTGTTCATAAACTTAAATGGATTTCAGTGAACAACCTAATTGAATCATTGATACCACAACATTGCCAAACACCCTTAAACAAAAAAAAGAAGGGGAGGGGGAAGGGGAGGGAGAGAGAACGAGACGAAAAGGAAAACAGCAAAACAATACCATTAGAAGGGAAGTCCAAAACTCAGTGTATTATTTCAGTCTCTATCATGGGATTTTAATTTCACAATCTATCACAACATTTTTGGTGGAAGGACATAATTAGGCTTGATTAACACATACAAAAGTACACAAACCAGTAGCCACCTCCCTGACCGGCCATGGAGAACTGCACCCATGTTTTTTCACAAAAGCTTGAATTTGCACAATTGTTTCTTTAAGACTGGAAGAGGACACCAACAACTATGCAGATTGTAAATGCAGCGACGGTGTGCATCTGCAAAACCATAAAAAGGCGAGGCGAGCATATATGAGCTCGGATAAAAAAGCTAAGAAGCAAAAGAGAAAGAGAAATTCAGCCATTACCTGCCTAATAATCATTGAAACATCTCATCTAACTTTTGCCTATATGAAGCCAAACTCTGCATTAAGCAACAAAGAAACAAAATCATGAATCACTTATGCATTGGTGCTTTGAATCGAGCACCAGAAATGGAAAACAATGCGTTGCAGTTATATCAGTTTTGCTTTATATCCAATGTTTTTAGGGAGCAGCAAAAGCTTCAAGATCTTGAAAAGACCCCAATAAAGAAGCATCCATAAAGTCACAATCTACCTGATGATAGCTGAAATTCTATACGGGAAACTGGAAAACCTTTTTAGAATCAGGAGTCATGACATATTCCCAAAAAACACAAGGCAACAATGTGTCAACCTATGTCTCCAGGTCTAGCCATTTTGAATGCAGATGCTGCAGGGTTTGTGTTAGTTTGGGACAAGGACGTGGGTACACTACCTAAGAGAAAAGTAATTTAAGAAACCTTTTCTTAATGAATAACATTCAGTTCTAGAGCAGCACATTTACCACCATAGTTAAATTGCAATACTTTTTTTTTTCTAGAAAGAATTCCAATCCAGTGAATGAAAAGAAAATAATCAACTATATAAGAACAATCACAGGTTTGCAACATGGGACTTAATGGTGAAGCTGAATGTGTTCTCTTACTCAAGATAAAACACCAGGAGGAAATTAGAAGGGTTCGTAGACAAAGGAAATCCAAATAAATGTTATTTTTATTTAGAACCAAGGTGAAAAAAATGACATCAGGTTGTACAAAATCATGACAGAAAAACTTCTCCATTGAGATATTTCACACGATGCTGACATCAAACATGTCCTCCAATGAATATCAGCAAATTCAGACTGGATACGAGTCTGTTTACGTAGATAGTGGAGGGGCTTCATGCACGTATGGGAACAAAATGTTTCTTGTCTTGGAAGAAGATCCTAAGTTTCCATTGTCATCAAGGTGCAAATAAAGATAATTTTGGAATTCTGAATGGAAAATAATTCAGTATAAAACAATTTTGAGGTTTTCTTCCTTTTCATTAAAAAATCATTGGCAATACAGAAACAGACTGTTAAAACAATTGTAAACAATCGCACAAGTTCATTAAGCACTTAAAAGACATTTGATCAGCACAAAGTATAAACTACACAGCAATTATGAGTAATGGTTCAAATGGCAAAGTGGTATACCTTAGTATAAGCATAAACCCCCGCCTCGGTTGGTCCCGGAGGACTTCCTCTCCTGATAAACCTCCCTTCCTTGAATATGTAAAGCATAGGTATCCCAGTTGCAAGTTCTAAGCTAATTACCTAATGAACATATGACAAACTTTCTGTTAGAAACAAATCAAAGTGAAATAAAGCAGGCGCAAACCCAATAAGAGTGAATTCTCACCTCTTGGGAAGTTAGTTTGTCAAGGTACATAATGATAGACCTCAATGAATTCCCATGGGCAGCAATCATTACATTCTTTCCAGATAGAAGTTGGGGCTCGATCTGCCACATCATTTTTCCAAGGTCAGAGTACAGTGAACAATAGCAAAATTAAACAAAGGAAATAAGCAAATCATCTTGCTTACTTGTTCTTTAAAGTAAGCAACAGCTCTTTGAGCACACATTTCCAAACTCTCACCATTCGGCGGAGGTGTATCATAACTACGACGCCATTCATGAACTTGTTCTTTTCCATATCTATCTGCTGTTTCCTGCTTGTTAAGACCCTGTAATTCCCCATACCTAAATAAGAGGAGCACTTCATGTGTCATGTGCACGGAACCATACAGTGCGGATACCATGCAGGAGGCATAATCAGAAAAGCGGAAATAGAGAAATAATTACATTCTTTCATTCAGCTGCCAAGCTGTTTCCACTGGAATACACTGCTTTTTTGTCTCTTCGCTGAAAATTTGACTCCATGCCTTTGCCTGTTCACTCTCATTATGCATAATGATTGGCACCTACAGGCAGGAGCCAAGAGGTCAAATTTAACCAAAAGGCTTTGGTTTGTCAACGTATTAAAGTTAACAGATAACCTAAACTAAGCAAAACCTTCATTCCTCTACTAACTCAAAAAATATTCATCACGTACATTCATATACACCAATTTAAAGGGACGCAGTCCTGCTTGGTAGCAAAGATGTCACAAATGGGTTCAAATCCTGTTATATCTACCAATTACTTCTTACAATGCTTAGCATCATCCATGAGATATATAATCAGTTCCCAAGATTTGGAATCCCCATTAAAGGTAAAAAAGTAAGATCTAACATTGACAACATGTTCCGATAAAAAAAACATTGACAACATGTTCTGATAAAAAAAACATTGACAACATGTCTCCACACATTACCTTCTTCCGACGGTGCTGTGTCATGGCAAGCATAGCAGTCATCTGTGCACGAATCAATGCAGATGTGTAGATCATGTCGACAGGTATATTGCTGATCTTCTTACCAGCTTCAATAGCCTCTTCAATACCCTTCTTGGTTAATGGCACATCGACACAACCTGTGAACAAGTTCTTTTCATTCCATAGAGACTCCCCATGTCGAATCAAAATCAAAGCAGCTTCATCTGAAAGGAAACAAAAACAGCAATTAGGAAGATACAGTAAGAGAATCATTTCACTCTCTGAATTATGAGGAAACATAAGTTCAACATTCACTCAGAACAACTAGGTTATGCTCAGGGAAACTTTCATACTGTGTGATCTTAGTAGAATATAGGGCAACTGGCTTACTTGTTTTCTTTTTAGGTTCATTATTGCTGGATGGAGATAAAACTGGGTTGAGTACTGTAGTCTGAGAAGTCGAGGATCGAATTACACAAAAACTCCTCTTTCTAGAGCAGTAACTTCCTCCTCTCAAAAGTCCAACATCGACCTTGAATCCCTTTGATATCAACCTCACCGAAGCATTCCCACACTCCTGATGAAAGCCATAATTATTGAAGCATCCATGGAACTGAAGAGTCCCTATTGCTTGGTGGGATACAGTTGCAGCCATTCTGAAAACCAGCCAATTCCCAAACAATGATATAAGAGAATATATTATACAAACGAGTGACTCCCATTTCATGAACAAATTGAACAATCAAAGCATAAAGACTCCAGCACATACTTCAGTGCTTTTAAGGATTGAAGAGAAAAATGAATCCAATTGAAGTACAATTAGGTCCAAGTTGAAGTAAGCTCTCAGATTCAAAATCAGCTGTATATGTTTCTACTTTCTACTGTCCCACAATTAAGGAAGGAGCAAAAAGAATTCAAAAAAAACTAAACATACAAAGAATTAGAGAAGCTCATCATCCCTTAACTATGAAGCATGGATACTTCACGGTGTGACGTATCCGTATCGAATATTGATACTTGTTGAATACTTGTGGATACATATTAGATACTTTCCGCACGTATTGAATAATTAATAAAATAATTAACATTGTTGGATACTTGTCAGATACTCCTCGGATATAGTGGATGCATTCGTCTTATACTAAGTGAGGTGGGTTGTGTAGAAGCCATGAATCATATAAATGGGGATTCATTGTTCCAAGATGTTCATTTGGACTTACATCACATATGTTACAAGATTTGTCAAATTTTTTATAATTTGCTTGCCTGCATAATGAGTTTTTATGGCTTATGTCAAAGTCAATGAAGTCTATTGCAATTAAATACTAAGTAAAAATTGAGGAGTCTCGAAAGATGACACATATTCAGCTTGAGAATTGCATAGAACATTGGATTCAAAACACAATCAGCAAAATAACTTGTTTTAGTTTGAGACGTGTTTAATCTCTTAATCCCTCATATTCCTAGTATAATATATTTTAAGATTTTGCTATATCCATTGCGTGTCGTACTCATATCTCGTATCTTACAAAGGGTCTTACAAACGTATGTACTTCCTAGATGAAAATAAGCTTACTAATTCAACAACAGCTGCATATGTTTTTGCACAAACTGACAAGCGACATAAAAAAAGGGGTAAAGGAAACAAGAGAAAGAAGAAAAAATAATGTAAATTAAACAAGCTCTTAAACAGATAATCAAAGGTTTTATGCACTAAGAAAGCTAAGTAACTACTGAATCAATAGTCAGTTAGGTTAATTACAGACAATCAAACAAATTTCAAGGTGCACCCTCAATTTCAATCATACTTGCATTAGAGAATAAGCTCACATAGTTTCGAAAACTAAGATTTTCAATCCGTAATCCAAACCCGTATAACACCCACAACAGCTATATTTGACAAAAAACAAAAAAAAAAAACAAAACACACACACACACACACAGAGAAAATCAAAGAGCTACCCATCACCAAGAAGAAATGAAATAACAACCCATCACCCAAATACTAAAGACTAACCAACAATCAAACAAAACCAATTTCAGATCCAAGTGAAGTTTTTAAAAGAAATTTCCCAATGTCAGTAGGATATGTCTATTATGCATCTATGTAGTGGAGAAGGTCAAACCACAAAGTTAAGAAATGAGTATTCCAGAACAGCAATGCAAAGAACAACCCATGTGCATAGATTAAACAACTCTTACATGAACATGCAAGAGAGAGAAAATACAGCAAAAAAAGCACAAAAATCAAACAGTTGATTAAGCAATGAAGAAGATGTGAAGATAGATCTTACATTATTTATAGGCCAAAATACTGGTATTTGGTGTCGCGACCAAACCGAAGAGGCTGAGATGAAAATGCTATGTGCTGATTCATTAGGGGGCAGAGTTTATTACGAGAAAAGCTGACGGAGAACAAGATGATGGTTGATGAAAGTGACGATGCCAGTTACACACAAGTTACGTGTTCTTCAATTCAACTGAAAAAAACTAGGTTGAGAGAGAGAGAGATATCCTTCGAAGAAATCAATCTGGGTTCCAAAAAGAACCCAAAAATGACAAAATTTTTCTTCCCTTCTCTCCAACAGTTGGCAAAATGGTACGTCAATCAGTCAGGTAACTTTGGCGTCGCTGGTAGCAGGTTAAGAGTATCTTCAATGGAATCTGGAATATGATTAAGGTTATTAATAACTTAATTTATTAATTTAATTTGTTGATTTAATTCAGTATAATTTTTAGATTTAATGTGAATTAATTTGAAATATGATTAATTTGTTAATTCATACATTTTTTGAAATAGAAAATGCATTTTGTATTTTCATCCAAGGCATTCAAAATAAAATATATCTCAATGTTCTTTATGTTAAAACTAATTTTTTTTCTTTTTTTCTTTTTAGAAACAACGATAAGATTTTATTACTCAGGAATGTCGGCAAAAATGAGAGGCATAACAAACTCTGGTGCCTGCTCCAACCATACAACACTACTATTTAATGGTAAAACAAAACGAGCTAATTCGTGAGTTACTTTATTCCCGTTGCGTCGAACTACGAAAATTTCAAAAAATCGAAAACTCCTCGCTATGTTGCTAATATCTTAGAAAATGGCTTCGAGAGGATCAAGATCTCTATCACCATTCCTTATAGAACTCATAACACTTATCGAATTCCCTTCCCAAATGACCTCTTCTAATTCTTGCTACCTTGCAAATTGTATTGCAATTTTCGCTGCAATAGTTTCTGCTTTCAGAATATCACGACTCATGGCAAACCTCTTGGATAATGCCCTTACAAAATGCCTCCTATCATCTCGTATGACTATCCCCACACCTAGGACATTCTAATCTACATATACAGCGGCATCAAAATTAACTTTGAAAGTACCTGCTCTTGGGGGAGACCACCCAACGTTGGGAATATGCTCGGCAAGGGGCCGAACTGCTGCTCTCGAAATTGACTACAAAATTCAGCTGCCTTCATCTGCACTTCAATGGGATCTTGGACCAGATTTTCAAAAATCCTACTATTTCTATTTCTCCACACAAACCAACATTGAATAATGAACAATGAAAACTAATTTTTTTCTTTCATCAACAACGAATGAGATTTCTTTGATGAAGTTTTTCCCTGATCAAACTACACAAACACAACATCAAGATAAAAATATTAATTAATTTCTTATAGTTGTTTCTCTTGTTAATTGATACTCTATTAATTTCATATCAACCATTCACAGTTAAGAATGGGATTGAAGGAAATGGGGGAAAATAAAATATTCAAGTTTGGTTAAAGAAAAGATGGAAAAAAAAAGGGAAGTCAAATTTATTCCTAACAAAGAAAGCATAAAATAATAAATTGATAAGAATAAAGAATCATGTTGGAGTGGTATACAAAATTTAATATTTATTTTAATTTTTTCTCAAAGATTCTCTTTATTATAAAACATACATTCTCTATTTTAGAGGGCACTATCATAGATGCTCTAATTTAGGGATATTAATTTATTCGCCTTATATCTAGTAAATTTTATTTTAATTTATATATATATTTTTTATACTTGTGTTATGCGAAAAAAATTTCACACAAGAAGTCATCACCTCGTACGGATGAATGTGATGATTAGAAGTTTTGAGTAACCTACAAGACAAGAGAAAACTTAAGTGAACTGATGTCGGAGGAGGTCAAAGGAATTCTAATGCTTAAGTCAGATCGTAAGTCAAAAATTAGTATGGAGTGAATATGTTAGGATTGAATGTCCTCATTTGATACCCAAAGGCTTTTATTCATAGTGATAAGAAGTTGTATCCGCAAGAAACTCAAACTCTAGATTATGATAGAATCAACCTTATCACCAGGTTCTCAAAATTCTAAATAATGCTAGACTATGACTATTGTTCCTAGGTGCCTTATCACCGACTCTTGGATGTTCGAAGTAGTATTGGACTAGGACTCTTGGTCCTAGGTTGAACCTTAGTCGAGTAAGACTCGTCTGGTAGGCAATCAAAGAGGGATAGTAAGTTACCTCCCAGGTTCATGGTTAGCTAGCTATCCGACTAGCAGGTCCCCTTTGAAGGGCTCTCAATTACAAAGTATCTATTGCTTGATATGCAGTTAGTTTAGGACTCCATTTGTTAGTCTCAGACAATTTCATTACCTTCACGAGCAAGATCACATTTCTCATTGCAAATTTGTACTAATGCTTCTAGAGCTACCCGATTAGCGATAGCACTCGATATATTTTTGCCCAAGGGTGTCCTAAAGTTCCTCTATCGAATTGTAGTACAAAACCAAAAATGGGGAGTTTTTTGCCCTTTTCCCTCTGGCTCTTTGGTGTTAAAAATGTTGGTTTTAAGAGTGAGTGATTACCTTTCTCTGACCCTTATTGTCTAACCTTAAAAAGAAACAACTAATGTCTTCCACCTACTGAACAAGATTCTATAGTCAGTTCATGACTCTTGGATGTCGGGCAGCCTTGGGGTGCTCTCATAGTTCTTACGGGGTAGAGATGATGGGGTCTGTCCATGGATTTTTGTTCTTTTTGTTACATTTCGCTCAAAAGGTTGAGGAGAGATAGTGCATTAAGTTGTTCGTAAGGGCCAACTTGATTCTTTTACCCAAAGATCCCGAATGGGGGGAACCCTAAGAGAGTCGCCAACTCCAACTATCGTTCATATACGATCCATACTAGATCAGACTAACTACCCATGCTACCTCTTTTACATTTTTAACTCATCTTTATCTTAGTAGAGTCTTTCAATGACATGTTTCGTTCCTTTCCCCATTACTTAGAAAAATTGTCTCTTATATAAACCAGGTATATTTTGTATTTAATGAATTTGTGTTATCTTATTTATTTGATGAGTTTTAGCAAGTTTATCTGTTCACCACCCGAACATGTTAAGGCTCAACCTAAACTAGCTAAATTTTTTTGGTCAAATTTTTTTTTTTTTGTGTTTGCAGATGATAGTTAAAACAACATGTTAGTATGAGTATATGCTAGATCACACAAAGCAAGAGCGTGAGAGTAAAAAATTCAAATTTTTTTTATTTTGATTGGATGGGTGCAGAGAATGGATGGGTGTTTAATTTTTATTTTTGTGATGTCAAAACACCTATTTAGAAGAAGACATGTACATATCAATATTTGAAACAATTTTTGTGGAACTTGAAATATTTTTCATTAATATTTTATTGGACTTGAAATAATTAATATTTTCTATTTTTGTGGTCAATGTTGTTCTAGTTTGTTTTTTTTTATTTTTTTGGAATGTCATACATATATTATGTGTAATATCATTTCAATTAATTTTTATATTGCAGGATACTAAGATAGATGATTTGGGAGTTAATGTGACCGAAAATAGACCTCATATTGATATGCTGATACTGAAGAAGATGCTTATGTGATTTACAATAATTATGGAGGGTCTGTGAGATTTAACGTGAGAAAATATTTTTAAAATAAAAATTTGAAAAATGGCGTTGTCATTTACAGAAAATATGTTTGTTGTAAACAAGGTCAAATAGTTTGTAATAAAAGAGAGTAACAAATAAGGAAATCTCGAGTAAAGACATGAACAAATTGCCAATCTCATATGTACATATCTCTTAATAGAGAAATTGACAAATTTGTTGTGGTGAAATGGGATGATAACCATAACCATCTTTTGCACATTGTTAAATGTATGCATATGATGTCATCTCAATGGAAGGTTACTGGAATACAATGCATTAATATTGATATGACAACGGATTGTGAAAAATCACTTAAGGCTTCCAATGAACTTTTAAGTATTCAGTTGGGAGGAAAGAAAAGTCTAGGTTTTACTCGTCAAGACCAAAAGAATTACCTCCGTGAAAGGAGGCAACGAGACTTGAGATATGGTGATGCCGGTAGTTTGTTGAAGTATTTTCAAACGGAAACAACTAAAAATTCATCATTCTATTATAGAGTGTAATTGGATGTAGAGGAGCATATTACTAGTATTTTTTGGGCCAACTCAAGGATGATTATTGATTATGACAACTTTGGAGATATTGGCTCATGTGACACTACTTTCAGAACAAACAAGGAGTATCGACCATTTGCTTGTTTTAATAACTTCAACCATTTTAGGGAGATAGTCTTATTTTAAGCTGCATTATTGTATGATGAAACGACAACATTATTTCAGTGGTTGTTTGAGACATTCCTACAAGCTATGTCTGAGAAATATCCTATTACCATCTTCATCGACCAAGATCAAACAATGACTAAGGCTATTTCTCAAGTGATGCCACAAACATACTATGGGTTATGTTGTTGACACCTTTGTTAAAAAATGGTTTAAAACATTTAGGGAATATATATAAGAATGGTTCATATTTTTATGCTCCATTTAAAAAGTGTGTGTATGGATACGAGGAAGAGTATGAATTATTTGAGGCTTAGGAATTGTTGTTTGCGAAGTATAATTTGTATGATAATATGTGGATGAAATCCACTTGGGCATTGCTAGAAAAATGGGGGTATGTGTATATGAAAAAGACTTTCACTGTGGGAATGAGAAGCACCCAACTGAGTGATAACTTGAATGCAACCTTACGGAAGTACTTAAAACCAGACCATGACATTGTTCAGTTTTTTGTACATTTTGAAAGAGTTGTGAATGGTAAGCGGTATAAGGAGTCAGACTCAGAATACCAAGTTAGGCAAAAATTATCTAGATTGAAGTTAAAAGGAGCTCCAATGCTAGTCCAAGCAGGACAAATGTACACTCCTACTATATTTGAGTTGTTTCAAGACGAGTATGATATCTTACAGTGTGCTATTGTGACAACATGTGATGTGTTGGATGAGTGGCATCAATTTGTCGTTCGATTATTTGATGAACATAGAGAATATTTGGTCTTGGTTAAGACTAATGAGGAGATAATCGATTGTAATTGTCGGAAGTTTGAAATGGTGGGCATATTATGTGGCCAAGCACTGAAAGTCTTGGACATGATGAAAATTAAGCAAATTCTTGAGCAATACACACTTAAGAGATGGAGACAAGATGCATGACAAAGTTGTACTCAGGCCCTGGTACCATGTCAAATGAAGAGGATCCCAAGATAATGATGACATCACGTTACAGACAACTTTGTCATAGAATGGTACAACTAGTTGTTCGATGCTCTAGTCTTTAACTTGCATATCAATTAGTGTCACGTGGTGTTGAGGAATTGTGATGAAAGCCGTAGTTCTTAGAGGTGAATTCTCCAATCTGAACACAAGTCCAAACTGAGGAATTCGGTGCTTGAGAACAAGTTCTCTGTTTTCTTTTTAATCTCCTTATCAATTGCGTACCAACCATAGAAATAGCAAAGGAAACCTGACTTCTCCTCCTAAAAATCAGCTAAACAATAGCATATGATAGCAACTCAATAACTACTCCCTAAATATATGAAAACTAAATAAATCAACATTAATAAAAAATAGACACAATAAACGCTGCCCTGCAAACTCATTATCCCGCGTGAACTGCAGATTCTTCAATGGACCCACGCCTCTTCTCCTCACGCATCTTCATCCTCCTCGCGCGATTATAGGCATTCTTCAGTTCTCTACCAGCATTCGCATCATTCCCATCCCCATGAAGACGATCCTTGTCCTCAAGGCTGAAATTAGGGAACTGTAGTCGCATCATATTGAGATCCTCCCACGTAGCCTCTTCCTCCGACAAGGACTCCCACTGAATTAACACTTCCCACCGAAACCGATTACCTTTCTTTATTCGTCGGTAGTCCTGAGCTAGTTGTGGTTGAACGACAATATTTCCTTCATCATCAATAGCTGGTGGTTGTGGTATCACTTTGCTTGGATCACCGACACGCCGTTTCAACTGGGAAACATGAACTACGGGGTGTATATGTGCTGACGAAGGCAAATTCAGCTTATATGCCACTTCACCAACTATCTTCACCACCTGATACGGCCCATAGAACCAGCTACCCAACTTATATAATGCTTGTTGGGTAACTGAAGTTTGTCGATACGACCGTATTTTAAGATAAACCCAATCTCCAACCTCGAAAACTTCCTCACGTCGACCTTGGTCATGATAAGTCTTCATCCGGTTATTTGCTCTCTCGAGATTTCCTTTGAGCTCACGAAGTAAAGCATCACGAGTTTGCAGTTCATGGTCCACCTCATCATTCATAGATGAACCCGTCTGGTAACTAACCAACATAGGGGGTTTTCGACCATATAGATACTCAAAAGGTGATCGCTTAGTAGAAGCATGATATGTGGTATTATACCAGTATTCGGCCCATGACAAAAAATTATGCCATCTCTTGGGATTTTGGTGAACAAAGCACTGCAAGTACTGTTCAAGGGTGCGGTTGGTTACCTCAGTTTGACCATCCATTTGAGGATGATATGCTAAACTCATGGACAATTGGGATCCATGCAATCGGTTAATTTCGCTCTAGAAGTTACTCAAGAAATATCATCACGATCGGTAATCATGGACTTTGGGATCCCATGGAGCCTGATAACATTATCCACAAACAGTTGTGCCACTGATTTTGCAGTATACGGGTGAACAATGGCAATGAAGTGGCCATACTTTGTCAATCTATCCACCACCACAAGAACTCCATTGTATCCATTAGAAATAGGAAGACCCTCAATAAAATCTAGTGTAATGTCATCCCAACTCTGGTCTGGGATGGGAAGTGGCTGTAACAAGCCAGATGGTTTTCGAGCATCATATTTCACCCGCTGACAAACATCACATGTAGCTACATATTGGCGAATATCGCGTCGCAGCCCCGGCCAAAAGAAGATATTAGAAATTCTGACCACAGTCCGGTATACCCCAGAATGACCCCCCATCACTAAATCATGAAAGTGCTGCATAATGTCTCTACGTAACTGGTCATCAGCCGGAACCACCACCTTGCCGCGATACTTCAACAACCCATCAGTCAACTCCAAGTCTCCCACCGATTCGGGATCAGATGTGAGCTTGCCTAACACTTCCTGGCAATAACCACAAGACAAGAGGAGAGCCCAAATTCTATCCCACACTTCAAAGACAGGACCCGAAATAGCTTGTAGTTCAACCGAATCTTCCCTTCGCGATAGCACATCCGCCACCATATTTTCCTTCCCTGGTCGATATATAATATTGAAGTCAAATACCATTAGTTTGGGTACAAATTTACAAATTTTTGTTGCTCCGGAGTGGTAATTCGCTGTTCAAAAAGGTGCTTGAGTGGTTGTTGATCTGTCACTATGGTAAACTTCCTTCCTATTAGATATGGTCGCCAAAGACGAACTGCCTCTACCACAGCTAGCATCTCCTTGGCGTAGACATACCAAGTTTTCTTATAGGGTCCTAACGCCTTGCTAAGATAGGCCAAAGGTCTCCCTTGTTGGACCAGCACAGCACCAATGCCGATATCACTTGCATCCGTATGGACTTCAAAACTCATACTAAAGTTTGGCATCGCGAGAATGGGAGTTCGCTACACCGCCTCCTTGAGTAGCTCGAACGCTTGAAGACTTTCAGCCGTCCATCTAAACCCATCTCGCTTCAGCATGTCAGTAAGTGGTTTCGCAATTAATCCATACCTTTCCACAAACTTGCGGTAGTAGCCTGTCAAGCCCAGGAACCCCCGTAAAGCAGTGATGTTTTTCGGCTGTGGCCATAATCTCATGGCTTCCACCTTACGTTTATCCACACTAACACCATTCTGTGAGATGATATGGCCCAGGTACTCCACTTGAGTTTGCCCAAATGCACACTTGGAAGCTTTGACATAAAACTTCTTGCTCATCAAAATTTTAAAAACTGTCCGAAGATGTTGTAAATGCTCCTGCCAACTTCGCGAGTATACGAGTATATCATAAAAAAAAACGAGAACATACCTTTGCAAGAAATCTTTAAAGATAGTATTCATTGCAAATTGGAATGTCGATGGTGCATTGCATAGGCCAAATGGCATTACAAGATATTCATAATGACCATGGTGTGTGCGGAACGCTGTCTTGTGAATGTCTTCCTCTTTTACCTGAATCTGATGGTAACCCGCACGCAGATCCAATCTTGAAAAGAACCGAGCTCCCCCGAGCTCATCAATCATATCATCAACTGTTGGGATAGGAAAACGGTCCTTTATCGTGGCCCGATTGAGGGCTCTATAGTCCGTGTAAAATCGCCAAGACCCCTTTTTTTTTTACAAGAAGAACCGGGGAAGAAAAAGGGCTATTACTAGGCCGAATCAACCCGTTGTCCAGCATCTCATTGACCTGCTTTTCAATCTCAGATTTTTGAAAGTATGCATATCTATAGGGACTCACATTCACTGGTTGGCTTTTAGGCAGTAATGGAATAGCATGATTAAAAGACCGTTGAGGAGGCAGCTCCTTGGGTTCGGCCAAAACTACAGAAAATTCCTCTAAGATTCCTTGAATCTCTACGGCCAATTCCCCTTCAAAAGGCAGTACATCATCACCGAAAATAGCAAAGCAAATAGCGTAACACTGTGCACCATCTCGCCGCATCCGTTCTATGCTCCTTGCTTCGACCTGATCAACCTCTAAACCTTGGCCATCTTGCATCTGCAATATGACCCATCCGTCCCCCCATGCAAACTCCATGGTCCTCTTTGCATAATCAGACACAACTCTTCCCAAGCCTTCCAACCACTGCACTCCCAGTACAACATCTAGGCCCACCAATGGTAAGGCAAACAAATCCGTTCTGACCTTAATACCTTGTAGCCGGATGGGCACGTCCTTGTACAACCCATCACAGGTCAGTTTTTCTCCACTAGCCACACAGACACTAAAAGATTCAATTGATTCCACCGGAAGCTTGAGCTTCTCTACCAAACCACAACTGATAAAGTTATGCGTAGATCCGTTATCAACTAGGATCGTAATTGGCTGACTATGTATCCAGGCACGAACACGCATGGTCCGCGGTCCCTTGACCCTTGCCAAGGCGTGAACAGATATCTCTGCGTCTTACCCTTTTTTCGAATCACAACCACCTCCTTCTTCATTCGAACCTTCATGATTTTCCTCAACCTCATCTTTGTCGTCAACAGGTTCAATCAGGAAAACTTGTGACACTTTGCAACGATGTCCCGGAACAAATTTCTCGTCGCAATTAAAACACTGGCCCTTCTCCCGCTTCTTTTGCATCTCATCCCACGTCAACTTCTTAACTCCCGTAGGCGGTGGTTTGGATATTGGTGGACTTATACCCACTGGATTACAATTTTTTTTACCTGTTTCGCTTCTTCACCCTTTGCGGCTATCAACAATATGATCATTTTCAATTCTGGCGGCTTCCATGGCTTGTCGAATCGTCTTGGGCTTGGCTACCTTCACGGCCTTAGCTAAGTCAGATTTGAGACCTCCAATATACGCGCCTATGAGGGCATTCTTAGGCCACCCGTGTACATGAGTAGCTAGATTTTCGAATTCTTTGTGGTATTCACGCAAGCGTCCCACCTGCTTCACATGTGATAAAGCTTCATCATAATTTAGATACTCGGTTGGGCAAAATCAGATGAGCATCTCCCTTTTAAAATCTTTCCACCAAATTGACTTCTTCTTCTTGCGATAAATCCACGAAATCCACTGTCACCAGACATTGGCCTCTCCTTCTAAATAAAAGGCGGCATATCATACCCTCTCCGAGCATTCAATCTGCTGAAATTCAAAATATTGATTGGCGCGACTTAGCCACGAGATTGGATCCTCTCCCTTAAAGTTTGGAAAAACCATCTTGTGCTTGTGATCGTCCTTCTTGCTACCGCTATGCCGAGTGCGGCTTTCTTCGGCTGATGACGACTTGCTATCAGACTTGTCCGTTTTATCAGACTCATCTTAATCTGAATTTGTCACCATCGTTTTACTAGCGCGATCTTTGTGCGACCCTTCTAAGCCTTTGTTACCAAGGCTTCGTCGGATGGTTTGTTCCAATTGTGCAATTTACTTTTGAGTCTCCTGGTTACTAGTCTGCAACTCCAAAGTGATGGCCTGCATGCTCAATTCCAGGTTCTCAATTTGCTCCTTTTGTGTTGCTGGTCTTCCCGCCATAACTCCAAAAACAAGTTTCGTTCACGGCTTCCGATAAAAGGCTGAATGAGCCCTCAACGAGAGCACCAATGATGAAAGCCGTAGTTCTTAGAGGTGAATTCTCCAATCTGAACACAAGTCCAAACTGAGGAATTTGGTGCTTGAGAACAAGTTCTCTGTTTTCTTATTAATCTTCTTATCAACTGCATACCAACCATAGAAATAACAAAGGAAACCTGACTTCTCCTCCTAAAAATCAGCTAAACAATAGCATATGATAGCAACTCAATAACTACTCCCTAAATATATGGAAACTAAATAAATCAACATTAATAAAAAATAGACACAACAAACGCTGCCCTGCAAACTTATTATCCTGCGTGAACTGCAGATTCTTCAATGGACCCACGCCTCTTCTCCTCACGCATCTTCATCCTCCTCGCACGATTATAGGCATTCTTCAGTTCTCTACTAGCATTCGCATCAAATTGTTCAAACAAGTGGATATTATGTATGCATCAATTGGTGTTGGTGGCGATGATTCAATCCATGAAGAAAAAATAAAAAATGTTGACCCAAACTTTCTCCAAGTTAAAAGTTTAAAAAGAAAAAAATGAGGTTACAAGAGTTGGGATCGACTAAAATCTTGGCATGAGAAAGCACCAAAGAGAAAAAAGGGAGCTTTACAACCATCACATATGTCTAAGGTATCGTATAAATATAATTGTAGGTATTTTTATTCACTTATTATAATATTTTGTATTCAAGGTTCGTAGTTTCAGTCACCCGTGTACATTGACATATGATCATTCGAATATATTGTCTTCTCAAGTTTCGAATAATTTACAAAGTGTTATGGTATGTTACCTTATTATTAATTTTGTTGTTATATATATATATATATATATATATATATATATCAAGTTTTTTTGTTTGACCCATTTTCATTAATGTAGGATACTTCGACTGATTCAACACATGTGCATTTTTTAAATGATAATGAATCATTTTTTATGAATGACTTCTTCGGTGATGATTTGCGACATGTACAATGAGCAACAGTTGTAAGGATGCTTGGGAGATACTAGTTGCTTTTTGGATTGAGAGATACTAGATGCTTAGGGGATGACAGTTGGAATGATTTGTTGAAAACCATGTATTTTGTATTTTTAATGAACGTGATCATGATGCGTGATTGTGATTATGCGCCTTTTTTTAACAAACATTATTGTTTTCAATGAACATGATCTTTTTTTTATGAACATTATATTTTTTCCAAGTCACGACACTAAAAAAAACCTACAAGTTCATTCAAATTAAACCCACAAGTTTATTCACAACACTAGTTCCATCAATACACCATTGCATTGCTCTTACATCTATACTTCACTAGAATCACAAACATAAGAATCACCACTAGTAACGTGGCTACAAACATATATGACTTCATTGCTCCTTCATTTGCCTCAACACGTTGAACTATATTAAAAAATCCTTCAATCTTCAACTTCAATGTCATTACATCTTCTTCAATTCGTCGTACATCTATCCTTTCATTTATAATTTTCGAATAAGGTAGAGTAGTAGGAATCATCCACTTAAAAAATTGACATTCCTCGTCCGGACATTTGTAATATAGCTTCCTAAGATTTTTTGCAGATTCGAAAACTTTGATAGTCGCTTCTTCTACTAGGCTTTTTTTTATCTGCTTTTAAAACCAACCGATGAATAATTCTAGGGAAAGTTGCCCCAATCACATTCTTAAACTTATCATACACGTCTTGGTAGCATTGTAGAAGTTCATGAACCATTCAAATATTCCACTGGCTCAACCGCAAATTTAACATCACCACATGCCTCAACCAAATAATTTCTATCCCATTTTTCAAATGTAGCCCAATTATCCAGACTCCTTTCCAACAACACTGACAAATTTGATTGTTCAAAATTTTTCCCAAATGCATCAACAGAAAATCCTTTTCTTTTTGGAATAGTATCCCTTTCAAGCCACTCTGGTTTCATTTCAAGATTGGCACATAGCCAACTTTGGAACAAATAATCAGAATAAAAGTCCTTAACCTTCAAACCCGTACAATACATACATAGAGATAAATCAACATATATCACATTTGTGAACTGAAGTATGCAGTTCTACAATCACCTACACATACAATACATACATAGAGATAAATCGACATATATCACATATATGAACTAAACTCTATATATATACACACATGCGAATTGAAAAAGGCATAGAAAGTGAGAGCTCATTGATTTGATATCTACCATTCGAAGAGAGAAATAAAGAGTATATGATCTTGGTGTTGGAGTTGTAAAAGATAGTTTAGGGTTTTGAATTTTGGGGGTTTTTGAACAAGCTGGGTCTAGTTGATATAGAAAAGGTAAACGACGTCGTGATTGGTCTACGATTTTCACAAAAAAAAAATGTCGTAAAACAACATCATTTTATTAAACCGCATATCACGCGGTTGGTGTCTTACTGTAGAGGAACCGGACCCCTCATATATCTATCTATATCCATATATAGATTATAACTATTTCTCTGTCATATATATATATATATATATATATATATATTTAAACTTTTTTTTCATTTTTTTAAGGGGAGGGGACGGTCTCTTATACACATCT
>CM042184.1:46138662-46163176 GCA_023539305.1 Ilex asprella | reverse complement strand
AAACTTTTTTTTCATTTTTTTAAGGGGAGGGGAAGGGAAAGGGGAGGGGGAAAGAGTTTGAACCCTTAACCTCAAGAAGACAAAACCTTCACAAGGTAAGGAGTACCATTAGACCAAAGGACCACTGGTAACATTAAAAATAAAAAATAGCAACATTCAAAAACGAAAAATAGTAACATTGAATATTAAATTTTGGAAAATAACAAAATTGTAATACAATGAACATTTTTAAGCAACATGAGAAATTAATGATGCATTCAAACAAAAATAATAGCATTAAAATAAAAAATAGTAACATTCAAACTCAAAAAACACTGACATTTAATCGATACCAATAATTCAATTTTAATTATCTATCAAATTAATTACCCTCTAAGCATTGCTAGTTCAAAGAACATCCTCAAAATCAATAGATTCACTGTGTGGATAAAGTTAACCAAAATCACATCCAAAATTCACAATATAATTCCATTCAAAAACATCAAATACAATAATTTGAAAGCTTTTGGACTCAACTAAAAGAGAGAGAATCAAGGGAATAGCAGTGAATTAGGTAATGGCTAAAGAATAGGAACAAATAACAGCAGACTAGGTAATTTGATAAAGAATAGGAATTGCATTTGGACTCTTTCAATAAACGCTTACTAGGTGGCCTCCACCGGAGGGAATAACAGGTTGGAGTATGTAACAGTCCTCCCCACTTGAATGGTCCTTGTCCTCAAGGAAGGAAATTGGGGTAGGCCTCCAAAATCGCCATTTAGTTTTCCAAGTAGCATCCTCGACTGGTGTGTTGACCCATTTGATCAGAACTTCAGATTTCGGGCGGAATTTCCCTTTTTGTACTTCTCGTTGAACCAAAATGGATTTTGGTTGAGGGAGGATAATAGAATCATCTGCTACTGGAGGAAGATCATGGGAGTTGGGAGGAAAAGGCCCCAAGTGTTTGCGTAGGAGACTAACATGGAAAGTGTCACGGATTAGTGATCTAGCTGGCAAATCTAGCTTGTAGGCTACAGGTCTTACCCGCTCAATCACTTTGTAGAGGCCATAAAAGCGCAGGGAAAGCTTCAGAGATCCACAAAATGCAACAAAAGTCTGGCGGTAAGTTTGGAGTTTGAGGTAGACATAGTTGCTGATATTAAACGAAATCTCTGACCTATGCTGATTGGCCTAGGTTTTCATCCGTTTCTGAGCAAGTTGTAGATTGCACCAGAGTTCCCTTAGAATTCGGTCCCTATCTTGGAGGTACTCATCCACAACTTGTACTTGTGCCATCTTCGAAACGTATGTCAATAGGCTTTGCTACAGTTTACTATAGATGGCCTCAAAGGGAGTGATCTTTGTTGTTGAGTGGATAGAGGTGTTGTAGCTGAATTCCGCCCATGGTATCCATTCTATCCACTTCTTAGGCTAGGACCCTACAAGACAACGAAGATATTGCTCCAAGGTTTTGTTAATGACCTCCGATTGGCCATCGGTCTAAGGGTGGTAACTGGAACTCATGCAGAGTTTGGTCCCTTGGAGTTGAAACAAGGCCTGCAAAAAATTGTTGGTAAAGACCTTATCGCGGTTGGTTACTATAGAGGCGGGAGCTCCATGTAATCGCACCACATTGGTGACAAAGGCTCGTGCAACTGAGGCAGCATATAAGGGATGTTTCATTGGCACGAAGTGTGCATATTTCGTCAAACGATCAACTACCACTATAATGACATAGTGTCTATTGGTCATGGGAAGGCCTTTTATGAAATTCATTGACACATCTATCCATGATTGAGTAGGTATGGCAAGGAGCAGCAACAGGCCAACATGCTTCATATAGTTTGCTTTGTATTGTTGGCACACATCACAAGTCTTTAGGAAGTCCTCCACCACTTGCCGCATCTTTAGCCAAATGAAACTTTGCTTGATATGATGGAGGGTTTTATGGAACCCAAAACGGCCGCCTATAGGGGACGAGTGGCTATTCGTGAGGATTAGATCAACTAAAGTAGAATTAAAGCTTAAGAATACCGTGCCATTTTGGAACTAAGCACCATCTCGTAGAGTCAATTTATAGGCATCTAGTCTGTTGGCTAGGCTCGCATAAAAGGGATCCTTGTGGACTTCTTGTTGGAGCATCGACCACCAGTCTGCATGTGGAATGGAGATGCATAAGAACTGGAGCTCACTTATCTGAGATAAGGAATCAGCAACCTGGGGGCCTTTTTTATATTCAATGGCGTAGTCGTATCCCAACAGCTTGGGTAACCAACGAGACTGGGCAGGAGTGGTGATGCGCTGCTCCAACAGATATTTGAGGTTTTCGTGGTCTGTTCTTAGTATGAACCTCTTACCGAGCAAATATGGGCTCCATTTTTTGATGGCCTTGACGATTGCGAGCATTTCTTTCTCGTATGTAGACAATGACAATGTAGATCCTTTGAGAGCTTTACTGAATTATGAAATAGGTTGATTCTGTTGTGTGAGAATTGTTCCAAGTCCCACTCCCCTTGCATCACATTCAATCACAAATTGTTGACAGAAGTCCGGCAAGTGCAGGGTAGGTGGTGTGGTGAGGGCATGTTTCAGTTGGTGGAATGCCACCTCTACTTCACTATTCCATTGAAACTTTTTTCCTTGGTCAAGAGCCTAGTTAGTGGGGCTGCTATGTTGCCGAAGTGGCGGATAATTTTTATAGTAGTCGAAAAGCCCAAGAAAGCCTCGCACTCCTCTGATTGTGTTGGGGGTTGGCCAAGCCACCACTGTTTGCACCTTGTCATGATCTAATAACATTTTTCCTTCAATGATAATATGCCCCAAGTATTTGACCTGTTGGACTCCAAAATGGCATTTTGATTCCTTGGCAAACAACTGGTTTGATTGTAAAATAGTGAAGACAGTCTATAAATGAGAGAGGCGATTTTCCCAAGATTGTGAATAAACCAATATGTCGTCCAAGAATACCGGAATAATCCTGAGGAGGCATAGCCAAAAGAGGTCATTCATGAGACTCTGAAAAGTTGTTGGAGCATTGGTGAGTCTGAAAGGCATGACTATGAACTCGTAATGCCCCTCATGAGTTCGAAATGTTGTCTTCTAAATATCTTCTTCATGCACTCAGATCTGTTGGTACCCAAATCACAGGTCTAACTTCGAATAAAACTTGGCTCCATGAAGCTCGTCAAGTAATTCATCAATTACGGGGATGGGATACTTATCTTTCACCATGATTTTGTTGAGAGCCCGATCGTCAACACAAAATTGCCAAGTCCCATAAGCTTTTTTTACTAATAAAACCAGATAAGCAAAGGGATTTTTGTTTGGCCGTATAAGTCCTATCTGCGGGAGCTCCTTGACTATCTTCTCAATTTTTTATTTTTGGTTGTATGGATATTGGTAGGGTCGCACGCTCAGTGGTTCTGCATCTGGTTGGAGCAGAATTTGGTGGCTGTGCAATCGTTTGGGAGGAATGCCTGTGGGAGTCTCAAAGACCTTAGAGAATTCCTCCAAAAATCTCTTGATCTCCAATGGGTAAGGTTGAACGGAGGACTTGGGTTCAGCCAGAACTAACTGAAAGAAGAACCCAGTTTCCTACCTCCCCGCACATTCTTTGTCATTTAGAACTTCAATGTTGGCACCCTCAACAGTGTAGTGAGTGTGAGCCCTTGACATTGGCTTGGGCATTCGACCGTTTCCCTATTTTCAACCACCACTTGTAGCTTCTTATCTTGGATAATTGGCAGGCTGAATCGAGTAGTGTGTTGATCGATGAAATTGTGGGTACTACCCCCATCGATCAGCACCATCAAGCTTTTATTCTTCAACTTTCCCAAAACTCGGAGGGTTTGGGGATGTTCGACGCCAACAATTGCATGAAAAGAGATTTCAGGTAGGAGTTCTTGAGTTTCTGCTTCCTGAGGTGGCTCCTCTCCATTTTCTTCCTCCATGTGTGGTGCATCTTCAATCATGGATAATTGGGGACATTCACATCGATGGCCCACAAAGTATTTTTCATCACAATAATAGCATAACCCTTTCTCTCGGCATTCCCGCGCCTCCTGGTTGGTGATTCAACGGAAAGGAGAGGACGGTGGGTTAGATCCCATTCCTGAGCATTGGTTGTGTGTTGGTCCTAGAATTCCCGCAGATGGGTTTGGGTTCCCTCTTGGTAGTGAGGCCCCTGATTGCATTCTGTTGATGGGAGTAGGCTGTCGTTGGAGCTAGTTTTGCTCTTCCACCAATCGGGTAGCTCCAATGGTGTTGCCACGATCCGGGGTTGCTTGATCTTGACATCCAAGCGGATGTCATCCCTTAAGCCTGCAATGAAACATCCGATTAGAAAAGTTTCTAGTAATTTATCTACCCAATGAGAGAGCCTTTCAAAAGCCTCTTGATAAGTTGCAACTGTTGTAGTTTGCTTCAAACAAGACAAGACATTCAAGGGGTCTTCGAATTCAGTTTGACCAAAGCGAAACAAGACTGCCTTGGAGAGTTCCTTCCAGGTAGGAGGTTCCCAAAATTTTGTAAGCAAACAATGCCACTGTAATGCAATGCCCTTCAAGTGAAAAGGAGCGAGTTGCACCCACTGATCAGCTCTAATGCCTTGGTATTTGAAGTATTGCTCGGCCTTGTAAATCCACTTCATTGGATCTTTTCCATTGAACTTGGGAAATTGCAACTTAAGTGAAGATGGTGCTAAATGGTTGTAGATAGCGGTAGACGGTGTGGCATGTAGATGGTGAGAGGATCCCTTCTAAGCAAAGGGATTAACTTTTGGTGAACAATTATGGGAGCTTTTGGTGGAGCGCAGGGCATGTATTTCTATTCAGACTGTCTGCAGAGTTGTATTTACCTGATCAAAGTTCGACTCATGATGTGCAAATGCTTAATTCACTTCATTGCGGAATTCAGCGTTCGTCTTCTCATGAGTATCCATGGCACCAACCTGGCTCTGATACCAAATGATATGCTTGAATTTGAAGAGGAGGAAGAAAAAAGGAGCCAGAGAAATAAGAACAAAGAGAGGAGAACTTGAATAAATTTGATGACCATTTATTGGGTTTCATGTGGCTGTATTTATAACCAATACAAGTGCAACAACTAAAAGACAGAAAATCAAGGGAATATCAGTAAACTACGTAATGACTAAAGAACAGGAACAAATAGCAGTAGACTAGGTAATTTGCTAAAGAATAGGAACTGCATTTGGACTCCTTCAACAGGGGCTTACTAGGTGGCTTTTATGCGAGGAAATAACAGGTTGGAGTATGTAACACAATATGGTATGGTTTCATCACTTTCAGACACACACTCATTTCAACTTGACACTTAAAAATCTGAAATGAGAAAGGGTTTATGGTTTTGATGTGAAAGGGAGAATGAGAGACTTTGGCTTTGGAAGTGAGCTGGACGGAGGTTCTTTAATCACAATATTGGGTTTTGATGAAGGAAGTGTAGTATGGTGTGAGTGATTACTATGATGGGCGACGTAGGACTTGGCGGACTGCCACTCGAAGGAACACTTGTTGATATTAAGGGTGTGGCAGCACTTGCTGGAACATCCACCGCTGTCGGTGGTGTCGTCGGACTTAATGCTCAGGGCCAACCCAATAGTATAAGAAAAAAAGTCTGGACTTTAGGCCCTAAATTTTTAAAAAGTCCCATAATTTTAGATATATTACTAGCATTCAAAAAAATATAAATCCAAAAAAAAAATTAAGCCCTAAAAAAATTCAAAAAATTAAGTTCAATCACATGATTCAATCCATAATATTAGAAACTTAAAAATCAGAAGTTAAAAAAAAAATACTCAAAAATCAACTGATTTTTATCCTCACCCATTCTCTCTCTCTCTTTCTTTCACTCTCATGTAAAAAAAATAAAAAACAAAAATAAAAGTTATAATTAAACTCTCTCTCTTTCCGATAAAAAAAAAAAAAAAGTTGAAACATCTTTTGACACTAGCATATCTTTCTTCTATTTCTTTTACATAAATACTTAAAATTAATATTTTTTTTAAAATTAATATTAAAATAAAAAGACCTCAAATTTTGCTTTAGTCCTCAAATTTACCTTGAGCCACCCTGTTAATGCTGATGAAGATGACATCGTAGGAGACGACGCTGAAATGTTAACTGGAGTTTCAGAAGAAGGGGGAAGAGTGGCCGGAGGTGGAACCGTAGTAGATCCACTGGACGATGGAATTGGACAGAGAAATGGCAGTCGGCGATGTACTTGTCGCTGGAGATTTTGAAGATGAAATGTAGGAGGAAGATGACGTGGACGACTCGACGGTGTTGGTAGATTTTCTGTGTTTTATTTTTAAAAGGAGAAATCTTTTAGTGTCAATTAAAGGAGAATATTCAAAATTTATGCAAATTTTGAAAGATAATGTTTTAGACTTAAGTTTAAAATTCAAAATTTATGCAAATTAGATATGGTAATTGCTTTCCAAACATATTTAGAAACTAGTTTAACATTAAAAAATTGCATTAAGGATAATTTATTAATAAAAAATAGTCTATACTACTTATAAATGTCAGCATGTGTGAAAAACTTTTGATTTCCTATTTCACCCTTAATTATTACCATAAAATTAATTATACCCACATATTTTCCAGTCTTTCATACCTATTTGACTTCTAAAATATTAGCTATAGATAAACTTTATCAAAATATTGCCTAGATTTTTTCATTCAATTCAGCAAATCCTTGAAAAACTATCAATTAAAGAAGACTTCTTTTGATTTCCTATTTCACCATTAATTATTACCATAAAGTCAATTATACCCATATATTTTTCAGTCTTTCATACCTATTTGACTTTCAAAATATTAGCTATAGATAAACTTTATCAAAATATTACTTAGATTTTTTCATTCAATTCAACAAATCCTTGAAAAACTGTCAATTAAAGAAAACTTCCTAGAGTTTTATAACTCCCAAACCATTGAAACTCTATCAATTCAATTATACCCACATATTTTCCAGTCTTTCATACTTATTTGACTTTCAAAATATTAGCTATAGACAAACCTTATCAAAATAGTACCTAGATTTTTTCATTCAATTCAACAAATTCTTTAAAAAACTGTTAATTAAAGAAAACTTTCTAGAGTTTTGTAACTCCCAACCATTGAAACTCTATCAATTAAAATTTTCCTAGGATTTTCAATCTTCTCTCTGTATCTCAGCTCTCTCCTCCATCGCACATAGTGGCAGTACTTTTCTAGGTAAGTCTCTCTCTACCTCTGAATTTATCTAATCTTTCATATCTTGCCCACACCACCACCGTAAACACACAAACACATACACACACACACAATCACCTCTTTACTTGAGCAATCCACCCACCCGCCCATAACCTCTGTTTTCTTTTTGTATAACAATTTTTTAAACAATGTTTTAATAAAAATCCAATTGTATAATATAAATCCAATAAAGCCTACCTACAAATTATATTCGTTATGGTTGACCCTATGAGGGGATCAAGCAGAAAATGAAGGTCAAATACTTGAACAATTACTTCCACAAAAATCAATCATTGCAATTTCTCAAGCAAATGACTCAATATACGAAGGTGAGTATTAAATTATATTTCTGAATTAAACAATTAATTTTCAGTACTAACACATTTGTTGTCCTATTTCAGGTAAATTTTGGCTTACTACAACGTCTATTACGACAATTGAAATAAATCCAGAGTTGTAAAAACCAAAGCAAATGCGAGAATGGTTTGCAATTAATATATAGATGTTCCTTAATTTTTTTTTAAAAAAACATCTTGTGATAATAAATCCAATATCCAGGTTAACTACTTTTCTAGATGATGAGAACGAAAAGCAATTTTCAACTCCAACAAAAAGAAAAGAGATACAGAACAAGTAACAATTGTTGATATCATGAAGGGAACACCATCTATAAAGAAGATATGACTTAAATACATATTACACTTAACAAATTTTTATATTTTAGTTTAAATATATATTTAAATTTTCTACATTTTGCAGACAGTTTTTTGTGTTTTAAAAGCAATGATTCTAAACATAGAAAATAAGGAAGAACCATGGTACAATGCTTGCAAGCAATGTCAAAGAAGGGTCATCGTCACATAAGATGGAACAGAATGCAAAAAATGTGAAAAAACGTGAAAAAACAAATGTTGAACACACTTTCAGGTAACTATCATATGCAATACTTACTTCAAATTTCCTACATTTTTTTAATTTTTCATCACCATTAAACGTTTTCAACCATCTAATTAACATTGTACAACATTTTTATTATAATAGATATATACTCAAACTCATCATATCAGATGGAGACGAAAGGACTTCTGTTACTTTATTTGATGCAACACCTACTCTTATAGGATGTCCAGTTTCAAAATTCATTGAATCAAAAGAACAGGTATGTATTAACAAACTCACTCAATTAAAAAATTATTTAAACAAATACTAACTCCATTTGTATAATATGACAGAACAAAATGCAATGCATGTATTACCAAAATCTACTATTATGAAGTGGGCAGTACTTCATCTTTTTGATAAAAGTGAGCAAATTAAATGAGAATGACCAATCAACCGGAAGATTTGTTGCTCAAGAAGTTGAAGAAATTGAAGATTCAGAAACAAACATACAACCAAGAAGAAAAGGACAGAAAATAAAGAAGAATTTGTTTCCATGAACATCCAAATTTGCTAAGAAAAACAACCACTCAACAAAGTTTTTATGCATTACTATCGTCCTTTTTAGTTATTGTTGAACATACATGACTTTTGGTGTTTTTCATATTCGAATAAGGACTTTTCATATTATTTTTTAATTCTAATATTTGATGAGACTCGCAATCAATTTAACAATTACAGTGAATTAAATCATTAAATTAGTTCCAAAATAGTATTGCTCATTTTCAAACACCCTATACTATAAAAAACATTTGAAAAAAAAAAAGTGCTTTTTCCTTGGTATTTTAATTATTCACTTACTTTTACAAAAAATAATTCAATTTTTTTACTCATCAACTTTGTATTTCAAATACATTTAATAACAAATTAATGAACTAAATCTTTTCACGTGCAACACACGTGTGCATTACTAGTAATAATAAATGACTTAACTACTTACTAACAAGTTAATAATATAACTTATTATAAATATGTTTAAGTGATGGACTTAATTCATTAAAAATCTTGAAAAAAGGACTTGTCCTCATTTATCATTTGAGTTTTTTCAAAGGTCACCTATTTTTTCCTTTAAAAAAAATTATCGACCCAATGAGTTGCATCGAGAGTAGTGTTAATAATCAAGTCAAATTTTTCTGGCTCACTTTGGATTCGACTTATATAGGGCTCGACGAGAACTTGTTAAATTCGGCTGGTTTATATGTAAAATGGTAAAATTACTTAGGCTCGGTTCGGGTTCAACTCATTTTGGGCGTGATTCGGGATCGATTTGTTTTCTAAACTAGTCAAGCCGAGCTTAAATAAGTTTTTAAGCTCGTTTAAAAAAATGAATTCAACTCGATTATCAGCCCTTGCCGGAAGTTTATTAGATAGACCACCGCCTTTGCAGGCTTTAATAGGGACAGGCTGTAGGGCCGAGTGGGCCAAATACCCCATCCATGCCCAACGGAATATTTGGCTGCCTTCAACCCTCCATGTGTAATTGGCCGGTGACCCACCACGGGGCCTTATGTTCGATCTCTCATTTTTATTTTTATTTTTATTTTTCTTTTTGTCTCTGTCTATGTGCCATGTTGATTAGTCTCAATTTCTTATTTTCTTTAACAAAGGGATAATACCATTGTATTCTAGACAATTCCATCATTAAGCTAAGATGTTCGTATTAAATTGTTGTATTTGGTGAGACAAGGGCTTGATTGGTGGAGCCCCCTAATAATAATTGGAGTAGTGTAATTAATCTACAATCTTGAAAATAATTCAACATTTCAATTAGTTGTGTCAAAATGTGTGAGGTGAGACGGGTTTGTATCAGATCTTAGCGGTTTCGTGTCAAAAAAATATTTCACTCATACCTGATTCATTAATTAATTCGTGTCCAACAAATTGTATCATATTAAATTCGTATCATGTATAACCAATATATAAATATAACACTGCGATTTTACACAAATTCTACATGTCATTATTGGTTATACACCCTAAATAATGGGTCTTGAGCATCGTTATTGTTCCCCACGCCATTGTTTATTTGTTTCCCTTCCACCTTGCAATCTCAATCAATTCAGCATATATAATTAATAAACAATCCTATATAGATTTAATTTGGAAACTTAATCAAGACCTAATTCAGTATAGTTATTAGATTAATTGTAAATTATAATATTAGATAAAACTCACTTTCAATCCAACGACTAGATTGAATTAACTTCTAAAATTAAATTCCAACAACATTTTTCATACCTGATCTTCTCTTAAGTTTGTTTTGTTTCCCTCATAAAGTGCAGCAAATAAGACGTTTAGGGGTTTTAAACGACCCCAATAGCTCAAGTTCAACTTGGGCTCGACATAATTTTGATTTGTTCGGAGCGTGTTCAAATTGTATAACTAAATTTAATTAAATTTAATTTTTTTTCTAGAATTTAAATAAATTGTGACTCTTCTTGAGTATACTTGACTTAATCAGAGAGCTTCTTTTCCGCCTAAAGGGGGCATGTCATTGTCATTTTCTCTAAGTGACGCAAAAGAAGTTAAGCCACCCCTCGAGCTTTTTGAAAAGTGAACAACCCCAAACTTATTAATAAGGAGGTTCGTGTTATATACTTTTTTCTCTTTCTCTGTTCTCTAATAGATATTTAAAAAAGATTATGTTCCTTGAATTTTATTTTATCCTTAATTATATATATTGATGATGCATAAAATAGTCTCGTACAAGGTCAATAGTTGAGTGTGTGAAAAAGTGTAATTAATGGACAATTAATATAACAATCAATGGTAATAATGTAAATATTGAGTCAACATATAAATATATAGTGATTCGGTCTAAATGACCCACTCCACTCTAAAAAATGACAATAGTAGTAGGAAAATCTTTATTGATTAAGTAAGAAGAAGGAGATAGAAAACAATGGTTAGCCCCGGGAAGGATACAATAGCTAAGAGAGAGAAAAACTATGTGTGAAGTATGTAGAGAAGGGTAGAGATATCTCCAGATGTGTCACTCATGTAGAGAGAG
Source organism: Ilex asprella (assembly GCA_023539305.1). Lineage (NCBI taxonomy): Eukaryota > Viridiplantae > Streptophyta > Magnoliopsida > Aquifoliales > Aquifoliaceae > Ilex > Ilex asprella. Next base: position 46,151,995 of record CM042184.1, on the reverse strand, counting down.
CTTACAATTTATAAGCACATTGTCTTAATTAAGGCGATGACATGAGGGTAAAGGCACTAGATTTTTGGGGAGCTACAAAAAGTAACTATAATTAAAAGTTGTCTTAATCTTTGAGAGTGAGTATGTCAATAATTACAACCCACGTGCTCTAATCCTTCTGGACTCCTTGAACTCTAGATTTAGCCAAAACCATAAATTAGGCTTGATCTGCTTTGTAGCTGATTTATGCCTAACTCATTAATTAATCCTGACCCAATTAAATTTGGGCTCGTCACATATTTTGAAATTTTTTTCTTGGGGTGGTCATTTTAAGATTGAGTTAGTGGAAATTCTTAAAAACTTTTGTTAAAAAATTGAGTTTGAGTTGAATTTGCACACTCATAAACTAGTAACAAGTAAAATTTAAGCAACAATATAAAACTTTACTCAAACCTAACCTTTGCCAATCACAATCAAAACGAACTTAAAGATACAATTAAAAGGAATGCATAAAGGTAGCTGACGTGGCTTCCCTTACTAATACGAATGTGTGAAAGTAAAAGCAACGGCTCAGATCCTCTCCTTGGTTTCTGGCCCTCTTTTTATCATCCCATCATCTCCCCAGTCTCACTACTCTCTCTCTCTCTCTCTCTCTCTGCATATATCAGCCGGATTTGAAGAGGAAAGAGAGAAGAGAAAATAAAGAGAGAGAAGATGTTGCTGGGAAAGAGGTCACGCCCTCCGATGAAGAGAACTACAAGCATGACTGAGTTCAGCTTGGATCTCAGCAACAACGGTGAGATTCAGCCGTCCGATGCTCACGACCCGTTCAAGAGGGGTTTAGATCAACAGTTCTCAGCAGCAGCCGCCGTCTCTCCTAGAATTCATCGTCGGAAATCTGCTGATCATATCGAAACTGCTCATTTCTTGAGGGCTTGTTCCCTTTGTAACCGCCGTTTGGTCCCCGGTCGTGACATCTTCATGTATAGGTAATCTCTCTCTCTCTCTCTCACTGTATTATGTTCATGTGTAAATTGGTTTTTGTTAATAATAGTATGTCATGGGAGTACTTTGGAGCTTTTTGGCTAAATTGGTTATACTTCATGGGTGTTCTTTTGAGGCTTTTTTCTTGGATTTTTTTGACCTTTTTCTTAAATTGGCTTTGATTAATAATAGTCTTTCTTATATTTCATGGAACTTCTTTGTGGGAATTTTTTTCTATCATCACCTGAAAACTCTTGCAGTTGATATCATGGAAGTCCCAATTTTTTTTTTTGCAGAGGTGATAGTGCTTTTTGCAGTCTAGAGTGCCGGCAGCAACAAATGGAGCAAGACGAGAGAAAAGAGAAGTATTCATTGGCTTCCAAGAAAGAAGCTGCAACCACCACCTCAGCCGCCGAGGCCGGACCCGAAACCTCCACCAACGGGGAGGCTGTCGCCGCCGTCGCATAGATTGTATGTAATTCTCATTAAATCAGTAGCAACCCACTTGTGGGGTTGCAGCTATGTTTAATTTTAAGCAAAATGGGCAAGTTTTGGAAAGTGTTATTTCATGTGGATCCAACATATGCAACCTCAAGTCTGTAGTGCTTCTTCCAACTTTCCTCCTTTTAATGCCTTACATGTCTTGACCAAAAAAATAAAAAATGCTTTACATGTGAATACGACCGAGGAATCTAGGTTAGATAATAAAATTTAGTGCAATTTTATTGAGACATAATTTTCTGGCCTAATTTACTATGACTTTTGAATTGATTGTGGACTCGATCAAACATTAGAACTTGTTGTTAATCCATCGGTTCCAATAAAGCCACGATATTATGTCAATAAATTGTGTCAAATTTTTAAGTTCAAATAACATTTTCTTAAAATTTATAATTAAATAAGAAGAAAGCCTATGGTTCCGTCATGGTACATTGTAAAAAATTATAATTTTTACTGTTAAATTATAAATTTTTTAGGTGTAAATTATAGTTTGTAAAAATCGTGATCAATCATAGATGGTTGATATCGATATCAAATATTACAACTTTCAAGATTAAGTTATAATTTTTGAAAATCAAGTTACAATTGTTTAAGGGAAATTTGTCATCGATCATAAATATCTGTAATTGATTGATTATCATAAAAATTATTATTTTTTGTATGATATTGAAATAAATTTTTTGGTACCATAAACTTTCTCTTATACAAGAGGTAAGATAGTCATGATTTTTTTGTTTCCAGTAAGTTTATTAACAAATGGAGTCAAGTTCTAATAAAAAAAGATCGAGATCTGTTTTAATGTTCGTATCAATCACAAGAAAACTCATTCTATAGTAACTTTATTGGATTAAGTTGTAAATTCAATGATAATTTTTTCTATAACAATATTGATTAGCAAGTAAAGAATGTGTTATGAGAATGTAATTTAAAGATTAAATGAATTCTTTGGATTAACAAAGGATTCCTAGTATTTAATAAAGTCTACTTATAATTTAATATTATAAGATATTAAATTCTCAAATTAAATACAAGTATAATTATTATGGATGTAGTTATTAGGTTTGTTGATTGTGTCAGGTAAAGTGAGTTTGTATCGAGTCTTAATGGGTTTATGTCAAAAAATATTTCACTCGTATCCGATTCATTTATTAATTCTTGTCATATCAGATTCATGTCGTGTATGAATCATGTATAACTGGTATATAAATCAGTCGTGTCGTGTGTTTCTTTTGATTAACTTCACATATACTTAATTTGTTTATTAATTGTGTTATATCAGGTCCACTCATTTACGAAATGAGTGACTTAAAATAGAGTCAAATCCTTTAATTATGTGTCATGTTCGTGTCGTGTTAACAAAATGCATCATATTTGACACCCTTAGACTAGTCATTTACTTTTTAAAAATGGGACAATAATGGAAGAAAATTGAAGAGTTCTTAATTTTATTTTATTTTATCAATTGAATTTCTGAACTTTCTAATAAATTTAATACATTTTTTAGTCATTAATAAACTTAATAATAAATAATTCTAACTTAATACAAACCAATTTTTAGATTCTTTTTTTTTATCCGACCTAATCACTGACTCTAACAAAGTTAAGGCCAGCAAAAGATATATAATTACACTCATACACCCAAAGTTATACGATGTGAAATAATTCAGTCCTCCGACACCCCGACGTAGTTACCATTGGCGCAGGGATTCTCAAATTAAGAGATTCAACACACAATCGGAAAGGAGGTCCATTTGTAATGCGGGCCCATAAATATTTATTTTTTTATTGAGTATTCAGATTAATTTATACGCATCTCGACTAATATTCTCTTTGATCGGGTCAAAGGTAAGTTATTCACACCGTGATTAGAATATTCACAAAAAATAAATTTTTCATAACCTAATTTTAAGAGATTGTCAAAAATTAAATTTAAAATATCTAAATTTACAGTTTCTCTCTTATATTATTTTAGCTACTGGGTTAGGCCCACAAATATGAATACGGGTTCTCTCGCTATCTGGGTCCACCAACTCTTTTTGTCGTACATGGCCCACTTATTCACACAACACAATTTCTGATTCCGTATGTGGGTGGGTGGCAAAGCGAGTGGATCGAATTCTTTCCTTTTCTTGATATTTTCTTCTCCCCTTCATTGGGTAGATAAAAACAATTGTTTTTGTTTTGAGCAAAGGCACTAGTAATATCCTATGATTGATTATCAATAATTTTTTGAGTAGTTTTAATTTAATTTACAAAAATTGTAAATTGATTTTTTCTACCTATAGTACTTACTTTAATTGCCGTAGACTACATAGACATCATTTGCTTAATTTAAACCACAGAAAAAATATATTTTATTTGCGAGAAAAATAAGAATACTTAAAAGTATTATTTTCAAACAAAATGGCATAGTAGAGTGCGCTATGATCTCAAGGGTAATGAGAGATCTGAATTGAACCTCTAACCTCTTTGTTAATAAGGAGTGACTAAGTTAAACTTAGTTTGATTGTGAAACACATTTGTATAAATTATATATAAAGGTTTCATATAATAAAAACTAAAAAATTGAGTAATAAGTAATAATGGGTGCAAATTTGATCAATTTCAATCTAGTTTAATCATTTATGGTCAAATTTATCATTCCCCACCTGTGACTATCGATGTTCTCATGCAACCTACTAATGCTTAACAATTTATTTCGCGAGAAGACTTTGCACGTGAACCCAAGTTGATTACCGGCTACGGGTCTAAATGAACTCAGTTGGTGGGAGTTTTTGGATTATCAAAAAATATATATAAACATTCAATTTAGATAATTATACTATCACATGAACCATCTCATATCTTTTGTTATCTTTTTCATCATCATCATCATCATCATCCTCACCATCATCCACAATTATATTATATAAATATGTCTTTTCTTCATAATATAGACATTATATTTTAATTTATATTTGCTTTATTATAAAAATAAAAATGATAAAACATCGTAATACACGATGTCACATAGACAGTGGGTAAGTGATAGTGAAGCAAAATAATATCATAGTCTTAATCACAACTTAGGAAAATGTGTTTGGCTGTGGGTAGCTCTCGAGGCTCCGTTGTAGAGGTTTGAGGATGCCAAACAAGTTGCACCTTACCCTCTGCCGTGGATTAGGAAACAATTAGGACAATAATTAGTTCAAGAGTTTTGTTTTGTACTTCCATTATTATTATTTTGCAAAATCACTATTCTTTTAATGATAAGTCATTTACTTCTCAATTTCTTACAATAAACTACTCAACCATTATGTACTAAGATCTCACCCACATGTGGGCTTGCAAGTGTCTAACTTTTGGAGTTGATTATCCTAATTACATGAGATCGATTACAAGAAATATTTTTTGTCATTGTTCTTTGTCAATATCTATGTTTTCAATTAGAGTTGAACTTTGAGAGTTCGAGTCGAATTTGTCGAGTTTGTTTTTTTAAACGAGTTTAAAAAATTGTTCAAACTCGATTCGTTTAGAAAATGAGCTAAGCCTAAAATGAGTTGGACCCAAGAAACTCGATTATTTTACATGCATATAAAAACTGAGCCTTTTAGACTCATTTTTTAAACGAGTTTGAAAAATTATTTAAGTTCGATTCATATTCGAGCTTGAGTTAAGTCATATCCAAAACAAGTCTGAGTAGCTAAACTTAATTATCAACTCTAACTAGATTATAAATAATGATTAAGGACCAAAAATCTCGCTTCAAAACGATCAGAATGGTTGAGATATTTTCCTTAAAAAATTGAGAGGAACACCAAAAAAAAAAAAAAGACGATCAGGCCATTATAAAAAGAGAAATGTTATTTAGACATAAAAATATGACATAATTTGATGACCTAATGATATGACTTCAATAGAATTATTAGGTCAACACCAAGTTCTAATGTTTGATGGAACACACTGTCAATCCAAAAGGTATAGTGAATTAGATTAGTAAATTAGGTTAGTAAATTAGGTCCAATAACATTACTTTTTTAAAAATAAGAGGAAGAAAACACAAGCAACACAAATATTGTAATTTGGTGTGGTGGAAGGAGGAGAAGGAAAAAGAAACCATAATTAAGGGATTAAAGTTTTTTTTCGATATTTTTGTTAAAATAGTTGACTATTCATCTTAGTCCAATATCACAAAGAGATTATGTGTATATTTTACAATGATAAGAGAGTGGCGTGCAATTGGAGGTAAATTTCAATATTATTCTCCTAAAAAAAGAAAGTGAGAGGAAGACAACACAAGCAATGGTGGGTCATTTGGGGGCATGCAAGTCACAAAAACTCACAACTGTTTCCAACTCTACACCAACCACACCCACCCAAATTGAAAGTAAGGGGTGTTCACTTTATTCTATGGATAAAAAATATTGTCTTTCGTTTTTGTACTCAATATTTTGTAATTTTTTTTTAGTTTACTCTACCCGATCAAGTGTGACATTCTTATCCGACTTCCGACCAAATTAATAGGGTAAGAAGTTGGGTAGAAAATCGGGTGAACATTTTTGTAGTTATTAATTTTTGAATTATTTTAACAATTCAATTAAATAACATTCACCAATTTAACAATACAATAAATCAATAAAACTAAAATCTAAAACAATTACAACAACAATTATAATAAAACATAAGAATTTATAAACATCAATCCATCATAATTGTTATACAAATAGAATAACAATTATTTTAAGTTTATACCATATGATTAGAGAATTAGGGTTTTTAATTTATATATATATATGTGTGTGTGTGTGTGTGTGTATATATAAATTAATTAATTAATGCGGATGTGATAGAGTAGGTAGAAATAAAGAAATTAATAATTATTTCGTATTCTTACCCAATTTAATCGAAAGATCAAAAATTCTTTTATATTTTTATTTAATTTTTTCGATTAACTGTTTAATAGAAACGAGTAAGATAAAAAATACGACTAATCAAAAATTTAAACAACTTTATTAAAAGGTACGCTGTCAACCTAAACGACTTCTTTCATTGCGAATAGCTTTCGTGCTCCTACTTGTTTGGTACACTCCACCTTTATTGTCCATTTTTGGTGACCTTTTCCAGTTTTAAAGAGTTTTCTTTTGATGGAGCATCACCTCACCAGCAGCCTCTATTATTTTTCTATTTCTTGTTTCTTTCTTTCACTTTCCCTCTAATAATGTAAAGAATTCTATTATATGATTGGTTGGAGACTAATATTTTTTGCATTTTTTTTCTTTTAAGTTGTCAGCAATTGGCTTATTGAACGGCTGGACACCCATTTGAGTAAAAAAAAAATTATCACAAAAAATTGCAATGAGGTCTAGTTACTTTTTCATATTGTGATCTAGGAAGGTCAATAATTTAATGAAATTAAAATTAATAACTAATAATATCCAATTTTTTACACTGAATTCAAAATTTTAAGATTAGTCCCCAAGTTTTTTTAGAACAATCCTAAATGGTTCTCCTGAATTATAAGTTTGACATGTTTTAATAACAATTGTAAACTGTAAAAATAATTTCTTACAACTTTAGTAATTTGATTTTTAGGATGGGCTAGTTGGAGGTACTTCGATGCTCAAGTTAGTAGAGGTTTAGGACATAATGAGAGTTAAGTGCATGGAATGTCTCGCGTACCTTTGACTTTAGCCTACTCGGGATTTATAGTGGTTTATACACTTTTCTAGGGTTTCTCCTCTTTGACAATGTGAGGTGCAATACCTTACATTTAATTGAGTTGTTAGTGATGAATGCTAGGATTCTTCTTGTCATCCCTTATCAATCCCTTTATTCAGGCAAGTTAACAATGTTTACCCGTGATTCGTTCTTATCAATATAACATTTTCTCCAATTCTTTGGAATACCACTGTACAATTATGAATACACCGAGCTAATTTATGTCGGCCGAGCTGAATTGTATCTTGAGCACTTAAAAGTGGTTTGACCTATTCGATTGTACTCATCAATTCGGTTCGGTATTATATGTAGCGATTATGTCAAACTCAGCTTTAATTTTCTGATACTAAGTGATCATCATATTAGCACGTGGTCAATTACGTGTCTATACTTATTTTAAATCATTAAAAGCCAAATTATACGCAATAATTTTAAATCTAATTGAATTGTACCTTTCAGCAAACTTGAAATTTTTGTTCATTTGAGCTCTTTATTTTTGTTTTCATGTGAGCCCAAATAATGATGATCAAGACAAGAGACCAGTTAGAGCCAGATGAGACTTTGTCAAGATCCAGCAATCATTCACAATGGTCCACCAGTCCCATACATATTGTGTCCCTTGACTTTTGCACTTACTAATACCACATTACACTCCACCCAATCTCACGTCGGAATTGTTTTGAGTGTTTGTTAATATAAATATTTCATTGGACACTTCCTCTTTTAAGAGGTTGTGTCTAACGTGTGTTTAAAAAATTAAAGTTTGACGTCAACCTCGCAATTAAACCCATTTCATCAGTTGACCAATCATTGTTTGCTAATGTCATCAACATTTTTTTAGAATACCCGTTTTGTCCTTATTAAAATTAAAAAAATAAAAACGTTATGAAAAATAAAATCGAAGCTTTTAGCCGCCCTATGTAGTATTTGATTGGCTCGTAGAGCATACTCCACCACAATATAGCTTACAGACTCGCCAAACCTCTTTGATTGGCATCCATTTTACTAATAAAATACGACTTGTTTGCTAGATTTGGATTTATATAATAAAAAACTTGCTTGTTTTATTGCTTTTATATAAAGTTCTCGATAAAAACCAAAAAAAAAAATGCAAGTTCTCTTTGCTAACCCCTTCTCCAAGTGCTAATGAAGGTGTAAATATTGAGTGTAACGATGATTTCATATCAGCATCATCATGTGACACAACAATCTAGTAAAAAATTGATAAATAGTTAAAATGAACCTCACTCGTTTGCATAAAATAGTTACTAAGCTCATTACAAAAGGTAGTCATTGAATTCCATGAGTTCACTAATTAATTTTTTAGTTTATTATTGAATAATAATATTACATTATTGACGTGATATTGTCCGTTGAACTCCCTCCCCTAAACCATCAATCACCCAACAAAACCTTTTTCCCCCATAACCCACCCTTTTTTGGCATCACATCATAACAGTCACTAAAACTAACTCAATTTTGAGATTCATTTATTCATTTAAAATTTTAAAAAATAAATACATATATTTATGCTCCTGACCACATGAGATCATGGTTTGATACTTTAATTAAAATTAGGGTGTGGTTATTTCCACCTCTTAAATCTCTTTTTTCACCTGATTTAATCATTTTACTTCAAACTACTAAGTTCATCTCATCTATATTCAGCTCAATAGTAACTAAGTTCACCTTATTTATATTCATTTAATTAAACTATTAAATATATGTTAAAGAAACCAAAACAAAAATAATAATTGAAGCAAAATTTTAATTTTTTGAGATATTTTGAGGTGTTTTGAGATATTTTGATATATTTTCACTAATATCTTTGAAATATTTTTAAGTATTTTGAGATATTTTGACAAATTTTAACTAATATTTTTTTAAAAAATTATTAATTTTTATTATGCTTTTGAAATATTTTTATATCAAAATAATACACCGAAATATAAATTTTGATCATTGCCTATATAGTAGGTTGAAATAATGAATGAATTTATTTTGTAATTAGTGAATATAGATAAGGCGTGTGTTAGTAACTAATGAAGTGAGTATAGATGAGATGAACTTAATAATTTGAAATAAAATTATTAAATGTAGTGAAAAAAGAGATTTAAGGGGTGAGAATAGTCCACCCTTAAAGTTATTAGTGTGTAATGGGGATATAAGTCATTACACGGTTCTTATTGTAAAGGTGAAGTTGGAATTACTTGGGTTGTGGTAAAGAATGTATCTAGAGTGGGGTGTTAAACGAACCGAATTTTTGTGACCTTGAGTCTTGTGAGCTTATTTTTCTAAATAAACTTAAAAAATTATGCAAGTTTGACTTGTTTATAACTGGAGCCCGAACATGTGCTCGTGCTCGAGTAGCTCAACTATGTCATATAATCGAGCTGAGTCTTTTTAGGCTCCTTTTTTAAACGAGTTTAAAAATTTGTTGAAACTCGTCTTGTTTAAAATACAAGTTGAGTTGAAGTGGAATTTTATTTGAGTCGAACTCGAATAGCTCGTATAGATTAATACCCCCTAGTCTAGAGTGGAATTGGGTAGGGGAGAATGGGAAAAGGTTTTTTGGGGAAGGAAATGAATTGTGATTGGAGTTTTTGGGGGAGAAAATTACACATCAAAAAGTCATATTACCAAATAAGTTGACAATTTTATATCACTCTTGAAACTTCTGGGAACAAAGTGTATACTCAATAGTGGTCTCTCTAATTTTCCTTGAACCTGTTGTATCTTGGGAAATTCAGTATAGAAAACTTTGATAAAATGTCACCACTCTAGCCACCCTAAAGAATTACCATGTGTTGAGACACAATTAGCTATGCTTTTTCTAGCAGTCTCTATTCTTTGAACAATCTTCATGATGAGTTAGGGATAACAGTTGCTAGAAACGAATCACTAAAACTAAGGATGTCAATCGTGTTATGTTATATTATTATTTTGCCATGCCATTTTGAGTCTTATCTAATTTGACATTTTGACTTTTATCTTTTCTTTTCGTGTCTAGTTGGTGTTGATGTATTCTTTCGGCGTCTATCTAAGTCCATGAAATTTAAAATTGATGGGCCAATCTTACCACAAATAATTCAGCCCAATGTACACTACAAGGCCCAGGTGAATTGCAAATTAAAGGTTTTTTTGGCCCACTAAACGATTTCTTTTAAAATAAATTAGTTGATTTAAATATTAATAATTCTTCACAAAAAAAAATATCGTTAGGAGGCCAGGCCGGTAGCAATTATGGGCTTGTTTGGTTTTGTTCCCGAAAATTGTTTTTTGTTCTTAAAATTTCAAAAACACCGAAAACTTGTTTGCTTAACAGTTTTGTTATAAAATTTTTAGAAAAAAAAATGAGATTTGGAGCACAAAAACATAAAACAAGATTGGCTTGTTTTCTGATATATTTCTTGAAATTTTTTTGAAAACATGGAGACAGACTGCCTTGAAAATTTTAATGAGATCTGCCCTTCAAGTCCCCTTAGTAGTAAAAGACTTCCTTTTTTTCTTCCTCTCTTTCTCTCCACTTTATCCAGCGTCTTCTTCACTGTGCTTCAGATCTGCCTCTCTCTGTTTCTGCCTCTGTCTTTCGCAATAACTACATATTCAGATCTAAGCGCAGATCTGTATATATACATAGAATTGAGCACATATATGTGTGGGTCTGTGTATGTTTGCGTGTGTGTGCCTTTGTGTGTGTCTGTGTCTGTGTATGCATCTCTGTGTGTGTGCGTGTGTTTTGTGAAGACAGAGAGAGGAGAAAGAAAGAGAGATGAGAAGTGTGATTATTGTTCAAACAAGTTTTATAATTTTTGTTATTTAAAACTATTTTCAAAAATATATAACCAAGCAGGTTTTGTAATCTACAAATTTTTAAAAACACTTTCTTAAAATTATTCCCAAAAATAATTTTCGAATATTATTTTTTAAGATACAAACTGAACAGACCCTATATTTTCCGAAGCAATAAAGCATGAACCATTCACCTAATTTTTGTACTTTCATGTAGATAATTAACAGGGACGAAAATAGTCTCTTGGTATCAAAGGGTGGTGGAAAACTTATGTACTACGCTATTTTTTATATTTTTTATTTTATCTTGACTGGCATTTTTATAACACATGCCTGTGAAAATTAATTTGTGCGTAACATGTAACATGGCAAAGAATGAAGGATTGAAAACGGAAGAGGCAGATGAGGAAAGATAGAGATGTGAAGTTTGTTAGAGAGATGACGAATGTTTCAAGTGGACAAAATATATGAGAATGAGAGAAAATAAGGAAATAGATGTAAGTGCATGCGGAATTTCGAGTGAGATATTTTTAATACAACTCAGTAAAGGTGGCGGTTATTAGGTTAATCATTAAGCTTATTTAATTTTTTCTTTTGAATGAATCATATAACGTAAATACATGTGCCACTCATATAGTGGGTGATCAAAATCAGTGAAAAGTATTATATATAATTTGAATTCGAGTGATTTGAGGTTTATATTAAGTGGGATTCTAAAGTAGGAGTATGGGGTTTTTTTTTTTTTTTTTTTAAAAAAGCACTAGTATAGGAACAAAATCTTTGTCTTTACTTGATTTTTGTAATCAGCCTACTCTTTTTTATAAACCACATTTGAAACTTAAAATGATTCAATCTCTTTAAGAGTCCATGTCCTAATAGAACAAAAACCTTCCAAGCTGTGTAAGATAAACCTAAGTTGATAGCAACATATCACTACTACAAGATCATATAGAATCAACAATCTTTCCACCCCAATCCGATCTTACAAGTATGTATCTCGTTGAAGCAAATAAAAAACCACAACTCTACTTGTTATTTCTAAAAAACCAACAAGCTCTTACCTTATGGTTAAAAAAATAGGGTTGGCGTCTATTCCCACCCCATTTAATTCTTCATTATCAAAACTACTAACCCCACATTTTTTATACCACCTTATTAATAACTAAGTTCACCTCATACTACATACACCCCATTAATAGTTAAGTTCACTCATTTCATATATAGAATAAGACTATTTATTTCTTTTATATATAATATTAATATTTGAGAAAATAACAGTAGTAATATGTTCAACAAAAATAATAACATGGTAAATATATATACACACAGAGAGAGTATCAGTTGTTCTTTGAATTTGAATGTAAAAAAGAATTATTGGCATATCATTGATAGTGAATTAAATGATAATAATTTATAATTTAGGAAATTAATTTAAAATTACTTTCAAGGAAGGATATTTTGGAGTTTTAAAAAAATAGTGGACTTTGCTACTTATTAGTTTAAAAATAGACTTATCCTCAAATAAGTTTTCTCGACGGACTAAACTTATTATAAGTGTCTTAAAGAGGACTCAACCCCAAATTCACTAAATTGTAAACCCCCTAACACATGGAAGCATATCTCATATATTTCACCTTGAATATACTCTTTCTCTCTCTCTTACTACCTTGTACTCTCTCATTAATAGAGTTCTCCAGCCACCGTTACTGTCTGTAGTGATTAGGTCACCTAGACCCAACCACCCAGTTTTTGTCTCTTATTATTAATTGCTCTACACCACATACTCGACTGATTTAATTGTGCATACTCAATTTTATGCATCATCAATTTATTTTATTCCGGAGCTTTAAGCGTTCAATTTAATCATTGTTTAAGTGATTTTGTTTGTATATGGTTTGGAAAATCTCACATGAGAAGTATACACGTAAATAGGTCTATTACGCATGCAGTAAGATGTTCTGGGTGATTTATTATGTCTTTATCTTGTCAGTTCTACATATCCTATTTGGATTGAAGTAGTTATCATATAAGAAGATAATACTACACATGTACAAAACAACATAATGTTTGTGTTTTGTTTCCTTCTCAATTCCTTTCTACCAACATGTAATATGAGAGTTATCAAAACAAATTAATTTTATAATACAACGAAACTTCAAACAAATAATTTTTAATACCATTAATCTAGCAGTTAATAACTACGAGATTGTTGATTTGTTTACGACGACAATCATTTTGTGCAAATAATGGCAAATGTTCGGTCCATACTCCGCTCACCCATCTCAACATCCTTGATTGATTCGATTCCATCAATAGATATAGACATCACCCTAATTTTGTTTGATTAATCTTGGATAACATTAATGTTAATGCAAGTGTG
>CM042184.1:46095719-46118662 GCA_023539305.1 Ilex asprella | reverse complement strand
CATCAAATAATAATAATAACGTAATATCACGATTATATTTAATATTTTCTCAATTAAAAAAATATGGTTATAACATGTTGTAAAATTTGGTGTAGAGTTTTGATGATTAACCTTCTCTTCTTTTCTTTTATCATCATCACAACATAATTGCGAGAAGGAAATAGTTGGTCGACTACACCACCTAATTCTCAGTCAAACACAGGCCAACCGCTTAAGAGGGGAGGGACAGAGAGAGAGAGTGTGTGTGTTAGCTGGGAACTGCTACTGCAACTATAAGAAAGTTAATTTGAGGCGTGTGGGCAGGTGTGCTGGCTTTCATTGAAGGCTTATTTGTATTTAAGACACCCAACAAACTAAAACCAAACCCAGACCAAACCAAAACCATACTCCTAAATTGATTATCCTCTTGGCTGAAGCATATGCATCTCAGATGTGTAGGTTACAGTTTGGACTCTCTTGATTATACCTCCAATTTACAAAGCAAATCAAAGTGAAGAAATTCAAATCTTTGTCTCAAAAGATTGGAGCTTTGTCCTCTTCTCCAAGGTAAACATCTCAATTCTCTCACACTGTACCTTTGTTTCTCTCTCTGTTCCTCCCAAATCGCTGATGTCAATTACGCCTCTCCCCTGATTGCTTTTTCCAGTGTAAAGTTGTATGTAAATTTACTTTTCTTGATTTGGGTATTGCATTTTGCTGGAGAACTGCTTGTTGAATTTGTTCTGAGACCTCCAAAGCTTGTATCTTTTGGTGGGTGGTTTGCATTTGCTTACATACCATGTATTGTGTGGCTTTGAATTACATTATTTTACTTTCATAGACACTCAATTTACTACACTGTTAGTCATACCATACTGATATGTCTAGTATTGGTTTTCCAATAGAATCATTGTTAATTAATAGCGCTCCTAGGGACCTGTAGTAACTTTCCATTTGTCACTCAATAATGGAACTTTGCATATTTCTTTTTTAGAGGATTGACGAATCGAATGATATTTTCTGTTCCAATTTTTGCCTCTTTTCCTACCTCTGAATCAAACTTTTCCTTGCCATAATGGTTCAGTCCCTATTAGTATCCATGTAATTTAATTGGTCTTATTTGTGTTTCAACTTCCTATTACTGTTGGCCTTGACTTTTCATGATTGCTTTGGAATTTTGTTCTTTTTGGAGATACTAAATGTTACTAAAAGACCCAGTTCAGAATTAGACTTAATCCTCGAGACTTGTTTTTTTAATGCTGAATGGAATAAAGCAATCGATGTCTTAATCTTCAGTTTTCATTCTCAGATTCTTTTGATTATCTGGTTTCAGGTAGTGCAGCATGTTAGAAGCCCAAAGGAGACCAACGATGGTCGGTGTTGGGCGTAATAATGGGTGTATGAATGGAGCAATTCCATTAAGGTCCCCTAATACAATATCCGAAGTTGATGAGTTCTGTTCTGCACTTGGGGGGAAGAGGCCAATTCATAGTGTTTTAGTTGCTAACAATGGAATGGCAGCTGTCAAGTTTATACGTAGTGTCCGGACATGGGCATATGAAACATTTGGTACAGAGAAGGCAATCTTGTTGGTAGCAATGGCTACTCCGGAGGACATGAAAATTAATGCTGAGCATATTAGAATTGCTGATCAATTTGTTGAGGTTCCTGGTGGGACGAACAATAATAATTATGCTAATGTGCAACTTATTGTAGAGGTATGTAAATCTAATGTCATTACCTGTCTGCACTTCTATTTTCCTGTGGCGGACAATTATCACCTTATGTATGAAATATAGCAAACGAACAAATGAAAATTCTCTAGGAAAATAAATAGGACCGAGCTCCTTTATTATCATTTGATTTTGTTGTAAAAGCAGTGTTTTGTTTTGAATGAGTAGGATCAATTAGAACTGGCTAACAGTAAATGAACAGGAATAATTTGGCTAGCAAAGGTTAATGAATGACAAAAATATTAACTTTCATGTGAAATTTTCATCCATTCTCCCTTGTTTTGGGCTTGAGTGTTTTGAAAGAGCAAAGGGTGGGGGGGGGGGGCGTTTGTGGTAGTAAGTGTTGTGGATACTTCAAATTTTTTGGGTAGGTGTATGAACGTCGACTAGATATGGGATAACTTTTCATTCTTTTTGTTTAAACAAAATCTCATATTTAAAATTGCTGATAGAAAAAGAATTTTTGGTTCTCTAGTTGGCAGAGATAACACATGTTGATGCAGTTTGGCCTGGTTGGGGTCATGCCTCTGAAAACCCTGAGCTGCCAGATGCATTAAATTTAAAGGGAGTTATATTTCTTGGGCCTCCAGCTGTGTCCATGGCAGCACTGGGAGATAAAATTGGTTCATCATTGATTGCTCAAGCAGCAGAAGTACCCACCCTTCCATGGAGCGGCTCTCATGTAAAGTTTCTCGTGAACTCTGCCCTTTGTAAGTTTTGTCGAGGTCATCGTCCCTCTAATAGGTTAAACTTCTGTTTTTTAGGTGAAAATTCCATCGGAAAACAGTTTAGTTACCATCCCGGATGATATATATCGTGAAGCATGTGTTTATACAACGGAGGAAGCAATTGCTAGTTGTCAAGTTGTGGGTTACCCTGCAATGATCAAGGCATCTTGGGGTGGAGGTGGTAAAGGCATAAGAAAGGTTAGCTTCCCAATTTGTTATTAGTGAGATAGCTAATGTGTAGCAAATTTGTCATTCAATTTGTCATTGGTTTGAAAACATGAAGTTTACTAATACTGTTGAGGAGCTTGGTTGTTCCTTTGTTCCTTGCTTTCTTTCTGAATAGAGTTGCAACATATCACTATTGAATTTTCTAGGTTCATAATGACGATGAAGTCAAGGCATTATTCAAGCAAGTCCAGGGTGAAGTTCCTGGCTCCCCCATATTTATAATGAAAGTTGCTTCCCAGGTTAGATCATGTTTTGCTTATCAATCTGAAATAGGTGTTTCTGCATCGATTTCTGGGAGATCTAGACCTTATTCGTAAATTTATTTGGTTTCTTGATGATAGAGCCGACATCTAGAAGTCCAGTTGCTTTGTGATCAGTATGGCAATGTTGCAGCTTTGCATAGCCGTGATTGCAGTGTTCAGAGGCGACACCAAAAGGTGACTTCATACTTTTGCTCTTGATTATTTCTGTACCTTTTTTTCAAGTTGTATTGAATGGTTTCCTTATATACACTGCCAAAGATGATGTAAACTGGAAACTCGGAAATAATTTTTCCTTTTTCTTGTAAAAAAATTTAGGAATTATAATATGAAATTGAATTTTCTCTTTTTTTTGGTTGAAAATATGTTTATAACAGGTATGATATTTTGCTTATGTTACATTGAGGGATCTAACTTGGTTTTCATGTTGTACAGATTATTGAGGAGGGCCCAATAACAGTGGCTCCTCCAGATACAGTGAAAAAACTGGAGCAGGCTGCAAGAAGATTAGCCAAATCTGTGAATTATGTTGGAGCTGCTACTGTGGAGTATCTGTACAGTATGGAGACTGGGGAGTATTATTTCTTAGAGCTCAACCCTCGGTTGCAGGTTCGTGAAAAACAATGTTGGTCCATGTCATAAACTCATACTCTTCTAACCACCTTTTTGTGCTGCCATCTTATTATGCCATTGCACATGGTGGGAATCAAAACTGCTGACCACTAAATCTTAAACTCTTAGTTGTAGTGATACCTCATGATCAGCCTACTTGTGTTTAGTGTTTATCATTGCGCTCTTCTTTGTAAATAATTACACTTATGATACATCTACATGCGTACGACTGAAAAAATTCCATCTGTACTCCCTTTTTTAAGTTCAAGTTATATTACATGTGATAATCCTGGTATGTATTACATTACGAAAAACACTCCATTGCACAGAAAAGTCTTTTACTGTCCTCTTTGTCCTTGTTTAAATAAATGATCAACTGTCTTAGTAATACGTAACCCTGATAGCCTAAAAATTGATATCCTACTTTCTATATTCCCACTCACCACCATAGGCAGCAGAGCCGCAGTTTATATAGCCATGAGCCAGACTAACGTCTTCTTTCTTGTTTTCATGAGATTTTGGACTTGTAACCCTCCTTTCACCCTTGCTATGAGAAGTGAAGCCAGAAATAATGTAGACCATGAGCCATGACTAGAAACATTTAATCTTCTATTCCATCTTAAACTTTTTTATTAAATTGACTCTTTGACGGTTGAAAATATTTTGCTAAAATTGAAACAGTGAAAGATGCCAACTTGTCAAGGATCAAAATTTCGTTTCGAAATAGTCGAAACATCCCAAACGTTTCCGTTTCCATGGAGACAAAAATGAATCAGTGAAGAAATCAAAATTATATTACTTTAAGGAGCTTCATAATGCTTTGAGGTGTTTGTAATGTTTCAATATATTTGCACAATTATTTTGAAATGTTTCAAGATATTTTAGTAAATTTCGACTAATATTTTAGAAAAATAATTCTTAATTTTTTTATTTTTTTCATTCTATTTCTGAAATGGGTCGAAACGTTTCTGTTTTCTAGGTGACTGAAACAATGCACCGAAATGAAATTTTAATCCTTGTCACTTGTGTCAGGTCTTGTTAGAATGCACTTCCAAAACAATGTATTTGCTTATTTGCTCGTTTGATTTACTTGACTAGTTGGGTTAGTATGAATTTATTTTATCCTGAAATTGGATTGATATTCAATGAGATCCTTATACATTGTCATTTGTATTTTAGGAGTTTTCAATGTTTATCCAAATATTTAAGGAACAACCAAAAATATTTTCAAAGGTTAGAAATTCATCAAGGTTTAACTCAGTCTTTTGTCAGTAGATTTAGCTGCCTGTGATCAGAAATCAATCAGCCTGGTGGCCTTCTCCACCTGCATACTCTGCTGCTGGCAGGTGGATGGAGAATTTCCTACTTCGATCCAGCAACTTGTTAGGAGTAGGTTTTGTTTTAGCTTGCCCCTTTCTTATTATTAGTGTGATAGGTTTGGACCCCTTTCCCCTTTTAACAAGAATAAAGTAAGCTTCCAAAGCTCCTTTCTTCAGCTGGTGCGCAGGAGCACACTTTCGATCTTGTGTTATTAATGTGTTTATATTATTGACAAATTCGTTTTTTTGGTTTTGAAACAAATTGTTTATTGGGCACATTGACCACCCCCCTTTTTTTTTTTTGAATTGGCCACCCCTTTGTTGGATCTGTTCTGCTTGTAATCTTACAGTTGGTTCTAATTTAGGTAGAGCATCCTGTCACTGAGTGGATAGCTGAAGTTAATCTGCCAGCGGCACAAGTCGCTGTTGGAATGGGTATTCCTCTCTGGCAAATTCCAGGTATGGAACCCAATTTTGTTCATTATTTTAAACCTGCTATTTGTCATTCTCTTTGTTTTCTAACTGCTGCATTTGTGTACCCTCTTTGATTAGAAATAAGGCGATTTTATGGAATGGAACATGGTGGAGGGTATGATGCTTGGAGAAGAAGATCGGTTGTTGTTACTCCATTTGATTTTGACAAAGCAGAATCTACAAAGCCAAAAGGTCATTGTGTAGCTGTGCGTGTGACTAGTGAGGATCCTGATGATGGCTTCAAGCCTACTAGTGGGAAAGTACAGGTTAGCTTACCCAATATAGTGTTCATTTTTCCTTTTATTGTCAATTTACGATTCCATTTTGAACCTGTAGTAAATCAACTGACTTTGCATAGGAGTTGAGTTTTAAAAGCAAGCCAAATGTGTGGGCCTACTTCTCCGTCAAGGTATGTTTTGTACATATGTTGACAGAACTTTAAACAGCCTGACCTAATACTAATTGACCCAACATGGGTTATTGCAGTCTGGAGGAGGCATTCATGAATTCTCAGATTCACAATTTGGTAAGTATTAGGTTGATGACCCAGTTAAATAAGAATATGGGTGCAGCTTAATGAGAAACTGAAATTTGTCAACTTTTTGAGAAGTGCAAAAGACAATAACTAAACTATACTAGTTGAAATTGGCTCCCAAAGGTCAATTGCCTATTACAAACTCTTCTTGATTTGGGTGAATTTCTAGATTTTATTTTTCTTGTGTATCAATCACCTCTTAAATTGGTTTGGGACATAGACACAAACAAACCCATGTTATCTGGAACATGGATCATTTTAGCATATGGAACAGAACAGGAAAAAAGATACAGTGCATTAATTGTGGACATGTGGTATTCTAGGGGTGGGCTTATTCAGATAACAAAGTTAAAAAATTTGAGGTATTTCTAAACGCGGGTCTTTTTCTAAAAAGTAGATGTTTGGTTAACCGTAATAAAAGTAAAATGTTTTAAGTTATTTTTTCTTGGAAAGTATGGACGGAGCCACTTGAGGACCAGTGGCCATGGAATCACCCTAATTTTTTTTTTTTAAATTATTACTTATGTATATTTCAAATAATTGTGAGTATATTGAAGTGGCACAGTACCCACTCTATCATTTTTTGTTCTATCAATTAATATAGTCCCAAACCTAAATAACTATAAACTTTTGAACGCACTTTGGATACTTTATGGATATATCTAGATAAGTTTTTGACATGTCAAACTCATTTTTTACGCTATAAAGATTATGAAAACTAGGTTGCATAACTGAATGAGTGATCAATGACTAATAGTTTGATTGGTTGTATAAAAAAAGACTATAGTATCTTTTATGCAATCAGTCTCATTTGTTGTGAAGGGTTGTAATTAGGCTCTCTTTTTTTTGTTTTTGTTTGTAAATGCTATATTTACCAACGTTTGACCCTTTTTTGTATTTTATAAATCTTTAAGTATCAAATAAAATGCAGTGTATTTAAATATATCATTTTATTTTTACTGATTGAGGGAAAAATAAATAAAGTTTCTAAGTAAAGTGTCCACCCTAGATAGAATTTTTGGCTCCGCCTCAAAACCTTTGTGTGAACATTTTAAGGTCGTGCATTTTCTTATACATTGAGCTATTCTTTATTGGTAGATTCAATAAAGGGCACCAACAAAGGGTGTGCTATAAGTCTTTCACGGCCAAGCTGTCTTTATAGATTTTAATTCATGATTTTCCGTATTTATTTCCTCGAAGATTAGAGTGATGCGTAGGTAAAAGATTTTTTGGATTACTTCTATTCTCCCACAGCTATACAAGGATGAATTGATTAGTGTAATTCACCCTTAACATGAAGCTATGCAATTACCTGAACCTTCTCTGGCAGAGACGAATATCCATTAGGCACTACAATTCCCAATTCACTTCAATAATACACATAATTAGCATATGCTTTCTCATATTCCTTGTACTTCTTTTGTTAATTTTCTGTTCTATTATTTTCTATATTCCTAGATGACAAATGTATTACATTGTTAGATAATGATTTCCTTTTAATTCTAAACATACTCGTGTTTTGGTGTCTGGATACTCTAAAGTTATTACAGTGCCTATGGCTATATTAGTGAATGCAATCTTATTTCAGGACATGTTTTCGCATTTGGAGAGTCCAGAGCCCTGGCCATTGCCAACATGGTTCTTGGGCTGAAGGAAATTCAAATTCGGGGGGAGATTCGGACAAATGTTGATTACACAATTGATCTGTTACATGTAAGCTTCTAGAATGTGGAAAATCCAAGCTGATGGAGTCTCCTTGGTTATGATTTTGTTTCTCCGAATAGAGGTTAACATATGAAAATATGTTTTAGGCTCCAGATTACAGGGACAACAAAATACATACAGGCTGGTTAGACAGTAGAATTGCAATGCGGGTTAGGGCTGAAAGGCCTCCTTGGTATATTTCTGTGGTTGGAGGAGCTCTTTATGTAAGTGCACTGATTTTTAAAGCTTTTAGGTTTCTGGAGCTTTATATTGTAAAATGTACTCTCAGCCACGTTAACTGTTTACCTTTTCCCCTCAATTTGTCAACCTCAGAAAGCTTCTGCTAGCAGTGCAGCCATGGTTTCAGATTATGTTGGATATCTTGAAAAGGGGCAAATCCCTCCTAAGGTACCGCATCAAGACCTGATTTTAATTTAAGTTTATTTTCATTTTCATGTAATGATTACCAACCCTTCTTGCAGAATATATCATTGGTTCATTCTCAAGTTTCTCTGAATATTGAAGGAAGCAAATACACAGTAAGTAGTTACATATAATGCTAATTAATTTGACCGGACATTGCCCCTGGGTGTTGGATCAGGTGGTAAAGGGGTGGCTGGGGTTAGTGTAGGCTGTTCAGAATCTTCAGATTTCTTCCCCTCTCCGACCTTAACCCCTTCCCAGAAAAAGAAAAATATTCATTGTGCAGTAACCATCATGGGTTGTTTCATAGATTGATATGGTGAGAAGAGGACCAGGAAGTTACAGACTGACGATGAATGAATCAAAGATTGAAGCAGAGATACATACTCTGCGTGATGGGGGTTTGTTGATGCAGGCAAGCAATCATTCTCTATATTTTGTGTATTCTTTAGGGTAAAAATGTAAACAGCTACAAGTGACAATACACTAACTTATTTTTCATTATTAGCACATAATAGAATGATGATTGGTCATGTTGTTTTATCACAGTTGGATGGAAACAGTCATGTTATATATGCAGAGGAAGAAGCAGCTGGAACACGCCTTCTGATTGATGGAAGGACATGCTTGCTTCAGGTGCCAAAAGCTATCTTCTTGCCCACTATCTATTTTCATTTTTGTTGGCTGAGATTCAGTTACTTATATTTCTTGTATCCAGAACGATCATGATCCATCTAAGTTAGTGGCAGAGACACCATGCAAACTATTACGGTTTTTGGTCTCAGATGGTAGTCATGTTGATGCTGACACTCCATATGCGGAAGTTGAGGTTATGAAGATGTGTATGCCACTTCTTTCACCTGCTTCTGGAGTTATCCAATTTAATATGTCTGAAGGTCAAGCAATGCAGGTAATTCATGTTTCATATAAGGATTTTTTCTCCGTCTTTAGTGTAGAGTAATGAGCCACTTCTTTTGTAGGCTGGAGAGCTTATAGCAAGGCTTGATCTGGATGATACTTCTGCTGTGAGAAAAGCAGAACCTTTCCATGGGAGCTTCCCAGTTCTGGGGCCTCCAACTGCAATATCTGGAAAGGTTCATCAGAGGTGTGCTGCAAGCTTGAATGCAGCTCAGATGATTCTGGCTGGATATGAGCATAATATCGATGAAGTATTCTCCTGCCCATTAAAGAGTTGTGAGGGGGTTTTGATAAGTTGAAGTTTTAACCATGAAAAGATTGAAACTATCTTTGACCATATCTAGTGAATGATTATCATCCTTAAATTTTCACTTATCGGAAAGTTTAAACCTCTATTTCAGGTAGTGCAAAACTTGCTTAGTTGTCTTGACAATCCTGAACTGCCTTTCCTCCAGTGGCAAGAGTGCTTGTCTGTTCTGGCAACCAGACTTCCTAAAGACCTCAGATATGAGGTAAATGCCTATATTGATGGTTCCCTCTCCGTTTTTACAATAATTGTAGTTTTGTACTCATACTCCAAGTTTCAATTTTGATTTGTGTATTTTTCTCTAGTTGGAATCAAAGTATAAGGAGTATGAAGGCATCTCCAGCTTGCAAAATGTTGACTTCCCTGCCAAAATTTTGCGAAGCGTTCTTGAGGTCGGTTCATTGTGTTCTCTTAATTCTTCGTTTTTTGAGCAATAATCCAAGTTTAGAGTACTTACTCTTTTGCTGCAGGCCCACCTTAACTCATGCCCTGACAAAGAAAAGGGAGCCCAAGAAAGGCTTATTGAACCTTTGCTGAGTCTTGCTAAGTCTTATGAGGGTGGAAGAGAGAGTCATGCCCGTGTTATTGTTCAGGCCCTTTTTGAAGGGTATTTATCTGTTGAAGAATTATTTAGTGACAATATTCAGGTGAGTTTTCTCTATGAAACACATATAATTTGTGATACCAACAGATTTTTTACCAGAAAACCCGGGACTTTATGCAAAACATCCATTCCTTTTCACTCGTCTTTTAAAAAAATACTATAGTCAGTTGAGGCATGTGGTTCAATCTCAACTTAATTGTAGGTTTCGTCTATATTTACTTATCTGATGACCAGCTCATTGTTTCACTTGTCCAACTTACCGGTTGCTGGCGCAGCAACCAGTCTTTCTTAATTTCCTTTTCTGCAAGTTTAATTATTTCTATATGATGTTTTAAGTTTCACTTACCACATGTCACTTGCCAAACAAATCTTTTATGTTGTCCTGAACTATAGTGAAGTTTGAAAGAGGCATGTTTGTGAAAATCGTGCCGATAATTTATCCATTTACGTCAAACTCTATTAACCATCTAGTTGGTTCTAGTACTCTAAAAGCCATAAGTGTACGAAATGGGGTGGTTCATCCAGAAACTGACATGTTTTCTTTTTGACTGGTTTGTGGATTCCAATACCCTTTCCTTTTTAGGCTGACGTGATTGAACGTCTTCGTCTTCAATATAAGAAAGATCTCCTGAAGGTTGTGGACATCGTACTTTCTCATCAGGTATGCATGAAAAAACATGCTCAGTTGACTTGCTTGCTCCTTTTTGGTTCTTGTTTTTTGTTTAGATCGAAATATTTAGAACCATGTATGCTGGTTGGTTTGCAGGGTGTTAGGAGTAAAAACAAGCTGATACTACGGCTCATGGAACAATTGGTGTACCCCAACCCTGCTGCATACAGGGACAAACTAATACGATTCTCTGTACTAAACCATACAAATTATTCCGAGGTTGGCAGTTCCACTGTGTTACGGTACTCACAGAATGAATGTGTGTGAACTTTTTTATCACATCTAATCGGTCAAGGGATTGAATTTGTATGGTTTTCTTTTTAAAGTTCACGTTACTTTAGACATTATGTCAGCTTGTACTCGTTTTTTTTTCTTGATTCTCAACTGGTTGTTGTTTTCTAAACAGAATTCTTACTATTGTTGCAGCTAGCACTGAAGGCGAGTCAACTGCTAGAACAGACCAAATTGAGTGAACTTCGGTCCAACATTGCCAGAAGTCTTTCTGAACTAGAGATGTTTACTGAAGAAGGTGAAAACATGGATACTCCTAAGAGGAAAAGTGCTATCAATGAACGGATGGAGGATCTTGTGAGTGCTCCTTTAGCAGTTGAAGACGCCCTTGTAGGACTTTTTGATCACAGTGATCACACCCTTCAGAGGCGGGTGGTGGAGACTTATGTTCGTAGACTGTATCAGGTAATGCTGTGCAGACTTATGGTTATCTGCTTACCTTACTCTGAACTACCCATCTAACATTGGATATCTATCATCAGCCATACCTTGTAAAGGGTAGTGTCAGGATGCAGTGGCATAGATCTGGTCTTATTGCTTCATGGGAGTTCTTGGAAGAGCATATAGAGAGGATGAATGTGTCTGAAGATCATATGATGGACAAAACAATGGCTGAGAAACACGGTGAAAGGAAATGGGGAGCCATGCTTATCATCAAATCTCTTCATTTCTTGCCAACAGTGATAAGTGCTGCATTGAGGGAAACTACTAACGACTTCAATGACACAATGACAAATGTATCTGTTCATCCAGCTACCCATGGTAATATGATGCATATTGCATTGGTGGGCATCAATAACCAGATGAGTTATCTTCAGGACAGGTACATAACCTACCCTTGGCTTTTCTACTTGCATAGCTAGATGACTATATGAAAGGTTTGTCCAACTGTAATGCAAAAATTCTCGATTGCATAATCTCTATGATTGTATTTTTGGCAAGCCTGGTTTGGTTAAGGTATTAACAGGATTGGATTCACTTGGCCACATCATTTGATGAAATCACTCAAACCAGTTCTCAAAACTGAGTTCTTTCAGTTGTACTTTTCCCTGCCTAAAGACAATTATCCTTCCCTTCCCTTCCTTGATAAACACAGCATCTTATCTTACACAACGCATATAAGCATATACGTTGTGTTAATGGTCCTGCTTCAGAAGATACACTGTAGCTCAGTTTTTTCCTTTGTTTTTCGTGAATCAGTTGCGAGACAAATGATTATATTTTCCCTACTCCATCTGTACCATTTTGATTATTTGCAGTGGCGATGAGGATCAGGCTCAAGAAAGAATTGACAAGTTAGCCAAAATACTTAGGGAGAAAGAAGTAAGCTCCAGTCTCAGAAATGCAGGTGTTGGGGTTATCAGCTGCATCATACAGAGAGATGAAGGGCGCGGCCCTATGAGACACTCCTTCCATTGGTCAGCAGAGAAGCTCTTTTATGAGGAAGCTCCTTTATTGCGTCACCTGGAGCCTCCTCTATCCATATACCTTGAATTGGTTTGTGACTACATTATTGATATAAAATAAAACTCAATTGGTATGCACCTTTCAGCTGATTTCAAGTCCATAACCATTGTTCTAATCCAGGGCAAATTGAAGGGATATGAGAATATACAGTATACTCCATCCCGAGACCGTCAGTGGCACCTATACACTGTTGTAGACAAACCAATACCAATCCAGAGGATGTTTCTCAGAACACTCGTAAGGCAGTCTACAACAAATGAAGGGTTCACAGGGTATCAAGGGCTTGACATGGGCACAACCCAATCACAGTGGGCTTTGTCTTTTACTTCAAGGAGCATTTTGAGGGCTTTAATGACTGCAATGGAGGAGTTGGAACTCCATATGCATAATGCCACAGTCAAATCAGACCATGCTCATATGTACCTATATATCTTACGGGAGCAACAAATTGATGATCTTGTGCCTTTCCCCAAGTAAGCATATGCATATTCCTGTCACTGTAAATTTTCTCCCTTCCAAAGTGAAGTAGCTAAATTAATGTATATTTACTTCTATGTCATTGTTTCCAGGAGAATTGACATAGATGCTGGTCAAGAAGAAGCTGCAGTGGAGACAATCTTGGAAGAGATGGCACATGAAATTCATGCATCCATTGGTGTGAAAATGCATCGGTTAGTTGTTTGTGAGTGGGAAGTGAAGCTTTGGATGTCATCTGTTGGACAAGCCAATGGCACTTGGAGGGTTGTGGTTACAAATGTGACTGGTCACACCTGCATTGTGCATGTAAGTGAGTGAGTCCATAAATCAATTCACACTGTCCAGCTACCTAGGCTTTCTGTGACTGTGACAAGAAGTTGGTTAGCAAATCTAGACTAACAAGTGGCTAATGAAGTAATTAACCCGTTGGTTACTGCAGATAACAGCACACAAGTTTTAGTCATGAGTAATTAATTTTCCGGTCAAGAGATAAAACTTAGGGATAAAGATCACCAGATGAATTAAAGCGGACACACACACACACCCCTGATTTAGTTCGCATTAATGGGGGCCTGGGAGAGGTAGATTGGGTAGAGGCTTAACCTTTGGCGTTATGTGGACCAAGTGGCTGTCAGAATTGTGTAAATTAGCTGGTATATATCACCTGTGCATGGTACTTTAGGGTGGCCAAACTATCACCAATTAAACTAGCAATTACACCATCCCTTGTTGCTGTATTCCAATGTACATTGCTTGCCGCCTTTATACTGCAAGTTAGATTGTAGCAGTTCTGTAGTAGTATGGATAAAGCTTAAAATTGTCAAATTCACGTAATTGTGATCCCAAAAATATGTGAATAAGAGTCAAAGTTGTGATATTGGCAATATAACAGATATACCGAGAACTGGAAGATACCGGCAAACAAAAAGTGGTCTACCATTCTACCTCTGTGCAGGGCCCTTTGCATGGTGTACCTGTGAATGCAGAATATCAACCTCTGGGAGTTCTTGATCGGAAACGGCTTCTAGCCAGGAAGAGCAACACCACTTACTGCTATGATTTCCCACTGGTGAACATCTTTAAAAACCCTTATTTATGTGGAATTATAGATATCTAAGTTCAATATATGTATTCTTAAAAAGAAATCTTGTTTGTAGGCATTTGAAGTGGCCTTGGAAAAGTCTTGGGCATCCCATTGTTCAGGTTCTACCAAATCCAAGGGTAAAGTTCTTCTCAAAGTCATGGAGTTCATTTTTGCTGACCAGAAAGGTACCTGGGGTACTCCTCTTGTTTCCGTGGAGCGCCAACCTGGGCTTAATGATGTTGGCATGGTAGCCTGGTGTATGGAAATGTCTACGCCTGAGTTTCCTTCTGGAAGGACAATTTTGGTAGTAGCAAATGATGTGACCTTCAAAAATGGATCTTTCGGCCCTAGAGAGGATGCATTTTTCCAAGCTGTGACTGATCTAGCTTGCACTAAGAAACTGCCTCTCATTTATCTGGCAGCAAACTCAGGAGCCCGTATAGGGGTAGCCGAGGAAGTAAAATCTTGCTTTAAAGTTGGCTGGTCAGAGGAATCAAGCCCGGAGCGTGGTTTTCAGTATGTATATATAACTCCAGAGGATCATGCCCGCATTGGATCATCCGTGATAGCACATGAGTTGAAGCTGTCAAGTGCAGAAACCCGATGGGTACTAGACACTATTGTAGGAAAGGAGGATGGCCTGGGGGTTGAGAACTTAACTGGTAGTGGAGCCATTGCCGGTGCATATTCAAGGGCATACATGGAAACCTTTACCTTGACATATGTGACAGGAAGAACTGTTGGTATAGGTGCTTATCTATCACGTCTTGGGATTCGTTGTATACAGAAGCTCGATCAGCCTATAATTCTAACTGGGTTTTCAGCACTAAATAAACTTTTGGGTCGGGAGGTCTACAGCTCCCACATGCAACTCGGTGGACCTAAAATCATGGCAACCAATGGTGTCGTTCATTTGACTGTTTATGATGATCTTGAAGGGGTTTCGGCCATTTTGAAGTGGTTAAGCTTTGTTCCACCCTACTCAGGCGGTCCACTTCCCATTTTGACCCCCTTGGATCCCCCAGAGAGGCCTGTTGAGTACCTTCCTGAGAACTCTTGCGATCCCCGTGCAGCTATCTGTGGTGCTCTGGACAGTAGTGGGAAGTGGCTGGGAGGTATATTTGACAGGGATACCTTTGTTGAGACGCTGGAAGGCTGGGCAAGAACAGTTGTGACTGGACGGGCAAAGCTTGGAGGAATTCCTGTAGGTATAGTTGCTGTTGAGACTCAAACAATGATGCAAGTTATACCCGCAGACCCTGGGCAACTTGATTCCCATGAAAGGGTTGTCCCTCAAGCTGGGCAAGTATGGTTTCCTGATTCTGCAACTAAGACAGCTCAAGCATTGATGGATTTCAACAGAGAAGAGCTTCCTCTTTTCATTCTTGCTAACTGGAGAGGCTTTTCAGGTGGACAGAGGGACCTTTTTGAAGGAATCCTTCAGGCTGGATCAACCATTGTTGAGAACCTTAGAACATACAAGCAGCCTGTTTTTGTGTACATCCCCATGATGGGTGAACTCCGTGGTGGGGCATGGGTTGTGGTGGACAGTAAGATCAACTCAGACCATATTGAAATGTATGCCGAACGAACAGCAAAAGGAAATGTCCTCGAGCCAGAAGGTATGATTGAGATCAAGTTCAGAACAAAAGAACAAGTGGAGTGCATGGGTAGGCTCGACCAACAGCTGATAAATCTGAAGGAAAAACTTCTGGAAGCCAGGAGCACGGGGGCCTATATGATTGCTGAAACATTACAACAGCAGATAAAAGCTCGGGAGAAGCAGCTTTTGCCAGTGTACACTCAGATAGCTACAAAATTTGCAGAATTGCATGATACTTCATTCAGAATGGCTGCCAAAGGGGTGATCAAACAAGTTGTTGACTGGACTAACTCGCGGTCCTTCTTCTGCAAAAGATTGCACCGGAGAGTTGTTGAGGGAACATTAATCAAGACCGTGAGAGAAGCTTCTGGTGATCAGCTTTCGTATGGATATGCAATGGACATGATAAAGAAGTGGTTTTTAAACTCCAAGAACGCGGGAGGCAGAGAAGAAGATGTTTGGATGGATGATAAAGCTTTCTTCACATGGATAAATGATCCTGGAAACTATGCGGAACAGCTGCAGGAGTTGCGTTTGCAGAAAGTGTTTCTTCAGTTATCAAAGATTGGTGATTCAACATCAGACTTACGAGCTCTACCACAAGGTCTTGCCGCCCTTTTAAGCAAGGTAAACAGTAAGATAATTTCTTGCAATAAAGCTGAATTTTTATGTAATCTCAGGGATCCGAGTTGATATATGCAAAATCCTATGCAGGTGGAACCATCAACTAGAGAACAATTAATTCATGAACTTCGAGAAGTGCTCAATTGATTAGATAGCTTGTAACTCAACAGGCAAGTATAGTTCCAAAATCAACTGCTTTTGCTCCTGGGTCATAGTTCCATTTTGATCATGAACTATCTACATACTAGGGTTAACCCGTGCCTGAAGGTATGATGTGATGTAAACCAACCAGTTAATTTGAAAAAAAAAAGTTACTTTAAATTGCTTTAATCAAAGAAATTGAAATCAATATAGACAAGTTGACATTTGTTGGCAATTACTACTTCGGTAGGGATTGCTCTAACAATAGGAGCCCAATAAATTTGCAACTTGTCTACAAAACTCAAAGTCTCTTGAATTTACACTTCACAGTCAGATATAACAATAATCACTGGTAGTATGAAGGAGTTGGAGAAGCTTGGAATTCAGTGGATACTGCCTCTCCATAATATACTCGTCTTCTTGGTGAAATGAAACTTCTCTGGTAGTATGAAGGAGTTGGAGAAGCTCTTGGGTAGTTATTGGCTTGAAAACTGTTGATATTGGTAGTCTGATAGGGGTTAGTCTCCAATTGTTTCAGTTGGCAGGTTGTATTTCATCAGCTTCTTCCTGGGTGCCTGATGAATCTTTTTTTATATTTCAATTATTCTGTTAGTATTCAACAACATTCATTTTTGTTCTGTCCAGCTTTGGATCCTCTTTTCTTAAATAGAGGGTATTTTTTGTATCTTAATGCAATCAATGGCGGTGTTCCAAGATTGTGAAAGTGTTCAGAGATTATTTAGTAATGGTGTGATGAATATAAATACTAATGCTACAAGGGCTTGTTTAGATGAATTTTGGAGAGGGGTTTGGATTAGCTTCTCTAAACCCTTTCAAACTTAAACACTTTTTTACAAAGATGAGATTCAATATTCAATCCGGTTCATACCCATATTTGGTATGTAACATATACACATGTAAGACTCACTGATATATTATAATTATTAATAATTATTTGTCATGTAAATGACTATTTTACACTTGATCAATTTAATGCATACTCATATTAAAGGGTACAATTATCTTTTATATTTTTAACCCCTTAACTCATCTTTTCAAACTCACCCTCTTCCTAGGTTTTGTCAAACTCATAATCATGGATTTAATTTTTGAGTCAACTACGAGCCTGGCCCGAAATTGAATATTCAATCCAAACATGAGATTTAGGGGGTTTTGGGATTATTTTTTCCAAATCCATATTGGCAAGCCCTCTGTACCTTTTTACGAAACAGTCCCCAACAGTAGTATGCAATGGCAAGAAAATTGCAGATAGTGTGGATTTGACTTCTATCGAAGGAGGGGTATGGTACTACAGTTTACCACATTTTGTGGTTTAAAATATAATTTTTCGGAGTCAATTTACATTAAACAAATTAAGAATACATTTTTTGGAATTAAGTCAATGATCAAAATTTTGTTTCGTTGTTTTAGTCACCTAAAATATGAAAACATTTCAACATATTACAAAAACGTTTTAACCCGTTTTGAAAACAGAATAAATAATAAATAAAAATTATTTTTCTGAAACATTAGTTGAAATATGTCAAAACATCTTAAAATATTTTAAAACATTCTGAAATAATTATACAAATACATTAAAACATTACAAAATAACTCAAAATATTATAAAATTTTAATTTTATCACTGATTCGTTTTGATTTCTTTAAAAACAAAACTGTTTGAACATTTCAAAATAAAAATTTAATCCTCGAGTTAAGTTGCACTTTTTTAAGGATAAGTCGCAACTTTTCAAGAAAAAAAAGGGTAGGTTGCAACCTTACTGGAACTTTAGGATCAAATTCAACATTTTACAATTGATCTCGAACTCTCAAAAAGGATTATAAATAACCCTAAAAAGTTGTATATAACAATAACGTACCAATTTTTTTCCCAATACTGTAAAATTCCCCTAAAATAAATAAAATGATTGTAATCCCTTACATGGTGGACCTTGATTTGGACCATGTATTCTAATAAAGAGGAGGTTATATTGCTTGAATGAACAATCAAGGATTGCAAAAGAAACAAAATTGTTTTACAAGATGAGTTAAAGTAGTTGGACCAAAAACTATTTACCAATGCAAAATTTGCCAAAGATGTTAGACAAAATTTCTTCAGAGATATCTTCTCCACTTATTTGCCCAAGTGCCAATGCAGCTTCTCTCAAATCAATTGTCCAAAAGTCAAGAGGCAACTCCTCCTCTATTGAAGACTTCAACCTTACAAGAGCCTCCTTGGTCCGAAGAAGCTGCTCACATTGTCTCTGTTAAATACTTAACGAATTAGAGGTAAATA
This sequence comes from Ilex asprella, assembly GCA_023539305.1. NCBI lineage: Eukaryota > Viridiplantae > Streptophyta > Magnoliopsida > Aquifoliales > Aquifoliaceae > Ilex > Ilex asprella. The sequence goes on along the minus strand of CM042184.1, from coordinate 46,100,185 downwards.
AAACAGAATCAATGTTGAATGATGATTTGATTTGAGATCAATTAATTACAAGTCAAGCATTAGAACTTGAATAAAAACAAGATCTACAGCTTATATGAGTACCATGAGTAGCCTAATATCGGAGGAATTCAGGGACATGAGCACCGCTGCACCGAGAAAATGATGTCACAGTGTGTGGTTGTTGAAGTATTGACCAAACGTGTTGCAGTCTCGACGTTTCTGGTATCAGCTAAGTTTAGAAGCAGATAAAGAGGCCCAGGTTGAGCCATTACCCACCCTCATATCAGAATGGTGGCACCCTCCACCACCATCACCACCACTCTCATCTGTTGGCCTATTGTTTCTAGTTTGTGTATAAAGGGGGAACTGTTGATTTATGTGGTAGCATTCAAGATACAATGTCATCCAAAACAAAGCCAGGTGGGCTCTATATCATGAATCCATGCTTTTCCATTGTTTTGATTGGTAAATGGGTTTTGAAAAACATGAGGTTTTAAAGATGAGTTTCTGTTCTTCTGCCTTTTTTCCCCTTGAATTTGGTTACAATTGGAAAGGTGAAGGAGGTAAATCTGGAAAGAAATTATGGGTTTGTGGGTTTTGATGGAATTCAGAAATTATTAGGTTTTTATAAAATTGCCAAATTTGTTGATGAGTCCTACATGGGGAAGTCTGGAATTACACTTTAAAAGTATGCTGACATCACAAAAACTATACAGCATGTCAAATGGAATATGAAATCCGGAAGTAACACATTATCACAAATCATACCTCAAGGTCTCATGGTATTACTTTTCATCTTGAGGCTGTAAGTTTAAGCGACAAAACCTCAAGGGATGTGGGTATAATTTACCCATAGAATTATTATTCTACTGTGGCTAACTTATTTGCTATATGTGCTACATAGATAGATGGTGCCACGAAACAATTATAGGGCCATGCTATGGATTTTCGTACTTTATGCTCAAGTTATGGCTAGGGCTCAACCTGGGCTGACTTGCCTCTTGTCATCTTATAGTAGAGGCCTCTCCTAGTCCACCCAAACCCTACTTCGGACATAAAATTTTTGTTCTAACATCAATGGCAGAACTCTTAAAGAGTGCATCGTATTCGGTTCAATACTAACCTAGTGAGTTAAAATTTCAGACCTTGAAGAGGAACAGAACTTTTAAGCAAGGCCGGAACACTCTCATTTGTCAGATGAATTGTAATCCAAGTCCTAAGACAGGTCAACAATACCTTACCAGGAACTAAAACCAACAATTTCCTTAATGGTAATCTTAGCCAATCAGGGGCAAAACCTAGGAAAGTTGGACACAATTCAGAAGGGAAAGGATCATGTCTAACCAGCAGAACTATCAACTACGGGTTACCCAAGAGAAGCTACTTTCGTAAAGATTCACTGCCTACTACCATATTCACATTTACTCATCCAGACTCATCAACTCAGTATTTTGAGTTACGATTACTACCCAAATATTGGCATTTGAAATGAGTAAGCAATTTGGAAGGTAGATGCAAATGACCATAAAGGTAGCTAACCTGGTTCACAGTCCATCTGCGTCCCCCTGCAGGAATCCTGTCCAGACCCACAATTTCTACAATTGCCGCCTCCAGATCTGATATTCCTTGACCAGTGACAGCACAAGTAAAAATATGCTTGCTGATAGAGTGACAATGGGTATTGATCCATTTGGAGCAAGCTGATGGCACACAGTCTATTTTGTTGATGACAAGGATTATGGGAGAAGTAGATCCAGATGCACTCTGTAAAATTTTGACCAATAGAATAAAATGATCCAAAGCAAAATATTAAAACTACTAGTGCTTGGAGTTTCACTTTATAATTCCAATATTTAAACCAAACCACAATATAAGGAATCTGAAGAGGAAAAAGAAAAGGAATAAGCAAAGTGACATGAATTCTAGATATAAACATTAATGGACCAGGTATAAATAGTTTTCAAATGAACTCTTCTGCAATCCGACTACTAAGAAGAGACAGACAGATAGGTTTGTTTGTAAGACCTTATTGTGCTGAATTTTATCAAGAAGTTTGGCATCTTCCAAAGTCCACCCATCCAGAGCACTTACTGCCATGATAATGACATCAGCACTCAAAGCAACTGCTTCAGATCTCTCCACGCCTGGGAAGAAAATTGTCAGCAATATAAGCAGAATATCACTTCCTTCCAATCAATTCTACCAAACGTTATAAACTCTCTCTCTCTCTCTCTCTCTCTCTCTCTCTCTCTCACACATCAATAGACACAATAGTCTTCTCGTGTAAATACTTGCAAGAGGATCCATAATTGGCCAGCTAACTCGTGAGTCTGACTGGAACTTGTTTTGTTCTATTCACATCCACTCAAACGTGTCAGCTAACTTGGCCAAGCAGTAGGCAAAGACCATACACTGACCCACAAGCATGGAATAAAATTCCTTTCATTTAATATGGAACAGGAGAAACGTTTCGACTTTTGTTGGGTGAGAAACAAAATGCAAGTATATTTTTGATGATACATTTTTTCGGGCAAAATATAAAACGTTTCTTATGTTTTCATCAAACGGCTGACAAACGTCCTTTCATTAGTTTTCGTGCACAGTTGCTGGGAAAAAGTCAACTATGGTTTATGGAACAATCTATGTTTGCCATTAAGAACCAAACCAGCCCTCTCTCTCTCTTTCTCTCTCTCTCCCCACTACTGTAGACGTGACGTGATTGCTTCTGTTTTTTTGCTCCAGCCTGCAGACCCAATTCATCAAGCAAGTTCTCTCTCATTGTTTATACACATAAAAAAATATATATCATGTGCATGAATACAGATGTAGCAATTATGTATGAAAAGGGGCCCCTAAATCATATGTTTAAAATCTAATTTTCATCTTAGTTTTCAATAGGATCTAGAAACAAGGTAGTATAGATTCAAATTTTTACCTGGAATCTATCTTCTAGTTGAGAAATGAACTTGAGCTGAAAGACTTGGAAGTAAAGGAAATAGACATAAGAGTATGACATGCTTGTTTAGACGACGTTCTTGGGACCCAAATTATGGTTCTACTGCATAAAATTGAATTCATATCGGACATTGATATAAATTTTTAAAATTGTTCTACCATGGAACCTATTCCATACCCAAAAGCTAGAATAGTTCAGTGAGAAATGCAGTTGTTACTATAATATTGGCCATCACTTCCAATCAAAGAAATATTATCAAAAAATAATGTGTGGAATTTGAATATGAACATTCTGTTTTCTATAAGAATGAGTTCCATGTGAAAATATTATTTTTGGTATCTAAGGATAACAAATCATGAATTATAAATGGTGATAAAAATGGATAAAGTCATTGTTGAAAAATAAGAAAAGAACTTGACTAAGGAAAAATTAATTTCCTCCACATGTTTCCATTAGTCTCTATAAATATAAGGCATTTCCAAAACGTTTCTACTTTTTAGCTATCCAATCGTACCTTCGAAACAAATCTTTAAATCATTCCGACAAGTTCAAGAATTGTTAATCTAGTTCTTTTCTCCTAACTAAGATAAGAACAAATTTACAAATCTTGAGATAACATTAAGTGTCCTTGCCTGAGTCACGTCTTCATAATATTCCATTCAATCCAAAACATGTATCTCAACTATGCATTACCAATTTTAATGGAAATGAATGCAAGAGCATATCCTATGGAGTTCAGTCTAATCTTCATTCATAAATTCTACAATTCCTTATACAACCTTATGCAAATCAGCCAAAACTTTTATCATCAGAGATAAAATACTTGGAACCACTTCAAAACTTCAGGGTGTTTGTGCATGTCATATGATTATTGCATTAGAGCAATCTTTTTTAGACAATATTTGAAGTTGAACATACAGGGGCGAAACAACCATCCACATAAACTCGAATTTTGATTAAAGAATAACATCTTTAACAACACTAGGTTAAATGTGTTAAAAGACAGATTTGTTTAAATAACGTCAAAATTATATTGGACACTTCTCAAATCCATTTCAAACACAAGGAATTCAATCACTTTCCATGAAAAGATCACATGCTAATTGATTAGTACATGATACCGAAAACAATATTAAGTTTTTTAAAATGAAACATCACATAAGGCCAATGTAGTTGCTTTCATGCTCTTCGTCAACATCTACTTATATATGAATTTTGGCCAAATAAGATTACACCAAGAGAACAACCTTACCAATTTTCTCCACAATGTCATCAGTTTCCCTGATACCAGCCGTATCAAGAAGCGTGACAGGGATACCTCGTACCGCAATACTGGCTTCTACAACATCCCGTGTTGTTCCAGCAATCTCAGTAACTATTGCTCTCTCACTCTGCATGCTAAAAGGTAAATAAGGTGTGCAATAAGATGTGATGCTGCAAACAAAGTAAGTACCAAATGCATGCAAAATAAATAAAAAATCAAATTTTGCACAGTACCAGTCGAAGCTAC
>CM042184.1:46057177-46071655 GCA_023539305.1 Ilex asprella | reverse complement strand
ACTAAGTCTACCGACTCCACCCTTATTATACCTACCACACTACTAACCAAGTTCACTCCTTTATATACTTACTCTATTAATGACTAAATTCACATTGTGCGACATGTAATTAAAATACCAAAATTGTAAAAGAGTTCTTTTTAATTACATTTTGATGTAGCCAAGATACCAACAACTAGACCACCAATAAATCATTCCATGTGATTTTCTCTTCATGTAAAAACAATAAGTTAATTTTATATGTATAATACAATCTTAAATAAAAATAATTGATATAAAAAAAGGTGCATACAACAAACTAAAATAAATTTGAGACTAATATCAACTTGAATATCACTTTAGATATCTATATTATATAATTAAGTTGAGTGTATAAACTGTATAGGGTGTGTGAGATGGGGTATAAAGGGAAACCGTAAAGGTGAAAATGGAGATTAATTATTAATAGAGTGAATATAGAATGAGGTGAGCATAATTATTAGGAGGATGTATATAAAAAGAGAGAGCTCGTAATTTTATAACTAAAAGTTTAATGAGGCGAATGGAGATTTTTGTGGTGAGAATACTCCCACCCAATACAATGGAACCTATTAGAAGTGGGAATAAAATAAATAAAAAATGTTTTTTAAAGTAGATTAGATGATTAATTATATTGTCACTCTAAATCATAGCTTTTATCTCATTGTACCCCTAAAACTATTAAATTTTTCTATTTGACACTCAACTAATTGAATTGATTTTACAATATCCAAAACGTAAACCCCCATTATCTTTTGGATGAAAAATAAAGTGTTAGGGCAAAGTAAAATAAAATCAAATAATTCGGGAGTATAATAAAATACATTTTTGTCAAATTGCTAATGAAAGTTAATAATTAGGATAATGTGAGACTAATACCAACAATTAAAATGTACAATATAAGAAATATGATAGTTAAGGGAGTAACCCCATGAGTAGCCTAGTAGAAATACAGAACAATTATAAGCTTAGGTATCTTAAGTTTTAAATTTGATAATTTTCTTTGGCCTTAGAGATTTATCACTTATTAGTTTTTTAGTTTCGGTGTAGATGACCTACCTTTAACAGGACTGGAGAGGAGATTAATCAAACTACACACAAATTGGTTCAAAACCTCTAACCCTAATATCTATAAAAAAAAAAAAGCTAGTTAAGGGAGCAAAGTGAAATGAATGTCATAGTTTGAGGGAACAAAATGTAATTAACCCCATAAATCAAAATTGTTACAGTTGGTATATACATTCGACACTGTGACCCGGTCACCAACAAACGAAGAAGCTCCTGTCTGGACGACAACTGAATAATGGGGGCGGAAGAACATCATCTTCAAGAAGCGAACCAAAAATCAGTTTCAAACCCTAACCCTAATCCCAATCCCATTACAGCGGCCCAATTCCTCTCTTGGAAACTCCGAAAGGTCTTCTCTTTCTCCATCTCATTTTGTTTTCCTCTTGATATTCTGTCACTGTCAGTAACGTTCTTAGGGTTTCTTCTCACCTTTTTTTTTTAAATGTAATTTCCTTTTTTTAATATCAATTGTTATTACCAATTGGGTAATATCAATTGGGTAGTAATCTGTTTAGATATTCCGTCGTCTTTCTGTATGAAAATCTCAAATTTCATAGCAAATGAGAAATCGAGCCTTGTTTTTGTGGGTTTAATTTGTTAACAGCAGGTGTTTTGGGGGGGACATGTGGGGAATGGGTTTTCGGTTATTTTCATACAGTAATTATAATGTAATTAAGCTGAAGCAAGCACTCATAGCGTTGATCAAGAAAGAAAAAGGGAGAGTCCTCTACATCAATTGATTCTACAATCGGCAAAATTGATTGTTTTTATTCCATTGGATCTTGAGAGTCGGGATCAAGATCCCCTTCAATAATCACCAACCATTTATTAGTAGGGGACCACTTATGTATAATGAGTCCCACTTGAATTAATGGTAGATGATTTGCCATGGAGGAAATGGGTATTGGAATAGATCTCACCCAATAATCATCAAATGATAGTTCCATCACAAAAGCACAAAAGAATAAAGCAATTTCCGGGGATTGAAAGCTGATATTTTGGAAAATGAATGTATAATTGATGACTTTAATATGATAACAAAGCTGAGTAAATATTTCATATGCTAGGTGAGAAATCAAGTGAGTAATATTATGCTGCAGTTGCATATAAAGGCCATAAATTGAGGGAAAACTGAGTAAATTGGTTTAGACAGGTGCACTCCTGTCTAAAAATTGTGGTAGTGAGAACGAAGGACATGATTGCTATTGACAATAACACTGGCATGTCAACTTGGATTATCTAGTCTAAAAGAATATGGTAACTTGCGGTTTAAGAAAGGTATAACTCTTAGAATCCTAGATAGAGCATATGGATGAAAGAGGATCCATGTAGCCAACCCCAATAGATTGCAGATTGCTTTTTCGAGAAGATTTAGTATGTGAAATCATCTTGTGATCCAACATATTGTCCCTGTTGTTGCATTGCTTTAGATGAAGAATACTTGTGTTATACTGGAACAGACAAAATTCATGACAATGTAAAACCATTTTTGGTGTTATTTGAGATCTTATTTTAACGTTTAACTTATAGTAAAGGGTTAAGAAAAAAAGGAAATGTGTTTTTATTTTGGTTGAGTCTTGGAGTATTGTATGGTGTATTTTCTGTCTCGTTCAAGAAAGTTGAGCCTTGATAGTGGTTTTAATTTGTTTTCTAATATTAACTCTTATTCGGGCGCACAATAGCTGGTTTGGGGGGACATTTGGTGAATGGGTTTTGATTAACCCCTAGAATCCTATATAGAACAGATAGTTGAAATAAGACTCCTTTAGCCCATTTTTTGAGTTGAGTTAACATGTGAAATCGTCTTGTGATCAAATATATTGTTCCTGTTATGGCATTCCTTCAGATGACGGCTATGAGTGTTTACTTGGAAGAGACAAAATTCATGACAGTGTAAACCCATTTTGGCATTAATTGAGACCTTATTTTAACTTTTGAATCGCAGCAAACATTTAATAAAAATAGAAATGTATCTTTATTTTGGTTGTTGATCAAGGACAACAAAGTTTTAGAGCGTCAGTACGGTGTATTTTGTAAAAAAGGAAGAAAGATTTTGGATCTCTTTGCTCCTGTTTAGTGCTCTACGGTCACTCATCAGCCTAAAAACTGACAACAATTAGGGGATTGTGATGTAAAGTACACAATGAAAGTAGTCCTATGGAACTTGCAGGTGCCTTTCGCAAACATTTATGTTCTACATGATGATAAGTAAACCTTTAGCTTCTTATAACATGTAAAACCATCTGTTGTGGTTCTGATTCCATGAAACTTTGGCCCATTGTTTGGTGTTCCTGTCTTGCTGTGGATGTCGCCTTTCTTGATGAGCAGCATTGTGGTATACAAAAGGGGCAGGAGCTTGTTTAACCAAATATTATGCATAAGGTCTGGCACTTCCCCTTGCTTGCATTGAAATTTGGGGGTTTTAAATACATTTAATTATTTTCATTGTACGTCCGAGTGTGGGCGGCGTTCCAAGTCGTAGGTGCACAATCATGTGGACATGGGAAACACAAGCATTAGGATACTGCAAACAGGCAGTACTTATTAGCTGTAGCAAAAAGAGTACTGGAACTTGATCCCACAGGCCTCACACGTGGGTATAGCTGGAAACTGTTTTACCATAGACCATCTTTATACTTGATTGAATTTTAATTATTTTATGTTTCATTTTTTAATTCTCAAAAATTGGATTGTTTTAAGTAGCATAGATGCTTTGTGCTTGATCATTGATGTGCACTTGGGGTTTGTCTTCATTCTTCTTGCTGTAGTTCCTTTCATTCTTGTTTTCCTCTTTTAGTTGAGGACTTCCAAAGAACTTCAAATTGTATCTGGTTCTAAAAGGAAGAAAAAAGTAATACCAGTGTTTGTAACTGCTTGCAAAGTGAAGAAAGCGCACAAGAGTCTAATTTAGCTGGGAAAGTGAATAAAATAACTTCATTCATTCTGCTTAAGTTTGTTCAAGTCAAAGAGCCATGAAGTATGGTGTTTATGTTGGTGTGTTTGAAGGGATGGGACTAGAAACAGACGTAATGTTTGGTATTATCCGCACAAAGTGACTCTCCTTAGATTTGCATTTATGAGCTTATGCTTCTTAGCCCAATAACTCGACTACTGTAACAGGCAATGGTCCGTTTTGCATGGTGTTGTTTTCAAGGGTGAAATAACCTGAACAAAGAAGACAACTTTTAAGTATCAAATTTTTTTTTGAGGGAAACTTATTTTATTAATAAAAAGGATGTAGTACAAAATGAGAGCAAAGGCTTCTGCCATTTTGCAAAACAAAAAAAAAAAGCACTACATAAAAACAGATATGATTCCATAAACCTTTAACCACCTCACTCTTATCCTAAAAAATTCTATCATTCTAGCCTTTCTCTCCAACCAAATCTTCCAAATAGTGTTAAACATTGCACATTCCCAAAAAAAATTGTACTTTTAGGTGCAAAAATTAACATAAGAAACTATGAAATCTAATTTGATGTGGGCTACTATGAAATCTTCAGTGTTGGATGTCATAAATCTTTCAAGCAAAGCAGCATATTGGATTGGTGTGGTGATTTCCTGCTCTATCATTAGGTCAAGATGCTTCCCTTTTATAGCATTCTTGGTAATAAGAAATTTATCATGTTTTGTAGGATGCTGATGTATCAGCTAAAAAAGCTGAAGAGTCAAGGAAGCGTGCAGAGGATATTGCTGCAGGAGAAGTGCAAATGAATGGCCGGGAACTTTTCTTGCATGAGCCATGGGTGTTTGACAATACCCGTTATTGAGGTTGGTTGCATTACAACAGGGGCGGAGCCAGAAAATGTTCTTGGGTGGACACTAACATGTTTTATCCTAATCGATAAGAGTATAATTATACATTTATACTATTTATGATACTGAAAAATTCTATACACATGTTGAAAATAGAAAAGAGACTAATTATAGTCTTTCATTGAAAATGAGGTTTATTTAAAAAAAAAAAAAGACCTCAATATATATCCGCACTTATCTGGATATATGTTTGAAGTGTGTCCATTAATAGTTATTTACTACGAGTCTGTACCAATTAATATGAGAAGAAAAATATAGGGTGGTATACTTCAAAAATATAATAATAAATAGCAAGGCAAAAAATTTGAGGGGGGGCGTGGGCATGTGCTCACCTTGGTCCTTGAATGGCTCTGCCACTGTATTAGAAGAATGTCATTCAATACCAGTTTGGTACTTGCATAAACAGCAAGATTCATGTGTTCCAAGCACTGTGCATGGCCTAGCTTTATCATAGAATGTGATTTCCCCTCTTGATTCATGTGGTTTCAATGCAGGTTGGTACTTAGGCTGAAATTTTAGCTGCAGCAATGGCATCAGATGAAAGGGAAAAACGAATGAAACTTGTGGAAGTAATTCCAAAAATAATATGTTCCACATGGTCGATAAATCAATTTGTACTCTGTTTCTAGAGCTTGTTGTTTCTTTAATTGATCTGTATCATGATGGCTTTTGTCGTGTACTTGTGGAAACTGTTGAAACACAATTGCAAATATTACTGAACAGATTTTTGGTGAAGGGTTGATGAAGTTGTTAGATGCTGTCATGTTCCTGATGAAGGTTTTATGTTGGTTGCTACCGTAGTTATTTGGTCTTTTTGATTAAGAAATCCCCTGTTGTTTGAGCACTTGTTAAAGGTTTTGTGCCTCTTTTTTAAAGCTTACTCTGGCATTTTCAGTGATGCTGCTAGTGACTGAAATAGGAGTGTTCGTCAAATCTCCAATGAGCAGATGCCCCAACTGTCCTCTGCACGGGTGCAGAGTAGGATCTATCATGTTTCAATGTAATCCTAACATGCTTCTGCAGATACTGCACTTGGAAAAATATTTGATAATCCGCATGGTTGCCTAGTGGTGTAAAGTTAACTCTGGGACGAATCTGTCAGATTCAACTCTCCTTTCTGGCTTCTGAAATTAATCAGGATATGCTATTAGCGGGTGATTTTAGGTATCTTGGGTTTAATCTTTTAGATATGTTTCCAAGGAGGCCCTGCGGTTTCTGTCATATGTATGTCTGATGATCCCACCTTTTTCCAAAAAAAAAAAAAAATCGAAAGAAAAAGGAAAAAAAGGGGGGGGGGATCAAGCCATCTGTGCTGGTTGACACTGCCCATTACCCAACCAGAATTACTCAATACAATGAATAACTGTGCTACTGTTTCTTTCTACAAGAATGAATCAGTTTTATTCCATTGAAAATACAAAACTATGTAACTTTACAAATTACATTGCAGCCCAAATAATAAAAAACACAAAAAAATAAAAAATTCGAAGGTTTCTATATCTACATGATAGAGCAGGCATTTGGATTCTCATCACTGAACATAAGGGAATATTGTTCTTCAACTGGATTCAAATGTGCAATGGCAGGATCCTGTGTCTTTCTGACAAGGTTTGGAGGCGCCTTCTTGTCATAAACCTGTGCAACATAAGGATGAGCCACTAGATTGTATGGAACATAAGGCCATGGTTCAGCCTTTTTCCCAGTTGACTTTGCTGCCTTCAACACTTTTTTGGCATCAACATACCCAGTTACAGTGGCCTTTTGCTGCTTCAAGTCCACATCAACAGATTTCACTCCTGCTCCACCAAATATAAAACAACAGCAACATGAGTATATACTACTACTTTTTGATTGATGACCCAATCCTACATCATTTAGTGAAATTTTGTATTTTATATTTGATATTTTTTAACTTTGGACTTTTATTATTCAACGAGTTTCAAATCCGTATACATGTAGTTCAAAGCATAAAATACCATGCAATGTGGGTCTTAAGTGTTACAGATGACATCAAAGCCATTGCCCTTGACTTGATCAGTGACAACTTGCGCGGTGGGAGTCATTTGCCGTAAACCAAATCACCTATATTAGAATGAGTCTCAAACGAGAATATTTAGATCTAAAGTGGTGAATCTTGTGTGTTGTGTTTAAAAATCTTGAGCTAGAGACATCTGTTGTATAACACGTTTTAAAACTGAGTGGATGTCGTCCAAAACGAACAATATTGTACAATAACAGTGAGGAACATTACAATAACCATGCATAAAGCACCAAGAACTGAAGAGGTGAGAGAGAAGGAGCAAATAATACCTTTGAGTGAAGAGAGAGTTTTCTTGACTTTGAGCACACAACCTTCACAGTCCATCCTGATTTTGAGAGACACAGTGTTTAACTGCTTCCTTTTCTTACCCTTCTTGCCACTGCTGATTAATTCAGACAAGTACTCCATGGTCCCAGCAACTCCCATTTCTCTTCCTTGGTACTAACTTTAGGATATATTGATGTTTTGCTCACTTACCAACTACACTCAACGATTGGTTAAACTTGGAGATGGAAGTCTTCTTTCTTATCTCGACAGTGGATTGAAAAATAATGCAAGAAAAGGTTAAAGAGAAGAGAGGCTTATGGGTGATAATAACTTATAAGAGGATTTCTTAAGGTCCTGACGAGAGAGGCTTGTGGTTTGTTTTGGTAGTTGGATACAAATCAACATATACATATAGATACCAGGGCTGGTAAAGGCCAGGAAACTTCTCTTTAAGTTTAACCTGTCAGATTCCTTCCTTAGCTCCTAAAAGGCCCAAGGCCACATAGTTAAAGTCATCTCTCTTGATTCAGACACTTCTCTTTAATTCTACAAGAATTTATAAAATACCTAATAAAAAATTGACATGTGACATATATTTATAGTCTTTAGACAATATATGAAAAGCGGGTGTGATGTGAGCTGTTTGTGTTTGACACTAAATTGATTCGTTTATCACGGGTGCAAACTAGTCGTGTTAATATCAAGTTTGTATTGAAAACTAATCAATCTAAATGTATTAGGTTCATAGGTTTGAAGCGTGTTGTTAAAATTTGAATTTTAAGGTATGTGTGGGAAATAATCTTCAAAAGAGAATTTCATGCTTGGAGTACACGAAAGATGAAAGTAAACAGTGACCTTTATGAATTACAAAAATTAGAAATCGACCCTTCTAAAGTTTGAAGGAAAAGATTGTCATCAAAGGAAGTTCCGAGAGCTTTCTTCGGATTAACTGCCTTCAACATTGAAAGATATCCTAATGACACGTGGACAGACAACGATATCGGGCACCACGTGACAAATTTAGATTCAAATGGAGATGGAATCTTTGAAGGGTGTGGAAAAGAGGCGGTGGGCTGTGGAAAAGAGGCGAGAGAGAGAGAGCAGGTGAGAAGGGCGGCAGCTATCTAGGAGATTGAGTGCTTCAAGGCACCGTCTTTCTGAATCTAAATTTGGAATCTACTTGGTCTGAGCAACTTTCATGAAAGTAGTGATGGGCTTAAGTTAACCAATCAAAATTGAACAGAACCAACCCATCGGTTTCTATGTGGGTAACCACTCTTCAAATGGGATAAACAAATTAATCATAAATAGTTTAAAATTCTGAAAAAAAATAGCTTCGATTCATAATTTAGCCAAGCTACTCGGATTCGGCTAGGATAAGACTCAACTCGAGTTCGGCAAATTTTTAAACTTGTTTAAAAAGATGAGCCGACACGGCTAGAACTTGCAAAATTTAGCTTGTTTATGAGTAAAATAGTTCATACTCGATTCAAGTTTGGCTCGTTTTAAGTTAGACTCTGACTCGGCTTATTTTCTAAATGAATCGAGCTTGAACAATTTTTTAAGCTCATTTAAAAAAATAAGCTCGAGAGACTCGATTCAATTATTAACCCTAACTTCAGTCAATGAGTTAAAAAATTCAAAATAGGTAAAATAAGAGAAAATAAAGCTAATTTTTAGTCTTTAAAGAAAGCTACTTTTTAGTGATTAAGTTTTTAAGTACTAATTGACGCATACATACGTTCTACATGAATTATTCTTAACTACTGTTTTAGATTTTTTTGTAGTTAACAAAAAGTAACCATTTGTTAGGACAAGAAATTTATACCCATAACATTACAAGTAAATTAAAACATCTTACAATTAACATTTTTTAAAATTTGTACGTGCGTGCTTTATATAATATGGTTTGAAGGTGACTAAATTATCTATATAATAAAGTTGCTAGATTGCTTGTCTTGAACTTTTCGCGGCTCGGATCGTTTTGATTTGATTATCTTAATTTGACTTTTATTCTTTATACAACTCTAAGACTATCATTTTTTATATAAATCTCTCTCTCTCTATCATGCTATTATCTATTTTTTCCTGTGTTTTTTTTATTTACTCTCATTAAGTAGATGAAACTACATGTTATAAACTTATTTATTCCATGAAACTAATTCAAAGTTTTTATATATTTGACGGCATGTAAATAACACTTAATGTAAATAACACTTAATGTAAATAAAAAATAAACACTAAATAATATTCAACACCAAATGAACCTTAAATTGTAAATTAATATATAATTTTATCAAAATTTGATATTTAATTGTGTCTAATATATGTTCAACTTTGTTAAATTAAAATCAAATTAATTTTTATTGTTATCAAATTAATATTAAAATTTATTTAATCAATTTTTTGGATTACTAAATTATATCAATTTTTTACTAAATCAAAATTTATTTGATTTTATTAAATTTTTAATTTTGTACTAAATTTGGAGAAGGATAATTGTAAAAATAATAAATTTTTCTTAGAATGAAATTATCAATTTTCATTAGCAATATTGACAAAAGAGAGATAGAAAGGGTATCCATGCAATAAATTTCAAACCTCAGGGGGTTTCTATGTTATTTATAAAATATCAAGAGGTATTCGTATAATATTGTCAAAACTCAGGGATGCCCTTGATTTTTACCCTTTTTTTTAATTAAATATTAATTAATTATTTTTATCTCAAAATTTTGAATTATTATATTTCTAATAAAACATTTATTGGTTAGAAGGGTTTGTCGGTAATCAAAAAAGAAATGTGTGTTGGTGTACTTCTGTGTATATTTGTATATGCAGGATTGAACATTTAGTAATTAAATTTATAATTATATTTGTGTCATTTGGAGTTGAATGGTGAGAGTGGTGATATATTCATGAGTCTTATCCATGAGTAAGATTTGATTTTTTTTTTGTCGCTTAAAGATTGTGAATTTAATTATATTCTGTTAGTATATTTTTTTTGCTTGAGGTATTTATTGCATGAAAATGAGGTGGATTAAAAATATGATAGTTGAGTTTATAATTATGCTGTGTTATTAGATTGAGTGGTAGTAGAGGTGCTAAATTTGTGAGTCTTATAAATGAGCAAGATTTTATTTATTGTTAAAGATTGTAAATTTTAATTAGTTATGTTAGTATTATTTATTTTTCAAAGATATCTGTATATGTGGCGTTGTTTTGGGGAGTTTATATATTTTTATGATAGTTCCATTAATATGGAGGATATAGTTAACGATATATTTCGAGTAATTTTAAAAGAAGAATTGATATGAAAATTTTTAGGTTGTTCTTTTTGAATTTGGACAATTGTTTAAAAAAAATTGTTTGGTATATAGTGTCTTCAGACACAAGTAATGACTAGTATTTTTATATAGTTTCAGTGGTCGGAAGGTGAAATAAAAAAAATTAACAACTCAAGGTGAAGATAGACATAAAAACTTATAAGCAATTAAGAACCTATGAGATAAATATTTTATGAGTTGAAAAGGATTTGTAAGTCAAATGATCTAATATGAGTTCTAGATTTTGTGATTTTATATGATATCAAAGAAATATAGAAGTTAAAATCAAAAGATGGGTTAAGATATGATTAACTTTGTATAATTGGTTGAACATAACATGAAATCAAAAGTTTGTTTCTCAATTACTGATTTATAAGAGCATCTTCAACTATGACTCAAATTTAAATTAACATTTGACTAAAAAACTTGATTTGATATAAATGACTTCAATGGACAACCTCAAATTTAAAGAAGGAGAAACCCAAATTTAAATGAGAGCAAACCCAAATTTAAAAGGGAGTAAGGATGACCATTGGATCTTTAAAAGATGGTAAAATTTTACCATTAAAGATTTGAGTCTCCCTTTATTTGAGTAAAAAAAAAAAGTTTCCCTTAGTTTAGTATAAGTTTGAGTCAAGAGTTGGAGCAAGTTTTTTAGACTTTTTTTACTCAAATTTAAATTTGAGTAAGAGTTGGAAATGTCCTAAGTTGTATATATATATATATATTTGGCCTAAATTTTTTTACAGACCTTTCTTATACTAAAAGTAAAATTTTATATCTTGTACAATAATCCATAAAAATTGAACTACAAGAGACCCAAGTGAATGTCATGGACCATATCAAATTACTAGTCATTATCCGTATATAAAGGCACTATATAACACAAAAGAAAAATCGTAAGCAATTGCCAAGATTAAAAAAGATTGACTTGAAAACATTCATACCAATTTTTATTTTAAAATGACCGAAATATATTGTCGATCATATCCTCCATTTTAATGGAACTATTATAAAAATATACAAAAAACTTCTTAAACCAACATCATATATACTAACAAAAATTAATAAAGTTTATAATCTTTAAGCAATAAATAAAATTAATAAAATATTACTTATTTATAAGACTCGTGAATTTATCACCACGGTCACTATTCAACCTAATAACACAACATAATTATAAAATCAATCGCCAAATTTTCAATCCATCCCATATAATAAATATTTCAAGCAAAAACACACAAATACTAACAGAACATAATTAAATTCACAATCTTTAAGGAATAAATAAAATCAATCAATCTTGCTCATTTATAAAACTCATTAATTTATCGTCACTATCACCATTCAACCCCAATGATAACATAATTATAAATTCAATCATCAAATGTTCAATCCCCACATATAAATATACCCAAAACACAAACCCACACACATTTCTTTTTTTATTACCAACAAACCCTTGTAACTAACAACTACTTTTGTTAGATAAAATAGTAATAAATGATCATGTATTACTACAACTATAAATATCATGAATGAAACACATTAATACCATACCAAAACTATCGAACTCACCTAAAAAGTTGAATGAAAAATGTTAATACATTAGTTGTAATATGTACAAACAACCATCAATTTTTAATGAATCTAAGAATAAGAAATGCAAATAGAGAGATAGAGATATAATAGGATTGAATTCACGATGATATAGTAAACTAATCAATTGTTGCCTGAGATCAAAAGTTTAAAAACTGATACTAAATGTGTAAAATTCAAAAACTCAGTGTAGAGACACTACATGTGCAAATGCACATTTCAATAAATAATTTGTTTACTTTTTTAACACTTTCGAGACACTACTTAGTGTTTTTTGCTATGAAAACTTTGACAAATGCTCAAGATCTTGAAATTAAAGGTACAATGGATAACGTGGAAATACTATGTATTCCAAATTTATATTCCAAATGAATGGGGACCGTTAGATGAGTAGATCCCATCAACTTTTTTAAATGAGACTCACTGATCCAATGGTCCCCTTGTTTTGGGATACAAATTTAGATTGCAGATTTGGGATACATAGAACATCAATTCATGACCAAAAACTTTAATTGGAAAAAATGAAGAGATTCGTAATAGCACCTAGGCAGGTTCATCCTCTTGATAAGCTTTGCATATTAATCACCCATTTCTAATTTTTTTTCAAACCACTGGCGAGTATTCTTTCAGACAACCCAACAATTCCATAACAATTAGAAAATGAGGTGCTGCAAAATGAGAACAATAATAAAGAAGGAACTCTTTATTCAAGCTATACAATCAAGCCCAAATAAAAATAAATAAAAGTTACCCCAAAATGGATATCTTGCTTCTTGTACAACTACATTAATCTTTGCAAAAAATAAAAAGAATCAGAGGCTCTCCTCTTCACCGTCTTCCATCTCTATGTACCAAAAATAGTAGAATATAGAAAATAAGTGGGATCACTCATGTAAATTTGTACAAAAAATGACTACAAAAATTCATACCATTTTGCCTGGTACTTTCTTTCATCTCCTAATTGTAGAGATCTAAAACAAACAATAAATAATTTGAGTGATTCACATCAATTGAAATTGTCCATAAGTCATCCACTTTCGACCATGAAAATTCAAACTGCCACTCCACTTTGGCAGGAACTTGGACTTATGACGAAGAAATCCAGACTTATGAAAAATCAATCCAACCAATGACACTCATGAAAATCAATGTCGATTAATAGAAAATCAAAAACAAAATCTCATGAAAGATAAAAGAGGACCAGGCAACCTAAGAAACCAAAGTACCTAAAGGAGACAGTTGTGACTCGAGCTTTTATTTCTCGACTTTTTGGTATCTATCCATGACTTCAAAAGTCCTAAAACAAAGGGAGAGGTAAAATCAATGATGTATATAGAGGAAAACAATAATGCTAAACCTTAATTTGGAGAGAGAGATTGAAAAGAGGAGAGGGAGACAATGTTACTCGAGAGTGGCGACTGCTGGATGGCGGACATAGTCATCGATGATTACATTGGATGTAGTTGTAGTTGCCATAGAAGTCGCTAGGGGTTCAGTTCTTGGGCAAGTGGCAGAGTTGAAAGAGAGATTAACGTATGTGAGAGAGAAGGAGAGACGTGTGACAGATATGTGAGAGAGGTTCATATGAGATAGGGAGAGAGAGAAAGGGATAAGAAAAGGAGAGAGATAAAGAAAGGGTTTGCCAAATTCAAAAGCTTCTAGCATCCTATATTTTTTTAAAAAATATGGATGAGAGTTTTGGTTTAGGAGAGTCCATCATTAGTTAGGTGCTTCGCTGCCTGAGAGTAAGAGAGAGAGATATATAGATTAACCGAGAGAGGTGTGTGTGTTTGTGGTTGTGTGTATGTGTGAGAGAGAGAGAAGGAAAGGGTCTGTCAAATTTAAAAGTCAGCATCCAACATCTTCTATTTGGTTAGGAGAGTCCTCCTGCTGGGGAATGAGAGTATTGGTTAGGAGAGTCCTACTAAATTTTTAAAAAGTGATGGGCGGTAAAGAATTTCAAAGATTAATTAAAAAAGCCCCAATAATTAAAAAAAGAAATGTTGTTGAGCGGAAAAACAAAATTCATTACTCACTGTAGACCGTCGGATCAGTATTTATGAGATGATCTGAACCGTCTTTTATGTTGGGATTACGTTGTCTATTGAATGTGTTTATGTTTTGTCTCAAAACGATTTGGACCGCTTTTTGTCTCTAAAATTCAAATTCAGCTCTACTTTATTATATAAATATAATAAATAAAAGTAGGCAAATAGCATTATATTTTCCCTATCCTATTAAATTTCGCTGAGCTCGAGGGAGTAATTAACGCAAGCCTGGACACCCTATTGCAAAAACAAAAAAAAAAGGCTTGGACCCATAAATTCTACAAACAACAATAAAATT
>CM042184.1:46032544-46048205 GCA_023539305.1 Ilex asprella | reverse complement strand
ATATATATATATATATATATAATTTCAAAATTCAAATGATACACAAATATCAAAAAGAATTTTGAAAGTCTCACATTCAATTAAGTATGCATTATTTATAATAGAGGTGAAAGGGCTTTTATGACTTTTTTTTAGCACGTGTATTTTTGTCCCAATTATTTTAAAAAATGTACTTTTATCCTATTAAATTTTTTAGGAAGTACCAACCCCCCTAACCCCCAAATAAATACTAGTGTCCCTTGTAGAAAAAAAAATTAATTTAATGTAATATTGAACATATTGGTAGCATTGATAATCGATACAAATGAAATGACTTCTAGTATTACCAATAAACATAACTATAGAGGATTTATTAAAAGTAAAACATAAAAAGAAGAAAATGAGAAGCAAGAGTTTGATAATATTATCCAAATTATATTGAAATAAATCTTATATTAAATAAGACTCTAGTGCATTTATGCAATTTCATTTGAAAATTCAGAAATTTGTCATCAATTAATGAAAATAGATAGAAATAAATAATATTAAATTTAATTATTTTAACAATTCATTTTTTTCTTTTAAAAGAAAGAATATAAAAAGCTTAACTACGTGTAATATTAATGAAGTTTTATTAATATAATTTTCATATTAATAATGTTAGTATTGAGAGTCAAGTTTTCCAATTAAAAGTTTAACATCAATCTAATCTTGTTAATATGAGTTCGAAATTAAATAAGGTTAGTATTGTCTTGATATATTGTTTTAAGGTTAAAGTAGTCAATCAATTTTTTTTAATAGTATACTTTTATTATTAGTATGGATATATATATATATATGATATGTGGGCTTCGGGTGGGCTTTAAGCTTCGGGGCGAGCCAATTATGGGGCCTCTTTTTTTCAAGCCGTATAACGGGACTTGTGGATAACCCACCCCATGGACACCCCTAGGGTCAGACCATGAGGAATTTATCTCTCATGAATATTATAATTTTGACGTGGATGATCTGTCTTTGATTGAATTGGGTATGAGATTAGTTGAGGTGCGCGTAATCTAACTAGGACACTCTGACCGTTAAATTAAAAAAAAAATAATTAATTTATCATTTATATAGTTTTACCCTTGCAACAAAAATTCTAACAAAGTAGGTAGTAATATTATCGACCAGGTCAATAAAAAACTACCACGAATATAATGACACTAGTGCACTACCCTACCGGTCATTATTTTTTTTCATGGCAATAAAAAATTATTTAGTTGTACACCTACTCTTGAATATCTATTTTTTAATTTACATTATTAGTTAATTATGTTATTTGTAGATAACCTGAATTTGATCAATCTAATGTTCGTGTCATTTTTGAGATTGTATTATTTTGGATTCATGTTGTGTTTGCGACCGTGTCACCCTAGACACCCTTACGCTCAAAAAAACCTCAAAAGTCAAGTATGGGTGAGAGAACATGGATTAGAAGGGATTAGAAAGCACACGAAGATTTATAGTATTAAAAGGTGGATTACAGAATCATAATAGATTAAAAAATTTTAATTTAACCTAACATTACATTTGGTTGCAAAAATACTAAGTATTATATATAATCTTATTTATCCAAATAATATAGTAATACACTATATCCATACTTTGAGCTGATTATAGATGGTATTATAGTTTAGTTCAAACATATTAAGTTATAAATTTATTATTTTATCCACTAAATAAATAAAAACATTATAGAGAATTACACTCATACCCCAAAAGTTTGTCACTTAATCAATAAGACCTCATGACATTTGAAGTATTACACTTAGTCCTCCTGAAGTTTATAACACTTAGACCTCTATTTTAAATATATCCAATAATAAACTACATTCAAACTCCCTAAAGTTTGTAAACATATATTACTTAGACTTTTTAAGTTTAAAATATCATACTTAGACCAAAAATACTTCAATCAAAGATAGAATATCAAATATTTTAAATCTTACAATTAAAATTCATATTCTATTATATCATTATTGAAATAAAATAAAAAATTCAAATTTAACTTTTTTGTAAAAAATCGTAATTAGTATACAATTATATCGTCTATTGGAATTTAATTTGGTCGTTTAAACGACCAAATTAAAATACCAAACTATCAAAATTGAAGCTAAAAAATATTGTGTTTATTACAATTTGACCATTTGTTTAATTTTTTTAGTTTTATTCTAATAGATATTATAATTGTATACTAACAAAGTTTTTTTAAATGGATTTTTATTTTTGATTTTATTTAAATAAATGACATAATTGAACATGAATTTTGGTTGTAAAATTCATGTTCTATTAAGAGTGACTTAAACCCCTTGTTTGATTTTTTTGTTTTATTCCAATAGATACTATAGTTATATACTAATTACAATTTTTTAAGAAAAATTTGAATTTTTATTTTTGATTTTATTTCAATAAATGATATAATAGAACATGAATTTTAGTTGTAAAATTTAAAATATTTGATATTCTATATTTGAATGAAGTATTTTTTGTCTTAGTATAACATTTTAAATTTAAGAAGTCTAAGTATTATATGCGTATAAATTTCAAGGCGGCCTAGGTGTAATTTATTAACGGATATATTTACAGTAGGGGTCTAAGTGTTATACGCGTACAAACTTTAGGTGGTCTGTGTATAATATTTCATATGTCAAAAGAGTCTAAATAATTAAGTGATAAACTTTAAAGGATCTGAATGTAATTCTCTCAAAACATTGAATAACTAGACAATATAGAGTATAATACATGCGAACATGACAAAAACAAACTTGCTAAACAATAATATTATTTAAATCTAAAATACTGACCTAATTTATTGACTTAATCTATTACAAATATTAAATTAGTAGTGGGTCTCAACCAATACCGAGAACTAAGATCAACTTTATGACCACTATTGATTAGGTCAGGATTGTCGACAATCTTTAATTTGGTATTGCATGTGGAAAATGCATTTCCATCCAACTAGTAATTGCAGCTGAAAACTATTTTGAGTTCAGCTAAGTAGTCTTGTGATCCCATGTTCTGGCTTTGTTTCCGGCAGAAGTTGCCATTGGCTTGCCGGAGGAATAGATTTTCTTGAACATCCAGGAGAAACAGCCACCGGAAATCCTCTCTTCGCCGGCAATCACTTCTTTCTCTTCTCTTTCCTTTTCCATTTCCAACGCCATCTTCTCCTTGTGGAGTTTCCGCATCACATAAACTTCCGCAATACTAGGTCCAACTGATGCCATGGGTTGAAATTGTGGGTGCACGAGCTTTCTATCACTGTAGATGAATTTGAGTGTCAATGGTTCACAACCCTAGAATAATTGTTTCTGTGACACAAACCCGTGATACCCAAATATCAATGTAGACTGTAGAGACCTTTCTCTTCAGACCTTACTTGTTTGATGCTTGTATAACGGTTTGTCTTGAAAGGGTTATTTATAGTATATGTACAAGTTTGACTGCTTGGGGAGCAAGGAAGCTGAGTGATACCCTTTTGACTGTTTTATTTTTTTGACATCTCAGCTCTCCTAGTAGATCACTGTATTACTATTCCTGCTCATGTACCAGATTATTGTTGGACTTTGTGTCATGGGCGGCAGGGTGAGGGTGGGCATTGACTCATCCTCAATTATTTTTTTTTAAATATTATATGACTACTTATATTTATATATTCTAAAAATTACACATATATTTTTTATTTATACCCACCTTATAATTGTCTTATTTTAATTGTTTAGTCTTTTTATTGTATTAAAACTTTCTCCAGATGACCTTAATGTTATTATTTTTGAATTTTTGCAAGAGAAAGTTCTTGCAATTGACCTTCATTTGACTTTTATTTTGTTTAGTAGAAATCTTCGGTATTTCTATTCAAGTATCGATTATAGTATTTATTATGTGTCAATCAATTTTTAATTTTTTTTTATTATGTTTAGCTCTTAAATTTTAACATAGTAGTTTTACTATTCTAATATCTCAATGATAATATTTGGAACATCGTTTATTGAATAAATTTAATTAATTTTTAATGAATAACAAATAGTTTTTTAATAACAGAAATGACAATTAGTCCAATTTTTTTTACAATAGTGATAATTAGCTATTTTTTATACATATAAAATATACATTATTTTTTGAACTTTTTTTTAATGTTAAATGAACTTTATGTATCAAATATGATATAATAAATATAAATATATTATAGTGTGATTAGTTAGAATAGAAAAAATTAGAGTGGGTACCGTTTGGTAACGTTTCCGTTTTTCGTTTTTGAAAAACGGAAATAAAAAACGATTTTTTTTTGTTTTTGAAAATCGCCCCTCGTTTATCAAACGATGACAAAAACGAAAAACATAAACAGTTACCAAACGAGTTTTTTTTTCTTGTTTTCTCTAAATATCAAAATAAAAACGAAAAACGTAAAATTTAAACGTTATCAAACGGGATCTAAGGCCCAATGTCCTATGTAAAACCGCCCCTCCACACAAATGATAAATCTGTGGGCGATGGCCCCAAGGTCCAGCATTAGTCAATAGTCACCTGTCCGACTAATGCTGGACTTTTTGGCTGTTTTATGATTGCAAAGAATTTCAAGATTTGAAAAAACAAAGTAAGTGGTCCATTTCATTATCAAGTGGGATTAGGAAGCTTTTGTTGGCTTTCGCAGTATTGCTTGGGGACCAAGTTAGGTTGACTAGGGTCCTTGGAGATGAACCCTTAAAATATCCTTAGATTTGCAATTTTCTTGGGAGGCAAGGATGAAATTTGATAATTTTGATTTTGCCAAGCAATTTTATAACAATTCACTTGTGGAATTTGACACTCGCTCCACGTGATTGGAGAGTTTCATTCTCTATTATATGATAATACTTAATTTTTGTAGTGTCGTGAATTTCACTTTGGATGTGAGCTTATGTTACATTTGTGTATCAACTCTTAGGGTAAGATTATCGTATTTTGAAAGGTATTGCATATAGTATAGAAGTTACAACGAAGTAAGAGGTGAGGTTGACACACAATCAAGCTCAATTGATTCAAGAGTGAACTAATTTAAATAACCAGAATAAACACAAATTGAAATTGAAGATTAAAATCAACAAGCATTAGATCAGTTGGTGAGGGACTGTTCTAGCTTAACCAAGGTCTCAAATTCGAGTCTTGGGAACTCAGCTGCGCTCGGTAGGGAGAACTTTGCCGCTCTTATGGTCCTACCCGGCTTGAATCCGGATTAGTTGGAGCCCAAAATGGCTTTTGGATACCAAATGATCTGACCAAAAAAAAAATTGAAGATTAAATCCGAGAGGCCATCCGGAGCTTGAATTCAATTGCGCTAATGGAAAATTATTTGACAAAATCTTAAGGGGTAGTTCAAGTGGTAATATGGACGAAATGTAAATTTAAATCTTGTTAGTCTCTTGAACCAAATCATGAAAGATTTATTTTTTATAAATATCCTAATACTGATGTGAATGACCAGCCTTTGATAAGACAGAATAATAGATTAGTTGAAATACACATAAGATAGTTTGGACAACCATAATTGCTAAACCAAAAAAAAAAATATTAATAATAATAATTTGGCATTGCATTCTATTTAAGGATACTCATAGCATTTAATGAGCAAATAATAATAATTAGACATTGCTTTCTATTTAAGGATACTCATAGTATTTAATTATGCTCATCGTAATAAAAGTAAGTAAATTTATGAGTCTCTCGATCCACCTCATCACTTTTACAGAAAATAAATTCTAGTGTCCCTTGTAGAAAAAAAAATAGAGATTTCTTCAAAAGAATGCTCTGTCGACAAAAAATAAATAATTTAAAGAGAGATTGTTCCCGTCAACCCACAAAAAATGGATAATTGGTTAAAAAAGCTACAATGAGGAACAGAGTAACACCTATTTAAACCTAAAAATTTAACCTAATTTATTGATATATCAATATTTAATCCAAATGTATAATAAATGAAGTCAATACAAATATAATTTAATTTTCCGACTTAATAATGTGATTTTATTAGAACCATTGAATCAACACTAAATTCTAATGTTTAATAAGACCAACAGACTGCACATTTTGTATGAATAAGCAAATCTGGATTGTATGAAAATCTTTATTTTTCCTGCTCTTTCCACCACCACCTTGCTAAACAAACATATAAAAAAGTAGTTTTTTTTCCCCACTTTCCTTCATTTTCTAGCGTAACAAACAAACCCTAAGAACCGCCATTTTCCTTTGAACATAAGAATCACCATGACTGATGAAGAAAAATCAAGAACAAATTGATACATTGGTTGTGTCAGTCTGGGATATAACCCTTGTTTCCTTTGTTCCTCTCTTTTCAGAATAAAACGCTTAGCTTTTCAGCAAAAGAAAAAAGCAATAAAATTTAGAACATTTCATGGACTGATCTTGAGCATAACTTGTGAATCCACAGAAAGCCATCCGAATTCAGCCTATAGAGCTTCCATAAATGGGAGAAATATGAAAGCTGAAAACAGCAATTCCTTTGGTATTAAACTCAAAATCATAAACGCCAATTGCTCACGGGTTTTTGCATAACAAATGTATACAGATGTATATCGTAACAGGGGAATGGAAACTATTGCTAGTAGTTCAATCCCCAATCATAAGGTTGGTATACCACTTTCAACTGAGTGTTGGCTAGCAACTCCAGAAAAGCCTGAGACTCCTCTGGCTCCAGGTAATTTGCTGCATGCTTCAGTACCTCAAGCTCATTCTTACCAAAATCTGCACTGTACCTGAGCAGCCATGACAGAGAAAGGATTAGCTTGAAAGAGAGAGCAACAGACGTGAAAGTACGAACTAAATGTATTGAAGTTCCAAAAAAAATTCAAGGCCTCAACAAATGGGCAATAGGTTTGTCACCTCTGGGTTATCCCCAATACCAAACCGTTAATGAATTATTAACAGAACACAAGACAGACTATAATTCCTGGTTTCTTTCATTTCCATACCATTCATCATCAGGACTTTTAGAAGTTTAACCTAGTTAAAAGCACAGCACTCAAGTTTCACTTTTCAGCATTGATCTCATTTTTTTGTCACTAAATGCCCTGCAAACACGGTTTACCCTTTTGAAGAGAGAATTAGGTAGTTAAATAGGGCTAAAAAAGAGGTGGTAATTTAGGAAGAAATCAAGAGTAATATCGACATTTCATCAGTAGAGGTGGTTGAGTGGAGTTTTATGGGGTAGTTATTTGGAAAGAAATAAAAGGTATTATAAACATTTTAGGAGTGGGCACCAAACCCCCTCCTTCCCCTTTATTAGCAGTACAGATTCTAGCCAACTTTTATTTACTTTATAAAGCTTATAATGTTCAAATGGAAGTCAGAATCATGCTTGGATGTGTACATTTATTTACACGTCGTGTTTGTGTGAGTATGCACAGGGGCATGTGTGCCTGCACTTGTGCAGAATGGTGGGTAGGGTTCTTTTTGGAGGGGGTAAACATGCAAGAGTAGTAGAAACCACGCATACACATACTCAAAGACAAACCAAAAGGAAACCCTTCTAGAACTCAGTACTTTCTGATAGAGATCAAAAAGGGATTGGATGAGCTTAAATTGAAGAATTGAATTTTATTATTTGTTTTAGTATTATTTTATTAGTTAAGGAATATTTGTTTGGTTAGGAGTATTAGTTAGAGTTTAACTAGGAAATTATTATAGAGTTTTAGTTGGATAAGAATTTGAAAGAGTGATTATGAATAAGAATTGAGTATTCTCTGCGGAGATTTATGTGTTTCTTCACCAATTCCTTGCGAGGATGAGGTAAACCCCTTTCACCCATCTTATTTCTTTTTCTCTTTCTATTCTGCGATTTCCAGACCTACCCCGATTTACATCACTTTCTCTTGGACAAAAGAATTCAAAAATATGAATTAGAGACCATCTACAAGAAAAACAACTTACCATTTCAGTGTCTTATTGACTGATGCAACCTTGGCAGTTAAATCAATAATGAGTCCCCCACTTCTTAGAAAATTACAAGCAGCCTCCACCAACTCTTTATCAATGTTCCCAGGTGAGTAGCATCGAAGTGCAGGCCCAGATCGGTTACCACTAACCAGTGCGAAGTGAACAAGAGGCTCCGGGTAAGGAAGAGCCACCTAATCATTGAGAGAGAGAGTGAATGAACAACCAATCAAGACAGAGCACTTAGACACTATAATGCAAAGCTGGATGTAAGAAAAATTCTATACAACCCTACCCTTCGCATGGCAAGAACCACTAAGTACAAGCTTTCGACAACAAAAAAAAGTTATCTGCTTTGAAATTGGTCTATGTCATGGCATAACTTGTATAAGAAAAATTTTGAACCTTCAAAAGTTCAGCATGATATTTGAGGCAAAGGTCAGGTCACATTTGGTAAATGGGTAGACAATAACAAATGCTAAGTGATTTTCATGAGATATTTTTTTGAGGGACACTTAAAATGTCACATTATAAATATAAACAAGCTTAGTTATTCGTGATTTGATACAATATACCAAATTTTTCCTGGACCTTGGTATAGGCGGAAGCAGGTACAATATTTTTTATACAATATATCAGCAGTAACTTGCAGTTTCAAACATCATCATTTTTCATCAGGCACACCAACAATCAGTGTTATATTTTAAATTTCCAGACCTATCCCAGAGCAGGCTTTCAAAGTTTCAATCACTTTATTCATCACCACAACAGCCATGGACAGTCACAGAGTTGTCAATAGCATCCTATGAAAAATGACAAAAACAACTATAATAAAGACATGTAGTCGGAGTATCTTACCTTAAAACGTTTGTCTTTGACACCAAATGGCTTAATTAGGTTGTATGGTGGCCTCTGATTGCCTCTTAGAATGCCATTGTGAATAGCTGAAAGTGAATATGGACACCCACCAATAACATATTTGAAGTCTCCTAGTAATTTCCTTCGCTCCAAGGCTCCAGCAGGATGACCCCAAACCAATATTGCATGAATAGCCATCATATTGTGGAGATTTATAAAGAAACAAAGCTTCTCCTCCCTGGGCATATCCTGGACATCAACTCTTTGTAGCTCTTCAACTATCCTCAAGTACCTAGAATAAGAATTCTCAAGTCAATGCCAAACAAGAGAATGTATGTTCATTAAGTACTGCAGCATATTTATCCATACAACTAACGGAAATAAACAAACCTTGCAAATTCCTCACTCCCATGGATACTTCTGTAGTCAACATGCTTTCCATCTTCAGATATGTAGGCTTCAAAAATTGCGTAAGATAAAAATCTCAGCCTTGATGAAATTTCTATTATAGGTTTTGGCTTCATTTCAGTTATACCCCTTGAGATGTTTTGACATTGGGACATAATAGGATCATGATCCACGAAGCGATACAAGTGATTACCATCTTCGAATATGTTCTCACTAGGATACATAAAGTATCAAAAAGAACAGGCAAAAATATTTCAGTCAGATAAGCAAAAGGAGAAAGCAAGGCTAACAGAGAGCAGGGGAGGTGTATATCATAATTTAGACAAAGGAAGAGAAGATAATGCCAAGGTACTCACTCAAGAACATGATGGAAGAAGTGCTTGCTTGCAAGTTTTCGACCAAATTCAATAGCCTAATTCATAAGACAAGAACAGTAAGAAAAATATTAACAAAATGATCAAGATGAAAATGCTTCAAGTCTCAATCCTTAGTTGTAGGCCGGCATAGTCAGGCTGGCATTTCAAAACATGACAAAATATTGTTCAATGTTAGATCTTCCAAAAATAAACATGAACTAGAAAATTTTAAGACCTAAATAAAAGGGAACGAATTGTGAGCATGGTTCAAAGATTTGTCCAATGTCCAAGCCATATCCGACTTGGCACTTTCCAATTTGCCTCCCATGTAAATCACAAGTCTCACTCAGCTTGTGATTGGGGCGAAAAAGTCTCAATCGACTCGGTTGAGTCGTCCAAGCTATCGTCATTGACTCGCAACATATCACACGCTAACATCTTCAACGACTGGAAATAATATGAATCTCTTGCCATGTCTAACTTCTTATTCTATCTATTATTTTGTGTCGCCTGACACTATTCCACAACATCACATTCGATGCGTCTCAACGCCTTCGAGACGATAGCTGATACCTACACCTTGAACCGAGATTGTGAGCCGAGGTGCAAAAACAAGAGCTTGGCATTCACCATGTGCCTATTAGTCATGTTGTTCTATTTAGAAAAATCATTAGCAACTATTTGGAGATATGCGGATTTTATTGTGAATGGGAAGCATGGAAGATAGGATAAGAAATAAGATTTAAAAATTTGATACAAAATATTTTACGAAGAAAATTTAGGCACCATGACAGATAGTCAGAACAAGACTTTGTTGAGTTAAACATCTCTCTTTTATCAAATCTCAAATAAAACAATCAAACAAAGTAAGAATTGCATCAGATATATAGAAGTTTACATTAACAAAAAAGTCCCATGTTCCGATAACACAAACCAATCCACGGAAACTTATTGGGCCATAAGGATGAAAAGGACATAATTTCATAAACAGGTGGAATAACTATAGCAAGGCCCTGCACAGCAAACACAAGGTAACGTTCAACTAGGGCTAATTACAAAAAAACACCACGTACTTGGGGGCAGTTGCATTAACCTCCCTTAGCTTCAAACATTCGCAGTAAACCACCCTAAACTTCAAATCAATGTGCAAACCATAACCGAGCAAACTATTATTAGAAAAAGTCCAAAATAACCACCACCCTTGTATTTTCAAAGTCCTACCATCCTTCATCTTTCACATTTTTCTTTGTATGGACCACCCCAACCAATCCCCTCTATAAGTCTCTCTCGTCAATTAATTAGTGCCAACAGCACACCCATCATCTTTATCTAGAAATTGTAGTAGAATTCTCCCTTCTCTGCGTGTAGCTACACATCCAAGTCTAACACCACCCACCTGCCAAGGACAAGAACAAGCTCAGCAAACAAACCAAGAGGACAAACAAGCCATGACCAGTGATCATCACTAGACCCACAACCTCCATCCTACCTGACCCCATCACCAGCGTCCCCTCTACCACCATTGAAACCATGCGTGCCATCGAATCCCAATCTCACCACTTACCCCAAACCCACGACACCCTAATATATTGTAATCTCGTCCACACAACCAAAATCCTGCCTCCAACAAAGCCCACCACCTATAACCATTGTCCCCCCACCAGATCAAAGAAAGAAAGAAGTAGATAGATAGAGAGATAAACTGATAAACCCAATAGAATAGAAAGGGATTTACGAAACTTCTGTTGATTCTCAAAATTGAAGAAGAACCCATTAGATTGTGGAGAACATCTACATCTCCACCATTAAACTAAAGGAAAAATTAAACCTAGATTTGTGTCTCCTTAAAATTGAAGCTTGATGATGCAGGAGCATCCTTGGTGTAGAACATCATCCTCCACACTAATGTGAGTCCACCCCAATTGACTGGAACCTGGATTATCAGATAAATGAATTGATTCTGCCTCTTCCACAAGTCGTGACTTTTGGGCCAAGAGGTGGGTCTTCCAGTGTTACATGGCAATCTTGGATTAGAAAAAGAAGTCTCGACTTCGAGACTCTTCCAATGTGGATGTATAGGATGCAGGAGCATCCTACTTGCAGAGCATCATTCTCCGCATTAATGTGGGTCCATCCCGATTGACTGGAACCTAGGCTATGAGACAAAGAAATTGATTCCACTTCTCCCACAAGTCACGACTTTTGGATCAGGTGGTGGGCCTACCTGCATCACTTGATCTCAATCTCCAACCAAACAAACACAATTCTCTTGCCACTATCATACTAAGGAAAAATTGAGGAAAGGAATAATGTAGCTGTTGATGTTGTGGAAGATAAGGTCAATGATACCCCTCTTCGATTCAATGAAAGAGATAGGTAGAAGAGAGACATAGATGATCAATATTAAATCATTATCAAGGAGGATGAGTTGCAAGGACAATCGGTGAGTAGTCGAAGGGGGCATGTGGAGGAACTATCGCCCGCGATGACTTAGTTTTTTCCATGGGTTGAGAGCGATCCAAAAAGCATATTTGTTTTTACCAATTTTCATTTGTCTTCCCCACCACTTTCTTTTGGGTAAATTTTGTATAACGGTAACATTGTGATTTTGTCATTATTTTAATATGAAGAACTGCTCTATTCTAACTACCCATGCCTCATCTAGCGATTGTGAAGCACATACTACCAAATGAGATGGATCCTGTTACATTTGCACCTTGTTTTCAAGTCTTAGGTGGTTTAGTGCAAAAATTAAATGGATAACAAGGTGGTTTGCAATTGCCTTAAGTACAAGGAGGTTTATTGAAATTACCCTTCTCAAATACAAGACATATTTCACCAATTCCATACATCTTCTCAAATGGAAAAAAAAAATTACTTAAAATCTAGTTGTAAAATGACAAATGTTACAGTTGATATCCAAACTGTGGAAATTATTCTATTCTACAAATCATTTATGCATATTATGTCACTTCCAAAGTAATCAAAATTTGAACCAAGTCAATAAAAAAAGTTGTGTCAAATACAAGACATGTTTACAATATTTGTTTTCAACCATGTTTTAGAACATAGAAGGCAGACACTCCAAATAGGATTCAATTTGTGTAGTCTGAACAAAGCTTGCCAAACCTAAGAAATGCCAAAAACAATTGCAAGCTAATTGACATATTGTCTCTAAGTATAGATTTGAGTAAAAGAGTAAAATTAATTTATCTAAGCTTGAAAATGATCCAGCAACTAACCTCTTCCCTTTCCAAGTACTGATCTTCCGACAAGAAATCCACAGCTTCTGAACCTAGAAAACAGTTTGTGAACCTGCGCATTTTGTAAAATCGGTCCTTAACAGCAATAGATTCTCTCATTTTCCGAACAATAACAGCTAGCTCATCTATAGCCCCACTACTGGACACATCATCTTCTCCAGAAAGTGGTGGTAGAGGAGCCTCAAATGATGGCCCTTCCGTCATTACAAACTCAATCTTCTCATCAAGCTTGCCAGACCCATCCAATTCCTTCAGTTCTGTCAACCCTCCTATGAGGACTTCATTAAAGAACACTCTGGGTACAGCAGAAGACCCACTGATCTTCTCTAACTCCAGCTTCCTGCTAGGGTACACATCAATGTTGATTTCAACATATCTCAGCCTCTTCCTAATTAGAAATATCCTTGCCTCTTTGCAGTCCTGGCATCCTAACCGCGTATACAATATAATTCTTCCTTTCATGGCTATGAGCAGTGCTGATTCATTGATGACATCCTTCCTCTGTTCAGCTTTGTTTTCTGCATTAGCATCACGTGAAATCCCGATTAAACTAAGGGGATTCCACCCAGATCTGTCTACTGTTTTATGAGAGACTTCTTGGGCCTCACTTTCTTTGGAAGAATCCACAACCTCCTTAATGTTGCTATTGTTGTTATTGTTGTTATCTTCATCATCAGGAATGACCTGTCCATCATCACTTTTCCCAGAAAGGCGACGCAGAACACTAGAAACCGCCACAGCACTCTTTTCCCTTACAAAGTTTTTAAGGGCTACTGCTTTCTCAGGCCAAGCATATCCCTGTGTCTCTGAGTCAAGATCCAAAGAACGGGCAGATGAACTCCTGTTACCCTCCATCCCAGAAACCTCCGTTCCATCAAATACAGGCTCGGCCTCCTCCTCCTCATACAGAATTTCCTCAAGATTCTTGTTTGTTACTCTAACATTTTCCGACTCCAACCCTGCACTCTCACCCATCTTATTATTAAAGTCATCTAGAGCCTTTTCACAATCTACTTCAGGACTTCCCTCCCTGATGCTCAGCGATTTTACTTCCATAAGTGGTTCCACATCATCTTGTCTCTGAACATCAAGTTTCTTTCTCTCCAGATTCTCAGCAGATGAAGTATTAACTGTATTTTTCTCGGAAGAATCTTCCTTTTCCTGATCATTTTTCTGCGAATCAGGTGTATCTCCTTCCTTTTCTGCAGTTGAAGAATTCACTAAGTTCTTCTCAGAAACATTTTCCTTGTCCTGGTGTTCTTTCTGAACCTCGTGTAAATGCCCCTCCTTTTCCGTAGATGAAGAATTCAGTGTTGCATTCTCAGTTAAATTGTCTTTTTCCATAATGCCAATGATGTATCAAACTCAGATGGCCCTCAACAAAATGTAGAGGTTTGTGATGATAATATAAGGAGTTAATTGCAGTATCCTGCAACAAAATTTACAAAATAACTTTATTATGTCTAAATTTATTGAAAACTACATGTGAAAATTAGCATTGAATTGCCAATGTATGGAATTCCTTCATAACCCCAAGGTTATGTCTAAATTTACAAGGTTCTGTTGTTTATAATATTAGAAGGTAGCAAAAGTTCATACAGTTCTAAAAGCAGGGACAACAGACCGAAAGTAGACTATCCTGAATTAATTACAGACTTCCAACTCCATCAAATGTTTCAGTAATTCAAAAATACCAAAGCCCCTTATGATCCCTAAGAATCAAGAGATGTATTTTTCTATCAAATCCTTGTATAATGCCTACTATACATTATTGTAAACAAAAAATGGCAAACAGAATTGAAACAGCATAAAATAGCTCATTTGTAACCCATGCCTTGCTTCAAAATCTAATTTACTGGTCAACTTTCTAAACAGGAAGCCCGGCAGAATTTATCCTCTTTTATTTAAAACACCACCCATAACGGCCTATGGTGATTGAATTGGTTCTTTCTAGTAAAATACTGTTATAGCTCTTGCTACTTATTATGATTCCAGTGAAGGAATTAGAGCATGTAAACCATTGCCTCTAAATGGGAGATGGTTCCGGCAAATGCACACTAAGTGCCTGAACTTTAATCGATGAAAAAGGCCACGAATCTTAAAAAACACAAAATGACCTCACTGAATTGAGGTGTTAACAGGGATATGTATCAACAATGTTGCCTAGTTCATTAGCCACAAAGCCTACACCCCATATCCTCAAATCAAGCAACCAAAACAGATTGATGAGTACCATCATACCCAATTCAAAAACAGTACATCAACACATAATTGCACGACCATAGTTAAAAACAACTATTTCAGAATGAAGAAAGTCGATGATAAACACCGATTACAGGAACACAAAATGCTATTCAAATATTTGAATCAATTCAATCTCAACCCAGGCAAAAAATTCCACAATTAGATACATAAAAATTAATCACACATTAAAAGGGGGTTTCTGCAATTCACGTAGCGAGTAGAAACCTCGCAAAGCAGCAGAGATATATATATATATATCGATGGTATTAGGGACGAAATGGATGGTGAAACTTACAGATCTGAGTAAGATTGTTTAGACAGAAGAAGCTGATGAAGGCAATGGAGAGAGAGAGATCTATAGTAGGAGAGAAGAGAGAGAATGGTATTGAATTGAATTTGGAGTGATTCAGAACTTTGAATTGAAACCGTCGTAAGTTTTGGGCTCGTTCTTGTCAAAGGAGGGGGAAATTGAGACCAACGCGAGAAGCGGGAATTGTCTGGTGTCGTTGCCTTTCAACGAAACCCTCCCCTACTTTTATATTTACGAAACAACCCCAAGTTTGGGCAAGGAATTGGTAGTTTGTT
>CM042184.1:46009458-46020325 GCA_023539305.1 Ilex asprella | reverse complement strand
CGACTCAGCAGATAAAAAGTAGAAAAAAATATATATATATATATTAATAAAAATTAGGTCACTACTTGATAAATTATGATAAAAAATTAATATTTTATTTTTATAATATTATTTAAATGTATTAATCATGTCAATTTCGTATTAGACATCAACTCGATCCATTTATTATTCGTGTTAACGGGTCGCCTCATATACGGATTCGTGTCTAAAAATTATCAACCTTAATGCACTAATTTTGTGTCGAGTTCGAGTCATATTTTCATGTTGTGTCGTAAATTATCACTCATATTAACAACTCCATTATAATAATGCTACATTATTTATTCTATGATTTTGGTCAGCGTAGTATTACTCAAAACAATAAGGGATGTCATTGTAATTTATCTTTGAAGAGAAAGCATCCTTCAATCGTAAGGAAACTCAAACGCGTCCCATCCGTTTATAGAGGAGCAGGTGAGTCTTGTGCGTATAGTTCTGTGTATATAATCTCTAATTACCACCTCATAATCTCTGTCTCTCTCCTCATCGTTGTCTTCGTAACCTCGCCTTACCTTTTCCGAAACTCCTTTTTCCCCTTCATATTTAAGCAAGAAAATATCAGGATTTTTTATAATTAGTTGTAGCAGGAGTGGTGATCTGATCTGAGGGTTTTGAGTGGTTGGTTGATTTTGATTATGGATTCATTCTTCAACAAGGGCGGTTTCAAAGCTACCAAATGGTAAGAAATCTATCTCGCGACGATGAATTTTTCTTTCCTATCTTGGGCTAAGGTGTTTTTTTTTTTTAATTATTGTGTACTATGTTTGGGTGCTGTCAAAGTGTACGAAACACAATATAATCGATAATTTATAGATCGTTTGGGAAAAATTTATGCTCAACCATGCCCAATTGAACTACTTAATTGGGCGCGTTTAGAAAGCCTAGTTTAGTAAGAGATCGGAATAACATGGATAATTACACTGTAGTTTCAATTTCTTTTTCTGGTTTTCTATTAAGCTTCAGTGATTGTATTCAATCCACGGCATATCTTGAATTTAGTTGTTGACATGAGTATATATGTGCACTCATTTGTGGTAAAAAAATGCAGCAAAACCCTACTGAAATTGACAATTCCGCGTATAAAGCTGCTGAGGAACAGGAGAGAGATTCAGATAAAGCAGATGCGTCGAGAAATTGCCAAGCTCCTTGAGACTGGGCAAGAAGCCACAGCTCGCATTCGGGTAGATTCAACAGAAGCCAATTTTTTTGTATACCCAAATTTGAGAGGATATAAAATATTTGTCTTTACACTTGGCTATGCTTGAATTTTGGTACTTATCTTGCTTTGATATCTCTTGTGTAGGTAGAGCATATTATAAGAGAGGAGAAAATGATGGCAGCCCAAGAGATCATTGAGCTGTTCTGTGAGCTTATTGTGGTCCGCCTTCCAATTATTGAAGCACAAAGGTATACCTTTCAGTGATATTCCTTGCTCTAGCCAGGGGTGGAGCTAGAAAATCGTTCTTGGGTGGACAGTTTAACAAGTTTTAGTTTTATATACTACTCAATAAATGTGAGATGATAAATTTATATCTATTACATTATATTGATTACTTACAAATTCAATAATTACTGAAGGGCTAAAAAAAACTAATTGTGACTTTTACAAAAAAATGTTTAATATAACCATTTAAAATTGACCCTAATTACTTTTTGTACTTTGAAAATGAAAATTTTGCATAACTTTATGGTTAATGTTTTGATGATCATAAGGGAACCATTCCTTAATGCTCACCTAGTTCTGATCTCGCTTGCTTTTTTCCGCTTTCCTTGCTTTATTGTCTCTCTTCGTCTGTATGATTTATGGCTTTTATCTCAACCCCGCAATCTTTTGAAAGCACTATAATATCTCCTCAAAAAGGTGAAACTTGACTTAGAAAAAGAACCTACAAGGGTGTCAAACCCTCCGTTTTCTCGCTTGTTCACTTATTCCACTTGCACAAACCGGCACTAGCTCCATAACCAGAACTAGAACATGTGTGTCCTCTTTCCCTTGCTCTAGGTCCAATCCCTTAAAGTAGTGACCTTCCGATCAATATAAAGGTAGATGGTCGGATATATATTTCCCTATCTACAAAATATGTCATCAGTCATTCATTTATCATCAATTCAGATACACAACTGAGGCTTCAGAATCTTCGTAGCTGCTTCTGTAATTTTAAGCTGTGATCCTGGTTTTTATTTAGTGACAAAATAAACCCACAGTTTTTTTGAAAGTTACCAAATGACTCCAATATGTCCAGAAGTTATCTGGATATGTTTGTAATGTGTCCAATGCATCACAAATTGTTAGTCTCTATCCTAATTGATATAAGAAAAATAATAGGGTGGGCTTAATTAAATATACTCAATAATTGCTTAATTTTACTTAATTGAGGATGGGCATGTGCCACCCTTGGTCCTCACTTGGCTCTACCAGTGGCTCGAGCTTGCATGTGTCTGGGTAATTATTTTTGAGAAGGATGTCAGTAACTCTTAGAGCATCCGACTGGTCTTTCTTGGTATCTGACTCAGCCCGCATGAGCCAGGCACTAGGCAAGCCCGCGCCGATGTATGTGGCCTTAGGGGAGGACAACCTCCAATCTTTTGAAGTAGGCTTTTCTGAAATATATACTTTTTTGCTTGTTTTCAGGGTTCATGCTTTTGCTTATGTTGAAATATATCTATTTATTGATAAATTGGGACAAAGTTAAAACTGATTCAACAAAGATAAAAGAATTGAATATAATAAAAATTATTTACATATTTTGAGGCATGCCCCTCAATGTGAGGTGCTTCAAGGCATTGGGGTGTCCATCATGCAGACAGTGACAATGTGCTCACTGGTACTTGAACACAGGATTGTTTTTGAAGTCACTATAGTGGCAATGACTATATAGCTTATAATTGATGTTTTAACATATTTGGTCCAGAGCTGTAATAACTTGTGGCATGAGTGGAAGCTTGTAGTTTATGTTTTAACATGTTTGGTCTAGAATTATAATAGTTAATGTATGACTTGAAAATAAAATATATCAGTATATAGAAGTGCTAGTTTAGGATATTAACTTCTATATATAATCACGGAACTGATTTAAGTGTGGACGACTATCAGATATAAATCAAGAATAACGAGAAACCATTATGTCTGAGACTTTCAGGAAATGTGGTGACCGAGCCTTGTCAAAATAAACTCTTACATGTGTCATCCCAAAACAAAACTCTCAGACATGGTTGCAACTAAATATCCATAATTTTTACCTGATCACCACCTAAACATTTTATGTCATGGATTTGAATTCTCAAACATAAAGAGAGAAAGGAGGAAAAAGAATGACTTAAAATATGCATGGATTTAAGAAACCCCAAACTTGTGGAACATAGAGAAGTTGATTCAATCTTGTTCTTTCCAGTATGATATGTGTTTTGTCAATGTTTAACTGATTTGCAGTGGTTCTGGATCTATGTGACTTAGGTTCTGAATTTCTGTTAACCTTCACGTGAACTGTTTCTTTGTTTCCAATTTCCAAGAATCAGAGTTGACTGATTTTCTGAAATTTGTTTAAATCCTTCATGATGTTCAGAGAATGTCCTCTGGACCTGAAAGAAGCAATTTCAAGTGTGTGTTTTGCTGCACCACGATGCGCAGATCTACTTGAGTTGCTGCAGGCTCAAATGCTCTTTGCTGGTAAATATGGGAAGGAATTCGTATCAGCTGCAACTGAGCTCATGCCAGAAAGTGGTGTTAACCGCCAGGTCACATAAACTGTCCTCTCATAGTGTAACTGAACTGAGGGACTAACTGCTTTAACTAGTTCTCTTTATGCTTCTCAATGATATTTACCTTTTTTCTATGAATGCAGTTGATAGAGTTACTATCAATTCGTGCTCCTGCTCCTGATGTGAAACTGAAGCTGCTAAAGGAAATTGCAGAACAGCATGAGCTAGATTGGGATCCGTCCACCTCTGAAACTGAATTATTGAAGCTACATGAGGACTTGCTGGTAAGTGATATTTATCAATGCCTTGATTCCATGTGCCTCTCTATGGCTCATATGTGTCTGACCTTTGCAGAATGGGCCAATACAATTTGTCAGTGGGTCTAAGCTGCCCCTTCCCAAAGAAAAACATGAAGAGCCACTGTACTCTGCTTCAGA
Organism: Ilex asprella; assembly: GCA_023539305.1. Taxonomy (NCBI): domain Eukaryota; kingdom Viridiplantae; phylum Streptophyta; class Magnoliopsida; order Aquifoliales; family Aquifoliaceae; genus Ilex; species Ilex asprella. The sequence continues at coordinate 46,016,150 of CM042184.1, read as the reverse complement.
AGAAGTCCCCAGTGAACAGCCTGACTCTGATTCAGTCTTTGATCCATCAGATTTTCCCGAAGTTCCTAAGGCATCACTACAACCAAGTGTTGGTATGGTCTCAGCACCAGAAATGCTCCCTTTCCCAGCCTCTGCACTATCTGACCTCAATGAGGAATTGGAAAAATCTTATGGAGCTAATGAAAATGTGGCACATGAACTGAACTTGGAGCCTGAGGAAGTGGTACGACAGAAATCAGTGATCAAAGAATGTGAATCACCCAATGTCTCATTTAGTCCAAAGGAAGATAAACAGTTTGTGCCGTTTCTCTCTCCCCCATTAGTACCTTCTGAATCATTTCCTATGAAACAAAGCAATTCAGCTTCCTCTCTTTCAAGGACCAAAAGTAAGGCCAATGTCGATTTTCAGGATGTTTTGGCTGCTGCTCAGGCTGCTGCTGAATCCGCTGAACGTGCTGCAGCTGCTGCTCGCACTGCAGCTAGCCTTGCTGAGGTTAGAATTAGTGAACTCATCAGGAAAAAGAATGATGAAGTTTCTGATGATAGTGGATTGAACCCTTTTCATGTGGATTCCTGCCAGTCAGACAAGCTAGATAAGCCTCATCTAGACCATCAAAACTCTTTAGATGATTCTGATAGTGTTTCAAATTCTATGAGCACATCTCAAGATCATGGCAATAACCTGGAGAGACAAGGATCAAATCTTCCTTCATATGATGGTTCAAAAGTGGAAGTCGACTCCTCCGATACCAGCAAAAGTGTTTTAGGACAGGAGACGGCCAGTCACCAGCCTCAGAGATTGCCTTCAATGGATGATGAAACATACTTCTCATATCCGAACTTGTTTACATCACAGGGCTCAAATCTCGGATCTGCTACCCAGTCATTTATTGATAATTCTCGTTCCATGCACGAGCTTTGAGTTGAGCTTCTACCAATTAGGCCTCTCTCTTATGTTATATCTTTTTTGGGTGAGGGGATTGTCCAGTCGGAATTCTGTATAATTATGCTTTCAATTCTTCTACTGTAATGAGTCACGAAGTTGTTATGCATCATAGAAGCTTGCATTTCATATCTTCCTTCTTGTTTGTGAGTGTTGCATCAAGAACTTTTCATCTGCTTCTGTCATAATAGAAGCCTTTTGTAGGTCATGTGATGTACAGAAAGCCCTTATGTATTGCAGGAAATAAAGCTTCCTTCTATTGTACAGAACTGTTTTGTGATTGTATGTTTTAGAACAAGCTTACTGGGCTGGCCTATGATGAAGTTATTACAAGTATTTAATGTCACAATATGTTTGCTTAAACTATGATGAAGGCAATCAAGCTTGAGTCTGCTATCTGGTAGCTAAGATTGGCAAATCACACCAAGTATTACAACCCTACAACCTCTTAGCCTAGCTATCCCAGGGACTATGTTTTCTCACTCACACAATGGACTAAAGTTAGACCTCATGCAAAGCCGTCTCTCTACACAGTAGAATACATCTAAAGGCGGTCTAGAGGCAACTCCATGGGTATACACGCCCAAGGAAGATTCAAACCTTTAGCTTACACATGTCGAGGCACTTGCAAGTGGCAGAGCTACCATTAGTCCAATCCATTGGGGAATACGAAACACTGAGGTCAGATAGGTCATAACCAAAACAAAATAGAATAGAGTTTCACTAGGTGCACAAACTTGTGTTGCACAACGACATTGAACTAGCATTAACAGCATCTCTCCATGAAAACATTATGGTTCCTATCAAAAAAATCAAAACATCATGGCGTGGATTGTAAAAATTGCCCGTCAATAGAAAATCCATATGCACATTTCACAAGGGGCTTACAGGAGTCATGAAAGACAATGTTTAGCTATAATAAATAGAGGGGAAAAGGCAAAAAACTTTATAACAACAAAAAAAATAAATTGAGAGACCCTATCAATTTTCTTTATAGCTGTGATGGGGTCACCTTGGACCGGACAACTCAACAGCATGTAGATTCTCTGTTGAGTCAACAATCCAATCTGAACTTGTATGGGGGGCAAGTTCCACCTCCTGTCTGAGAACTTCCACCTTCTGCCACTCGTCCCATTTTTCGGCCAACCCATCACCCTCTAGCATTCTCACCACCTCTGACATTTTGGGTCGGTCCATCGGAGAGCCTTGTGTGCAAAGCAGTGCAACTTGTATTAGCTGCTCTACTTCAGCCTCAACGTAATTGTTTTGAAGATCAGGATCGACTAGCATTTCCAGTTTCTTCTCTTTCAAAAGTCCTTTCACCTGAAATATAGGACATCAATCATATGTTGCAGCTTAGATGGTCCTTATATGCCAGAATGAAAGACTAGGGAAGCACATATAGCTCAGAGTTTCCTTCTGATCATCATTTATAGAACTATGAGAGAACATGAGCTGTGCATAAATGAAGTTTGTAACTCTTCTAAACACAGTAAGTAAACAAGATATGAATCTCAGAAGGCTTCTAATCCAGTAACATCCCGACTTCTTTTATACAAATGTCGGCAACTGAAATTAGACGTTTATATACTCTAATGCATTCTTTACTTTCTTCCCTAACAATCAAAAAATGAAGAAATTTAGGGTCATGAAGTGCAAACACAAATAGGAGAGGACTGTAAAGCATAGTATCCTTCCCCTTGTTCAATAATAAAGGTATTTCATCCTTGACTATCTAAAGAAAGATGAATCTTGCTTTGACAATCTTGCCTCTTAGAGAAGTTAAATAAGAATAAACATGGAAAACCCCAGCCGAAATAAAAACCATATGCAAACTCGAGAGGAACACTGAGCAAGTGTTGCAAGGACAAAAGAAAGGCAAACCAATACTGATAGAGAAAAAGATTGTAAAATGCATACCCAATCAAGTAACATCACATCATCGTCGTTTGCAAGGCGAGCAAGATCAAATGCCCTCTGTCCAGTGATTAGCTCCAGAAGCATTATCCCATACCCAAAAACATCAGTTTTCTCCGAAGATTTCCCAGTGGAGAGGTACTCAGGTGCTATATGCCCAATTGTACCCCGTACGGCAGTGGTAACATGGGTATCCTTGTAATCCATAAGCTTAGCCAAACCAAAGTCTCCAACAACAGCCTCAAACTCCTCGTCCAACAATATATTTGCAGCTTTTACATCACGGTGAATGATCTTTGGGTCACAGTGATCATGCAAATAAGATAGTCCCCTTGCAGATCCCAATGCAATTCGCTTCCTTGTTGGCCAATCAAGAGGAGGTTCATTTGGTGGGCGTTCTACAAAGTGAGTAAAAGAATTTGTAAGCGAATGGGTGAAGATGGCAAAGGCGCTCTGATTTATCTGGTAACTAGAATTAAGAAACCAGATGTATGAGACAAGATATGAATGATCCACAACCAATATAAGCAAATTACAGTGCAGATATTGTTCCTTGACATGAACAGTACCATCAAGAAATTGAAGTAAACATTCATTGAAAACCAGGGGAGAAGTCTTTGATAAATGAGTAAAAATTCTAACAAGAATCACCTCTTAAACATGATGCTACACTTCCGTTAGCCATATAGGGATAAACAAGCAGCCGTTCAGTTGGTGTCATACAAAAACCACGGAGTCGTAGGAGATTTCGATGCACAGCCATGCTGATCATCTCAACTTCCGTTTGGAATTGCAGCTCCCCACCTGGCGTGCGCTCCTCCTTTAGCCTTTTTACAGCTACCAGTGAACCATCTGCCAGGCGTCCTTTGTAAACCTTACCGAATCCACCTCTACCCAGAATGTTTTTATTGCTGAAACTGTCCGTTGCAACTTGTAATTCTCGCAGAGAAAACCTTTTCAGCTGCCCCAAATGGACTTCAGGATCCTCTTCGGCTGCAAAGGCACATAGGGGACTGATAATTAAACCCTAAAGGTAAATTACACTACAACCCTAGTAACACTCCCCCCCCCCCCTTTTTTTTTCTCTCCTACTATCAATTTTCTTAGATTGCCTACTCTTGAGCTATGCTAATTGATTTTTTACAGTCTCAAAACCAAACAACCATTCAGTTTTGCACAAAAAATAGTCACGTGCCCACAACTATCCCCTCAACTAAGTTAATTGTTACACCTTGCCTCAACACATCGCAATTTGTTATGTAAAATCTAACAATTGTTTGGGTTTGAGACATCATGAAGCCAATTAGGCATAAAGTGTAACTAGGCAATAGTGTACAGGGAAAAGGGTAATTTACCCCTATTCTTTAATATTGTTATGTTTTAATCCAATTCTTCAGTTAAACCACTAACCAGGCACATCAAAGAAATATTCTTGTGGTTTTCTGCGGCGCCACCATGCAAACGCCATGGCAGGAGCTGCAAACAGTAAAGCAGCACCAGCAGCCACCCCTCCAGCAATCGCTCCAGTGGCACTATTCCCTCCTGAAATTGTCATTTGGACATTAAAGCATCTGAAATATTAATCCATAATAGAAAGAGGGATCAACCAATCACTCTTCCCTCAAATTCAAATTCTAGTTAGTTGGTAAATTCATTGATGTTCTCCAAATTCGAAGTAGAACAAAAAAAGATTCGCCCACGTAACATGAAATATTATCATGGAAGTTTTTCCAATGACACTGGGCTAGAAAAGAAATTGTAGACCTTATTACCCTGCCCTTCTTTCGTTGGCTGATGTAATGAATGCAGCTACAACTACTTCCTCAAAACAAGATATAATAATGTTCTCAGCAAAATCAATACAAATAGCAGATTACTGTATATCACACACATCAAAACAAGCCAAAACAAAATATAAAGTAAGAACCAATCAGGCCTCAAGACAAGCTATGCTGCCACCCACTCAGCATCATATAAAGACCAGAAACCTATCTAAGCAACAATTAGGAAAATCACCTGGCGATGAGATTGGAGGTGGTGGCACAAATGGAGGGGGTGGAGAGAATGGAGGAGATCCTGGGCAAGGCCGTCCAGTAACCGGACCACATAGATCCAGGTTATTTGCAAAACTGTAAATCAAAAGCTATATCAGCATCATTGAGGAACAACATTCAAATAAAGATGAATGCCAGGTCAGTTTATCAGCAAGAAACCTGATGGGAGTGAATAGCGAAAAGGATCCATTATCTGGAACAACTCCCGAGAGGTGGTTGTTTGATAGATCCCTGCATAACAATTGAATGTGAGACCACAATTCACATTGCAACTGAAATTGTCCGTGTGATAGTGTGTCTGAGACAGGGGTAGCAGAGGGAGTGTGAGTCTTCTGCACTTGGCAAAGAAATAAGACCAACTTGAATACTCACAACACTTGCAGTGACGAGATATTGGTCAATGACATCGGAATGGGTCCTGTCAAACTGTTGTTGTTGAGCCGGCTATCCTTACACAAACATCAAGCGGGCATAGAAAGTTAATATCCAAGACCATTCAAAAAATACAACACTAGTAGACCTTATAAGCGCCCAAACATGTAAAGGTAAAATAATCAAATTGCTGGTGGGAAAAAAATAGAAAGAAAAACTTCCTTGATGTGATGCATTTAAGCGTAAGAAAAAAGAAATACTCGAGACTGTTTAGGAATAATGACCAACATTTTTCAGTGTTCTTGCCTAACTCAAGATGAAATGGGCACAAAAGTTACTTCAACATCCTAATATTTTCCTTGTCCATGTCTCTTCCTTTTATTGTTCTCTTTTAGTATTGTAGTCAGAAGCTCAAATGCATAGTCAGAAGCTCAAATGCATATTGACAAATTTGTTCAGGCAAGAATAATCTCTTGCCTAAATGCAGATACAAAGTTGCTTAGTTTGATAGAGGCAATCTCATCCATGCACTGTTCTGTGTTTTGCAAAGCACATTCTACAACAGTAGTCCAACCAAAAAGAATGGTGTTGAGGGCAAAGTCAGTTATTCCTATTCTAGATTAGGAAGTTTATCTTTTAGCAAGAATTGTACTATGGGAGGCAAGATGTCACCATGAACGGTATTTAACCCCCTTTTTTCCAGAAACTAAAAGATTTAACCTTGAACAAACGAACAGTGGAGTTTCTTTTTATTTTCTTTAAGGTCCTGTTTGACTAGAAAGAAAACAGTGATAGGAAGTAAAAATATTAAAAGTGAACTAACAGAAAGGAAAAATAAAAGAAAATCAACTTTCCTACATGTATTCTGTTAAGAATGAAAAGTTATGACAAAAGGTGCAGAAAATTCAGATTTTACTCTTTGAAGAAGATTAAATCAAAAGAAACTATTTTGACTTCCAAAATCAACCATCTGCTGCTCCTTGTAGAAACTAGTAAAGCTCCTTGATATGTATAAAATGAGCCGAGAAAGTAACACCTGTTCTGGAACTGCTAGGCCCCACACCCCCATATTAATATAAGATCAATTGCCGGTAGCTGAGAGTAGGCAAAGAGAGCATTAAAAGTTCAAAAGTTACAGTAATCCAATTTTCTTGAAATTTTCTCTCTTTTTTGGTAACAAAACACCAAAAAAGTCAAAAATATTTTTTGGGTACTTCATTTCCACCCCTGCACTGATGGCATCCTAACTTTTGCTACCTCCTTAAAAATTCTATAGCCATTCCCATCACCACCTTCTAACTCAATATCACTACCATATAAGACCACCACCATCACCACTGCTATAACAATTGCATGACACCAACATAGTTATCACCTTTGCTACTCCAAGGGCTTTATATGCAAAA
>CM042184.1:45993302-46005124 GCA_023539305.1 Ilex asprella | reverse complement strand
TTTTTTTTTTGGTTATATTCCTTATCATACTTCTTGAATCTTGTACCTCCTTCGTCATTGAAATCTTACCCTAACTATTTCTTATTGGTCAATACTTTGGGTAACTGCAAGGTAAACCTCTTGGATCCTCTACTTGAAGTTAAAGAATGGTTGCAATCCCACTAAGTGCTATAAATAGAGTTGACAGTGAATCAAGACATGTCAAAATTTAATCAACTTACACACTATCTATTTGTTGTCGTGTGCAATCAAGTTTTTGTAATGTCAAATTCTAGTCATGTATAATTTTTTTTGTCAGATTATTACACAGTGGAGGGTGGATTGATACCTAGTAGTGCTGGTTTGAATCCCCCCTCCCCTAGTGCAGCACTACTTAGAACTATTCATCTTAGTCATATATGGTTGAATTTTTATGTATCCATTCATTAAAATTTAAAGGGTTAATCTCATTTTACACATCGAAAGATGCATTAAAAATCTTAATTTACACATTTAAACATTAAAAATTTTAATTTACACCCTCAATGTTATGACTGAGTAGCAATGTGGATTTGACTTAGACTGTCGTTCAATTTTTCGTCATAAATAAAACACGTGAGGCGCAAGTGTTTTGGGCATGAGGATGAGGTATGTTTATCACTGTAAATCTTCGTCTGCGATTAATTTAACATCATTTTGTATATAAAAAATAGGGTTTTATTAATCAGATAAAAGTTAATCATATCATGTACAACTTATATGAAACGCCAACAACCAGTGAATTTATACGTAAACTCATATCCGAAGCACTTATAACTCACGTGCTTCAATTTATCAAGAAAAATTGAACAGTCTGGACGAGGTCCATATTATTATCAATTCATAACATTGAATGTACAAATTAAAATTTTTAATGTTAAAAAGTATAAATTGAGAATCGAAACATCTTACAAGATACAAATTACGATTAACCCTTCATTATCACATCCATGAATGCTATGCTTATATTGACAAATTTACATTGAAAGTGTAAATCGTGTGTAGAATAATCAACCCTCAAAGCATTATCAGACACACTCATTGATGATTGAATCTTGAATATTGTATTTGTAGTTGTGTATATTGTCTATGAACATATATTTATAATAATTCATCCAAATGAATATGGAAGCAAATCTTAGTTGGGGAATGATAAAATTATAGGAGAGTAGGTGTAATAACTGTTAAGACAAGCAGCAAGGCCAGGAGTAAATACCTGCCACCTGACATTTTTTTTAGGGCAGGTAGGAGGATACCTGTCAAGTACCAATGACCTCCTTATATTTTAATTACTTCATATAACCACACTAAGCTTTTATATATTTGCTGACCATAGGCTCACTGTTAAATGACTATATTGCCCAAAGAGCAAATACCCAAAAAATAGTAAAAAGAGTTGAAATCATGCAAAACCAAAGTTTACAGTGCAATGATGTAGATGCTGGTATAGAATCTGTTGGAGGAGAAGAAAGGGGGGATTAGGGTTTCCAAGAAATTAGTAATTTTATTATTATTTATGTTCAAGCCCTATTATGTGTCCAATTTTGATGAAATCTAATGCATTAGTGCAATCAATTTCTGTGTGGTCATATAACTACATAGTATTCCTTCATAAGCTTTGCTAGGTTTGCTGGAACCGGTATGGCACAATTTAAAATCTATTATTTTTATTTTTTGATGAGACTCGAAATTTATAATTTTTTTATTTAAATTTTCCTAATACTTTTTTTAATTAATAATATGACTTTTGATCATAAATATTTATAGGAATAAAATTAATTTCTTCACTAATATTTTTATGTTCTTTTTATTTGTTTTATATGTTTTTTATCGAAACTGTAAAATCAGATGATTGACTTTATTATAAATAAATTCATTGTTAACCTTCTTTTGGATTATTTTACTATCTTTGAATTTTATTTATTTATCCATGCAACTTTCACCTAAATTTTAGTTATATATTTTTTTTGTTACGAATAAGAACTTTATCAGAACATTTTTTCTAATGAGAATGAATGATTTAATTGGTGTTTTGCACTCAAACGAGAAAAAAATTAAGTTTAAGAGAAGTAAATAATGTCTTGGTTTGATTTTTTTTTTATTAAAGAGATATACTTATTATACTTTTTTCAATTGGAGAGAGAGATATATTTTGTCAGTATTTTTTTAATTAATATTTTTGTCATTTAATAAATGTGATTGTGTGAGAAGGTCTGAACTTTTGGGTCCAAATTTTTAATTTTTTTGTTGGTTTTACTCTTTTAAAAATTAATAACCAATATTGTAGTAAATTTTATTTTTTAACTCATATTATATTATTAATTTTTAAATTTAAAGTTTTTTTCGGAGACTTACAGTCCTATTTTTATTTTTATACTATAGGGCCGGCCCTATTTGGCACATGACTAGGGTGTTTGGTTTGGTCTTATCAATCCATGATATTAACTATAAGCAGTAAATGCAGTCCTGCATTTGCCACAGTAAACTCTTGGTGGCACTTGTTCAAAAAAAAAAAAAACTCTTGGTGGTACAATAAGATGTAAACTTGGGAACTTGAAAAAACACAGTTCATTTAAACAAAGACCACCAAACCAGCATTAAGAACCTCTGCTACAGGGGGGGTAGGAGAGAGAAGAGGATCAAGAAATGGAGGAGACATCAGAGAAGAAGGTTACACAGGGAACAACACTCTTTGACTGTCCTTGTAATCCCTGCAGTTTTGTCCAAGAAGCTGTGAGGGCTATGCTCAAGTGTTTGGGTTTTGAATCTGAACCTGAGGCTGTGGACACTTCTAGTTCTTCAAGTTCACATCACCAAGAAGACAATGAACCAAACTCCCAAGGGTCTTCTTCAAAAGCTACAGATCCAATTTCAGCAGCAGACCCAACAGTTGATCCATCTGTAAGTACTGAACACCAAATAAAAAATGAAAATCTTAGAGTGTGTTTCCGAACCGTTTTGTTTTTAATTTTTAGTTTTTGCCAAAAAAAAACAATAATGCGTTTGGTGTATCTTTTCGTTTTTTTCCCATATAATTTGTTTTGGAAACAAGCTCCAAATTTACAAACAAAAAATTGTTGGTTGCAAAAACACCAAAACAACGAAAATACGTGCACGCCTTAGTGGGCTTTAATGATATCTCCCTCCTGTCTGGACATGTTTGTGTGTACACATACACATACATATTCATATATAGGAGTATTAGTTGAGTCGATCTTGAGTATTTTTAAGCTCGAAATCTTTGTTATTGGCTGAGCTCGAGAGCGAGCTGAGCTTAAATTCTTGTCAAATACTCTGCTTGGTTGAAGTTCACGAGCATTCGAGCTAAACTTGAGTTAAACAGTGCCTTTTTTCTCAGTAAACAACTTCGAAAATTAAAGTCTAAAACTTCATAATCAATTTTATAATAATTTACCTCTCAAGAAATATGTATAAAGATACTCACCATAAACAAAATACTATAACTGTAAATTTTACGAAAAATACCTATCGAGGGTTGAGGGAGATAAAACGTAAGATATAAAATTACTAGTCATAATCCATGCCTGAAAGCACGATAAAATATAAAATTTGAGCGTCTAAAAAATCGATCTTACTATATTAAATTTTTTCAAAATATATTAACTACAAATTAATTAAATATTAAATGACTAAATATATGATAGAAATTAGTGATGTGATATTTTTAGGGAGAAAATATATAAATGATTAAACATATGATATAAATAAATGATGCGATTTGACGTTTGAGTCTAATAAAGGGATGATGGATGAGGTAAATGATTGTTGATGGTTTTAAAAGAGAAAATATGACTGAAATAAAATTCAAACATATTTCTGTTTTATTATACAGATATGACGATATATTTGAGGTATTTTGTCATTTATGGTACGGGTTGTTTTTGTAAGAAAATTGAATTACTCGTACTCAAGGACATATTTGAGCCCAACTGAGCCTAATTGAGTTGAGTCACAACTTGTTCTCAAAACTAATGTTAGTTAAACGAAAAAAAAACGAGTCAAACTCGAGTTGTTTGTCTCTTGTAACATCCCTATATAATTATATGTATTTGTGCAAATTCATGCCTATAAGAACAGTCAGAAACAAAAACTCACACTGATCACAAATGTACAAGTGTTCTGTAACATTGTCTGCTGTGATGCATATAGGGAGCAATGGCTTTTGGAATGCCTACAAGGCCACCGATTAATACAGGAAGAGGTCCTCAGACTAACACCAGCACCACTTAGAACTTCTTCGGTTTTCAGTCTCATATGTGTGGTACAGAGCTATCTGTCTCATATCTGAGTTGGGTTTGATTGCTATTTTGTTTTTTGTTCTTTTCCTTTCCTGTTAATTGATGTATGTGTAAGTAGTAGTATTCTATAACCACTGTACATGTACTGGGGTAAACATATGATCTGAATTTTCTTAAGCTTCAATTGAATTTTATTCTCGGGAAATATTTATCGGGCTTGGTGTTTTGTATCCATTGTGCAAAGACAGATTGTAATTGTATAGCGATATTTGAAAACATATCTCGAGGATGCCCTAAAACACTCTCAATCAGTTGGAGGTCAAGCATTAACAGTATTCGTCTCATCATTTTGTAAAGGAAAATAAGCACTGCCAAAAGCCTTTAAAAAAAAAAAAAAAAAAAACCGAAAAATGAAAAATGAAAAATTCCAGTTATAATACCACTTTTCTTCACAAAAAATGATTAAGTCCTATGATAGAACAATTGAGTCATAGTGTTGATAATTTGTTCTCATAAAGTCCTAAACCCCATCATAGTTAGTTTTGTACCAAGTTTACTCCTCTCATGAAAACATTATTTACTGCTTTTACAATAATTGTATACCCAATTCTAATTTAGTTAAAATCATTTTTTCCTTGTATCTCTTAATGTCAATGCTTCTACTCTTCCCTATGGATTTTGGCTACATTTGCTATATGTATATACATTATGCAATATTCCAACTCTCTAAAGATATAAAAATAATTATTTTTAATTATATGAAAATTAGATCTTAAAATATATGCAAAAATATAATTGATGTTTTCATGAAAGGGGTGATGATGCACGATCAATCAATCGAGTGTATGGTACAAAATAATTAATAAAACAGTTAATAATAAGAGACAAAAATTGAGTGGTTGAGTCTGAGTGACCTAACCACCGAAGGCGGTAGCGGTGGTCGAAAAACTTTATTAATGAGAGAGAGAGAGAGAGATGAGATGAGGCTCAAGGTGAAGTGTTTGTCATATCTGCCCCTATGTATAAGGGGGTTTACAATTTATAGGCACAAAATCTTAGTTGTAATGGTGACGTGAATGTCAAGTTACTAATTTATCGGGGAGGATAACTACTATTGTGGATAGACATTATGTTGAAGTAATGACTACCCCGATGATTGCTCTTCCACATGCGTTGACTTTTTCTGAACTCGTGAGTTTTAGATTAGACTGAAGTCATGAGTTGAGTTTTGTCTGCCTTTTAATGATTTATGCTTAACCTATAGACTAAGCCTAAGTCTGGTCTGGATCTGAGCTCGTCAAAGGGTAAAATGAGAACAAAAACAAACTATAATGCACTTTAGGACTTAATGAAAATAAATTATCAAAAGTATGACTTAATTGTACTAATAGAAATATAATAAAACTTAATGGTTGTTTCTGGAGCGACCAATGCTTGACATCTAGAACACTTGCCCTCGATCTAATGACTCTACCTCCCCTCACCACATGTAATGCCCAACTCTTGTGGAAATCACACCACAAATAGGATTACGATAATTATATGATTAAAATCTAAAACACATTGACTGCAATTTTGCTTTGATTTGATCATAGAATCCATATGCCGCATTCCCTATGTTGTATCTATATATTAAAAGAATCAAATTAAAAGGGAAACGACTTAAAAAGTTTTTCCTCTCCATTTCATACAATCACATTTTATGTGATCAACCCTCTGGCCTCCACCCTTCTCCCCACCAGTCAATGCCACTGAATTTTTTTTTAAGACATTTTATATCATCCCATAATAATAATATACTTCTCTATCCAATAATCCAAGCCCTGGATAAGGACAGAATAGTCATTCATTCTTTCATTTGCTCCTAATGTCATAGGCTCTGACGTAGTTTTGTTGAAAGACTGAAAACTTGGTAAAAAAATGTCACATAAAAGTAATTTTATAGTTTTATCTCATTTTAGAGAAATTGATTCTCATTCAGATTGCCATTTGAATAATGGACAGAATTTGAAACCTAGCATTGAAGCAAAAGAAGTTGTCACAATCTTTGAGGAACTGCAGAAAGAGAAACGAAAAAAAAAACAAAAGAAGAGAAAAACTCATGCATTCTTTTAACAGAATACTGCCTGATCTTCTAGAGCTGTGTAAAAATCCTAGTCAGTACATGAAACTCTGGTCATTGCGGGATTTAAGAAGGATTAGATATACGCAACCTTCTCCTGCAATCAAAAAGACTGTTTTCATGATTTAAACCAGTGATCTTCGAGTCACAATGGAACAACTTTACATTATGCCAATGCGGCTCTCATTTCCTAGAGTTGTGTACCCATTTAAAATGTAGTGGTAAATATTAATTCCCCATCGAGGAACAAGCTTTTCTAGCTAGGCTATTACTATTAGATTGTACTGAAGCTCTGTAAGATGGAAGCAATATAAAGAGATTCATCATCTTCCCTGGAAGAACTCATCTCCATGTCACATTGGTCGGCCTCTTCTAACTCTGGGGTTGGCGGCGGTGGCGGTGGCGATAAAGGGGATGAAAAGACTAAAAATGGGTACTGAAAGTTGGTGCGAGCTTTTACAACACCACTAAAAGAGATGGATGAAAGATCATAGGCCAATGCTGCTTCCTCGGCAGTGTCAAATGAGCCCAGCCAGTGTCTCTCTTTGGTGTGTGGATTCCGAATCTCCGCCGCGTATCGGCCCCACGGCCTCCGGCGTACTCCTAGGTACCTTGTGGAATGTCTAGAGCTTCTTCTTCGAGGGTTTTTGCTGAATATATGTGCAAGGTTTTCCATATCGCCTGCACCGCAGAACTTGATGAAAAAAGGTGGCTGCAGTTTTAGAGTTGCAGAGCCTGGGTGGTAGGCTTTATACACAAACCCCAGTAGGAAGATTTCAGTGGCTCTTAAAAATAACGTTATGGACAAATTAAACTTCGACCCCTTCAACTATTGAGTTTCTCGCAGTATCTCATCAACTATTGAATTGGTTTCAGATTGTCCAATTGAGTTTTAAAATACAAGTTTTTAGTGCTTCTTATTGGGGTCAAGTAAAATCAACTGTCTTATATAGTTTGCGGTGCAATAAAAACACTGGATAATTGAGAGACACTGGAAAATCAACAATCTATAATATAAAAAAGACAAACTTTAATAAGTTCATCTGATAGTTTCAAATAGACTCATTCAATAGCCATAAACATCTTTTTTAAAATCATTTATATTGTATTTAGGGGTGACAATTTTTGACACGATATGATAACTCGATACGAACACGATACGAATAAATGGGTTTGAGTTGACTATTTTTTTATACGAACCCGTGTATGATACGACCCCGTCAACACAAAGTGTTAATGAGTCGTGTTCGGGTTCAACCCGCTTAACCCGAATTGACTCGTCAACACGAAGTTTTTAACTCTAAGAAGATTGATCTAACCTTTTTTTTTGCATATATGAGTTTTTATGTTTTGACGACTTGTTTTTTTCATTGTTTTTTATATTTAATTTGATTGTGCGATTAGTATATTTAATTAGTATTATAGAAATAAAATATTATTTATTTGTAATTTTTTATCAAACACTATCATAATTATTGTATAAAAAAAGATATTATTACTCATTATTATCATCATTAAGTTAATTTTTAGTTTGTTAAAAAAATATGAGGAGAGATTCAATTAAGTGAAAATAAAATCTTAGAATTAAATTTTTATTTAAAGTTTATGTGGGTCAACACGAACACGATATGAAAATAAACAAGTCAACTCGACACGATACCAGTAGTTAAATGAGTTGGATTAGGGTTGACAAATGTTCGACACGACACGAACCTGACACAACACGACACGAACCCGACACAACACGACTTGATTGTCATTCCTAATTGTACTATGCCTTCAGGCACTGGTTATCCCTAATCATATATAATTAAATGTGTAATGAGAAAAGTGCGAGAATTTAAGGGGGCAATGTGGGAACAATAACTCTAATTAGAAGTACAATGAGAAACATGATATTCAAAGACCTAATGTGCAATAAAATGCATAATTAAGGGGTCAAATTGAAATTTGTCTTAAGATAATAGAGTATGCATGCGAAGATGTTACTAAAAGTCAGTTAAATTTATTCAAAGTGGGACAGGTGAGTAGGATTGCCCACCATAGCATTAAGTAATTCAATAGACATAGTGATTTGTTTCTCTAGTGGCTGTTTCTTTTGATTTTCATCCTTGTTTTCCTCGCTAATGACAGAAATTAGGGTGAGCACAATGCGTAAATCCCTGCACTTCTTGTTGCATTATTACTTGTTGGCACAAAAGATCAAAATTTTGTCTTCATAGAAAATGCTGAAACATTTTCGTTTTCAAAAAGACCAAAATAAATTAGTAGTGAAATTAAAATTTTAATACTTTGAGGTGTTTTGAATTGTTTTGGAACCAATATTTTTTAAAGGTTTTGGAAATAAATTTTCAAAATTTTTATTCGTTTTTATGCTGTTTTTGAAATATTTCTAAAATAGTTTCGGGACGTTTCTAAATAATACATTGAAATAAAATTTTGATTATTGGTTACATTCACACATATATCTTCTCTATATGTAACTTAGGAGTCAATCTAAATCCAACCCAAGCCACATTAAATACATATTGAGATTTTAAATATCTAAATTGAATTTGGACCAAAGGTTTCAAAATGATTTATTTCGGGTAATACTTGGCTATTCAGGATCCAACCCAAATTAGTGACTCGGGTTGAACTCAAAATTTAACTCGAGTTGTGTAACACTAGAATCAAACCAAAATCATCTGATTTCGGCTTGAATAGAAACGAAATTCTAAGTCGACTTCAGTCATAGTTTACGTTTAAGCATGAATAAATCTTGAATTTGGTTTAAGAATTTTATAATCTCCGATTAACTTCTCAATTTGCCCGAATTACATCTCCTACTCTTGTTTTTTTTTGGTATAATAACCGAGGATATTTGGACCAGCTTATGTCTACTCTTGCTTTCATATTCCTCTGTGTGACAAAAATGAAGAGTAATGTTACACTGACCAAAATTAGGGACAAAAAAGAGTGACCAAATGACATGACAATTGACGTGGAAGACGATTGACCAATTATTGTGCATTATCAAATACCCACATTGTGCAAATTAAGAAAAGAAGTGAATTAATATTGTATAATAATTGGTCAGTAGTCTTTCACGTCAGCTGTCATGTCATTTGATCACTCGTTTAATTTTGATCATTATAACATTACTCAAAATGAAAGGAACGTGCACGTGTGCCCAAAATTGAGGAAAATGTCCATGTTACTATCTTAGAGCTGCAACTGAGTTGGATTCAATTCGGACAAGTGGAGCCCAACCTAACTTTCAAGAATCCATCAGCAAAACAGGCCCTTAGAGATATAAGAACTGTGAGCAGAATATAAGGTCAAATTAGTGTTGTGATTGGTAGGGGTGATAAGTTTTGATCCGATTGAAAAATTTGATTCGAAATTTGCGGGTTAAAGTTAATCATTTATTAACACGAACTTATAAATGACACGATTTATTAACACAAATAAAAAATAGGTTTGTGTTAGTGTCAAACACGAACAATACAAAATTGACACAATGAACACGTTTAACTAGTATTATATGATTAAAATGATAATTTTTTTTTGTTATTTTTATCAAGTATTTACATAATTATTGTACAAAAAATGATGTTTTAACTCATTTTTTTTATTATTTCTATTAAGTTAATTTTTAATTTTTTTAAAAAAGTATGAGCATAAATTCAATTAAGTAATCATGAAATTTTACTTAATTTTTTGTGTTAAATTTTTTATTTACAGTTATATTGTTCAATACGAACACGATACAAAAATAAGTAGATTGAGTCGACATGCCATGATTAATTAAATGAGTTGGATTAAAGTTTACTAGTGCTCGACACAAACCTTTAAATAATACAGCATGAACATACTTGATCCAACACGATCGTCACCGCTTATGATCGGTCATGTAAAGTCGAATTTGTATCATGCATTGTGGAGGTGTGACCACAAGGATGTGGGTCGATGGTCAAACTAGTTATGATTCGATCCTATAAACTAATCCACACATAAGTTTTAGGTCAAGAAGTTTAGGCACCGAAATTTTGGAAATTTCGTTTCAAAACCACCATATTTCCGTCCATAATTAAATGCTAAACAAAAAAAAAAATGACTTAGTAGGATAATCCTATTCCTGAATAACTTATTCTCTAGTAGCAAACTATTCCTAAATCATCATATTCTTTCTTCTCAAACACTCTTCTGATTTTCTCTCTCTCTCTCTCTCTCAAAAAAAAAAAAAAAAAATTGGCCCTATTAATAAATTTTTTAGGAGTATAAATAATAATAAATAATTGTCAAAAAATAAATGTGTTTATTTAAATTTTTTTGTTTTTGTTTTTTAAGATTCATGAATATTAATTAAAATTTTGAAATCTTATACATTAAAATTCAATTAATAAAAGTTGAATCATCGACTTAATTAATCTAGATATCTATTGAAGATAAAGAGAAAGAGAATGAAAATTTAGACTAGAAAACAAAATGAATATTGTTATTAGGTATTTTGATAATGAAATAAAAAAATATTTTATTAGGTGATAACACATATTTTTCAAATACTATAAACATTGGGCAAGAAAAAAAAAGTCTAACTTGAACTCTAGGGCCCTAAATATTTTTGTAAGAAATCCCAAAATTTTTATGATAATATTACTTCTATTAAATCTAGGGACATCCCGAACAAAAAAAAGATATAGGGACCTAATTTTGACACTTGGTAAATTGTGGTTATTCGATTGCTAGTGAACTTATTCAATGTTAGTCCCTATCACTAATTCAATAGAGGAAATGCAATTTTTTTTGGATCAAAATGTATTAAGTTCTCAAATTAAGTTTAATAACATTGTACAAAAAAATTATATTGAGACCCAAAAATTTCTTTCCCATTTGAGGGCCGTAGGCAATGGCCTAGTGCATGGGCCGACACTGAATCGGAGAATACAAAGTCCTTTATAAAGGTAAAATAAAATTTGTTCCTTTGAGGTGATTAGACCATTTATAACTTACATGATAGGATATGGAAATTACACAAGTCTGTGGTTGGATAATTCGCACCCACATAGTCCATTGCTATCTAGATGATCACACAATATAATTCAAATAGCTAGCCTACCAAGGAAAGCTAAAGTCATTTGTATTGTATCTAATGATCAGTGTTACTGGCCTATTGAAAATAGTGTGGAAATGATGGAAATTTAGTATGCTATGCCTACTTATCTGCCTAATCATGCGAGGAAGAATTTAGTGAAATGGTCCTTGAACACCAACGGAGAATTTTCCACAAATTCTGCTTGGAATCAGCTTAGACAAATGTACCCTACTGTAGTTGGTACAAGTTAGGTCGGTTTAGTCGAGCTATTCTAAGAATGAGGTTTATTCTATAGCTTGCAATAAGGTAGAGATTCAACACTAAGGATAAACAAAGAGCTTATTCT
>CM042184.1:45969519-45993202 GCA_023539305.1 Ilex asprella | reverse complement strand
AATCCAAACGACAGATGTGTATATATATATATATATATATTAAAAAAATTAAGTGATTATTCAAATAAATTTAGTTGAAATTTAGGTATAATTTATTAAAATTTAGTTAATTAAGTTATTCAGATCGGATTGTTAATAGATTCAGATTAGACCACAAAAATGAACTCTGTCGGATTATTGGATTCGAATTTAGATCAGTTAAAATCCGTTCCAAACTTGATCCGTTGACAAGCCTACTCTACAAATTTGATATGTATATCAGGGATTTACTAGTCCTTTGTTTTGCATAGTTTTATTTTTCGATCAATGGAACACTTTATTTTCCAAAAAAATAGTCAACAAGAAGAATTTGAAACTCAAATCCAACTTTTCTCTTTCGGACCATCTCTTCTTTTATGTCAACACTTCTTCCGCCATACTAACTATCACATGCAAGAATTATTGATTTTTGATAACACTTGAATTAAACCTTAGAGAATACCACATTTGATCTTTACTAAAAGGCCGAGAAAGACGAAGAACCTTTCCAAGGCAAGGCACATTAGACCTATCATTACAATGTAATTCCTGAATGATTACAATCACCTGCTAATTATATATATATATATAAATTTCGAACACATTAATCATGGGTGACCTGGAGATCTAATCTTATCCAGGAGGACGATCTAAACCTAACAGAAGTCAACAGAAGTCGGAGGGAATAAGGTCTGGTGGCGGAAACCACTAGGTCCAAGGGCTTGTGGTGTGGTCTAATTATAATTTAAATTCCTTTAGTTTCCTGTTCATATGGATAATCGTTATTTTAAATTACATTTCACTTTCAATTTGTTTCTCTTTGCTAAACATTTCGTCGTAAACTCCAAGGAATAACTCAAGTGATAATAGAAACGAGTTATAAATCCCGACGTCCTGAGTTCGAATCTTGACAACCCTTTAGGATCAGACCATTAGAGAATTATTCCTTATGAATACCTAATTCTGGCATGGATAGTCTGCATTTGATTAAACCGGGAAAGATGCGTAAGCCGACTCAGACAATTCCTTGTTAAAATATATTCTAGAATTTTTGTCTCCAAATTTGTGACAAATCCGCCAACCAAACAGTGACCCAGCTCATGTCTTATATATGGAAATATGCATGTGTACTAAGCTGTCTTTGATTTATAGCATGTTTGCAAATTAATATTGAATATACATGGTTGATGTTTACCCATGGACGGCTCCATGAATAGCTTCAAGGAAGGTCTTTCAAATTGTTGGAAGAAATGGAGAGTTCGAGCTCATGTTGGGGCTCCATTTTTCTACCCGACTTAATACAATATGAGTTCAACGCAATACAAATAATAAATGAGATTGAATTAGTATTAAATACGAATAATTCAATTTGGATAGGATAATCTGGTTTTTATGTACACGTGAAAAAAAAAAGATATTTATTATGTAGTGTTTGGTGTGGGGGCTACAGTGTTTTTATTAATTCAAACTTCACTCTCAACTGGGGTGGCAATCGGCAATGTCAATTGCATTCCATGCCTAGGTACTTACGCTACAACTCCTTACCATGAAAGATAAGTTATTCTCTCAATATTGTTATTTAGACCGAATTTGTTGACATAATTTATTATAATTATTGAATTGGTTATGAGTCTCAATAAATACTAAGATCCATTGACAATTTAATGATTATGAATGATTATGTCAACAAATTAGGACCAAATAACATTGTTCTTATTCTCTGAAGTAATGTTTTGGAGATCTAAAAGATGAGTAATACTAGATGGATTAAAAATTAGACTTGATAATCCCAACCATTGAATTGATAATGAGTTCTAATAAATGCTGAGACCCACAGTAAAATCAATAGTTATAATTATTAGAGTAATACTATTTGGACCTAAAACACTGACCTAATTTACTGACATAATGATGTAACTGCAGTATAACTATTGGATCAACACCAAGTTCTAATGCTTGATGACCCCCACAACTAATCCAAATGTCATAGTGAATTAAGTCAGTAAATTAGGTCCCAATAGAATTGTTCTAATTATTAAGTCTAGTTTTTAAGTCTATATAACATTGCTTTTAAAAGATTTAGATAATTTACTGACTTAATGACGTGGTAAAAAATACAATGCCAACGAAAAAGTTCATCAGTTACAATTACTATAAGTCTATTGCACTATGTCACTACCACATCATTTGATTGATAAATTAAGTCCCAACACTCTTCTACGTATAAGTCCATGCATGTTTTTTACTTTGTTGGGTGTAGTTTCGCTAGGCAAATGTACAAACAGATCTTGATCCACAATTTATCGGTAGTTCCCTAAAGCCTAGGGACTTGAGTGTCTTTTAGTAATCGGAGATTATCTCTTTTACTATTTCACGTGATGGTAGATCATATATCATAAATTCAAGTACTTTTTACTATTTATAAATAAGTCCGTCATTCATACAAAGTAAATGATCTATCATTGAGTGAAATTCAAAAAAAGTATAATAGAAAGGATCTGAATATGCCTATTAGCACGGTTGAGTGCATCTCTATGGTCGAGTGGAGTGAATCAATTTGTGTGTCTAAATATGATTTGTTAGTAGGGTTGGGATTTGGTTGGCTGAAAGTGAGTTTAATTTCAAAAGGTTCGACTCTTCAAACTAAAGCTTAAAATCAATCAGGTTCAAAAGCTCATGCTCAATGCCAACTTGCTACATTATAGATTACTAGTGAGAAGTCATCCATGATCCATATAAGGATAGAGGGTTATGTATACATAGAAAATCACAATTTTTTTTTGGTAACCTAACTGTTCCAGTAGATTACAACAGCGGAGGAGCCATTATCGTCTCGCTGCTTTATTACACAACTGGTAATCTACCTGCAGATTGCAGAACCTTATCATAATCCTAAAGGAAGAACATTCATATTTGGTGAAGGAAAAACCAACTTAAGGGATTAAGGGTCCAACTATGATACCGAAAATTACTTTTCGGTCCTAGTAATAGCCACAGCCACAAGAGGACTCTTCATCTCACATGAAAGCTTAAGCAACTCAGTCAGATCAACAGGATGAGTCACCTCCTGAACCCACTCGAACTGGTGCACCAACTTAGCCACCCAAAGGCTCACTGTCACGAGCCCTAGATTCCTCCCAGGACACACTCTCCGGCCCGCCCCGAACGGTGCGAGCCGGAGGTCATTGCCTCTCACATCCACATTAACACCACCATCTAAAAACCTCTCAGGCTTAAACACCAATGGGTCCTCCCATATAGTGGGGTCATGTGTGATTGACCACATGTTGACCATGGCGGTTGTGTTGGCGGGAATTACCATGCCGTTGCTGAGCTGGACGTCTGACGTGGACAGACGGGCCCAGGAGAGGAGGGGCCCAGGTGGGTGGAGACGTAGGGTCTCTTTCACCACTGCTTGAAGGTAGGGCAATTTGGCAATATCAGCGTCTGTGATACTTGTGTCTCCTACAATATTGGTGTCGAGCTCATTTTGAAGCTTGGCTTGGATGTCTGGATTTAGAACCAGCTCCGCCATTGCCCATTCTGTTAGAAGAGCAGTTGTGTCCGTTCCACGGAAGATCATTTCCTGCAAACATACATAAGAAAATATGCGAAGGGTAATATCCGAGAAATTAATATAACATTCTCTTTGGATTATGAATTTAATACATTGTCACCATTGAATTATGAATAGATCTTAATGTTCATTGCTAATCCAAAAGATAGTAGTGCATGATGCCTCTAGATTAAACATAATTAGGTATTATTGGATTATTAGTATTTTTCATTTATTTTTTTGAATAAATTTAGAAGTATAAAAAGTTGAGTTCCCCAATCCTTGCCTCCACTTGCTCTTAATTTTCTTCAATTGTACATTGAACTTGTGTGAAACTGATTTTTTGGGTCTGAAACAGATATTTGAAGATTGAAATGAAAAAATTAGAATCGATTTTTTTTTTTAGAATCGCTTGTAGTGTTTCTAAAAAAATTGATTTTTCCTTAGAAAATTTTGGATAAATCTCATTTTTTTAGGTTTTCCTTGCACTGAAAAAGCTGTTTTTATTAAAAAAAAAATGATGAAAAATTTGTCCAATAAACCTGAATCCAAATAGATCAAGTTTCTTTTTCTTTAAAACTAAAAAAAATTGAGATTTTGTCAGCATCAAACAAACCCATTATAATTATATTGGTGAAGACTAAAATATAGTATTTTAAAATTGTCAATTAATGTTGTTTCTTGCCCAAAAAACAATTGCCAATTAAACAGTTGGCATATGGGTTTTTGCATAGAACTGTTCACATTATCTTAGAGAAAACCACCATTAATTAACTTAAAAAAACATACATACTTACCCATAAAACAGCCACCATATCATCCTCTTGGAGCTTCTCTTCACCCTCCAAACACAGCAAAATGTCGACAAAATCAGAGTCATCCGACATCTTGGAGGGTTTACCAGATTGGTGTTCTTCAATAATCTGTTTAACTAGGGTTTTTACTCGAGGAACGAGAGCTGAACAACGTTCATGAATACGATAAGGATCATTAAAGTACTTCAACCATGGAAGATGATCAGACCAGTTGAAAGCTCCCAAGAGCTCAAACCCTTCTCTCACAATCTCATGCAGTTCACTTGCGTCAGACTCGTGCACTGGATGATACATTTTTCCGAACACGATTCCCATTATGTTGTTCAGAGAAGCAACTTGAAGGTGTTTTCTTAGAACTACAGCGCCATGGAGGCATTGTTCTTCGGCTATGGCAATCAACATGGCAGCGCAATCTAGCTGGCGTCCAGGCTCATGGGCTATTATGCGCTTTGGTGCAAACAGGTGAGATGAGGCAATCTTTCTTAAGAGCCGCCAGTATGGCCCATTGGGCGCGAACCCAATGGCTCTACTGAACATGAGCTGCTTAGCCGACTGTTTGATTGGACGGTCGGCAAAGTGAGGAGAGGTTAGGATCTCTCGGGCAGTGTGTGGATCCGAGGCGACGACAGCTGGGGTCGAGCCTAAGCTGAAAGCCATGAGCTGGGTCCAGGTGGCTTGGCTCAAAGCCATGGATGCGAGAGTGCGATGAGCCAAGCCGTGGCTTAGGCTGAGTAAGCTGCCAAAAATGGGAAGGCCTCGAGGCCCGGGGATTGAGGCACGGCCCATATGGTTCCGGCCATTTTTCCAAGCTGGTCCACCGGTGGAGAAAGCCCAGTTGATGAGTATAACAGTTATAATTGCCATGAAGATGGAGAAAAAGAGCAAGCTGTTGCTTAAGTTTTGGGCTTCAAGAATGGCTGGAAGAGTCAAGACCCACCATTTTGTGTCCTCAGAAATCAAGGAGAACTCCATCCCTCTCTCTTTTGTATATGTGTGTGTGTGAGAGAGAGAGAGAGAGAGTGAGAGAGGGAGAGGGAGAGAGAGAGAGTTATTGGGTGGTGGAGAAGGGTTTAAGAAGGCTGTTTAAATAGGCAGCATTGTCTAATGAGTGGTCCATTGGTACTGAAAAATAATTTTTTCAACACCATACTTTCATTTTTTTTTCATCCAATAAAAACATGACATGTGTAATTTTTTTTATACTCATACTTTCAGCAGCACCGTAGACTTATCCATTACTTAGGAACAATTTATTGGTTTACAAAACCTAGGTATTGTAGCTAGCTGTTTACGTAGAGAAGGGGTTACCTTACCATGTATACGTACACTTGTAGGCATAT
Source organism: Ilex asprella (assembly GCA_023539305.1). NCBI lineage: Eukaryota > Viridiplantae > Streptophyta > Magnoliopsida > Aquifoliales > Aquifoliaceae > Ilex > Ilex asprella. The sequence continues at coordinate 45,987,473 of CM042184.1, read as the reverse complement.
ATATATAATTGTGTGTGTGTGAGTGTGTGAGAGAGAGAGAGAGAGAGAGAGAGAGAAGAGAGAGAGATGGAGTTTTATTTTATTTTAGTCTTGGAAGGTTGTCCAGGAATATTGGTGCCCGAATCCTTTTCCTCGGTTTAATCGACCTAAGCCGATAAAACTGTAAACATTACAAATATTTTTAAGTAGTATGTATTTGGATTTATAGTTTTTAGACAGTACCATGCAATTCATAACAACTTTTACACCTAGGTTACATCGGTACCATAATATATATATTTGATCTTATATTAATGGATTAACTGCAGTAATTGCCCCTCTACCCTCAACATTACTGTAACCAAACTACCCATCTACTGTGATTATGTGAGAGGTATGAGATCGGTTCGTTTGTCATTTTAAAAAATAGTCATTAAAAAACGGGAAAGTAATATTTGATTAATTTGTAGGTTAACATAATACTTATTTCAAATATTACCCATATACACGATAGTATACACACGTTTACAAAATTTTAATAGTATCGATTTTTTAACGTTCGAATTTTATATTTTATCGTACTTTTAAATACGAGTTATGATTAATTATCTTTTATAAAGAAATAGTTATTTAAAAGAGCAAGATTTTTTTACTTAATTTTTAAGTTATCATTGAGCGCTGATGCGGGGTAATATTATATCTAGTGTTTACTCTTACTACGGCGCATGCGTGCATCTTGGCAGGAAGCTTGGGAGTGGCGTGTTTTCCTATAATCCCCATGGTCGTGCTTGTGCACCCACCAAAGCATGCACGTGTTTGCATAATATTCATGCAAACTTAAGGAGAAGAATACGGTATAAAAAAAAAATTAGTACCGTATCTCTAATTTTTACTATTTTTGTGATTATTTTATATTTTTTGTTGATATTTTTATAATAATTTTTAATTTTTTTAAACTTTTGTAAGTGATGTATAATTTTTATAAGTGTTTTTACTATTTTTATAGTAATTTAGGATTGATCGCAAGTTACCGCAATCATAGTAAAAACACCAACAAATATTGTAAATGACAATATGATACCATTTTTTTTTTGAATTTTATAGACTACTTTTTAAGTAGAATGATAATCCACATCAGCGTCACCTCCTAATATAATTCTTTAATAGTCAAATAAAAAATAAATAAAATAAATTTCACTTTGTTGACATGAATAATTATTACACTGCATAGAGGTGTAATTATTCTATTTTGTAATGTTTACGTAATTATTGTTGTGCTGTTATTAAATGATAATATCACTATTATTCTAATACAACCTTACATGAAATTTTTGATTTCACCAGATCGAAGTGCTCTTATTTTCTCTCCCACCATTACCAGTTTAAAGCTTTGTTGTGAGAAGCAACTGATCAATGGGTGGGATGCCTTAGCTATAGCCTCTCCTCCCTCCCTCCCTCTCTACAACAACCCCAACATCCCATGGTGGATCCAAACACTTTGGTTCAACAGTTAACGATGTTTGAACTAGTTTACATGTACTTTCCTAGTTCAGTCAAAAAAAAGTCATCCATATTAGAACTAGGGTATTGTTTATGAAAGATAAATTTCTCGAATTCAAAAAAAGTGTATTTATTAGCACTTTGATCCAAATTACCCTCTTAAATATTACGAAGTTTTGTACTGAATGTTATCTATCCAATGCTACTCTCTTGTTTCGTCATAACTTGGAACTAACTGTGTAAAAGATAGGCACTATGTGATGTGCTACAAAAGGGTTCGACTTCCCTCCAATTTTTTTAACAATTAGAAGATCCTCCAAATTCTCCTTGAATGGTTAGGACCTATATGGATAAGTAGATTCAATAGATTTCAGATTTCAAAGTTTTAAAATATTTTTCAAATTAATTCAATCTATTTATTTGTATAGATTCCAATCGATGAACTCTCTGATTCTTATGAAATTGGCGAGGAGCCTTATCTGTCACACAAAACCTCAAAGAAACATACATGAAGCCCATCACGTTTCCACTAATCTTGGAGTTGAGAATTCTCCTTTCTTTTTAGTTTATATTCTTATACAAAGTCAAAACCATAGCACAAATCTCAATTTTACAAGAATTTGGTACATATCCGAGGTTATTAACAAAAATGTGCGCTCGTGTGCGTGCACGTGTATTTTGGCGGGAAGCTAGGCAACAGTGTGCTCTTCAAAGTTCTCCATAGTTGTGCACCCACGTGGACAAACCTCAAGTTTACAAGATTTCTATACGACTCTCATTTAAATTACCAACGTCGGATCTCTAATGCAAAACCTTTCTTTCGAAAATTAATTCAAAGTTGTTAACAAGCATGTGTGTGCGTGTGCATTATGGTGGGAGACTCTCGGGGAGTGGTGTGCTATTCTATGACCCCCCTAGTTGTGCACCCATTATGGTCCACGTGCTACAAAACTTGTTTACGAGGCCAAACCTCCTAAATACTAGTGCTTGCCTAATCTCCATGCAAATTTGCGTTCTCATGAAGTTAAATAATAAGTTATCCTAATGTTTAACAATGAATAATCTTTTTTGATCGTCCTATTTGCGGTTGGTGAACCATAATCTAGGGTTTGGAGCTGCCTACTTGGGCAATCGAGAGTTGACAAAGTCTATTTCACTTTGTATAACGAATAATCATTCTAATTATTCATTTTTGGGACTCATAATTACAACGTAATTCTCAAATACACATCGACATGCTCGGCCTAGACAACACCCAAAATTACAGATCATGTGCAGCTCAAAAATACAAGTCAACAATGATCAAGCCTATCGTATTGGAAAACCAAGTCTACTAGTGACACACGTGAGATCTCTATCTTAAGAAAGAAATCAGGGTATGCATTGCAAGCCTCAACAACTTGTCCGTTACGCTAACATCGCGGAACCACCCACTTCTGTCCCAAGGGTGACACCTTAGTTAAGACTCCTCGCGATGATGCCTCCAACAAAGTCTGCTCGGGGGTGCCATGAAGACTTAACTCCCCTGTAAATTGCAAACCCACCTAAACATGGGGAGGAACACACACATTTCAACACACTACACCTCTCAAGTAATAAGATTCTCTGACCACCGTCGACATTCCCAATGAAGTAGATCATCCAGACTGAACCATCTAATATTTGTATTTACTTGTGTTGAACCCTCTTTACTTCATTGATTTTGCATAAACCCACTTTTGTACATCATCACACATTTTCTCTAGTTGAATACTCAAAATGGTCAAATTTAGATTTTATCCGATCAAAAGGACTTGAATTCATGATTTGCAAATGATTTACATCGCATTACTTAAATTTTATCAATGAAACAATTAAGTGTTAGTTAACACGAGTCTAATTTTAATTAAAATTAATATAATAAAACACAACTTCTATAAAACATAACGTTATAATCGAGTCAGATCGTTTTGATTCAACGACTTATCTTACTGCTTACGTTTTGTACTACAGTAAACAATTTAATTATACTTGCATTCCAACCATAGTAAATATATTCATCACTTACTTACACTTGTCATAAAAAAATTTAATTATTAAAAGCTTGATAAGCATGTTGGTTTTCTTGGTGAGATTGAAATCTGTACCTAATCTTTGACTTACAAAACCCATGCACGCACACCCCCCATACTGCTCAGTAAGATGAGAAACGCCTCAAATCCAAGAGTCATAACCACGTGGTGGCGACGCCAGTAGATGGCGGCGATAGCTTTGAGGGGCTATGAGCCACGCCATTCCCCCATTATTCGAGTAGCATTTAATTTAACTAAGAATGCGAGATTTATTGTGAGTTTTATTAATGAATAATTCTATAAAACTCAAATACAACTCAAATATGTATAATTTCTTAAAAGGGTGAGTCTCATCAATTTTTTCAGTGGGACTCAATCATCTCACACTCATCTAAGAGATGAAATACATTTGAGTTATGTAATATTTTATTATATTTTTTATGAATAAGTCACTATTTTATTAAAAAAAAAAATCTATTTACCTCTCGAGAAAGGTGAGGTGCCGTTTCGAAATAGATTTGTAATCTTTAACTTTTTTTTTTTGAACACACACTAGACACAACCTCTTAAAAGAGGAAGTGACCAGTGAGGTATTTAAATTAACACACACACCCAAAGCAATCCCGATGTGGGATTGCCTAGTTCCTCGACATCCTGGTGGATTATCATAACCGCAGGACCTTCGGCCCAAAGTGTGAGATTCCAACCCAACATCGAAATGCCCATACATGCGCCCCAAAGGGCTTTTTCAGTTTTTTTGAACACATACTAGACACAACCTCTTAGAAGAGGAAGTAGTTAGTGAGGTATTTAAATTAACACACACACCCAAAGCAATCCTGATGTGTAATCTTTAACTTTAATTTAGATGATTTGTACTCTTTGATTAAAAAAATGACGAAATAATGAAATTAAATTCTTTTACTCATGTGTTACTTTTATTGAATAAAAAATAGAGTATGGTATCAAAAAATTATTTTTGGATACTACATTACACTACAATTGGACCCAAAAAAAAAAAATGTTTCATCCAAATAGACATGTCACGTGCGTTCTATTTGCGATATATTATATTTATATTAGGGGTAACCCATACCTCAAGACAGTACAATGTGAATAGTTTTGAGAGGAATTATTATTGGCCGTTGGATAAATCTATTTAAGACCATCAGATAAACTTATTGAAACTTATCATTTTTATATTATAAATTATAGATATAGATGCATGAACTAAGCAGGCCATTTTAAATAATAATCATGTGCATGGTGACATTCTATGACATCAAAATTGAGCATTGATCATAAAATATTTATATTTTAAATATCAATTTATTTTTATTTTTTATTTAATTACACAATTTAGAATACAAGTGACTAGAGAGAAAATAAGAGAAGTCGGTGTGAGTTAGTAGATTTATTTGACATTGAAAAGCGTGTTGGTTGAATTGTCTTAAGTTAGAGGTCGTGTAAAGAAGATAATATTTTTCAGTAAAAAAAAATTTAGAATAAATTTTGTATAATTATATCAAAGTATGAAAATTAGATTAATTTTGATAGTTATTGTGTAATAATATGAAAACTGGATTAATTTTGATAGTTATATTATTGTGTTATTATAGGTTGAGAATTCAATTTTCTAGTTATGATATTAAATAAATTAAGACTATTTTAGGTATCTAGGTCTCTTAATGTATATATATATTTTTAATTTCATTCGATGATAAGCAGGAGAGGAGTACATTGATAGGGTCACTCTTCCAAGAGGCGAGTATTTGCCAAAAAAATAATGAAACTATAAATGGGTAAAGTCAACGTGTCATTTTATTGTTATTCGTATCGTCTTCGTGTCAACACCAATAAAAAAAAATATTTAGTGTATTTTGAGTATTAAACATTAGTCTAAATTATTTATTATGCGTATTTAATAATTATGTCAATTTTATAATCGTGTGTCGAGTTTGTATCAATAGGTGAGAGTTGACACCCCTAGGTGAACCTCACTTGAACTTATATGGAAGAAGAGTGATAAATTATTTGCTTACTTGACAGATAAATAATTAACTTTTGTGGGGTTCATTTGTTAATTTTTTTAATGTTATTGATTGATAATAATACATCACCTTACCATATTGTATCACCGTTATAAAGAATATTTTCTCCTCTTATAAGTCCTTATTTTCTTATTGTTTCAAGTTTAGATTTTGAGGGTGTGTTTGAATACGGATAGGATATAAAAAATATAGCCTCGCCTACCAAAGCCAAACCCGGCCAAGCTCATATTTGGATTGGATATGTATCTATATCAATGTTTGAAAAACCAATTTTCATGTCCATGGGATCCATTTACAAAGATGATTTAAAAATATTAAAATAATATAGGGGGTTTTTGAAAGTCGGTACACCTAATTAGACTTATTTGACAAAAAGTACACATTGAAAAATGTTTTGAAAAAAGGTACACTAGTTAGATACAAAGACATAAATGTCCATTTTAGGGAAAGTGGTGCATTAAATATCTCCTAATTTTATGGGAGAACTTTAATATTTAATGCACATTGATTCATGTGCATTTAAACCGAACACGGAGGTGGGTTAATTTTAACCCATCTATCAAGGTTTGACCCTAGATTTATATCATGTCTCACTTTTACCTTTCCTAACAAAGAATTTATGAGCCCCACTGCTTTCTTAAACTATCCTTATAAGTGTTAATCCATCTTATCTCACTATCCAAACACACCATAAGGATACTACTATGGTTAGAATTGATAATTGAGTGAAGTTATTTGAGTTCAATTCAACTCTTTAATGAGTCAAGCTTGAATTAATTTTTTAAGTTTGTTTAAAAGAAACGATCATTTTTTGTGTACACACACGCACACAGATATATATATAATAATCGAGTTATTCGGGCTTGATTTGGACTCGATTTGGACTCAAAGAGTCGAACTTACACAACTTTTTAGACTAATTTAAAAAAACGAGTTCAACTCGATTATCAATCATAAATATGGTACCTCTGTATTATACCAAAACTTTTTCTCAACCATTAATTTTATTTTGATTTATTTTTAACGTTGAATGTAAAAATAAAAAAATTAATAAATTATTATTTTATGAAAACTTTACATTTGTCTTGCTGTAATTGATAAAACATAGTAGATACGATTCCGAATACTACTTATCTTTGTTCAACCATTCCAATATGTCTATACAAGGATATGTATTGTATAGACTTTAAATTTGTTGATTATTTTTTTTTAATGTGATAAGGACTAAACTTTGTTTCCCCAATAAATATTATAAACTGTTTCAAATTTATGTACAAATAATAAAAAGATATACATAAGAAATTCTTCTACAAAGATTCGAATTTATTTATTTAATGGAATTAAGTGTCCGAATTTTGTTGAACTACACTATGTCTAGGGGGTGTAACCTTATTTGTACTGAAGTAACTGCCTCCTTATTGCTGCTTATTAGTATTCATAAAAGGGGGCTCCAATGCATCTGGTTCCCACTATTATAGGGCATAGGGAGGGTCAAGTGTACAGAATGCATCATTTGCTTTCAATCTTGTTCTGTTTGTGAATTTCTTTCAGTCTTCTTCATTCTTCATTCATGAAAATATATTCTATAGTAGTCTGGAGGATATGTTACTTCAAAGGGGGGCGGGGAGGGGATATTGATGACGCAGAAAATATTTCATGCAATGGTGAGATTACGTCAATATTGTCACGTGATATCACCATCTAATAATATGCTAAGTAAATAGATTCCACATAAATCAATAAATGCCTTTTATATAATACAATAACTAGTAACTCATTAGGCAATAACTACTCGCATGCAAGAAAGTCGGGCCAACCTTGCCCACTTGGTATGTTATTTTTGGATGCTCATACCAAACGTTAATGTATTAGCGTGATGTCACAGTTACACTAAATATTTACTCATGGTCGATGTGATCATACTAAATAAAATGCGAGAGCAGGTACCTGGTCTTGAGTGGCATGCTAAGTTGCTTCGAGAAAGCCCTTGCATTTACATGAGAACTGTTCCATTACCATGTGGAAGAAGCTCCTTTCTCCAGCTGAGTGGCTGACACTTTTGCACTAAAGGTTATGCACATTTTTTCTACCCTCTTCAAAAATTAAACAAAAAGTATCATATAAGGTAAGACTCCATTATTAGCACAATGTGGTGAGCTTTCAACTGATTCCAGCGGGATACTGGAAAATATTACAGCAAAAATTCCCATATACGTACATACATACATACATACATATTCATGAAGAAATATATCTTCCCAACATTCTCACAGATGTTCCTATTAACACACACAAGATGGCACACACAACTCCAAGAACCGAAAAATAGAAAAAACCACCATTAGATCTGCGAGGCCTAATCGCGGTTGAAGTGGAGTTACCTGTATCAGTGTTTATGTTTCTGGCACGTAATCTTACCCTACCAAAGCTAGACATTCGCTCAAAGGCCCTATTTACCAAAGCACTTTCTGAAGCTGAAGCAGGAGTGGCCGGTATTGACTCCACGAAAGCCCAGAGGTTAGAGGACCATGAATCTGTACCATCATCTTGTATGCCGATTTGATTTTGATTTGATCCGACAGGTCCATTTGCAAAACTACTATCACATACTACACCTAAACAAACATAGAGAGAATTGATACAAACCCAAGAAATAAAGATACGTAAAATCAGAGCCTCATGGTAACCAAGTCCAAGGGTTATCACTAAAATTTGCAGCAATTTCTATACCTGAAATTGGTGGAGTAACAGTCAGCTGATTCGCTTCTGCGGGAGTAAAGGCATTGTATCTTTGACCATCTGTCCATAGCTGACAATTGATATCATTTGCAAAATTTGACAGAGGTTGCAACTGGTAATTTGCAGTCCCATTCCCAATATTGGGATCTGAAACTGGGTTCACTATTCCATTCTCAAGGTTATTCATGCATGGTTGAGAAATTTGTCCAGGTTCACCGTGCCCCATCTCAGGAAGAAACATGGATGCATCATGAAACAGGTCGAATTCAGAAAAACCATCAAAGTCATTAAACTGCAGGTTCTCCAGTGGATTATCAACATATTGAATAGTAGGTTCAGGGCCAAGGAGGTCATCCATTTCAAGAAAATCTTCTTCAGCCACATGAAGCTCCTGAGGATGAATGTCAAGAGCAGAGGTGACCTCAGGTACCTCGTGCAATTGTAATTGAGAAGTTGCTGACTGTGTCAAGTCAAAGCTAGCATGTAAATTATTTTGCTGGCTGCTAGGTGGCACTGGCAGAACCATGCTCTGGTCGGGTAAATTGACTGCCCTTGAGGAAGGATCCACCAAGGTACTTTGGTCTTCTTCCTCACCCACAACCTGCTGTAATAAATAGTCATGATTACTGGCAAGTGGTGTGAAAAGCAAAGGCCCATCCGCGATGGGGTTCATGAACTCCTCGAGATCATCAAAATCAAATGGAGACTGCTGTTGAACATTAGCTCTGAAATTATCACTATAAGCAACTTCATTAAGCTGTTTAACAGAATTTTCCTGGTCAACGTGGCCATTCACATCCAAGACCTCATCTTCCCATTCTTCTTCTTTGAAAGGTGCACCATATTGCTCACCATTTTTGGGACCAGGCCCACTCTTCTTGTAGACCTTATACAGTGCATAGTAGTCCTGTGCAGACTGGCACCTCTGCAGCTCATCCTCGTCAAGGGTATACTCGTGCATCACCCAATCTGTGCGCTTGCCACTAGGTGCACGACCTTCATAGAAAACCAGGGTCTTTTTCACCCCAACTGATCGAGAATTACAGGTAATGATGCGATCTTTTCCAGTTGCTTTCCAGTACCCATACCTGGTTGCTCTATTTGACCTTGCTCCATTGGGATACTTCCTATCTCTGGGGCTGAAGAAGAACCATTGCCTGTCACCAGTCGTCAATTTGGATTTCCCTGCATTCCATTGTGAGAGAAAAAACAAGGTCAGTCAAGTGCCCAAGACATTTCATCAAATTCCATAAATTGATACCAACCAAAAAAATTGACTACTTAACCCGATTCATAGTGGACACACATATTAACAAACCACTGCCTCTACCAATTATCAACAAAAGTTGCTGCATATCTATACGTACCAACACCAACCAGAACCACTGTTTTAGTGAACCAAATTAATTGACCAAAAATAAGTTCAATGCCAAGCCAATGGACATCTATCTAATTAAAGAATCATGCAAGGCCTCACAATTCAAAGTTTCAAAGTAGTTCCGTATTTTTATTATGCAAAAGAAAGAAAACCCAAAAATAACAATTGTTACTCCTCATTTTCAATTCTGATCTGGTTGCTTTTAACTGTAAGTTTTTCTTCTTATAGCTCTGCTCCAAACTTGTACACACCAAAAGGCATTTACATGGAACCGAACCCACAATTTAGCAGCACATCATCATTTTGAATTGACTGTATGAATGTTTTGAGAAAACAAATAAACCAAACAACAGATTCACTTCTATCTAGTACGACTATGAACAAGACAAACACATTAACCAACAGAAACACAACCAATACAAAAAAATCCGGCTATATCAAACAAAGAAGGAACTCGGCAAACAAACTTACCAAATTCTAATCAAGTAAACACATACGCTAACAAAATCAACGAGTTACCACACAACAACCATCACCATAAATTTTGGATTTCTAGTCCCAAAGACAAACTCAGCCTACCACGACAGAGAACTAGCGATCACAACAGAATTCAACACAGAGAACTAGAGATCACAGCAGGATTCAACAAACATCGCAGTATGTAAGACGCGCATATACATATATCGACAAATAAATACATAAATCCTTGAACTTAAACAAATCAGCCAGACCCATTCATACAAAAACACAAGCATAACAGGATTGAACAGGATCAATAACTGAAGAAACTGAGCCAGAGCCAGAGCCAGATCCAGATGAATAACATGCCAAACTAGCTACAAATCAAGTCAACGGACACAGACGAAGATATAAAACAGAAAATAAATATTGAATCGGATAATCATACCAGGCAAGTCCTCCGGATCCCACTTGTATACATCAGTCTCGCCGATGATGTCGAGCCTGAGCCGCCGACGGCAGATCTTCCTCTTTAGGTAGTACAGAACCAGCTCCTCATCCGTCGGATGGAATCGAAATCCCGGCGGAAACATTTTGTTATCGCCGAAACACAAAGAAGACCCCGAAACCGTCATTGTTTCAAACAACCCTTAAACAAAAACTAATTATACAGTAAAAAATATACAAGAATGTACAATCGTTTGTTGAAAATTTGAATAGGGTATTAGAAATTGAAGATAAAATTGAGAGATGATACCCTAATTGAAAGGAGGCGAAGCAGATAGGATCTGGGAATTGGGGGGTCTGAGGGGTGGTCGCGGACTAGAGAGAGGTGTTTGGTCAAAGAAGCAATAGGAGAGGTGGGCTGCTGAATGTGGACGCGAAGGTTCTTGGAATGTAGGTTTTGCTTTTGTGGGGTCAAAATTGTAAATAATGAAATATGTTGGCTTTTTTTATTCGTTAGTCAATGGAAGGTTCCATTGGATTTAATTGACTCACGTGTAATTTATGATTTAGGTCCATTATTAGCATTAATACATTATTAAATCTAATTTTTAAATTATATTATTCTACCAAAAAAGTCACTTATTCTTTAAGATTGTTAATTTAGTTAATTTTGATGATGCATAAAATTGTGTTCGTACAAAATCAACAGTCAAGAATGTGTAAGGGTGTGATTAATGAGCAATTAACAAACAATCAATGACAACCAATGAGCAGTAAATAGATAATTAATATATCAACACAGAGATTTATAGTAGTTCGGTTCGGGTGACCTACGTCCACTCTCGAGAATGACAGCGGTGGCCTGGTGCTCTTTGTTGCTGGATAATAGTCACTGGAGAGTTTACTCCGGAGAGTTACAGTACTTTGAGGGAAAAAGAGATGTGTGTGATCTCAAGGTGTAGAGGTCTCAAGGAGGTGATCATTCTGCCCCTCTATGTGGAGAGGGGCTTACATTATATAGGTTTTCTAAAGCGGTGAGGCAGTGACGTGAGGGAGAGGTCTTCCACCATTTGGGTAAGTGCAATTATGGTAGGATGTGATCTCCGTATCCCGTCATTTTCTCCCTCGTGCTCCTATTCAGTCGGAGAAGGACTCTCAGCTGCATTGGACTTGGTCTTGTCTCTGGACTTGTCTTGAGCAAGCTTGGACTTGTATTGGAGTCAAGTGGGAGGTGAGGACCAAAGGGGCAAGCTAACTCCCACTTGGAGCCATATTGGTGGCGCTTACTTGGAGGAGGCATATGGGCAACGCCCACTTGGAGGAGGCATGAGCGATGCCCACTTGGGCCTTGGGTGGCGCCCATTGGACCTTGATGCAGACCTTTCGGTTCCTTTGGACTTCCTGGGTTGACCCAACTTGATTGAGTTTTCTTTGGACTTTCTTGGTTTATTTGAATTGAGTTTGACTCAATCAAATTTGGGTTCATCATTTGTCCCCCATGCCCCAAGCATACGAGAGGAAGGGGCTGAGGCATGTGCATCTTTTAGAGTGGAGTCTTCCCCTCTTCTCAAGAGGGTGAGGTTTGATGCCTCCAGTGTTTCTCTGGAGATGAAATCCGGTGATGCCCCCACTCTTTTTCGGACTGTGACTTATGTGTACCAAAGCTAGCTGTTGTACCGTTGTAGAAGTTGAGACTCCTGTGTCGGTCTTCTACGAGGACTGTAGCTCCACATAGCTGTTCTATTTTGACTTGATTTTGGAGGTCCGTGGTTCTTGGTATTCAGAGAGGCAGGCACGGGGCTGCTGAAGAGCAAGTAAGACTCAGGCGGCAGGCATGAGAAGATGCCGCAGAGCAATAGGTAGAGCTACATATAGCTCAAAATAAGGCCGCCGTGGCGGAGACCATTCCATTGAGATGACTTTGAGAAGCTGGACGCCTGAGACTCATTCCCTTGAGATGGAGATAAGGAGGGTGCTGAGGAGCTGAGCGAGCAATTTTGGCAAGCATCACTGATTTGGGTGAGCAGAGAGCGTCCTAGAGGTGCAGGTGGGGCGCCAGGAGGTGCCGTTTGGGCACCTGGAGGTGCAGGCTGGGCGCTTAGAGGTACAATTTGGGCACCTAGAGGTGCAGCTTGGGCGCCTGGAGGTGCAGCGTGGGCGTCTGGAGGTGCAGGCTTGGTCGCCTGGAGGTGCAGGCTGGGCGTCTGGAGGTGCAGCTTGGTTGCCTAGAGGTGCAGGTTGGGCGCTTGAAGGTGCAGCTTGGGCGCCTGGAGGTGTAAGCTTGGGCGCTTGGAGGTGCAGCCTAGGGGCCTAAAGGTGCAGCTGGGCGCCTGGAGGTGCAGCCTGGGCTCCTAGAGGTGCAACTTGGTCGCCTGGAGGTGCAACTTGGTCGCCTAGAGGTGCAGACTTGGGCGCTTGGAGGTGCAGACTTGGGCGCCTAGAGGTGCAGCCTGGACGCCTTGAGGTACAATTTGGGCGCCTAGAGGTGCAGCCTGGGCACTTGAAGGTGCAGCCTGGGTGCCTAGAGTGGACCTCTAGGCACCAGGGAAGGTCTGGTTTTGACGGCTAGGCAGCTGGATACGCTGATCTGAGCCTGAGTTTCAAGATCCAGTCTAGAGATGATAAAAATAATGTTATTCCAAACATTAAAATTATTTATCATATTTACCTGGAGAGAGGGGTAGACTGCTTGTGCGAGAGCGAAGACAACTTGGGGATTGCTCGTGAGAGGGCTACACCTTTTGAGACTGGTCTTTTGGCGACCTGTGGGAGAGTCCTTAAGCTTGAGGTATAGGTTGTTTGTTTGAGAACAATACAGAAACTAAGCTTTTGATATGTAGACTGCATGTTTGAGAATAGTGCAGAAGCCAAGCTTTTGATATGTAGATTGCCTTTTTGGGAATAGTACAGAGGTCAAGCTTTTGATGACCCACGAGAGAGCCGTAAAGCTGGATATAGGGGCTGTCTATTTGTGAACAGTGCAGAGGCCGAGCTTTTAGACGACCCGTGAGAGAGCCGCAAAGCTGGATATAGACTGCCTGCTTAAGAGCAATGCAGAGGCGGGTCAAACTCTTAATGATCTGCAAGATGATTCACCTTGTCCGGACTTGTTGATTTCCTCAGCATTCATATATTTTTTAACCTAGTCACTTTGTCATCGGGCTCGTCAACTTGGAGTACCTCCTCGTTAAAACGAGTGAGGTAGCTCCTCAGACTCTCCTCTCGGTCCTGCTTTATACTAAACAGGTGGGTGACAGGCCTCTGGTGGTGACGTCCACCAATGAACTGTGCCACAAAAGATGTGCTTAGTTTGGCGAATGAGCCTATGGAGGCCGAGGAGAGATTGGTGAACCATCGTCGGGCGGACCACTTCAATGTGGTTGAAAATTCCCTACAGATGATCTCATCAGGGACATTGTGCAACTGCATTAGAGTTTTGTAGGTATCGAGGTGATCTAATGGGTTCTTCGTTCCGTTAAAGGTCTCCACAAACGACATTTTGAACTTCTGAGGGAGGGGATAATTCGCCACGTCGGGCTTGAAAGGCGTGTTTGTACGCCTTACTAGGTAGTCCACTGTCTCGGGCTCCGGTGCCTTTATGGCGTTGAAGATATCGCTCAATTGATTTTGTACTTCCTTGATTTTTTCGTCCCAATGATTGGGGGCTTCTTTGGGATGATCATAAAAATGACTTTCATGCTCCATACTCTGGTTTTCACCCTCATCCTTTTGGAGATGAGGGTCTTCACCATGGGTTGCAGGAGGAGGAGGTGGTGGATCATGATGAGCTCCCCTATGTGGGGCGCCCAAGGGGACTCCAAAGTGGGCGTCCAGATATGCATGGGGAGCAGTAGGATGTAGAGCTCCTTGATGTCCAGGGCGTGGAGCTCCTTATGGCCCTCTAAGTTGTTCTCCTCCTTGTCCGACAAGCATGAGTTACAGTATCTGCTAGTTTTGGGCCACCAACTGTTGCATGGTTTCCAACATTTGCTGTGGATTTGGAGCTGAAGTATTTTGGACAGGGTTGGTAGGTGGAGGAGCAATCTCCCCCTCTCGTGGAGGATTATTTTTCAGGTTGGTTCATGGATCTAGTAGTGATGACCATTGATTCAACAAAGAGAATGATTTGAAGTGAGAATTTCGTCTTTCCCATAAACGGCGCCAAACTGATGATGCACAAAATTGTGTCCGTGCAAGATTAACAGTCAAGAATGTGTAAGAGTGTGATTAATGAGCAATTAACGAACAATCAATGGCAACTAATGAGCAGTAAATAGACAATTAATAGATCAATACAGAGATTTATAGTGGTTTGGTCCGAGTGACCTACGTCCACTCTCGGGAATGACAGCGGTAGCCTGGTGCTTTTTGTTGATAAATAATAGACACCGGAGAGTTTACTCCGGAGAGTTACAGTGCTTTGAGCGAGAGAGAAATATGTGTGATCTCAAGGTGTAGAGATATCAAGGAAGTGATCATCATGCCCCTTTATGTGGAGAGGAGCTTATATTATATAGGTTCTCTAAGGCGGTGAGGCGGTGACGTGAGGGAGAGGTCTTCCATCATTTTGCTAAGTGAAATTATGGTAGGATGTAATCTCCGTATCCCGTCATTCTCTCCCTTGTGCTCCTATTCAGTCGGAGGAGATCTCTCAACTGCATTGGACTTGGTCTTGTCTCTAGACTTGTTTTGAACAAGCTTGGACTTGTATTGGAGTCAAGTGGGAGGAGAGGACAAAAGAGGCAAGCCAACACCCACTTGGAGCCATATGGGTGGCGCCCACTTGGAGGAGGCATATAGGCAACGCCCACTTGGGCCTTGGGTGGCGCCCCTTGGACCTTTTGGTTCCTTTGGACTTCCTAGGTTGACCCAACTTGATTGGGCTTTCTTTGGACTTTCTTGGTTTATTTAAATTGAGTTTGACTCAGTCAAATTTGGGTTCATCAAATTTTATGAGATTTAATCGTAAGATCTTGCATCAAATTTAAGGATAGATAATAAATCTTTATTCTAAAAGAATTAAAATAATGACAAAAACTTTGAGTCCTTGTTGAAAGAATGAGCATAAAATTTGAGTTTCACAAATTGATTTTTGAATTAAATTTAGTTTTGGAGGCGTTTAAGCATTAGAAGTCTAGCTAGGTAAGTTTTTAAATGTCTTTAGCTGACAATAATATCAAAAATGAATTCAGGAGATCGAGAAATCTCGAGATAAATGATATGCAGTGTATTAGAGGTCTGATAGTGTTTCGGGGCTTAAACGTCAGAAAGAATTCGGGTAGGAGGAAATTTGACACTATTTTAGTATTTAGGTCAACTTTCTAACCTAATCTCTGATTGAGTTTATTTTTATGGTATTAGAAAATGGACTTAAAGAGTTACAAAAGTGTTTTTTGTGAAAATTTCGTGAATCTATTTTTAACTTAGCCAAAATTGGGTTGAAGATTGAGACAAGGTACAAAATCTTTGGTTGCGAGTTTTTTAGCGATTAGTCTACGCCACCTGAACAGTTTTTGGCCATATAAATACCTTAGAGGTGTGTTTCAGAGTTCCTTAACCTATTCTTCAACCCAAAGAAGCCTAGAAGAGCTTGAAGAGTTAAAGAAGAGGAAAAATGGACTAAATCTTGAAGGATTCATGCATAGAAATCGCACCAAAACACATTAGTATCAAGATATAAGGAATCAATGTGGGGTTTCTTTCTCATTTTTATTCATTAAGGCTAGAGCTATTACTTATACGTTTTTTTTTATTCTAATCCGTAATTTTATATGATAGATAAACAACTACTTTGATTTATTTTCAATCACATGAATCATTTTCTTGAAAAATACATTAATTATATTCAAAATTTATTCGTTCTTGATCCAAAACCTTAAATCTTGAATTCTATCGAATTGATTTAGTTTCTTGGTGATCTCTTGCATTTTTTCTTGAAGTTTTTCTATTTTGAGAAATTGTGGAACTATAATTTATAGTACACGTTGATTTTCTTGAAAAGTATAAATATTATCTTTTGTATATGCTTATAACAAACTGACTTGCTATTGCCTTATGATTTGTATAAACCTTAAGGTGCTAGCATAATAGTAGGTCTCATGCAATGTGTTTGATGCAATGCTCATATCAACTAGACTGCATTTTAACCTACATCTCCTAACTGAGTATCAACTATTTTCAATGTATAATTACAATTGCTGGCATATGATACCCTAACTTTTTGTTATTCTGTATAATCTGTCTAATGGAAATGTACTCTAAATCAGCCACTCTGCCTCTGCCTTTCCTACGCAGGTTCAAATCCAGTGAATAGCTCACACATTTGAACTATTATATAGCAAATCCATGAACAATTCACACTGTTTAAGGTTTATACAAATCATAGAAAGTACCAACAATAGATTTCTTTAGAACCTCAAATTATACTGCTTAAGGTTTTTACAAATTATAGAAAGTACTCACAACAGATTTCTTTAGAACCTCAAATTATACGATCTTCACACGCTTGGACGAAAAACTGACTTGCACATTTCCCATTTCAGATTAGATTATAGATGTCCCAAGTTCTCCGCCAAACAAATTTAGACTATGATTGGTTCAGTAGTTAAAATTCGACCCAATAATTTCAAAAACGTGGGTTCAAACCCAAGGACAGCTACTTTGAGTGACCAGTTTCAAGTGTTATATCTATACGTAGTCCATTCCTCCCAGACCCTCATTAATGAGATCAAACTGAATTTTGTTTAATATCCATAGCAGGTAATTCACATCAAATTTTGTTATGAAGTGTTTCACTGCCAGGACAAAAGCTCTTGTTTTGAACAGGATTATTTGATTCAATGAGACCTCCAGCTTGCTTATGAAGCTAAAAAACAGGTAATTGTAGACCTTCAATTAAAGAGCATGGAAAAGGTATGTGTTAAGAGGGGTGTTTATGAAGTACAGTAGATGTTGAGTTGTGTATTCCATTTTCTGCAATGGTATTTTAACTTGATAAACACCAGTCATCTAGTGGTCCAGCCCGACTCGAATCCGGCTTAGTTGGAGCCCGATGTGGTTACCGGACACCGGATGGTTTACACCAAAAAACGTAAATGCTCATTTTAGGGTCATTTAATTCAAAATTTCTTACCTTTAATGCACCTTGATTCATGTGTGCATCTCCTAGTTTTATGAGAGAACTTTACTATTTCATATATATATATATATATATATATATATTTAGACACGTATGTATATACACATATATATACATATATATCTATATATGTGTATATATACACTTATATATATAATTGTTGTTAAATCTCTTATCTAAATTTTGAATTATCTTTAATGCACCTTGATTCA
>CM042184.1:45939160-45964519 GCA_023539305.1 Ilex asprella | reverse complement strand
GCTCACCAACTCACCCACTCTCAACCCCGTCAAACCGAACCATTTGACTCTAGAGGGAGGAAAGACAATGAGTTAAAATGACATACCCAAGAGGAGGTCTCCCTTGGATTAGCCAACTAAAATTCTAGCTACTCATAATTAAAGTAAAGAAAATAATTAAATGGGAAGACATTATAAATAAATAAATGTTAGAACTAAGCATAAATGAAATGCATCAAAATAAAACAAGACTTAAATTAAAAGAAAGCAATAATTAATTGGTGGGTATTCCACAACCAAGTAATACTACTTGGTGGGTATTCCACAACCAAGAGATAATAACGCAATAAAAGAAAGCAGTAATTAATTGGTGGGTATTCCACAACCAAGCAATACTACTTGGTGGGTATTCCACAACCAAGAGATGACAATATAAAAGAAAGTAACAATACAAAGAAAGCAATAAACGAAATGCATTAATATAAACGATCTTCGACAAAGAATGAGTGAATCACGTTCCACCCTTCACGGCTTTGGTAAAGCTCTAGAAAAGTGGAAGAGTTTCACTCCTCTAAGGGAAGAAAGAAAGCAATAACAACTTGGAGGAATTTTCACAACCAAGAACTCTAACAAAAACTTTTATCTAACCAAAACTTATTTCTCTCCAAACACTTATATCAAGCAAAAAACTTATGTCTTACAAGCCACAAAGAGATGGTATTTATAGGCCAAGCCTTTACAAACCCCAAGGGATAACATTTACAAACCCCAAAAATACCATTCACAAGCTTCCAAATGTTGTCATTCCACAAGCTTCCAAAAGTTGTCATTTCACAAGCTTCCAAAAGTTGTCATTCCACAAGTTTTCAAAAGATTACATTTGGATTACTTTAATCTCTTTTTGTTTAGGGCTTTAATAATTGTCATCTTAGAATTCACAATTTGCTCCCCGGTAGTTTGTAGCTTTGACGCATAAAACCCTGAAAATAACACCAATTAATGCATTATCCCTAATTCACACACTAACCGTAATAGGTCAATTTTGATTAGTTTAACTTTGTTTAACTAACACAATTGACCTATTAACTTAATTAAATCATGCATTAATCAAGATTAATCACGGTCCTCATTCCAAATTTTTTTAACACTCATATCTCTCATGTAACTCTATTCCCTTATCTCATACTAACTAATGCAGACTCCCTCTCCCTTCTCTCTCTCTCTTTATCTCTCTGATACATCAAATTCACAACCCTCCAACCCATTTGTACTTATCCACCAACCTAGCAACCCATCTCTTCCATACGGACCATACCTATCTATTCCATTTTTCCTCCAACTCTCACCCGGCACAACAACCCAGCAAATTAAACAATCCACCAACCCGACACCTCTCTCTCTCTCTTCCTTATCTTTCATCTAAATCTCTCACTCATTTTTAAAAACAAACTACTTTCCCTTATCTCTATTTGATTGTCATGCGTTTGTTACTATTTCATTCATATCTCATCTAAATACATACTACACCGAAGTATTCAATTTTGCCTTCTTCTCTGTCTCTACCTTGCAAGCAGTCTAGGTATCTCTCTCTCTCTAACTCTGCGTGTGTTTTTGCTCATGTGTGTGTGTGAGTGGTTGTGTGTTCATGTGTGTGTGTAATACCCATAAGACCCAGTCGGTGTTCATGTGCTCATGTGTGTGTGTGTGTGCGGCTGTGTGTTCATGTGTGTGAGTTGTGTTCATGTGTGTGTGTAATACACATAAGACCCAGTCGGTGTTCATGCGTGTGTGCGTCTGTGTGTTGTGTTGTGTGTGTACTGTGTTCAGGTGTGAACATGTGTTTGTGTCCATGTGTGTGCATGTGTTTGTATTCATCTGTGTGTGTGTGTGTTCATGTGTCTGCTTGCATTCATGTATTTCTAATTTTTAATGCAAAAACCAAAGAGAAAAAAAAATCAGTGTAATATAATACCCATAAGACCCAGTAGGTGTTCATGTGTGTGTGTGCACCAGTGTACTGTGTTGTGTGTGTATTGTGTGCATGTGTTTGTGTCCATGTGTATGCATGTGTTTGTATTCATGTGTGTGTGTGTTCATGTGTCTGCCTTATCATGTGTGTGTGCATGTGTATCTTAGTGTATTTTTAATTTTTCAGATTGTGTTCATGTGTGTAATATATTGCAATTCAAACCCATTAGATAAGAAACACATGAAACAATGCATGTGTGTGTGCGCCTGTGTGCTGTGTTGTGTGTGTACTGTGTTCATGTGTAATATTTTGACTAATTATTTTTATCAATTTAATTATTATTTTTTCACAGAGCTACACATTACTAAAATACGCATTTTCTTCTTCACCAGGTAAGTAGTAATGAATTTGTTCTTTTTAATTTATATTAAAAATTTGTTGTGTGATTATCATTAAATATTTGTTCTTTTTAATTAATTTTTGTCTTGGTTTAGTTGTGTATGATTTGACATGAATTTATCATTATACAAAGATGCTATATATTAAATGTGTATTGCTATTTTGAATTGCTTATTTACTCAAGATTTGCATGTTTAACAAGACCACAATCAGTACCTAAATCAAAAAATATTTTATTTTTTTATATGAACACATAATCACAAAAAATCTTAAATATAAATACAAATTATAGGTTCTACACATTTGTTTGAAAGTTAGTTGAATTTCTAATAGAAAAAGTTAACTCAAAATAAAACTCAATCTAATCACCAATATCTAATCAATAAATTCACCCTTCAAGCTATTATTTATATAAAAAAAAATTCTACTACATGCAAACATATAGTTCTCAAAATAAAAATAAAACAATTCCCCTGAGCTCCAGGGAAAAAAACAAGTGACCAATAAAAACAAAACAATTGAAACAAAAAAAAAACACAAAGCCTAAGCTAATCACTAATAAAAAAAAATCACACCAATTACACAAATAAAACAAAAAATCTATATAATAAAATCCAAGCTAATTACTAATTCTTCCATGCAAACAAAAAGTATAAAATAAAAAAATAGCAAGTGACCAGTAAAAACAAAGCAATTGAAACTAATTGCAGTCGCAGACAAAAATTCAAAACCAATCTAATCGTCATCAGCATTTTCTCACAAACAAAAAAATTACAAGCGACTAATAAAAAAAATACATGAAACCGATTGCACCAAATGTTAGTGGGGTATGCTTTGACAAGATTTTATTGTTTTTAATATTTAATGTTGGTGTTGGTTTAGTTTTGGATGTTTTGACATGAGCTAATTACTGTTAAATGTTATATGTTACAACTTTATTGTTTATATCTTGATTTAGGTTGGTTTTATTACATTTCTTACTTTGCGAATCAACTTTGCATAAATTTGAAAATTTCTATTAAACACACATAAAACACTCAATTTCTCTAAGTTCAGTGTTTTGTTTTTAAGGTTTGAATGTTTAACATTTGACACCAATAACCGAGTACACATCATCACTTCAACATCAAAACCAATATCAAAATGGACAATGTCACCATTTTTGGACATGTAAGTTATTTATTATATAGATTTTATCAAAATCTTTAGTATAATATTTTAGTAAAAAACATTTCATACTTACTATATAATTTTTCCTCCTCCTTATTACAAACTGATTCAAATCTAGAGTACACTGCAAGTTGATCTTCTTATCATGCATCTTATTACCGGTGATTCATGTTTACTTCTTACTTCTTATCGATCAATTCAATTTAAAATGTCTACATATTTCTAGGTCAATTTGCTCCGACAAAATAATGTAGGCGTTGTGATTCGTGATGAGCATGAACTTAATCACATAATTGAGGTGGTGTCATATCACATTTCTTGATTTGACGTTACTCAATTTATTATGTGCTCATCCGTATTGTATTCTTAAAGGAGAACAAAAAATCAAAGGCAATGGCGAATGATAACAGTAAAGGAAAAGAAAAGGGAAGTTGTTCAAACAAAGGAAAGGAAAAAGCAGTGTGTGAAGTGGTATGATTTATAGATTTTTCATGTAATAAATACCCAATTGTTTCATATCATTCAAAATGATATTAGTAAATTCAAAATTTAGAAAACCATTGGTGGTGTTATATCAAACTGCCAATTGACACAACGTGCACGACATGAACGTGAGAAGTCATCACATCCACCCATTCAACCAAGATTTTTTTCTTCTATAACACCAAGCCGCTGTCATCAAGCTCAATTAGACCTAGCAGAAACTAAAAGAGCTCTCAGTCAAGAAAACTTGGTGTCTACGAAAATTCTCGAATTTGTGCCAAAACAAATAAATGTATCTGAGTCATCATCCAGGTGTTTGTTATAAATTAGAAATTCTAATGCTTATGCAATTGAACTGTTACAAAAAAAAATTAAGTACATAATTTTTAGCTTAGTCATTTGAATTTGATCTATGTAGTGCTTATGAATTAAAAGAAAGCTCATTTACAAGTTTTGGAGTTGCTTCTCGAACATGTGTATCATAAGTTCGACATTCACTCATGAGTATAACGGTAGAATGTTCTCATTGTTCAGCCTTACACTGGAATGATGAAAAATTAGCCATTTCAACTTCATCACATGTTTTGTTTGGAACATGTTGTTTGCAAGGAAAGATTAGGTTACCTTCACTTTTTACACCCCCTTCAGCACTTAAAAGAGTTGTATGATGGCAATGATGATAGATCAAAGTCGTTTCGGCAACATGCACGAGAATATAATGCAACTAATACTTTTACGAGTCTTGGTGCTACATTGGATCCAAGATTACTAAGTGGAAAGGGTCCTACATCATTCACTATCCATGAAGAAATGTGTCATCGAACAGGATTGCTCATACCACAAGGTCATGAACTGATGTATAGTCAATTGTACATTTATGATCCTAGTTCAACTTTAGATTTTCGCAGTAGCAGAAATCCCCAGTTGCAAAAGGATATTTTGAAAATTATTCAAGACTGTTTCTTTCATGTAAATCCATTCCCAGAAAAATTTCATCAAGCTTATGAGATTTTAAGTCAATCAGAATTGGAAGGTCAAAGTTTACCTACTTATCTTCGTTATAATCCAGCACTAGATAGACGGCGATATAATCTCCCTACGACATATGAGCTTGCAGTAATATTACCTGGAGATGGAAGTGAGTCAAGTGGTATGAGATATAATGTTTTACATCTGAGAGGAAATAATGAATTGATGCAGATCAATGAATGCCACCTGAAATATTTACCATTGCATTATGTGTTATTGTTCCCTCATGACGAGCTTGGATGGGAACCTGAGTTGAAGCAGTGGGACCCTTCTCTTGATAGACCCTCAACTAATCGATTGACTCAGTTGCAATATTACTGTTATCGTTTGTTTGAATGTCCAACTGAATATTCAACAATTTTGAAAGGGGAATTATTTCAAGAGTTTTTAGTAGATGCTTGGGCCTCAACGGAACAAAATTGGTTGACATACTATAAGCTTAATCAAGCAAAACTCCGTGCAGAACTTTACAAAGGTCTTACAGATGTTTGTCCAGATGAGTTGGATACTGAACAAATTGGTCAACAGATGATTTTGCCATCTTCCTTCACTAGAAACGCAAGACACATGTTTGAAATCTTTCAAGATTC
The DNA here is from genome assembly GCA_023539305.1 of Ilex asprella. NCBI lineage: Eukaryota > Viridiplantae > Streptophyta > Magnoliopsida > Aquifoliales > Aquifoliaceae > Ilex > Ilex asprella. Next base: position 45,958,900 of record CM042184.1, on the reverse strand, counting down.
AATGACTATTACATGGTACAATCAACACCTAGATATCTTTCTCACCATGACCGAAAATCCCAATTGGCCTGAAATTTCTTCAGCTCTATTATCGAATCAAACAGTTTATGACCGTCCTGATTTAGTTGCCCAAGTTTTTGAGTTAAAGAGAAATTTTTTTGTGAAGGAGATAGAAACGAAACAACTATTTGAAAAAAATGTGGCACATGTTTTTACAATCGAATTCCAAAAACAGGGTTTGCCACATATGCATACACTTTTGTTCCTCCATGGGCCGGACAAAGTACGAACATCTACCCAGGTAGATAATCTGGTACGCGCTGAATTTTCAGATCTTGACGATAATCCTATTCTTTTTGATACAATCAAGGGTTGCATGATACATGAACCATGTGGTACCCGAAATTCGAATGCATCATGTATGAAAAATGGTATATGCACTAAGAGGTATCCTCGAACATTTGTAGAATCAACCAGTATGGATGAAGATGGATATCCTATCTATCGTCGTCGTGAGAATGGTCGCATGCACACGGTGTGGGGAGGCATCAAGTTGATAATAGGGATGTCGTACCATACAATCCCTATCTTTCTAAAATGTTCAATTGTCATATCAATGTGGAACTTTGTGCGGGAATAAAATGTGTGAAGTACATTCAAAAGTATATTTATAAAGGTCATGATCGTACCACTATGGTGTTGGGAGGAGGAAATGAGATCCAACAATATCTGGATGCTAGGTATATTACACCTTCGGAAGCTGCTTGGCGATTATTTGGTAATCCTGTGCATGAAGAGATTCCATCCGTTGTACGTTTGGAACTTCATTTACCAGGGATGCATCGTGTTATTTTTAATACGATTGAACAACTTGATACTGTCATTTCTAGAGGTGTACAACAAGATTCAACGTTGACAGGATTTTTTAAATGTTGTGCTTCAAATGAATATGCACGTGAGTTAACGTACCAAGAGTTTCCACAAAAATTTACTTGGAATAAGAAAACACATAAATGGACACCTAGACAAAGGGGGTATGCAATTGGTAGAATGTACTTTGCTAGCCCAAATTCAGGAGACCGATTTTACCTGCATTTGTTATTAACTGTAGTCAAAGGACTAACATAATTTGACAACTTACGTACGATAAATAGTATTATGTACATTCAAAACAGCATGCGTTGCAAGAGGACTTCTGGAAGATGATGGAGAATAGATACAATGTATATTGGAGGCTTCAACCATGAAAACGGCACATCAGTTGAGCAGACTGTTTAATATTATTCTCACTGAATACTCTCCGGTGCATACACTTGAGTTGTGAAATCAATTCTCGATACATATATGTGATGACCTACAACACAAGATCCGTACAAAATTTGGCATTTCTAATCCTACTCAGGATCAAATTGAAGATTACGGTATATTTATGTTAGATCAGTTACTTTATGAATCAAGCAAAAGTTTATTTGACTTTCTACCCATGCCCCAACCAATTGGGAATTGGAATGCAATAGTTGGTAATAGACTATTGTTTGAGCATCAACAATTTCAACATGAAGCACAACAGTCGAATGTACAAAATAATGTTGATCGTCTAAATGATGCACAACATGCTGCTTATACTGCAATCACTTCATCAGTAATTGAAAATAAAGGAACTATTTTTTTCTTGAGTGGGGGTGCTGGCACGGGAAAAACGTTTTGTATAATACAGTTGCTAACAAAATGCGCAATTGTGGATATATCGTTGTTACTGTGGCTTCATCCGGTACTACATCTTTATTATTAATGGGAGGCCGCACAGCACATTCAACGTTTTGCATCCCATTGACTGTGCTTGAAAATTCGATTTGTGGGTTTATCAAGCAATCGATACATGCAGAATTGTTCAGATCAACTAAATTGATAATATGAGATGAAGTTTCTATGCAGAATAGGTATTGTGTCGAGGCAGTGGATCGTACACTTAAAGATATCTGTGATAACCAAAATCCATTTGGGGGTATCATTGTTGTTTTTGGAGGAGACTTTCGACAAATCTTGTCAGTTATACCAAAAAGAATTCGCGAGCAAATTGTAGGTGCGTCTTTGAGGCAATTTGCATTGTGGAGGAATGTACATGTTTTGACTTTGGGGTTAAACATGCATTTAACTAACACAAATTCCGAAAATGCTGAATTTGCAAAATTCTTAATGGAGATAATATTTAAACGATCATTTGTCATATAACATATTTTTGAATTACCCTTATTATTCTTATTCTCTGATTTTACTTCTAATTTTTAGGTTGGAACCAATCCACAAGAAATTGTGGAACTTCCATCAACAATACATAAGTGTCATACTCTTCAAGAATTGATATTTAAAATCTATCCACATTTGGATATGGTTGGTTCAATGACCCCGAACTTCCTAACTGAGTGCACAATTCTTTCTACAAGAAATGATGACGTTAGTGCTATAAATGCTGTAACATTGAATATTTCCCCAAGACAAACAATAACATATTTAGCTGCTGACAAAATAGCCGACGGTGATGTACTTGATCGATCTATCACGAATCGATATCCTAATGAGTATTTAAACTCACTAGACCCTTCTGGGTTACCACCGTTTAAGTTAGACTTAAAGATGGGTTGTCCAATAATATTGTTGAGAAATATAGCGTCAAAGGATGGGCTTTGTAATGGCACCCGATTAATGGTTATCAGATGTACCACACGTGTAATTGAAGCTCAGATCTTAACTGGAGATAAATTTGGCAATTTGGTTTTTATTCCAAAAATATCTTTGTCACCAACATTTCTAGATTTACCTTTTCAAATGACAAGACGTCAATTTCCTATTCGATTGACGTACGCTATGACAATCAACAAATCTCAAGGATAGTCTGAAAAATTCGTTGGGATTGATTTGCGTACACCAATGTTTAGCCATGGACACCTATATGTGGCATTATCTAGATGCACATCTTCTGATCGTATAAGTGCCCTTCTTCCTGAAGATGGGTCGAATTGCACAACGAATATCGTTTACCCTGAAATTTTGTTATAGGACTTCCTATCCGATTGCAAATAAATGGTACCATTTCATTACAAATTTATTTTTATTGAAGATGAAGAATTAAAATAATCAATGATTTGATTAACTTTGTGATTTAATATTTGTAGGATTGGTGTGAAATGGCAAGAGATATGAAAAGATTAAATAAAACTACAGTGCATCAATGGGGATGTGATAATAAGGTAAACTAAGTCTTGCATTCTTGCGACGAAATATATTATTTTTAGATGTAATCAATTCTACTAAGATTTATTTTGTTCTTCTGTTTTTATATAATTAGGTGGATGTGCATTCTCGCAACTTGGTGTTTACCGTATGTATTGATACATACACGCTCAAGAAGGCGATGAAGAAAAAATGCAATCACAAGCTGCAAGGTTAAACTTTTCAGTTAATGTTTATGAATAATACACACTATTTTAATATTCTTTGAATTTAATTCATATGGATGGATTTATATTTGTTGTCTACCTTCTTAGTTTAATTGTTGCATGTTTATGACTATCAAGAATAATAAAATGCACATTTTAATTATTCTATTTCTCTTATTGTTGTTGGTGTGTTATTATTCTTACAATATTAGATCACATGTGTTAGTAAAAAAATATTTTATTGTTGTAATATTGGTTAATTGTTGCTAATTTTATTATTATCAATTTAATTTGTAACTTTTATACTATGTACAGATAACATGGAACACCCTCCTATCTATGTATGTCGTAGTATGTGTTTGACAGTATCAAACATAGTAGATAAATTTGAAAATGATTCTTTTGAAGATGGAACCCCAATATCAGAGTTTGGGTTGGAAAAAATTAGATTAGGTCGTATGCTGCAAAAAGTAGAAAAAAAAACATAAGTGAAGATTATATTATGCAGAAAATAGTAGAGACTCTTCTCATCGCCTGGGATTCTGCACAGGCAAAAAATTTTAATCACGACCGACCAACCTGTGCAGTATACAATTATTAGCAGAAGCGAAACGTAATATCCATCCATTGTGGAACAGTTTGAGATAGAGAAAATGAATCCACGATCAAATGTCATTGACCATATAAAAAAGAAAGAATCATTATTTTACGAACTGAAACAACAAAGTTTCGGCCTGAATAATCCAATTATGTTGTATGCTGTTGTTAGCACACTTCCATCTTCTTGGCCGATTAACTTCATTCATACGAAGTTTGAGAATTGATTCCCATATATGATAAAATTAGAGGATCTGTTAGAGGATATCGAAAATGACTTAATTTGTTTACTAGCATTAAAAGACGCGGAGGCCAACCTGACAAACAATGAACATCCGAACTTATGAAGTGATACTTTTCAGGTAAATATGTTTTCTCAATTTTTTTATTATTTGAATGTGGATGAATTGAAAAAAATATTTTTATGTTTTTAGAGAATGAAAAAACATCTAAATATAATTTTTTTTACAAGCTGTATTCATTCTTTTGGAAGCTGGTGGAATTTCAAATAACAAAACTTATTTTTTTGATAACATTTGTGAACTTATTTTTATTATATAGATTATTACATTTGTGGATAGTTTTTTATTTGAGATATTTATAACATGGGTAGATTGAGTTTATAATTATGTTATTGAATTGGATTATGACAATGGTGATGAATTCTCCAAAAATTTTATTGTAAATTTGTTTGGTTATGTCAGTATTTTTTTCTCCTGATGTATTTGTATATGTGGTGTTGCTTTGGAGAATTTTTGGTTCATTTTTTACAAGTAACACAGTGCCATCAGACACGGACAATTACTAGTATATGTATATATTGTTTATATATATATATATTTATATATACATGAATACATATATATATATATGTATTAAAGTTCTCTCATAAAATTAAAAGATGTTTAATACACCACTTTTCAAAGAAAAGTGGTGCATTAAAATACACATGAATTAATGAAGTGCAAAAATATATAAAAAAAATTCAATAAAATTCAAATAGTGTATTTAGATACAAATAAATATCAAAATTAAAGACTTAATTATCCAACATTTTTTCCTATATATTTTTTTATAATTAAATCTAATTTGGTGTACCTCATAATTTTCTCAAAAAAAAAAAAAGAACTACAATGTCTAGTCCATCTACCATCGAATTCTATCCATATCCAACCACGTGATCTAGTGGAGTTTGAGGCTTTGTTGAGAGTTTTTGATGCAATCTTTTTTGAGGAGTGTGGGTCCACCCGTTAGTAGAACGGATAAATACTAAAAAGTAAAAGAAAAAAACTTCCCGGCGTCTCCACTACACTGTCTACCTGCCACCAGAGTCCGACAAATATAACGCCGGTGGACATTTACCGGCATTTGCTTAAACAACGGGAGCTTCCCCACGGTATAAATGTAAGGAAACAAAATTCCAATACCTTACAGCTTCAAAGGCCATATCAATTTTAAATCGGGCATCCAGAGTAACTACTATAACCACATATATGAAGACCTGCAGAGTGTCTCCGAGACTATGAAGCACGGATACTTCGTCAAGGTCGACGTACCCGTATTGGATACGATACTCGTCAGATACTCGATGATATGCATCGGATACGCATTATTCGTATCCGATAATTAATAAAATATGTGAATACTTCACGGATACTTCTAAACATAGAGTAAGATATACAATTTTTAATTTTAAGCTCTACCTCTTTTTTGCAGTTCACATACAATATAAAACATCAACAAAATTTCATTTAATTTTGAAGACACGAGTGTTTTTTAAGTATTATCTATTATTACATGTTAAGAGAATATAAAAAAAAATGAGTCACTTACACTATACTTTTAAAAATAAATACTTATAAAATCAACTAGTTAAATGTGGTTATAATTCCTTCAATTGATCATGCTCATTTTATGAACATATCATAATGAGATAATATTATATCATTTTCATGGTAAATACTCTTAAATTTATTTACTAATGTTAAAAAATTATTAGAAAATTATAATTTCTAAGTCATTAAATAATAGTAAAATATAAAATCTATTTTATTATAGACGTATCCTAACCGTACCCGTATCCTATTTTTTTAAGTTTTCCCGTATCGTCGTATCTGTATCGTATCTTACCCGTATCACGTATCCGTATCCGTATCTGTGCTTCCTAACTCCGAAAAGTGCTTAAAGTGCTTTTTGACAAGCATTTACCGCAACAAGTCGTGTGAACTAAAACCCTCTATTAATAGATAGGAACATATTCCAACCAATTCCCAAAAATTATAAATTTGAAAGTCATAAATCCAAGATTTCCATTAAAGTGGAAAAAGCTATTAGCCAGTGCTGCAGCAAAATGCCAATTTACAAAGGGAATTCAAAATTTTGCAGTCTCTAATAGTGGACGATAGTGCAAATAATGGAAACATAAATGCATTTGCCATCGAACCACTGTCCCACAGAATGTTGGCAAAGATGGGAAGAAAAAACCAGTTGTATTGACTTTGTCGCAGAAGCTGAAGAAGTTCACACATCACGGCTGTCAGGCAGCCTCATTTGAGCCAGTTCAGAGGGTGGACGCAAAGTGCAAACCATCTCCTTTGTCTTCCCAAAATAAACCTGCCATATTAACTTCCAAATCATCTTCTGAATCACCTCGAGTTCAAAAATGATAAACTTCCAATACAAAAAGTATACGTTGAGTACCTGCTCCAGTGAGTTCCTTAGCTTGCCCTCTATTTCTTCGATCATTCTTCCCATGTTACATAGATGACCCTCTGCAACTGAGAAGTACATGTCCATCTATACAAAAGGGGAAAAAGAGCTTAATTTCCTATTAAAAATAAACAATAAAATTCATAAATTAACCCTTGCGCTATTTTTTCAACATGTAAATGCAACCATTTGGCTTAATTAGCAGAGTGAAACAGCAAGCAAGAACAAAGAAAAAAGGAACAAAAGAGAAACCTGTTGGGGTAGGTGGGGGTGCAGGGGCAGGCAGGCAGAGAGAGAAAAGAACCCAGTGGAATTTGGTTGAAAGAGTTGATACATCTAGCAAATATCCTATCAACAACACACTTGCATTTATGTTGTTTAATTTCATTACAGAATCATGGAAGTATAGGATTTTTAGAGAGAAGTTTTGAAAACTAGAAATTGAGAAAGAAGTGGGTCTTTGTGGTTTCATGCAATTTTCTTTAAATTGATGCTTCAACCTAGTTCTAATATGATTATGTAATATGTTAGCCTACTTTGATTTTGATGGGTTAGCGTAGAAGTTGAAGAACTAGAAACCCTAGGTTGTTATGAAACTTGAATTTGTGGGTTTTCTAAATCCTTAGTTTCAATTGTTGGAAAGGGTCTTACTTAAGGTTTTTGGGGTCAAGGAATCTGAATTTGAGAAATTCATAGTTTTGGTGGGTCAATTTTGGAGTTGGAAAGCTTCGGTTTCATAACAATTCAATACTCCGAGACAGAACACGAGCTATCTTTAACTATTTTCTCCAGTGAAACTAAGTTGCATTCATTGTCCATGCCCAGCAAATCACAGCAACCAAGTAACATGTACAGTGATACATATGAGTATTCAGAAATTCCTAGACTTAATTAGTGTATAGCAGATTAACAAATAATCTAAACCAGTATCATATGAAGTACCTGTCTTCTAATTGATCCTGACAAATTAAAGGTTCCTGATGATTCATTGGTTGTAGTCAATGACAGCATCACCGTACTCGTTAAACAGTAATGGGCTGTTCCTTCCTCCTCTGGCCCCACCTTAATAATATTGAGATTTGCAGCAAGATAGAAAAAATTAGTTAATGGAAAAGAAGAGAACGGAAAGGAAGAAAGGGACAGAGAGGGGGAAAGATCTCCATTCTCGTCAGAGCTTTTGGCAGACTATTTACCTCAATAACATGCATAGCATCCCATGCTCCCTCCTGCAGATGGCCTCTTCTGCCATGTCCTGACTTCGAGCCATCTATATCCTCAAGATCATTCAAATTAGTTGGGGGGAAAAAACTTCACTGCTCCAATATAAGCAAAGAGAAAACCTTACCTTTCTTTATTAGAAAGCAAGCTGCAAAGCCTTCATTCTCATCATCCCACATATATACAGATGAAATGCCACCTTCATAATACCTATCAATATATTGATTAATCAAGCTGCTACTTCTTCTTCAGCCATCATAAATTACCACACATAAACTAATACAAGTGAACTAATTGAGAAATGACAGATGATATCTTGACCAAGAAAGTTTATATAAGTTCCAAATGTTTCCAATTTAAAAAAAAATAAAAAATCAAACACCTAATGGAATATATTCAATAGTAAATCACCCAATGTCAATAAATTGAGAAATGATAAAACAAACTTAAGGACGAGGTAAGTTAAGGACCTCACTGGTCACGATAAATTGCAAAGACATCATTTGCTTCAATCTCAAGTTTCCTCATCTCTTGAGATGGGTGAGAGCCGTCTTCCAATGTTGGGTGATATTTATTTGACCAGGGTGATCTACAAGAAAAAATGGAAACATAATATCTGTGATACATCACCGGTAGAGTAAGACACAAAGAAGAGAAGCAACATAAATTTAAGTGACACACCTTCCGAAAATAAAGAAATTTAAGTGAATGCATGGCCCTTAAGAAGCCTGACAAAACAAACTTATATACCTGGTCTATACTAAATTAAACAAGGACATTGGGTTGTTGACTGACAAATGCTATAACTAATTTAGCAAAAAGGTTAATAAAGAATTCATGAATGCCAGTTCCATAAAGTAACCAGGGCACAACCACTATTAAACTCCATAGGCTTTATGTTAATTAAAAATGAACACTGATACATGCAACCGACCTCTTAATCATGAATTCAAACTGCAAGGAAATACATGGACAGATTAAGTTAAAAAACTATCATCCTATACACCCACATTACAAGTTTTAACAAAGCAAAAAGTACAGTTCAGCATTTAAGCATTTACCTATAAGAGTCGGCATCTCTGTTGTATTCGCACAATATGAACTCCTTCCCACAGTCCACATCACACAGAACCTGTTTTCATTGATCCAGGAAAAACTACCAGCTTATCCAACAGAAGCAACGATATTAATAGCCAGTATAATGCTTTAAAACGGCAGTACAATGCCAGAGCCTCGTTTCATTGCTGTTTGATAAAAGAGATATTTAAAATCCATATAAGATAACAAGTTCACCAACAATTATCTTGAAGACAAAAACTTCTCAAACACAAGAATATTACCCAGTGGTTGCAACAAATCAGGCACGGCTTCAGCATTTGAGAATTATAGTTGTCAAAAGCATGCTTACACCCCTAATAATGAGACCCAAACTTAGCAGGGACCAGCCAAAGGCATTTAGTTCCAACCTACAAGAGGTTTACTAAGAAGGTGTACACAAAATCCCCAAAGCACATCTCCTCTGGGAAATTATATTAATCTGTTTATTTTCCACTGTAGGAAACCAGTATATGTGCCCATACAAATGATTGTTTGGGTATTTTGTGTATTTTCTTTGCAAAGGAAATTGTTTTCAAACCATCAACCCAAAATTGCAAAATAAGAAAGCAAATGACTACACGCCCACACAATTCTTTGGTAGATCCTTAAAATTATACATCTAAACAAACGCAGCTTTCATTTTCAATATCAGATCCAGAACTAAAGCGCAAAATTCGAGGGAGAGCTAGATAGACTAAACCCCCATACTCTATTGTCTGTTGCAGGGGAAAATTTGAACGTTCTGCAACCCTAACAAGTCCCAAAAGTGATTGTTATTTCTGCACCAATTTCACCCCCAAAACAACCCAACGCCATATCCTCTCAAACAGATCAAAATTAACGGAACTCAAACTTCAAATAGAGCTCACCTATGGACGAGAAGCACCATCAAAGGGGACATCGAAAATTAACCACATTTCAAAATTCTTCAACTAAATGCGCGATAACCAGACAACAAAATCAAAAACGAACAAAGATATATATATTTGTGTCTTTAAATCAAAATTCACAATGAAATGCCATATTTGCATGTGTACCTGAAGAGGCTGATCGACTTGAGAGAGGAGATCAGAAGAGTGCTCAGGCAATACACTTAGCAGAGCAGAGAGAGCCGTCTCTGCGTGCTTTGGTGGCATCCTTCTCATCAATCCCATCGCTGCCTCCATTTTCTTCTACGAAGACCTTCTCAGGCTACGGATATTGAAAGTGAGAGACTGGAAAAAGGGGGAGAGAGATAGAGAGAGATGGAGAATTCTAGAGAAAGAAAGAGGCGCGTTGTTTCGTCCGACTTTCCCTCGCGGGAACCGTATTAATACAACGTCTTTTTGCACTCTGCACCCTGAAAATTTTTAAAATTTTCATTTTATACCTTTAAAAATTAAATTTCTCATATTATTTTTTCGTCAAAAATCAACCCATTAACACTAACGAAAAACTAACAGAGATTACAACTCTTTTGATAAAATGTAAAAAAATTAATCTTTAAAAGTATAAAATAAAAATTTTAAAATCATTTAGAATACAAAGTAAAATTCTCCCTAAATATAAAAGTAATGCTAATTAGAATTGACCGAATTTAGTAAAAAATATTTAATTTAATCGATAACACCACTTTATCAATGTTATGTAGTGTCTATTAGTTACCAGTTATATAAAATTCGACGTAGATTTAGTGAGTCTCACTATCTTAATAACTATCTTATTTAATAAAAATCACATTGGAAGAACGGTTCCCCAATCATATTTAATGTTTTATTATTGAATAGTGATAAAAAATGATATGGTATCACTATTACATATAAAATTTTGTCACAGAGCCATATAGGGAGAAGGGTGGGCACTCCCCCCCCGCGCTCGCCTAGTTTTTCAATCTTTTTATTTATGTATTATTAAGGGTTGATAGATTAGTTATTTTAATACATTTGCCCCCCTTGATTTTTAAAAATGTTTACAACGATTGTAACTTATTTTTTAATTTTTGGCAAGTTAGTGGTCCATTGCCTCCCCCCTCTAAAAAAAAAATCAATGTTTTAATTTTTGGATTGAGTAAATCAACAAAATAAATGATGATTTTAACTAGTTTTTGAAATATAAAATGAATAATGATTTTATCATGGATAATGTGATTTTGTACATTGAAGAGAATTTTTAAAAATTTAGTTTATCATCTAGATGATTTTTGAGATTTAAAATAATATTGTATTCTACTTTAGTATGTGATTGAGTTGAAATGTAATACCATAAGTTATTTTATGGTTTGTTATTCATATTTTATTTAATTTAATAGTAATCTAGTGTTAAATCCTAATTTTTTTTTTCATGCTTGGAAATATTTTGTATAAACTGGTGAAATTTTTTTCTGTAATAGTTTGCCGCCTCTAATGAGAAATCCTAGCTCCGACCCTGTTGTCAATCAAATCAATATAGTGCATTAGAGTAGTAAATTTAGGTTAATAACTAAGGCTGAATAGCATTATTGAAAGTGTTGGTTAGTAATTTAGGTCAAATGGCTCATACAATAGAACTCATTTCAACCTGCTAGAATGGTTTGGGTGGTGATTATGTTGTCCTCATGTTATCATGAACTTTTGGCTACTAATAGACCCACATGTCCACAAGCAGTCCAAAATAGGGTGATGAAATGTTTGAACTTTTGTGCCTCTAATTTAGCTGTTTGCTTCTGCCTAGATACAGGTGGGTTGGACTTGGATACTGTATAAAGATTCATGGAAAGCATTCTTAGGATGTCATTGCTTTGAAGAGTGAAAACAGATTTATTATTCTTTGTTTTTGATATCTCTAATGTTGAAAATGAAAACAGCAATTTTGTATTAGTTGTGTGTTCCAACTGAATTAGAGACACAATTCAATACACCCATTACATTAGTTGTATATTTTCAATGTTAGACAAAATTCACTTTCAATTTAACACCTGTAGTTGATTAGGTCCAAAAGAAATAGTACTTGTGTGATTCAATTTAGCGTGCGTAGCATATACATTCATGTTATACTTGCTCAACGTGCATGAAACAAGTTTGTATCATCTGCAACACGATGCTTCTTAATAGTTATCGTCTCTTTCATGTTGACGTACTAGTTTAATCAAATTGAACTTTCTAATTTTCATATTTTGGGTGGTGGGTTATAAAAAAGTTAAACATAGGATGGTAATCCCTTGTGTAGTCCCTTTTTTTCTAACCCATACCCATTGGGCCAACAATACTCTTGCAAGCAAAAGGTGGAATAGCAGGCCCATTAAGGAAGGTTTTCAACTGTTTTCTGGCCCAAAAATGGCCTAGGGTAGGTTAGGATAGGGGTGTCAATTTTTAACACAACACGATAATTCGACACGAGCACGACACAAATAAATGGATTTGAGTTGACTATTTTTTTATACAAAACCGTGTATGATACGACTGGTCAACACGAAGTGTTAATAAGTCGTGTTCGGGTTCAACCCCTTTAACCTGAATTGACCCGTCAATACGAAGTTTTTAACTCGAATGAGATTGATCTGAATTTTTCGTTGCATGTATGAGTTTTCATGTTCTGATGACTTGTTTTTTCCATTACTTCTTATGTTTAATTTGATTGTACGATGTACGATGAACATATTTAATTAGTATTATAAAAATAAAATATTAATTATTTATAACTATTTATCAAACACTGACATAATTATTGTATAAAAAAAGATATTATTATTCATTATTAAGTTAATTTTTAGTTTGTAGAAAAAGTAATTAAGTGAAAATAAAACCATAGAGTTAAATTTTTTATTCAAAGTTTATATGAGTCAACACGAATATGAACACGACACAAAAATAAACAAGTCAACTCGACATGACACGATTAGTTAAATGGATTGAGTTTGAGTTGACTAATATTCGGCACGACTAATGTTTGACATAATACGAACCCGACACAACACGACTCGATTACCACCCAAAATTGGAATTAGTTACAAGGGACAAGTTGGAGTGGATATTAGAATATCCCATCTTGTGTATGGGGGGTTCGAATCTTGTTTCTTTCACCATGACTTTATGTTTAGGATTTTTAAATGATGTGAGCTACTTGAGCTTATTTCGGGGTCAACTTAGTTTAGACATGTTTAATTATGTATATTACAAAATGAATCAAATTTGATCAGATTTTAAACTTGCTTTATAAACGACTTCAATCCAAGCCAATATTTCTTGACTAGATTAGGCTTGACTCAACTCAATTTTTTTTGTCACCGATAATTTTGTCTTTATTATCCAGGGGTCCATGTCTAAACATTTTCTCTAGTGGAATTTTAGGAAACTTGAAATTGTTTAAGATTGAATATAAATATTTTGAGGGATTTTTAATGAGAAATTGATTATTATGTCTTAATTGTTGAAGATTTTTTGCTTAGAAATTGAGCTAAATTTTGGCTCGAATTCTTTCGGCATGTTACAACAAAGCCGAATGTGAGCATACTTAATTTTGACTTGATTAACACCTTTATCCATACTTGCTACTAGGCCAACAAAAATTCGGAAAAAAACCGCTTTTAGGGGGATACATGCCTGGCCACGTTGAAATGTTACAACCAAGATAAGAAGTGAAAACAACATCAAAATATTTATGAGGAGGATAGCACATTTGGGACCCCCTCCTCCCTCTAGTTTTTGCCATGAAGAGACAATGCAACATGGCTAAAATATTCAAACAAAGAGAAGTATGTGGGGAAGAAACAGACAAAGCTGCTGATCATGATCTTGGTTAGATTCACTTTTTGACCAACACCTAGCTTCATAATAAAACTCAGATGGGAATGGACAATTTGAGTTTGGGAAGACAGTTTAATTCCTTTGTGCTTGAAGACATGTGGGGAATGGGAAGGAGGCATGTCTTGTTCCTTCTTTGTCTCTCTTCACCTTGCAACATTGGGCCTACATTATCTTCACCTTTTTTTTTGGACACAGTATCATATTTCAGGGGAAGTGGAAGGGATGCTGGAGAGAGGCAGTGGAGGAGGGAGGGTAGGGGCCAAGGGCTGGCCCCACCCTTATTTTTTTTTCTATATATGTTTTATATATTTTTTTGGATAATGTCAATTGGGCTAATTACAAAATGGCCCCTCCAAGTATGAGTCATGTTGCAATCAGTTCCTTGTGGTTTTAGTCCATTCATGCAGTCAGAAGCCAAATCTAACTGAATATGGAAAAAATTATACAGTTCTCTACAAAAGTAACAGAGAGAACCTCAATATTAGCTAAAAGAAAAAAAAATCTATATTTTTTGAAAGTTCTAAGAGGGAAAACCATAGTTTAACTTCATAGTTTTTGCAAAGAAAATTTCCACAGCTTTTGGAAGGCATCATTCTCGGAAAGATTGAGGGAAGAAGCACCCTAAGATGATATTTTTTCTTAAGTATTTTAAAAGTCATAGAAGCAAATCAACCATGTTCATAACTCAAAACTGTACAACAAACCCCAACCCTTGTAGCCCAAATCCAAGAGTGGCACCACCCCAAGCTTTCCTGCCATTCTTCCAATTACAAACCTTCCTTTTATCTTGGGAACTGAAAGAAATTCAATCACTAATTCCCTTGGAAGAAGAAGAAGAAAAAAGAATCAGCTTTGATTTGAGGACTGTTTTATTAAAGGCTGAGAAGTTTTCCCCCACTCTTCAGGTGGACTCTTCACTTCCATCAACAATGCCACCACTTCTTTCATGGTAGGACGTTCAGCAGGCGAAGAATTCACACAAAACATCGCGATACCTAGAGTTTGAAGCATTTCCTGCACCATCTGATCTGGCAGTCCTTGGAGCTTTGATTCGAGTATTGTCACAGCTGGTTCAAAGCTTCCCATCTTCTTTTTCACCCACTCAACAATGTGCTGGCCATCTCCAACCTGGGACTCAACTGCACTACGCCCACTTAAAATTTCTAGCAAAACCACCCCATAACTGTAGACATCACTCTTCTCCGTTATGTTCATTGTGTATCCATATTCTGCAACAATCATTCGAAATTTAGATTTTTAACCGAATTTCAATAAAAGGACTTAGAAAAGAATAGTAAAGCTAAATTTTCCTGAGTCTGACAAAGAAAAGCATCTAATCCACCTTTAATGAAAGTAATACTGTACTTCTAGGAGATATATTCTTATTTTGTTGCCATCTCTAGCTTAAGTTTTTAGAGCAGTTAATGATTAACATATCATCGGAGCCTAAAGGCCCTGAGTTTAAATCATATCAGATTCAGCCTCCTTGCTTTTTACACAAACAATCATGTGAACCAACCATCAAGAGTGGCCACATATGAAGGGGACTATGTTATGAGTACTTATGTATGTCCCTCTCCAATAGCTTTTCGAACAGTTGGTGATTAACAATTTCACATCATTTATCCATATATTGAACAAACTCTATGCAAACTTCATAAAAAATTTCGCAGACACTCATGTTTTGATAACTAATCATAGAGAACCCTTGAAATGTTTAAATCTCAAAGGAAAAGGCACAGCTTCTTGTACTGTATTTAGTGATCAGTGAAAGGAATGTAAGAAAGAGATACTGAAGTTCAAAGGTACTTTCCTGGAGCAATATACCCATAAGACCCTGCTACTCTGGACATGGCATGGTGATAATTTGGAGAGTTCATCAGCTTAGCAAGTCCAAAATCCGCCAAATAAGCCTCGAACTTAGAATCTAGGAGTATGTTATTGCACTTCACATCTCTATGAAGAATTGTCGGTGCACAATCATGATGAAGATAAGCAAGGCCCTGAGCTGACCCGACCGCGATCTTGTACCTGGTTTCCCAGTCCAAGTTCCTGTTATTCTGCAAGAGCTGTTGCAAATTGCCATTTGAAATGTAGTTGTAGAGAAGGAGTTTCACACTCTTATTGGAACAGTAACCCAAGAATTTAACTATGTTTCGATGTCTAATGTGCCCAAGAATTTGAATTTCTGCAGCAAAAGAGTCTACTGGTTCTTCATCTTTCTTTGTTTTCCATAGCTTTTTCACTGCAATTAACTCTCCAGTGGGCATTTCAGCCTTGTAAACAACACCAGAACAGCCCTTCCCGATCACATTTTCGTCTTTTAGGCAGTCCAAGATGTTGTTGATTGTGAAATTGAGCTTTTGAAAGGGAATGAAAGTCCATGGATAAGAAAAATCCTCTGGCCCTGATGAAGATATTAATGTACCTGAGGACTTCCCCACTACAAACTTATGGTTTCGTGTCACAAGATTCCATGCAATGACAACTGCCACTGTTACAGAAATCAAAATCACAGTGACCAAAGCTATAGTTTTTGCAGATTTTAATCCACTCCTTCGACCCACATGTGAAGAACAAGTAGAACCATCGATGGATACACAAAGATTTGGATTCTCTAGGAACGAATTTGAAGTTAGAGTACGAAAGAATGGTGTCACAGGTATAGGACCTGAGAGATTGTTGTACGAGACATTCAGGGATGTGAGACTGGTCAGAGAACTCAGAATTTTAATCTTTCCATAGAGCCTATTACGCGAAAGATCAAGTGATTGTAACTGAGTTAAACCAGACATTGTCTCAGGGATTTCACCAGTAAACTCATTCGAGCTCAAGTCCAGACTAATGGTTAAGCTAGTCATATACCCAATCTCAGCTGGAATTGCCCCAGAAAGACTGTTAAAGCTCAAATCAAGCAGAGTTAGTTTCTGCAGTTTTTGAATGGATTTTGGGATTGAACCAGATAGCAAATTATTGCCGAGGATGAGTTTGTTCAAGTAACTGAAATTCCCAAAACTCAAAGGAATTTCCCCGGTGAAGCTGTTTTGACTGAGATCAAGCTGTTCTAAATTCAGAAGTTCCCCAAATTGTGATGGTATTTCGCCAGTTAAGTAGTTATTGTGCACATCCAACAGCTCTAGAACAGATATGTTTGAGATTTCGGAAGGCAAATTACCAGAAAAATGATTCATATACAAATCAAGAAACACAAGATTTTGCAATTGGCCAATCTCTTTAGGAATCTGACCTGAAAGTTGATTTTCCCCAAGCCTCAATCGGACTAAAGATTTGCAATTCGCAACACTTCTAGGCAATCCTCCTGATAATGAATTTCCAAGTAGCAATAGTTTACTCAGCTTCTGTAAACTGAATATCTCTTCAGGAATCAACCCAGTAAGCCCATTCCCCGAAAGATCAAGAGCATACAATTCAGTGCAGTTTCCAACAGAGGCCGGTATGGTCCCGGAAACTGAATTGTTCCACAAGAAGAAGCTTTGCAAGAGCTTCAAATCACCAATCTGCCATGGAATTGGACCTGACAATTGGTTGTTATCAAGCTGAAGAGCTGTGAGACTAGTGCAGTTACTCAACTGCCATGGAATCAAGCCTGTTAGTGCATTATCAGACAAGTGAAGCTGTTCAAGAACAACAAGCTTCCCCAAATCACCCGGTATTTCACCCGTTAAATCATTAGCTGACGCATCAAGAACAACAAGCGATGAACAATTTGAAAGCTCATTTGGGACAGGCCCGGAAAGAGAATTGCCCCAAAGAAGCAAGCTAGTGAGCTTCTGCAACTTACCCAATTGAGGTGGGATTGAATCAGTGAGCTTGTTCATGTGCAAATACAAGTTTCTTAGCTCTGAACACAGCCCGATTTCGGGCGGTATTGAACCAAATACATCTGTGTCATAAAGGGCTAAAGTTTGGAGATTGATTAAATTACCAAATGTAGGTGGGATCACACCAGAGAGTCCAGAAGCCGCAGCACCAAAAGTTGTGAGATTGGTGAGTAGTCCCAATTGTGGTGGAATTTCACCAGTTAGATAAGGATTGCCTCCAATTCTGAGTTGTTGGAGGGACACCAATGAGCCCAATTGTGAAGGAATTGACCCATTAAGTAGATTATCTTGGAGACACAGGACTTGTAGTGAAGAAAGATACGCAATCTGTGGGGGGATTTTACCAGTCAGTCTGTTTGAATTCAAGAAAAAGAATTGAAGTGAAGTGAGGAGCCCAAGTTCACGAGGAATAGGCCCAGAGAAAGAGTTGGAAGAGAGGTCTAGAAGCCGAAGATGTGTAAGTGAACCCAAGGAAGGTGGGATTAGGCCAGAAATATTGGTGGAAGAGAGATTAAGAAGTTGGAGAGAGGAGAGAGAAGAGAGTTGTGAGGGTAGGGAAGAGAGGTTCAGGAATGTGTTTGGGAGGGAAAGTGAGATTACTCTGTCTTGTGGAGAACATGTAATGCCTTGCCATGAACATGGTGTTGGGTTTGATGGATTCCAAGAGGAGAGTACAGATGAGTATGTTTTGGAATGAGGGTCAGCTGCCGAGAGGAGAAAGAGGAGAGCTTGTCCATCAGGAGAGAGAGACGTGACCACAGTTTTGTTAATGATTAAACACAAAAAGAATGAGAAGAACAAAGAAGGAAGGGAGGTAATGTTGCTTGGTTTCTCCATTGGAGCCTAGAACATGAACTGATGGTGAAGGTTAACAAATGGGTTTGATGGAGGGGTGGCGGTGGTGGTGATGGTGAAAGTCCACTCTCTGGGGGACAGTATGCATGTGAAGGAGGGTTTTGAGGTGGTGGGGAGGCTTAAAACTCACACTATGTGTCGTTGAAAACCCATGCATGTGAACAAAACTTAAGGTCTTATATATCATTTATGGAGGACTATCACTGTTTTGAATATGGTGAAAGTTAAATGATGTTGAGGTTTACCTCTCTTACCGGAAATATACCAGTTCCCCCTGCTCCACCGGACGCGGGGGTGCTGCTACCAGTGTTGCTATTGGTGGTTGGCGGCGATGGTGGTGGTGGTGTGGAGAGGTTAAACCCAAGCTCGAGTAGAGTTTACTTCATAAATGGTGGGCATTTCAGAAATGGTGGGCATTTGAGAGCTCTTTGCTGCTACTATTCTAAGTGTAAAGAGACATAATCACATCAATGGCATTTAAACATAACATTTTCCACAGGCGCATCCTATATCCTAAATGGCATTTACTTTTTTTGATTATACTGAAGGAGCATTCTCTCTCTCTATATATATATAGTCTGGACCATGCATCTTTTAAATTTATGATTATTAGTATAGGTCCAAACTGCATTCTATTAGGCCAAAGTAACACAAACAAGATGTATAGACTTATGTCTCGCCTCTTATTTAATCACCGCAAAAAGTCCATAAGTTATCCCAAGTTATTCTATGTATAAGTTTGCTTCTATATGTATTACTTGATTAATATCATCTTGCGTGAGTCAATTTGTGTCAAACTCTTGAAATGCCGGTGACACCCCTTTCACGAAACTGCTATCAAGAAGAGCAGCGAGAGTATTTCTGTAACTTCATCAAATCTGCCATGGCAGCAAGACCTCAAGGCTCAGGCCGTGTCTGTCAGACTTTCCGGCAACTGGGGCGGTGAGGATCAAAGTTTTCAGAGTCAATGAAGTGGTGGGTTAGAAAATATTCAATCAATGTAATAAGTCAATTATAAATTATTATGTAGGACTAAAGGATCCTACTAAATTATATACCTACTAATAATTTTAACATTCAAAACTTCCATATAAGATTAATGAAGTTTATTTATTTTATTTGTTTGTTTATAATTGATTGATTACACTAAGTAATGATGATGATCTATTGTAAGCCATTATCCCTAATATTTATGAGAGCCTGGTTTGAGAGAGAGCCGGGGGG
>CM042184.1:45882890-45929160 GCA_023539305.1 Ilex asprella | reverse complement strand
CTTGTCTAAACCTCAATCCAACAACATAATCCACCCAGTTGGGTTATTCATTCGTGCCCCTTAACTGGGCCGACATGTAGTACAACCTATATCTCATGTCGGGCTATAAAGTTTCTCATGGACCACACCATAACTTGATGGGCCACTGGGCCAATAGGTCTGCCTGTGGGCCATTGCCTTTGTCCTTCTAGGATTTTAAACAAGCAATGGTAGATTTATTTCTCTCACGTGCGGATAAAAATTGGGTGTAACTGCAATATTACGGACAGAAAGCGGGTCCTACTTTATCTTTTTTATTCTTTTCTTATTAGATGGTTACACCATGTGACATGGTGTAACGGTTACACCCAATATTTACTAGTACAACGTCCATTGACAGAAAATATGCAATTTGAATCCTGTTATCAGAGGTCAATGTCCATTACCTCGTTGTTGGATCTTATGATCACGGATTCGAACCTCGTTGTTCCTCTTCATGTAATAATCTATGACAAAAAAAAAAAATCCCCCGTTATCACAAATTTCTTTAAATCACCGGTTTCATATGGTGTTGAAAATTGATATTTAATATTGACTTACAATTTCCAAAAAGATAATAACTTACCGACTTTATCCTATTTAAAACAGGTAAATACAAAGAAAGATGGGTCAAAGAATTTTCACTTTGATATATCTTTCCCAGAAAAATTAATCAACAATAAAATCCAATGAGGGGTTAATGGATTGGATTGCAATAGTGTATTGGATTGCAATAGTGTCGTAATCACTTTGACGTAAAAATAAAATTATGTACATCTGATCCTCCTTAAACACCATTATAAAGAGAATCGCGTGCACTAGACTATCTTATCCTCATTGACACCATAGCCTAAGATCCAGTTTGATTCAATGGGAAAACACAATGTAAAAGCACCTTATTTTTTTGTTATTACAACTAAAGTAAAACAACTACATCAAGAAAGTAATTTTATCATAATACAAGACGAGAGTATTATATACACAGTGATATATAGATAGTTATAAATTAAATATTTAACCAATATCAAAAAATCAATTGCTTCATACAAATTACTGACAACGACAAATCTATTTAATATTGCAGATAGGAAGTTCAATTCTCAACTTATAAATCATAAAAAACAGTCAAGATTGATCTAATTTTTATCTATTTTGATCCAAGATTGATGTATTTTTTATCAAATGTTAGACAACCCCACCAATCCACACCGATACTTTGTTCTTTCTCCCCTACTTTTTTTCTTATTTTATTTTTATTCATTTAATTTTAAATTGCATGATTAAAGAGAAAGAAGAAAAAAAAAAAATTTTCAATATTGCACAATTAGTGTTCGATTTTTTTAAAGTATTGAGAAGTGTCTTCAAGTATGAGATTTTTGCTAGTACACAATAATAAGTCTTTGGATGGTGCGCGAATTGGCCCATATCCACTCTTAAACGAGAACCAGCAAGACCAATGTTTTTTTTAGTGTTCATCACACACAAATCACAACACAATTCAAACCCAAAGGAAGATGAACCTGAACACGAACCCAATTCAAATCCAAGGGCACTTGAGCAGTCTCGAAGACATCACCCACCTTCACAAACTCGTGAGACAATCTGAGGATTTACTTCAGCCCGAGTCAACTCGTTTCTCTTCTTTTATTCCTTGAATTAGGAGAAAATAGTAGGTTTAACGGTTATACCATAGAATAATGTTACACTGACCAAATTTTGGGACTAAATTTGGAGCCCAAATGACATGGCAGCATATGATTTGAAGTTTTTATTGGGATTCAAATGATATGACACCAAATAAATGAGCCCAACTCAGCTGACATGTCATTTGAGCTTCAAATTTGGTCCCAAAATTTGGTCAATGTAGCATTACTCTATACCATATTATTACGTTGACATATTCTAATCATTCAATGAAAAAAAAACTAAATAGATAAAGTGTACCTCATTTTTCTACATTGGGTAGTTAGTACATGATATGGATCAATGTGATAAGATGACATGGTGTAACTATGATATCTAATATTTTCTCTTGAAGTAGGAGCAATATTATTGAGACCTAATTTATTGACATAATTTGCTAACCTAATTCATTGTGACCTTTGGATTCATTGTAGACCCCATCTAACATTGGAACTTGGTGTTGACCCAATGATTCCTATCAAACCACATCATTATGTCAGCAAATTAGGTCAGATTTTTAGGTCTAAATAGTATTATTCCTTGAAGTAGACCCCACTAACCATATGAGTAATGTTATTTAGATTTAAAATTTTGACATAATTAACTGACCTAAAGATGTGGCTTTCTTGGAACCATTAGATCATCATCAAGTTCCAATGTTTGATATGGTCCACAATCAATTCAAATGTCATACTAAATTAAGTCAATAAATTAGATTTCAATTGCATTGCTCATAACCATAGAAGTTGCCTAGAAAAATGGGATCAAATGCAAACTTGTTGGGCCAGGCTAAGATCATCTCCATCTATAGATTCAAAACTTTACTCAAATCTGAGTCAATATTTAAATAAAAAACTTGATTAATACAAAGTTTCCCTAATGGAGAATCTCAAATTAAAAAAAAAAAAAAAGACAAACTTAAATTTAAATGAGCATAAAGTCACATTTAAATGAAAATAAACTCAAATTTAAAATCTAATAGAATATATTCGTTGAATTTTTAAAGGAGATTAAATCTGATTATCCAAGATTTGAATAAATATTTAAATCTATCTTGGTTTGAGTAAAACTTTGAATCTCATTTCATTTAGTACGAGTTTGAATAAAAGATTAGAGATTGTTTTTAACTAATTTTTATTTCAATTTAAATTTGAATAAGGATTTGGATAAAATTAAAGAAGCTCTAAGAGGTTCAAATCTATAATATAAAATAGGGGTAAACTACATAAATGGCCCCTGAACTTTATTATTTTTTTAAATTGCCCCCTGAACTTTCCTTTTTTTGATTTTACCCCATGAACTATTTAAATCATTTTAATCAACACATTTCGTTAGATTGCAACTTTAAATAAGTAATAGCAACTGTAGAAGGAATGTTGTGAAGGGCAGTTTTGGCATTTCACCTATTAATGGTTTAGGCGCCAACAATTCCCTCGCTTCAGATCCTCCTGATGCTCTGTTTTATTACACTCAGGCTCTATTTTGTCCAAACTCAGCCACACAGAGAAAGAGAAGAAGAAGAAAACAAACCATTGATGTTTACTACCACTGTGGGAGAAAAGCAGCGATGAAGATGTCCTGGACTGATATTAATTTAGGCAGGAGATTCTTCTCTTGCTACATGTCCATGGTAAGTTTCTAACATATACAACCTGTACTGAAACGAAGCCAAAGATGTTTGCTGCCACTAATGTTCTTCTATTATAGGTAATTTACAGATTCTAACATATCTGATATGCTTCGTGTATTTGTAGAATGGGGGTCGCGGGTTCTTCGACTGGTACGACCCACCTATGTGTCCTCGTGCACTGCAGCTAATCCCAAGACTTATAAAACGAGTTTTAGTTGCAAAGAAACAAGCTAGCAAGAAAAAAAAGAAGAGAGCGTTTCTTGTGGGTTGCATTGCTAATTTCGTGGTTGGTAGTGTGGGCAATATCCAACAATGGATCTGGTGGAGAAGCATCAACAAGTTTAGACAGACAACTTGAACCAACTATAAACGTTGATTAAGAGAAATTGCAGGAGAAAGTGTTGACTACGTTAAAATTGTAGTTGTCATAGGAATGGCAATATAAATTGCTTGTACCGTATTGATGGTTTGTTAAGTTAGTAAGGTTGTAATGTTAATTAGTAATGGAAAGATGTAGTTGGCATATTTGTTAAGTTAGTAACGATGTAATGCTAATTTTTTATATGCTTCAGATGAATCAGTGCCTTCAAACTCAAACAGAAGATAGAAAATCATTATGCAGACAAAGAACATGATACTTGAGACAAAAAATTTTGTTTCATAATAAGATATTCATCTATACAAAACACAGCACGTGAGCAGTGGTTACAAGGTGGCTTGCACTTAGCTAATACAAAACAATGTCCAAAATCAAAAACAAAAAACTCCAGGAAGCCAAAAAAAAAAAAAGAACATCCATTTGGAGAATTTTGCTCTCCACACCACATTTATGGACACACCCACATTATGGTCTTCGTCCACAGTTTCCCTAAAGGCTTGTAATGGCCATCCAGGATTTGATCTAATCTTATGCATGTATTTTTTAGATAGCCAGTTTGTTGTTACATGCCTATTATACCATGACCAGTTGCAATTAGTGTGTTCATCATTAAATGTTTTCACTTGCATTGTATCCTCATCTTGAATCTTGGATGCAAATATCATCCACTCATAAGGTGGCTTGCACTTAGCCCTGACCCTGTGCTTCTTATTTCTGATAAACTTTATGTCCTTCTCTTTTCAAATGGCATAATGTTTAACAATTTCCTTAAACTGATGCAATGACACAAACAACATACCCAACTTGAATTCAGGATGTTCCATGTCTGTGTTTGGACTAAATTCTGCATATCTTGGTCTTGATTTAGAACTGTCCACTACATCATCATCAGATGAATTGAAAATCATTCTAAGTTCATCCGAAGTAGCAACATCATCAGAGAGGACATCTGTGTCCACTGCAGGTTCACTATTATTTGTACATTGTTGCCTCATGTTTGTATCTCCACTCAAACCACCAAACTCAACCACATTGTCTACATATGTGGCAAACAAGTAATCATCAGTTTCTTCTTCACCACTGTTGGACACTTCTTCATAATTTGATCTATCAGAATAATCGTCATCAACTGCGTCATACTCTTCCTATTTATCATATTCTTCCCTTGCATCATTCTCATTAACCTCATCTTCATCACCCAAATCATGTTTCAGGTATACTTCTATTACCTTGTTGTTAAGAACTAACTCTAGCATTCCTAATACATTACTGTCAGGAATTCTATAAAGATACCTAGTAACCACCTCACACTATAATTCTTTTGTCATTTCACTTATCTTAGGGAGTGACATCTTATCAACATCACATAGATCAAAATGGTTAACTTTCCCTCCTACGTACATTCTGCAGGGCATATACTTGAACTTACCACCATAATGCATATCTATAGTGAAAAATTTTGGGTACAGACCTGCTCATTTCATGTTGAAGCCAACACAAGAATAAATTACAGTCAAATACTGACAATCAATACATAAAAATTCAAATAAATTAGTTTGATGTTATAGTCAAACACTCAAATTCTTTAAGGAACACAATACCTAATACCCAACACTCAAATTCTTTAAGTAACACAGTACCCCCAATGACCAACACCCAAATTCTTTAAGTAACACAGTACCCAACACCCAACAACACTACCCAACACCCGATTTCTGTAAAGAACAGAATACCTAAAACCCAATACCCAACACTGAAAAGCCAACAACTCGAAAATTAGTTTAATACCCAACACCAAACAACCAAAATTACAGGAATGAGATGCAATACTTACGGTAGACTTGTTGTGGATGGAAGATAACACCCGTTGTCCGCAATAACCAAGTCAATATAGTCTATTCATTGAATGTAAGAGATGGGAAGGAGATGAAATGTCTAGCGATTTGCAAAATTCAGTCAATATGATTGTGAGGAACATAAAACCCTAACCCTAACACATTCATTCTGATTCATTCGTTGAATGTAGGAGATAAAGAGTCTGGCTCTAGGAATAGAGCATCAGAAGGATCTGAAATGAGGGAATTATGACGCCTAGACCATTAATAGGTGAAATATCGAAACTGCCCTTCACAACATTCCATCTGTAGTTACCATTACTTATTTAACGTTGAAATCTAATGGAAGGTGTTGATTAAAATGATTTAAATAGTTCAGGGGGTAAAATCAAAAAAATGAAAAGTTTAGGGGGCAATTTAAAAAAACAATAAAGTTCAGGGGTCATTTATGTAGTTTAACCTATAAAATAAGACATATTTTAATAAATTCATCCAAGAGTCTCAAATAGACTCATCCAATAGTCACTAATATCAATCTCAAAATCATTCACATTGTACCGTACCTTCAGACATGAGTTACCTCTAATTATATCATTGTTCATAGCCTTATACATTCATAACAAATGAGTATATACTTATTTGTATTTAATTTAGTGACCCAATAAAATATACTTATCAAGCAAGACTTGAGTTTAATCCAAATTTATATAAGAGTATCTCCAACCATAACTCAAATTTTTACTCAAATATAAATTAACATCTGAGTAAAAAGTTTGATTCGATACAAATGGTTTCAATGGACAAACACAAATTTAAAGAAGGAGAAACTCAAATTTAAATGAGGGTAATTCTAAAATTAAAAGAAAGTAAAGATGATCATTGGATCTTTAAAAATGAGTGAAATCTCACCATTAAAGATTTGAGTAAGGATTTGAGTCTCCCTTGATTTGAGTAAAAATATGAGTCTCTCTTAATTTGATATAAGTTTGAGTCAAATATTAGAGCAAGTTTTTTTGGACTTTTTTACTTAAATTTAAATTTGAGTCTAAATTTAAGTCATAATTGGAGATGCTCTAATAAAGTAGTTAGATTGTTTGTTTTGAGCTTTTCGGGATTCATATTGTTTTGATACGATAATGTTAATTTGACTTTTATTCCTTTTACAACTCTAAGACTTTTATCTCTTACATAACTCTCTCTATCTATATCTATCTTATTTTCTCTCTCATCTTTTTTTTTTTGTTTCTCTTGTGTTATTTTTGTTATCATTTACTCTATAAAATAGATGAAATTACATGTTATGCAATTATTTATTTCATGAAACTAATTCAAAGTTTTTATATATCTGACGACATGTATTTTTCCATTTGTTTCTTAATTTGTAAAAAAAAAACTTAATGTAAATAAAAAATAGCACATTAACTAAAAAAATTAAATAATATTCAACACGAAATAAACCTTAGATTGTAAATTAATATACAATTTTATTAAAAATTAACTTTTAGTTTTGTTCAATTTATATTCAACTTTGTCGAATTAATATCAAATTAAATTTTTATTGTTATCAAATTAATATTGAAATTCATTCAATCAAATTTTTAGAATACTAAATCATATCAATTTTTTGGGTAATAATTATTATTATTTTTTATTTTATTAATTTTTTAATTTTTGTGTACTAAATTTAGAGAATGACAATTGTAAAAATAATAAAAAAATTGGAATGAAATTATCAATTTTCATTTGCAATATTAAAGAAAGGGGACAAAGGAGGTCTCAGTGAAATGAATTCAAATCTATTATGTTGTGTTATTGGATTGAGTGATAGTAGATGCGGTAAATTCGTGAGTCTTATACATGAACAAGATTTTATTTATTGCTTAAATATCATAAATTTCAATAAGTTATGCTAATATTTTCTTTTCTAAAAGACATTATTATATATAGTATTATTTTGAGGAGTTTTTATATATTTTTATAACAATTCTATTAATATGGAGGATATTGTCAATAATAAATTTCAAGTTATTTTAAAAGAAAAATTAGTATGAATAATTTTAAGTCATTTTTTTTGAATTTGGGTAATTATTTAAATTTTTTATTTATTTAATAGTTTCTGATGATACCACAAACAAAATTTCGAGTGTGAGCTCGAAAAATGAGGTCAAGTCAGAATAATACAGAGCTCAAAGGTGCAGAAGTCAGGGCTTTCTCTCATACCAGACAATAGCGAGAATGATTAGGAGACAAGCTACACAACGGCGAAATCTTTCGAAGCAATAGCTAAGCTGAATTCGAGGCACAAAATTCTCAACCAACCAAGATCCCCTCCAAAAATTAAGGAGGATCCTTCGGATGGAAGGCAAAGATCTCAGGATAAATCCCATAGAGTCAGCCCTTTGGAGTGGAGGTGACTCCTCTCCACTGGGGAGAGAAGATGGGAGGATCCCATGATTATAGGAAGAAAATTCGGGTTAAAAGTAAGCAAAAGGTAATATAGGGAAAGAGGGAGAGAATCCTAATAATAGAGAGAGAGCATTGTAGTGAACATTAAAGGAATGAATAAAGGGGCATTAAACTCCATTGAAGAGTGGACTAGTTAAGCTCTCAAATCGATGAACCACTATATATTTTCACTGTGTATGTTTTCCTGATTCTCCATGCATTCTATAGCCAGCATCGCACCTGAGCATTTTAGCCCAAGTTCACATCCGATACATTTCATCATTCACACCTTCTGTTCATCCACGTTAATCTCACGCCATAAACACGGACAATTCACATCGTTTAACTATGTCGTAATTTGTCCGAGGATAGACTAGTTATTAAAAAAAGTCTCTATCGTAGATGTAACTACCCCCGGAGTCTTTTATTTATTTCTCAATTGTGTGGCTTAGCAGCTACCAAACTACGAGTCATAGTTGTAGCAAGACACCTGTAAATTGATGGGGACCATACTCATTTTTATTTTTATATGGATGATGAATGCTGACCAATATAAATATTATGTTTATTTACCCATAAAAAAATCTACCGGACTAACTCTTCAATAATGTTACTTGTACCTAATTTATTAATTTAATTATTTATAATCATTAAATTGACAATAAATTCTAGTATTTGTTATGACCTATCATCAATTTAATTATTGCGATTAGGCACGTCAACGAATCAAATTTTACCTGATCCAAATTCAATTTTAAAGTCTGATTCGATTATGCAAATGATTTTATTTTTATGGTTTATATCCAAATCTATTAACAATTCCAAATTCTATCCAATATTTTTTTTAATATTTATATAGAAATATCTATATAATAAGAAAGTTATAAGTTTGGATGTTATTCCTATCTATTTTTTTTTAAGTATTTCTATTATATCACCAATTTCTATCACAAAGTTAAAGTATTTTATTTTTAATTAATTTACGGCTCAATTCAATTTTTAATTTGTCAACATCGTGATTGATGAGTGGGGTGGGGTAGGTGGGTTAAGTGCACATCTCGCTCGTCCAGTGGAAGGTTGTGGGGTCCTTTTCTTGCGTATGCGCCTTTATTTAAATTTTTTATATTTTTTAATTTTCAATGGATAATCTTTTTAAAAAAAGATATTTGGCAAAGTACAATTTGTCGAGTTCAATTTAAGATGCCCTTTACTTTTTTCAGGTAGCTTTCTTATGCATATTCTACTAGTAGGGCATTGGTCATAGTTGAGATTCGTCGAATGGATAAAAAAAACTAAAAAAGAGAAAGAAAGAGAAGTTTTGTCTTTCTTTCAATCCAAATAAGAGAAAGAAAGAATCGGTAAAATTAATTTTAATTTAAATAATAAAAAATTTTATTATTTCATAGAGTGAGATCGATTTTTTGGATATTCAAATTTTATGTTGTATTGTGACTTTAGGCACAAGTTATCTATATACATGTTTCGGATTGAATATAAATATATCCAAATTCAAATCCGTAAAAATACAAGATAATAAATTCGGGTTCAATATTGAACGAAGTTTACTACCGAAATATATTAAAACTCAAAATGATTTGAATCTATTAAATTTAAACTTATACCGTTTAAAGTCATATTAATTTTATATGGATTTCATGAATATTATTAAAAATCCTCTATTATAGATGTAACAATCTAAGACTATAAAACTACAAGTTATAGTTCAAGCAAGACACCTGTAAATTGATAGGGACCATACTAATTTTTTTAGGGTTCTTCAACATTGAGTAGTGTACAACTCACTCCTTCATGTTTTAATTTCAACAAAAAACTCCCTTTAAGTTTAAATATTTTATAATTAATTCCAATAGTTTTTTTTAGAAAATAAAAATTGACAAAACTTAGACTTGTCAAATTTACATGATCCTTACTTTGTTAAAAAAAAATAATTACTCTTACAACTATTTTTCCCTGTACCGAATATCCATACCAAATATTCGTACTTTCCACTTACCCTTACACCCTTTCATCATCCCCTACCCAAATGGTTAATTCTCATTCACTTCCCCCCTTCGAATAGAAACTCACATTTTCCTATGGTAAGGCAGAGACAAAGGTTTTCTTATTTTTTAGTCTTAGCTTTTTTATTTTTTTATTCTTTAAGGACAAAATTAGTATCTCAAGAAAAAAAAAATATGGGAAATAAAGTATAAGATAGAGGGTATAATGGTTCTTTCAAGTGTTCAACCACTGTTGCTAATAAATTTAATCCACTTGAAATTTGGAGGGGGCATATTACAGTTTTTAAAACTACATGGATCTGATTACAACAAAGGATATAGTTAGAGGGACAGATTGTAATTAACTTTTTTTTTTGTATCTGGATGGTGCATACTGATCATATAATATATATCAAGTATAAATCATAGAATAATTTTTAAGTAAAATATTAATCATATAATATATTTATAATAAATTTTGAAAGAGGCCCATTTAATACTTTTGTATAGGGCCCCATTTACATCGAGCCGGCCTTGATGATTACCAAAATATATGTTTAGCGACAAAAAATATTGTTTGACATAAGAAAAAAAAAACATTATAGGTAGCTACGTTGCAAGAAATCTATGGATGAATGAGATTTGCATATTCCTCTATAACTACCATAGTTTATAACTGAGTATTCACATTATTAACAAATTATATAATGGTAATTAGGGTGGATGGTCGGATTGGTTTGGATTGGATTTGTACATTTATCCTAGCTACACGACATGGAGGCCACATAGCCACGTCACCAACAGAAGAATTAATAATGTTATACACACCATCTTTGTACACCACTTTCATATGAATAATTAGATTAGTAAGGCTCGTTGAATTTATTAAATATTTAAAAATAATTTTATTTGGACATAAAAAT
This sequence comes from Ilex asprella, assembly GCA_023539305.1. Lineage (NCBI taxonomy): Eukaryota > Viridiplantae > Streptophyta > Magnoliopsida > Aquifoliales > Aquifoliaceae > Ilex > Ilex asprella. The sequence continues at coordinate 45,918,247 of CM042184.1, read as the reverse complement.
CTGACTTTATTTAGTGATACAATGATATGATTTTGTAAGAATCATTAGATCAATATCTAGTTACAATGTTTAATGGGGCCTACAATCAATCCAAATGTCACAGTAAATAAAGTCAGCAAATTAGATTCCAATAGCATTGCTCAATATTTAAAGGTTAAGATCATGCTACATCAAGTGGTGTATATAAGGTGGTGCATAAAGATGGTGCACATATCATTATTGTAGAAAAATATCTTGGGCTTATCTTGGATAGGTCTATAAATCACGTTGGATTAGCAAACGGATGTGTTTGGATTTAACGGATTCATGTCAAAAAATACTCTCGTAACCGATTTGATTATTGATTCGTGTTTAATAAATCGTATCATATTGGGTTTATGTCATGTATAATCGGTATATAAATAAGTTGTATTGTATATACCTTTTGATTGATTTTACCTATACTTAATTCATTTATTAATCGAGTTGGATCAAATCGAGTCCACTTTTTTATAAAACAGGTGGCTTAAGAAAACTTCAAATCCTCTAATTTTGTATCGTATTCGTGTTGTATTCCTACCAAATAACAAATCAAATATTAAAAAAAAATGAACAAGGCATAAATAAAATTTATTATATCCCACTCCCTCATGCTCCTCTACCCAATTAAAAGAAAAGGAAATAAGGAGATCAAATTATACTTGAAACCCCTAAATTATGGACTCTATTTCATTTTGTCCCTTAAACTATTGAATTCTTCAGACCCCTAAACTACTTAAATTATTTCACCTTGCCCAAAATGCGAACTCCCTCAGATGAAAATTGTCAACGTGTCAGAACAAAGTAAAAAAAAATACATAGTTCAAGGAGGCTAAAGAAAATATTTTTTTGTCAAGTTTACAACAAACATAATTGGGATAATGTGAAATTAATCACATAATTGATGATATAATATAAAAAATAAAATAATTTAGGGGACAATGTAAAAAAAAAAGATCATAGTTGACATTGATTGTCAAAATATAATTTGTTCAAAAAAGTACTAGCGTCACTCTAGGTTGTCCAAATTAGAACAAGACAGACCTTTGACATCCTTATCTATTTAATACTAACGAACTACAAATTATTTTGTTTGTCGTTATTAAAAGACTATTGATTCCAATGTAATTAAAAATCTTAGCAATTAGCCCTATCTGTATAATCCATTACAGTTGTTTTAATTTGGCCCCACCAACTTTAATTTAGCTAGGTTGAAGAAGTTGATTGACTTAAAACTGTGGTAACATTGAGATGAAGGTAACTCTCTCTCTCTCTCCCCGTTATACTTATATATTTGGGATTTGTTTGATAGACATATTTTGAAGAAATCTCTCTCTCTCTCTCTTTATTATACTTATACATCCATGGCTCGTTTAATAGACATTGATGGGCCAAGTCCAAGGGCCCAAATCATTTTAAAAGCTCAAGAAGTCCAACTCCAAGAGGTCCAGCAAATTCAGCTCAATATGATTAACCCGGTCAAACTCATCAAACTCAAGGAGCTACATCAACATGGAGCAACTCATCAAGCTTAAGGAACTACGTCAGGAGGAGAGCATGCAGGGTCATTCAAGAACCTCCTCCTCTCCACCTTGGAGTCTAGGAGCTGGAGAGCCTCTTCCTCTCCACCTTGGGGTCCAGGAGCTGGAGAGCCTCCTTCTCTCCACCTTGGAGTCTAGAGCTGGAAAGTCTTCTTCTCTCCACCTTGGAGTCCAGGAGCCTCCTCCTCTACCATCTTGGAATAAGGGTCATCCAAGAGTCTCACCCTCGCTGCTTCAAGAGAGTTAATCTCCATTCATCATTTGACCAAGTCATTTGGAGTGCACCATAACTTCCTTGTCCGTTGAGGAGAGGAGAAGTCGCCAAGAAGAGGAAAGGTCGTCAAGCTATTTAATACTATTAAATAGTCCCCAATCTGTTATGACCGTCAGACTGACTATGTAATTACTACATGGACGACTATAAATTGTAAGTTACCTCAACACTTGGGGGACATCTCACAAAATCAGGATCATTCTCTCATCTTCTCTAAAAGCTTGTAATCTTCTGTGCTTCCTCCGGACCGGAGTTAATAACATTACTGGCGAACTCAGCCATTGAAAGTGGACGTAGGTCTTGATTGACCGAACCACTATAAACATTGTCTTCTCTCTCTCTACCTATTTTACTGCATTTTATATTGCTAACTTGACTGTGTCGTGTAAACCAATTTGTGCATCATCAGGCATATTATGAGATAATTAGATATTGGATTATACTATATTTTATTTAATCGAGCCTAATAATTTGCTTAATAAGAAAATTTGATTTTGTATTAATTTCAAAAATGTATACGTATTGTAGATTTTTTGTACGATAGTCTTGTATTATGAAGGTATTTTAACCAACTCAAATGTATTATTATATACATTTACTATTATAGCCTCTCAACTGACAAATTCAAGTTGTCATCAGTGTAACAAATACTGATTGAGGATATTTTTGTTAATTTAACATTAATATGATAAAATAATTTTTTGACCAAATAACCGATTGAATTAAATAATTATTATCCAACGTTTATGTTGTGTATTACCAAACACTAGAAAAAATTATGTATTATTTTAATATTATTTTTAATCTTGTCTTTTATCTATCTATATTGTGTTAGATTGTATTATTTTATTAAATCCATATGTTTTTAATATGACAACTTGAATAATAGTCGTCAAGTACAACAATTGTTGGTCAAGTGGTCATTCTTTGATGAGGTAACCATAGAAGCACGTAGCAACAATTGCTAGAATAAAAACCATTTACCCACATATGTACTTCACATTAGTATATTTATTGAATTCTTTTAAGTTTTGTTAGTCAAGTATAAGTATAACTAATAAATAACCAACCAATTTTTCAATTAATATGAATCAATAAACTCACCTTGGGTTGAACTCTAAACCCAAAATCAATCCCGCAGTTAAATCTTAGGTGGAATCGACATTGTTGTCGTCACCTCCATACCTAGCACACGTCATCGTAAGATACGTATGAGTATCATCCACAAATTCGTTATGTTATGAGTACACAAGCATGAATTCTTGGCCATGTTTGAATTATTCTTACCCCCTGCCCAAGTGAAATAACATAGATCAATACCTTAAATTATGTTATACAAACAAACACATTAATTTTCATGTCGATATTTATTGCTTAGATTGGCCGACCAATAAACTCCTAGTTAAAACTTTCCATATACTTTGAATGACACTATGAAATCAATTCCACCTTAAAGTAGACTTTTTAAACTTTACAACCATAGGTCATTAGTTAAAATCCGAGCCCCATGTTAAAAGTTGCACTCATTAACGTAAAGAGTCTAATCTGATCGCCTACTCTTCCGTCGCAGACTTCAAGTCCACTTTCGACAGATACTAGTTTTCACACAATTAGGATTAGGAGGATGTTTGGACATATTTGGTTCACATACAAGTAAAGAATAGGATTATCGAGCGTTACATCAGTTGGTAAATAATTACTCTAGCTTAACCAAAATTTTGGATTCGAGTCGTGGGAATGCAGTTGCGTTCGATAAGGAGAGCTTTGCCGCCCTTGCGATCTTACCCGGCTCGAATCTGGATTAGTCGGAGCCCAAAGTAACTTTCGGATACCGGATGATTTGACCAAAAAAAAATAAAAAATAGGATTGGATAATTAATTCGCATCCAATCCATAAAATGGTGTTAATAAGAGTACTATTTAATCTTACGTTTGTATAACAAGTTTGAATCAAGATTGAGATAATATATGAATTTATAATTATAATACCAAATTTATGTTTGGATTAAGTAGTAATGTGTGGTATTAAATTAAAAATGACAAAACAAAATTTGAGGGTAAGAATTTGCACAATGTATAACTTTTATATAAAGGTGTGACTCTAAATTTGCTAGGTTAAATAAAGTCATTTCAGTTTTAATACTTAACTTATTAAAAATAATAACACTTGTGACGACCGAGTATCAACACGAAAGTGATTAAATAATTAAAATTTTATGGGTCTCATGAAATTTTTAAAAATTATACGAACATTATTTGAGCTCAAATTATATATTAGGGTTTAGTTATGGAATATTTGATTATTAAAAATTTTATTAAGACCAAAATGTATCAAGTAAACGAAAAATAAAATAAAATAATAAACAAAAAGAAGAAAGGTGGTGCTGGGGGCCAAATAGAACAAATGAATGACTCTTGCCTCGACCATACCAACGTGTATACCATAGAGTGAGCCAAAGTGATGAGTAAGCTTTGATGGAAAAAAAAAAAAAAAAGGAAAGGAAAAGAAAATATAGGCTATAAGAAAAGTGGTATAAGATAAAAACGTGTGGTGTTTTGAAGTTTCAGGCCTATCTAGAGGTTATATTGTAGACTGTTAAGAGAGAGAGAGAGAGAGTTTGTGTGTGTTTTATCTTATGAGTAATAGACGAACTACGAAGATGAGGTAAACGTCTTTGGCATCAAACTAGAAGTGAAAGCAATAAGGTGAACAATTATAGGGTTGTTGTTCCATTTAGAATAAAATTCTACTACCATGTTGTTAGAAGCGTGAGCCAAGAAATGGGTAAGTAGTTTATACATGATATGTGTTTTTTTAATTTTTTTACAAATAGTATTTTATTCATATTATCCTATTCATACTCAAATTGTGGTATTATTTGGTTTTGAGTTTCGAAATGATATTTCGTTCAATTGTTGTATTTGGATGTCAGTCATAATTTTTGTTTGATGTATCGTTAAATTGTTGTGATGTTTGTTTTGGTGGAATATCAAAGAATTTTTTACTCATTCATGAGGTACACTCAATGTCGTGTTTTAATTATGACACGTGTTTGTAGTCTCAGGAACGGCTCAAGCCAATTTGCGGCTTAAAGTAAAAACATTAAATGAATGATTTTTTATTTTTAGTATTATTTTTAAAAAAAACTAATTTATTTTTAATTTTTTATGTGAGAAGGAGACAAAAGGAGGATGTGTTAATATTGTCGATAAAGATATTTCAATAAATTTTTTTATTTTTTATCACAAAAAGGGAGAGAGAGTGTTTAATTTTAACTTTTGTTTTTATTTTTTATTTATTTTTTACCAGAGAGAGAGAGAGTAAATAAGTGTTGACTTTGAGTATTTTTTATTTTTTTAATTTCTAAGTTTTTAATGTTATAGATTGGATTATAAGCCCAAATTATTGCAATAAAAATTTTGATTAGATTTAATTTTTTGGAGTTTTTTTGTAAGGCTTAAAATTTAATGAATTTAATTTTTTCTGTGGACTAGTGATGTACCTAAATATATGAGCATGCTAAAAATTTGAGGCCTAAAATCCATATTTTTTTTCATATTGTTGGGCCTGCTCTACGTAGCCCTAAGGGGTGAACATGATTGTACAAAATGCACTGAGTAATACTTAGCATGTTGTCAAGATTGACCAAGTATTTAGCCATGAGTGATTTGAATATTCATATGTTTGATTTCATTGACATGTTCAATTTATTAATGTTCTGTATATTATCGTATTAATTCATGTGTTGTCGATTAATTATTAGTTAGTTGATAAATTTTCATCTCGCCCCTTTAACTTTGTATGTTATGTTTTAAATTATTTACCCAGCTCACCCCCTCATTTACTCTCTCAGTTGTAGGTGGAATTTGGAGTAAAATTTGGCGGAAAATCGAGTTGATCAACGAATTAAAGATCTTCAATTGATTGTAATTTAAATTATTATCGAGAGGATATTTATTCATTTTTGAGAAATTTAGTGATTCTGATATTTAATGGAAACTCAGTTTATTCGTTATTGATATAATTAGCACTATGAATATTGTTAAATTGATTGGAGTGTTATACCACCTACTACACGGTATTCATTACTACATAATATTAAGTGTTAAATGACAATAGTGAATTGAGTCATGATTAATTAAAATTAATACCAAATAACTATAACCTTATCCAAACTAATTCAATCCACCCCCTTAATACCTAAACCAAGCATACCCTATATGGTTAAAAAAAATATGAGTCTATGTTCTAATAAAAAAATGGTAGCCCAATCGAAATTTCCTATAGAGAGCTATGCATAATTTTTCAATGAATATCCAAGCTGGTTGTTATAACTGAGCCAATCACAGCTTTTGTGTTTCTTTTTAAAAAAAAATCCCTCCTACACTCATTTTAGTTCAATTCCATACTCAAAGCCAGACTACTAAGTAACTAACTAAAGTTATAAAACCTCACAACAACAATTATACTACAAGAAATCCCCATAAGTTAAATATGACTAGCTAAAGTAAATTATAATCAACACAATAATACATCCTTAGGTGATGCACATCCTATTTCAATCTAGACTCACTTCCAGCTATTTGGAATGCAAAACAAAAGTTTGAAAAATAAAATGAAAAAGTTAACGTTAAAAAAACTCTTAAAACTATTTGGGGTATTTTTGAAAAAGTCAACTTTTCCTTGGAAGCCCAAGAATAAGTTCCAATTTTTATTTTTTCGTTGGTGCTGAAAAAAGTTATTTTTACACAAAAAATTGATGGAAAAGCCGCTCAATAAGTCTGTGTCCAAACGGACTAGACTTCTTTTCCTCTGAAACAAATTTTTTTTTTTTGAGATTTTAAATCAACTTCAAACAAACTCATTGTATCTTAAATTGAACAGCATTTATGTAATAGTTACTTGATTTCATAGTTAATGTACATGCTTATCTATAATTATGATCGGATCATACTTAGATAAAATATTAGTATATTCAACTTCAAATCAGATAAGTTTGAATAACAATTCAGATAAGTACGTGGTCAAATTATAAATTCATATTAGACTAATTGAATTTGAATCCAAATCGATTTCAAATTAAAATCTGATTTATTTACCAGGATAATAGGGAGAGACAATTATGAGAAGCATGCATGGCATCTGAGGCCCACCCATGTTAAGTCTAATGTTTTTTTAATTCCTTTCAAGAGAAACTTCATAATTCCACCACCATTGCCATTCCACTTCCACTTTTTGTAAAGTTTGATCTTTACTCTTTAGCTAAAGTTGAAGAAGTGTTATACAAATTGGCTTCTTTTAAGCTTGATCTTCACAAAGAGAACTATTATCCATGTGTGGTGGCATTCATGTGTGATCAAAAGCACTTTTCCTTGATCAAGGACCCCATGATTTGATTATCCAACTAATTAACTATAATTGACTCACAAAATTAATCTTTCATTGCACATTACACAGTATATACACACGGATCATTTGATGGATCCCATTTAGTGTGTGTGTGTGAGAGAGTACATATATATATATATATATATATATATTTAATATTACACTTAGAAAGTTAAATTCTCAACTTATAAAAATACAACAATGGTTAATATTAATCCATTCTTAATCTACTTTGATTCAATGGTATAAAATTTATACCCAAAATTTTTTTCTCGCTCAAAAACATCATCTTGTTTGCACAAACTCTAATGTTAAACAATTCACTCAACACACTCTATAATGCGACACAATTTCATCAATCTACACTTACATCTCTCTTCATTTTAATTTTAAATTGTATAATTAAAACAATAAATTATTTTTAAATATAAATATTACAGAATCAATGTTCGATTTTTAGTATTACATAATGTCTTCGGACACAAAACTATCGCTAGTATATATATATATTTAGATTGCACTAATCATACAATGAATATTCAAATTTTGTTTTATCCAATTTAGTTTGGAAGACCCATTTAGCTATTTGGAAGTTTATGTTAGTGGTCCATGGGATAGGATCAGTCTTATCAGAATCGGATTGGCTTGGTTAGTCGGATCTGTTGAACCATGAAGCTGGAACTAAAATCGTCTAATTCTTTAGTTAGACCATCTAAAGAATTGAACCGTTGGAAAACCAAAAAAATCGGTCAATTTTGGCCAAATCCGATTCACCGAAGATTCCTACGACCGGTCGGTTAAAAAAAAAGGTGAAAGAGATACATTTTTTTATTATCAAAGTAAAGAAATATTTTTTTCACTTTTATATTTGGAAAGATGGATGAAAAGTAAGATAAATTAGTTTTGTTAATGTTTTGCAAGAATAAATATTATAAAAAAAGAGAGAGAAAAAAGTAAGTATGCGCATTTTATCATTATATCCTCATATGAAATTAACATATGCGTAATATATAATAGAATTTCAATTTATTTTTTCTTTCACAATTTTTTCTATTTTTTGTGAGTTGAGATTTTGTTGAGTTAAAAGAAATACTACTCCCCTCATTTTTATTCTTTCGATATTTTTCTTTTTAACTAAATATAATAGTTGATGATGCTTTTTCACCACGGATGAGCAGGGGATGTGTAAATCGTGATGATCGAGATAGATCTAAGCTATATGGCTCTCGTGGTTTGCAGTAGAGTATTCAGGGGAGTCTGGGAGGATGTGAACAATAAGAAATATAGTGGTTCACCGGCTCTGAAGCTCGGCTAGTCCACTTTCAATGGAGGCTCTTGCTCCTTTTTCTTTATTGATCTCTTGAATATTTTTTTAATACAACATAAAAGATATTAGGGTTTTGTCATGGCTCTGTAGCCTCTAGGGTTGCCTCTCGAGTATATGGTCTTCTCTTGCTATGAAGGTATAATATAGTATTTACAGTGCAATTCTTATCTTCTAAGGGATCTACATCGAGATCTTTGCCTTCATCCGTGGGATCTTCCATGATTTTAGGAGAAAATCTTGGTCGGTTGATATTCTGTGCCTTGATTATAGCTTCTTACCGCTTTTGCGAGTACTTTCTATTAGCCAACTGTCTCCTTTACATTTCCTTTATTGTCTTGTCTGAAGGGAGCCCAAGATATGGACCCCCGAGCTATAGATGTCCAGTCTGGCCTCCTGAACTAACCTCCTTGTCTGACCTCATCTCCCGAGCTCGTATATAGGATTTATTCTAGGTATCATCACTAGTTTATCAATTCCTTTCATTTTTTAGTTTTCTACTATTTCGTAGTACCAATCAAACTATAGGTGTTTGATTCAAGAATGAGGAATAAGCAACTACGTTATAGAGAATCAACAGTTTTCTAATGGCTCCATAGCCTAATCGTTTAACTGTTAGGTCACAGGTTTGAATCTTACTCCTCCCCGGTAGATATTTCAAATGTGACCAAAAGAAAAAAAAATTAAGTTCTATATTTAGTCCGGCCCACATGAGTCTTGTCTTCTTAAATATCAATTTTTTTTTTCACATTGCACCATTAACGGGGTAAATGACACTTTTGACCCTTCAATTATGACTATTTTTTCACTATCTTCTTAAATATCATAATTTTTACATTGTAATATCAACTATGTAATTAGTTTTCATATTGTCCTAATTATTAACGTCTCTCACATATTTAACAAAAAATTATTTTATTTTGTCCATAAACTATGTAATTTTTTTTAATTTGTCTAGACAGGACAGTAATTTCAATCCAAAAAAAATAACGGATATTTATGGTTGAGACAATGTGAACAATCAAAATAGTTGAGGGGACAGTATAAAAAAGTTAATAGTTCAAGAGACAAAATAAAAAAGAGATCATAGTTGAGGGATCAAAATATAATTTATGTTAAATAGTTAATCCTTCTTAAATCCATCATTAACATAGAGATTCCCAATCCTTTTACCCCAATTCCGAGAAGAAATCCAAGTCAAAGCCGCAGTGGCCCAGTGGGCAATGTGGCAGAATTTCAGTCGCAGGATTTTAATCTTCCGGTCCATGTGAGTCGAGCTTCGCAAACTCATCAGATCCAAATCCAAAGGGGCAGTTACTAATCAAACCAAGTTAGTAAATCAAGTTGCTTGAGTTCGATTCATTTTTTGTCCGTTTAACCTCAACTTATACTCGACAAATTTAACTCGAACTTGATAAGTTTAACTAATTTATGTACTAATATTTGAGTTTAGTTTATTTTTTAAATAAATCAAATTTAAACAAGTTTTTAGACCTAATTACGACTCAAACTCGTTAGAGCTGGTTGGATAGGAACCGAATGCTATACTGAACAATCTGCAAAATCCAGTTCAACCAAAAAAAAAAAAAAACCAAAGAAGCTGCAAAACGCCAAACAGGGAAGTCAAAACAAAGGAATCAGCAACTCTCTCTCTCTCTCTCTACATTGCTATAGATTTATGAATACACATATATATATTGAAGACCACGTGGCTTAACCTGGTTAGATAGAGGAGCCATAAATTGACATCCAGATGCTTTCCATCTGTGAGAGCCTGTCTTCCTTTTTTCTGTCACTGAGATACACACACAGAGCCTTCTTCTTGGTCTTCAGGAAAAGGAAATCAGCTGTGCAAAGGTATGTCTGCCAACACTCCATTCCATACATAAACCCATTTTATTATCTCTTGGGTTCTTTCTGTTACTTTCATATCTTCCTTTATTACTTTGTCATTTCCATATCCTTTGAAACTGCATAATAAGATTCTCTCTCTGTGTGTGTATGTGTGTGCATATAAAGGGTATGTGAATCTGTGATTGTTTGTTCAAAGCTTGTTACCATCGGATCATGTTGATAAATTGTTGATGAAATCATAAATCTGTCAACTACTTTATAGTAAGGATTGACTTTCATTGTCTGATGAGACTTTGAAGCCTTGATCCTCCACTGTTTTCTTTTCAGTACTCTGACATGGTTATACCCTTTTAAGAGAAATTCTTTTGGATGAATTTCCTCTCCATTTTTCATTATTTTTGGGTCAAAATATTAGAAAAAAAAATATCGAAAAAAAAAGAAGAAATACTTCAAGCCTATTGGACGTTGCTTGAATTTTCAAAGTAAACCTCTCCAATAATATTTGTCGGTTTGTCCTTTATGAACACAACTTGCACATGGATCTGGATCGTTTGGTTGGTTAAGTATTAAATTTTTTATTATAGGAAATTATAAAATATTAAATCACTAATTTTTATTTTAATGGTATTTGTTTAATCATCCAGTAGTGGACTAGTGGCCGCTAGGATACAGGGGTGAGCTCTCCTTCCTCAGCCAATGAGATAGAAGCTTCTTTTTCTTGATCATTGCTTCTGAGAAAATGGCAAGCTTTCTGGTCATAGGGCTAACTGGCTAAGTGGATGGGAGAGCTTAACTAATGTTGGAAAATTTTCAGCCACACCCCCTTATAATTTATCATATCTTTAAAGATATCTTTTTTATTATTTAAAATATCACAAACACCCTTTTTAGTTTATATTTAAACATCACTAACACTCCCTATCAATAAACCATCATTTCTAACAACAACAAAAAAAATCATCTCAAATACCAAAATTGTTCCTACATAAAATTCAAGCCGATTAAAATTCGTTTTTCTACAAAATAAAATTTGAACTTATTAAAATTTGATTCAAGTTGATTAAATTTTATTTTTTTAGCATTAAAATTTGAGCCTATTAAAATTTATTTTTTACGTATTAAAATTCGATTCGAGTTGATTAAAATTTATATTTTTTATGTATCAAAATTTTGGCCTATTAAAATTCAATACGAGTTAATTAAAATTTGATTCGAGCCGATTAAAATTTGATTCGATCTGAATTTTTAATCGGCCCGAATTTTAATACATAAAAATATTCATAAAAACAGAGAGAGTCTTATTGAAGAAATGTCTATCGAGAAAGGTGTGAATTAAGTTTTTTCTAAAATATATCGTGAGCAATTTAGTAAAATTATATTTTAGTTAATGCCTTTAATTTAACAAGAAGGGTGTCAACGAAAATTCAAAAAATAGAGGGAATGTATTTGAAAATATGATAAATTAATTACCTTCAAAATTACCTAACTTCATACATACCTAAATCCTAGTTTCATAACCCCCGATATATTTGTTAACAATAATGCTACAATGACAAAAAAAAAATAGACCAAAAATAGGGATCAAATGATGTGACATTGTCATAATGAAATAAATTTAAATTTTAAATATTTAAAAATAAAATTAATTATATCGTTATGATAATGTCACATCATTTGATTCTTATTTTTGCTCTATCTTTTTTAGTCAGTCTAGCATTACTCGTTCGAAGTGAAATGGGTTCTAGTAGAAAAAGGGGGACTAACTATATATTTTAGGGTAACCATACATGCAATTAAGCTAATTGTTTTAATGCTATTAAAAACTAGTCGAAGGGTACCCCAAGTAAAACCAAACTAGTGGTCATCCCATGTGGTGCATGGGATTGATATTTTGACCCGACTATATATCCATCCTTTTTGAACTTTTCTAATTTCCGAAAAACATCAAAATGGATGGAGATAATAATGTTGGATCAAATATCCGAAAGAAACGATAGGATTTCGATTAGAAAAAATCTTATTTTTTTGGTTTAATAAAATTAAAATTCTGTAAAATAAATAAATAAAATACTGTTCATTTTCAGCTGCATGCTTTACTGTTCCCACAAAAACAATATACCCTTTGAATGGATTGTGGGTCCCATTAAATATTAAAATTTGATGTTATATATATAGCAATATTCTCGTATCTGAAAATGATTTACAATATCAAAAATTAATTATTGATCTTGCAATATTTTATATTTTAAATAATAATTTACACAATTCAAAAGAATATTTAAATAAGAGAGAGAAGAAATAGTTTGGTGTGGATCTTAGTGGGAGTGAAATTTTTGAATTTTTTTTTTGGGGGAATAGATTTTGTATAGTTAGATAAAATTTAAGGAAGATTAGATCAATCTCGATCGTTGTTGTATTTTTATAATTATGAAATACAAATTTCGAGTTGTAATATTAAATATAATTTATATATATGTAGAGTAAAAACATAATGAAATAATTAAATTCATGTAACCTACTCTAAATAATTAGCATAAAAAAATTCCGCTGAGTTTTTTTTTTGATAAAAAATTCCGCTGAGTTGAGTCTAGATGTATGCATATAGATATGAGAAATATTATTAGAATTTAAAAAATTGACTTAATTTGTTAACTTAATGAAGTTGTAGTGACGTGATCTAATAGTATTGTTGTAACGATAACTGTTGAATTTTTTAGGTATTAATAAAGATTACTCTATTTACTTGACAGATCATCATCTTCTATGTTTATATTACATTTTCCATTCCAAAATTATCAAGTACCAACAATTCTGTTAGCCAGATTTTGGGTGTATGGTCCGTTTGTCTCTTACCCTTTAAAGCGAGACAGCGACCAGACATAAGTCACACCAATACAGCAGAAATTGTCATAAGTGGTTGTATTAAGAAAGGGACTTACCGAAAAAAGAAAGGGACTTATACCGAAGAAAAAAGATTTGGTATCGAATGTCTAATTTTTATTATTTTAATAGATATTTTTATAATTTGTGACTTATTTTATAATAAAAAAATTTATTATTTTTATGGGTAATTTTATCACTATTATGAGTGTTTTTATTATATTTGTGGTAATTATTTTTAACACTTTTTTCAATATAAAAAAATTTATCTCTTTTGTTTGTAATTTATCACAGTTGTGGGTATTTTTATAAAAATTTATATTTTCATGAATGATTTTTCATTAAACTATATATAAATACATATTTATATTTCCTATAAGTATGAACATGTTTGTTTGTCGAATATGAGATATTATGAAGTGGGATAGAGTAAATAGTACCTGAGGCCCACTTATTATTTTATTTGATTGACATTTTATGTGCAGTACTATTTTTCTGGTTATAATACCGATCCGATTTATACATTAACTTTTATCATTTGTGCATGACTTTAATGAATACCACCTACTAGGTGTGCAAGCAAGGAAAATAACACAAATACTCTCCTTTGTAGAGTTCATATATAAAAAATTTATTTTAAATTTTTTTCTATTTTATGTTTAAGTGTACAGTGTCATCGATTTTTTTAAAAAAAATTAACTTGAATTTTTTTTATATTATGTTTAAGCATACGGTGTCACCGATTTTTTTTTAAAATTTAAAATAATTTTATTTTTTTTGGTATTATGTTTAAGCCTATCGTGTCACCGATTCATAAAAATAATTTTTTTATTTTTTATGATTTTTTTTTTCATTATTCTTCACCGATTCATGATAGGGCCAGTGGCTTGGGTTCATTGTCACGTTGTTTTTGCAGATAGGTGATTGGGTTGTTGAGAAATTAAAGAGAGAAAGGGGGTGAAACAATGGTTTCATAGAGAATAAGAAGGATAAAATTGTCATTTAATAAAAATTTTGGTATGACATCGGCATTTTTCTGATGGTCAGTAACTGGTGCTTACGATAAAAGGTCTAGGTAAAGAGGACATATATATAAACTATAAGGAAGTACATTAAAGTTTTAGAAAAGATAAGTGGTGTCGTTGAAGATAGACCTATTTAGAGGGAGAGTATATAAAATTTTCACCTTTTTTTTTTACTCAAATTTGGATAAAAGTTTCAATTTCTATTGGATATAATTTAAAAATACTCACAAATATGATAAATAAATAATATAATACATAAATATATTTTTTAGGTACCGTTGTCAACTCCGAAAGACTGTGATTTCTAAATGGGTACCTTACTTGCCAGGTAATATTCAAGAACCACACACTTATATATTTGTCCTAACTCGTGTGTCCATTTTTGACTTTTTGGGACTAAAGTTTGAAATTTTATTTTCATTATATACCCCAAATTATAATAATTTACCGACTTTTTTTTTTCAAAAATTTAATCATTCCGTTAGTCACTGATCAACGTTTAAAATCAACGTTGATCAGTGACTAAATGAATGATTATTTTTTGCTTTTGTGAAGGGCATCAAATTTTTTTGCTAAACACATTGACCTAAAGTTTTTATACAAGTTAAGAGCCCTTAACAAGACAGTTCATTGGGTGGCAGCACCGACTTTATCTGATTCACTTGCTGTGAATTGAATCAGCTGTCCACCGCTTGAGTTTATGATTTTGCTCTCGTCTGATTATAACTAAAACTTTCGTACTTGAAAGAATACTGCAATCTTTCGCTTCCAAAAAAAAAAAAACAATCAACGTTTAAAGTGACAATAGGTCATCTCTAATAGTTTGCGTTATTTGTATGCCAAGTGTTATTCTTTGATATGTTTTACAATCCTATTTGTCAAAAAAGGTTCATTTCTCGATCGCCTATTTTCTTGTCAACCGAGACTTTTGCCACTTGTATGCATGCCAGCCAGCTATCCCATCAATTGCCACCCACTGACCCACACACTGTTTGATATCATCAGAGACAGAAAAACTTTGTAATGACTTGCATGTGTGGTCTCCATAGAGAAGTGCAAGGTGGCATGATTCTTGTTTTATCGTGATTGATTTGAGCGTTAAAGATTTTGAGTATTTGTAAGACTACGCAGTCGTAAGAATTTCCTGCCCAAGTTTTTTTTTTTGGGGTATAAAGTGTAATTAATAGAAGTTAAAACCCTCTTGATAAATAACATCAACTCTCAATGATCATGCCAGAGCTCATTACCGTTATTTTCCCACCAAAGGTCGTTACTCGTTAACCTCCGCACTCCTCTGCTTCATCAACAACCACAATTTTCAGAGCTCTGTGTCCTCTGTTCACACTTTCTCTCTAGCTTTTGTTCTCAGCTAAACATGAAGAGTCGATCAAAAAGCCAAAAACCAGCGGTATTACTCTTTCTCTCTCTAGAAAAACTTTGAGCTAGTTTATGGTTTTTTTTTTTTTCCTGTTTTTCTCTCGGCTTTCTTTTTGGATGACTTATGAAGACTTGCAGAGAAGTTGGGCTGAAATATTGTGTTTCGGTTGCACATGCCTACAGCTTTTCTGGCCGAGGATTGTCATGCGCAAATGGCTCAACATCCACACCAAGGACTCCGATTACAGTGCCGACCCCGACGATGATGATAACGATGATTCCGATGCCGAAGGTCAGATTCGGCATTAACCCAAGGGTTTTCGAATTTTCGGAATTTGCGCAGTTTCAGATGCATTGAAAATATATTTATGTTTCGTTTAAGCCGTTATGTGATGATGTTCCCAATGGTTCGTGCTTATGATTGAAGGAATTTTTAAGAGTTTTAGTTTGAATGTGAAATGGGTTTTTGCAGAACATCGTCAGTGGCCGAGAGAATCGCAATCCAAGAATGATAAAAGCAATGAAGCTCAGATTGATACTAATGGTAATGTGTGCTGCTAGTTAAAGTTCGAATTATGGATTTTTCTTTCATGTGAGAGAAATTTACTTGTTTTTGGTGAACTTTGAGTGCCATTAAGTTGGAGAAGAAGCCCTAATCACTTACCTTGATCAAGTTATGATATGCCCTTTTTAGTTTATAGAAGGTCACTGGTAAAATCAAAGATTTGGAGTTTGAACTGTTGCTGTACTGTTCTTCTTATAAGGCAATTATTGACAATCGACTGTATGATAAATAAGTGAGACAAATTGGGTGGATAAGCATAAAATATACTCTATACATCGATTGGACTTCAAGTTTTGTTGGACATGGACTCTTGAATTGCATGCTGAATATTCTAATGGTGATTGATGGAAGCTATGAAGAAAATCTCAAGCCATATTGGAATTGATCATGTGGTGTCGGTTTTTCTTTTTATTTGAATAAAAGTGTGTACATGGTTAATCACTTTATGTCACATGGGAAATGATTTTTTTGATATTGGGCAACTTACTCTATATTTTGGCAATTTTTTTCATTGCTTTGGAACTTATGATTTATCATACCATTCCCTTGCAATCTTCCAAATGAACCATGGGCGAAATAATTGTATGCTGCCTTCTTGCAAAGGTCAAAGGCTTTTCTAGTTTCTAGCTTTCCAATTTTAGGTTCTTCTGTTAATGAAACTAGTGTCTCTGACAACTTAAATGCAATTTTGAATGTCAGATGCTCTTCCCAGAACAAGAAGACGGAGGTCGGAGACATTTAGGGCACAGTATATCAACTCAAAAGAACTTAGGTATGTTGGCTTTTGCTTGCTGCCTCCCTTGTATTGATCATATGAGCTGATTGGTACAGTTTGGCTAGCATAAGAATCACTTGTATATCTGGTCGTAATATTGGATGCTTATCTTTTTCTGTTGTCTTTTGTGATGACAGAATATGTGTTGGCACGTGGAATGTTGGAGGTAAACTTCCACCGGATGACCTAGATATTGAAGGTTGGCTAGATTCCACTGAGCCTGCTGATATTTATGTGATAGGGTAAGTGTTCTGAGTTCAAATGAGTTAAGTATCCTGCCTGGGGAGTACAGTCGCATTGGGTGCAGTATCTTTTTTAGTAGCAATTCTTCACTCTGTTCTGCATATAGTTTGCTTTGATGGATCTTATTTTCCTTACTGTCAGCTTTTGGCTTTCATTTTGCAAATATAATATATGATAGGTTTTCATGTTCTCATCCTTAGGTTTAAATAAATTTGTGCGCATGTGTATCCTCTTCTATATATTAGTGTTATTAACTCTATGTTGGTTATATCCCTTGTTCTTTCCATAGTAACTTCACTCCCTTCATATTACAGTTTTCAGGAGATCATACCATTAAATGCTGGAAATATCTTTGGTGCGGAAGATAGCCGACCAGTTCCAAAGTGGGAAAATATCATTCGTGAAAATCTTAATAAAACCCAACCTGCAAATACTAAATTTAAATGCTACAGTGATCCTCCTTCTCCATCAAGGTTCAAGCCATCTGAGGATGCCCCAGATATAGAAAATGAAATATTACTTGAAACTGATAGTGATGGTGAGGAGGAAATGTATCCAATAAATGAAGAATGCAATTGTTTTGATGAAGTCCAGGATGGATCAGTCACAGGAGAAAATGTTTTTATGAGTGCTGAAACTCCAGTCTCCAGCAATGATGCCAACTTAGGCATGCCAATTGAATCTGAGTTGCAGAGGCAGTTTTCTTCTCCCAAGAAGCTTGACAGGTTGAACTGCTTTCGGACTGAGGATTGTACAGAAAATGTAGAAACATCAGTTTCCCAATTTAATAAGGTTCTAACAAAGACATTAAGTGGGACAGAAAGGATTGGTTTAAGTTGGCCAGAGACACCACTGGATCTACTGGCTCAGCGTGTTTTGGACAGACCTAATTCCTTCAAATCCATCAAATCATTCAAATCTTTCAGGACATATAGTTCTTTCAACTCATTTAAAAATGGTGATAATAGAGTGCCATCAGAGGTAGCTTTGCTCACAGAACTTGACCTTGATTCCCTCATGTATCGTAAAAGAAGACCTCCATATGCAAGGATAGTAAGCAAGCAAATGGTCGGAATTTCTCTCAGTATATGGGTTCGCAGAAGCTTGCGAAAGCACATCCAAAACTTAAATGTGTCTACTGTTGGTGTTGGTGTTATGGGCTACATAGGCAACAAGGTTTGTTTTTCCCCCTAATGTGTGCATTTTGGTGATTACTTCTGACTACTCGCTTGGTTCTGTTTTCATTTGGTGGATTGGTGACAAGGCATTAACATATCCTGTGAACTGAGTAAATTCAAATATAAAACATTCCACCACTTAAGCATTCTGTGAAGACAAGCAAAACAAGCACATATCTGACAATGAAAAGAACAAATAACCCTAGATCTGTCTGCTCAAGCTTAATTCAGTATACACATGTACAAGATAGTAGCTTGTCAACCTGTCACTTTCGACCAGGTTTTCCAAGTTACAACTGCTTCACAGGGTGTTATTGATGCTTTGTTTCTTTCGTGGTGTGCGTACCGTGCAAGGTACAACTGCTGCAGTGTCTTGAAACTTGATATACGTTGCCATCACTACGTTGAAGATAGGCTCAGTGTTTCTCTTTAGTTGCCTAATTGGCTCCAATTCTCCTCTGGTTATTGGCAACATGTTATGTCCTTTCAATTGTATTAGAAAAAATTGGGTTATGCTTGACAGGTTAACTGTTACATTCAATTAATGGGTCACTGAGGGTAAGATAGCCTTATGCATAAGATGTATGTCTGTTCATCCGTCTAGCGAGGTCTTTTAGGCTTACTCCTCAAGCTTTCGCTATATAGAAAATTCTATATATGGAACGACATTGCTCAATTTCCTTAAATGCAGAATGCCTGTGAGACAAAACCATATAGCCACTCAAAGTGCAATCCCCCTGAGTGTATTCCTGATCTTGACTTTGAACAGTACCTAAGCCACTCCATTGACTGCCTAGTTTACCTGCTGGGTTTATGCATTTAGATGGGCCACAGCTTGATTGAACCATGATGATACATGCTTTATTTTGGGCTTTAAACTAAAACAGAGTTTTCAAAATTACTATCAGGATATTGTTTTCAGATGGTAAATTAATGAGAATTTACTTTTATTTCACTAGTTATGCTCTAAAGGCTAGAGTTTGTTGAAAATGAGAAATGACTAGAGTTGCTATATATGTGTTATGGCTAAAATTTGGAACTGGACACTAATCTATGAACTATTGACCTTGCTTATTAGTTTTGTATCAAATTGCATATGGGAATATATGTTCCACTAGTTTGCTGGTTTGAGTTAATTGTTCTCATTATTTGAGGTCTCGAGAAACTTGATAACTGGACTACTGTGCACAACTAAAACTAGAGAATTTCGGATGGATGGGTTTGTATAAAATGGTAAAAACCCAATATGGAACTGTATGCTCATAACTACTGTAATGTGACTTAGAGATGTAACAACCTTGACCATGCTGGGGGGTTTCATATTTGCAATGTTACCTTGGGGAGCACATGCAACTATCTGATGCATTTTTTTGGAAACAGTCTAAACGGTCTAGGTTGTACCACAGTTATTTTTTTTCCTTGTTTTTGTTGTTTCTATTCTTCCATTTGTCTCCTTTTCAATCTAAGAAGATATTTGAAGAAGCATGTTTCCATTCTGAATGACCAAATGGGTCCTATCCATTTGAGTCATGTTGTTTGACATTCTTTTTGTTAGTTTCGTTTACTGAATTTACTTGTATTGTTTAATTTCCAACTCAAATTACATTACTGTTACTCCTCCATTACTCTTACTCCAATATCATGAGAGCTTTCCACTTTTTCAGGGATCAATATCAGTTAGCATGTCTATATATCAGACGCTTTTCTGTTTCATATGTACTCACCTTACAGCGGGTGAAAAAGAAGTAGATGCAGTTAAAAGAAATGCTGATGTTCATGAAATCCATCGAAGAACACGCTTTAGTTCAGTTTCTGGCATTGGACTTCCTAAAAGCATCCATGACCATGAGTGAGTATTTGGCATCATTTATGACCTCCTAACTGAATCTTTTCTAGGCTTATCAATTTACAATCTTTTCATGTCATAATACATCTTTCTCTCGTTGTCGTGTGCAAGAGACGAATTTGTTAGATTTTTTGCCTTTTCGTTCTTACATATATAATGTGGCATTCCTTTTCTTTCTTTCTTTCTTTTTTTTCCATTTGGCAGTTTTTCAGTTCAACAACTGGATAGAAAATATAAATTCCTAACTTTTATAGAGTTGAATATTGGATATCTGTGGTGATAAAGGCTTTTACACGGGCAAGGCTTATAGATTTTCTGAGTGGGGTCTGTCAAAAGTAATGAAAAACTTTTGATTAGTTCAATTTAAATGGTAAAAATATGTCATTGATACGACATATATAATCTTACTAGTCCAAATAAAAATAAATTAAAAAAATTGTGCACAACAAATCTTCTTTCCCCTCCATCTCCATTCTTTCTTTTTCTTCTTTATCGCATCCTCACAACCATGGTTTAGATGTCAGAATTGGAGACGTGGAACAAGAAGAATATAAATTGAGTTCAACTGAAACTTCAGTTTTGCAGTTTGGGGTATTTATAGCACCTTTTTAATGTTGGAGGTTGACCCATCTAGATTCTAGACACCATATTCCATTAAAATTTTACACTTCGGTGGGTTAATAGATAGAAGATCCAAAATTTTCTGAGTGTTTAATTTGGCAACATTGATTCTCAAAAATTAACTGGGTTCATTTGACCCCACTCCTATCCACATGGCTTGGCCAAAGCTTTTACCATATTAGTGGCTGGCTTGTCCCTTTTTGCAGCGCTACTTGCATTGCCCTGAATCAATATACTCTGTTTGAAACTCTTTGGAAGCCGATTTTCTTTACAGGGTATTACACCTTTTCTTCAAAAGATAATTCCTCTTATGCTTTGAAAGGTGGATGTAGAAAATGTTATATTTGCATCTTAGAATTGAAGAACTCTTGGTTTCCGTCTTTCCCTTTCCAATATAAATATGTGAAGCAAAAGAACTAAAAGCTAAAAGCGTTTATTATGGATCCTCATTTTGCATCTGCTGTAGTGTATTGTTTTGAAAACTGCAGTTTTTATTCATGTTCAAATTTCATATTGGTGCAACTTTCTGCTTTGAAAAATGGAAGCTTAGTACATGCATGGATGTCCTCATGCACTGTTATAAAAAGCAAAAGGCAGATGCAGAGTAAGGAGGAAGTCAAAAGGCACAAGGTCTTACCATAATGAATGCCTGAATATAATTAAAGGATTTCATATAGAGAAATAAGTCAAAACCACAGGAAAATGGGGAGAATAAGTAACTGTATGTGTAGTACTTGATCTTAGCCTCTCGCTTTATATAAAGATTGGTGGCCTCATAATTTATCTGGTCTTCCTTACATAGATGCAATTTTTATTTGTTTTTCCCCCAACATCTGGTAACTAGTCTTGGAAGACAATTTTCATGCAGCAATTAGTAAAAACTTTGGTCTAAATTTAATCAAATACTTGAAAAAATCAAGAAATAGTACTCGAAAGCTATGGGATAAAATTTCTGTAAACACCCTAGATAAATTTATATATTGAAGTGAGCCTTCAAGTTATTAATTTTTATCTTGCCTTTTCATGTCTTTTCCACAAGATATGATGCTATACGCTCCATCAAAGCTTTGTGGGAAAATCTATAGGTACGAATATGTTAGATACATGTGACACGCTGATTTACAAAAAATACACAAGAAATACACTTCGAATTGTTGATTAATTCCAAAGATGTCTTGAAACCTTGATAACATTTCCATTTTTATTTTTTTTTTGTTTAAAAAGTTAAAAGGGCTAGGATAATCTGTAATTAGGATAAAAACAACTCAGCTTCCATGTTATCATGTTCAACAGCTCACAGCTCCCCAAATGCTTAATATCTTGGAACTAGGGCCATTAGTTTGAAGATGTTGTTTTTCCTTTGAACTGGCTGCTAGCTTTCTTTGGAAACAAAAACATTTAGGAGTATTGTAGACCCCGCAAATATCTGAGCATTTATTTTTCTTTTTTCATGGGGGTGTATATTCTTGAAATATTTTTTTCCTGCAATTATATCTAATAAAACTTAAAGCTTTCTATTGTTCCCAAACTGTTCATTTGCATTCCACCAACTGATGTCTTGATAAAGTTAAGAGACATGAGAGATCCTCAATGGCATTGTATACAAGCCAATGTAACACGTCTGTAAGAGAAGTAGGATTATATAGAATTTGAAGGATTTCTACTCATTTACTAAATTATAAGATATAAATGCGAAAATTTATTTTCTCAATCTCCATTTTATTTAGAAAGGTTGTTCAAACATTCTCATTTTTCCTTTTCTTTTAAATAAAAGAATATAATAACATATTTATATGTTTGCAGGAGAATATTTTGGCTGGGTGATCTAAATTATCGTATCAATCTGTCATATGAGAGAACGCAAGAGCTAATCTCCAAGAAGGACTGGTCCAAGTTGGTGCAGAGTGATCAGGTACATAAGCATCATACATTTCCAGATTATTTATCTCAGACATAATTTAAATTTGTGAATTCTCGATTCTCCTGATTTTAGTCTTGGTTTGAACTACTGAATAATAAATTTTAACCCTTTTGTGCTAGTCACAATCTTGTACACTTACAGACTGCTCAGATTGTTATCTATACTTCATTTTTTCGAGACTTATTTTAAAGTGAAGATGGCTAACTGGATTCCCAGATCATCTAGACATGAAACATACTGACTAGCCTTCGTGAATTTTGTGTTGGTTCCATGGATTGCTTTCACGAGTTAGCTGCTCTTGTAATTACTTACATTCTGACTCAATTGTTTTGCACTTAGGTGATTTGATGTCTCTTTTCTGAATACATTGGCATCCTTCTGTTATTGCAGCTTGTACGAGAGCTAAAAAAGGGTCGTGCATTTGATGGTTGGTCTGAAGGTACTTTAAAATTTCCACCAACTTATAAATATGAGTTGAACTCAGAAAAGTATTACGGAGAGGATCCAAAGGTCGGGAGACGAACCCCGGCATGGTATGTATTTAGAACTATTTTCTCATTCATGGGGTTTGATTCCACATGTGATCAACATACGTTGTTGGATTGCATCAACTATTATATCCACCTTCTGGTCTAGTTATTGTTTTCTCATGGCTTGATTTTCTTTAATTTTATCTTCTTGGGCTATATGGAGATATGTTTCTATGGATACATATTGCATGTTGCTTAGTTGCTCCCTGTTTATTTGGGCATGTCTCTTTATATTAGTTGGTTCAGATCGGATTGAATGTTTTATTCTTCAATGGATTTCTACACGTGGTTGGATCTTTGTGTTATCATTTTCTGGTTGCCAATATCGATCAAATTCTAGTCCCACGCTCCTTTCTTTTGTTCTGTTCCCAAAACTTCTATATATACTGGAATATTGTACGTATTTGATATATGCTTACAAGTACTGCCATGCATACCAATATTTTAGCATTCTCAACTTCTTTTTTTTCCAATCAAACAAATATCTTGCCTATTCTAAGCACAAAGTCCATAAGTGAAATAGTAATGCCGTGCCTGGGTATTATGTTATCAAAAGGACAGCAACTTATTGTGTTCCTTCAACTTCTTACTGTTTATTGATTTAGTAAACTGCTGGAATTCGTGTGGACAAGGAGGGATAAAGGGGGGCAAACAGGTGCTACTGCTTTTGATTCTTGAAGGATTCCTTGCATGGGAGGATGGCATGATCGCCACACGAGTTTACACTATTTACAATAAATGGTCATTGCATAGTTTAATCCTCATCAAACGAGGGTGTTGGAGGTGGAATGGGTATAAACAAAATTTTTAGCATTTTATACACAAAGTGACTACCCATCTATTTGAACACATAACCTTGTGTTGATAGCCCGAGCATTTAACCACTGCAGTATGCAATGTCTCATACGTTTTATTCTAGTTGTAATCCGCATTGATGCATACCTAATCAAATCTGCTTATGTGCATGCATATTGATGAAAAGAATCAATATGCATTTTGTGTAACTTTTGTTCCTTGTGTCCCTTAATAGCTTTTGTGGGGCCCAAAAGTGTAGAAGCCTTACATTGGAATTAATGTGCTTTCTATGCCTGTCACGCCTGCTGAAATGCAAGTTGATGTGTTATTTTTTATCTGCTCTCTCATCCGTCTAGTTCTCTGAGCTAGAGTTTTATTGATGATAAGAAATGTGCATTCATAGATTAGATAGTGATTGATCGCCAGTATCCAATTAATGTGATGTTTGACATGCATCAAATCCAAGGGTATCTTGTCCATCGTTGGCTTGGGGAATAAAGGCCGAGTGTATAGATGGTTTTTTTTCAGAGGAATAAAGTCCTAGAAACCATTGCGGGTCTGAACAAGATATGGATTTGAGATCTTTTTAACATTATTGACCCCAAAATATAACAACTCCTACACCTAAGTGTTCCGTCCTACATTTTGATTCTGTGTTGATGAAACAAAACTTATTCTTTTACTAGTTTGAATATATGTTGGTTGCTTAAACATTTTTGGAATGCATGTTCATTTTTCAGGTGTGACCGCATTCTTTCATTTGGGAAGGGCATGAGGCTATTGAGCTATCGAAGGACTGAACTTAGACTTTCTGATCATCGGCCAGTGACTGCCTCATATATGGTAGAGGTTGAGGTGTTTTCTTCCAGGAAGTTACAAAAGGCCCTTACATTCACTGATGCGGAAATCGAAAAGGAGGAAAGTATGGCAGAAATGGCGGTGGATGGTGTTATCTCTCCCTTAACATTGGGGGGTGAGTGCTCAACCATGGATATTTAAATTGTAATATCAAACATGGCCTTGTGTGGATAGTTAAGTTTCTAATCAAAGAATTTACAACCAGTATAGATAAAGTACAAATGCACAAAACATCTCATTCTAATTATGCTACCATTTGATGTACGGAAACAATATAAACTTCAAAACTAATAGAAAGTAATAGTTGACAGTTATTATTTGAGGGCATCTTAGAGCTGCTGACAATATAGTACTTGTGAAGGTAAAGTGTAATGTTTGTAGATGGAATTGCATTTGGTGAAGTTGATGGGTATGAATTTTTATGATTGTAGATACATCTTATTTTCTAGATATCAATACAAAAATAGGCAGCCAAATCTACAGAGAAATATATGCATGATTGCAAGAAAAGAAAATAAACAAATTCCAGGAGAAGGTAAAAAAAGTACTACTTTTCATTCATCAACTTTATTGCATAGTTGTTTTTTGAACTATTCAATACTCATCAATAAAACTCCTAATACTTAGTTTCAACTTGCTTTACGCCTGTCTTGGATTAATTCACCTAACACAACGTAAGCCCTTTCCTGAACTTGTAATCAGACTAGGTGACTGTTTTGGATATTGAATTACATTCAGTTAAGCCTCCAATATAAATGGCTGTGTTAGGGAGTTCAGGAAAATATTATATTCAGGTTTTTTTTTCTGTTTCATGGTGAATTAATCCATTTTGGGTTTAAAAATTGCTGAGGTTATGATTGCTGTATATGCACTTTAGTTTCTCAACTAGGATTTGTATATAGAATTCAATTCCACCTGATGGAGAAGTTATTTTGAACCACTGAAGAAAGCTCATGAAAGACTCATGTTCTGTCAAAAGACGCAAAACAAACATAATACCATGATCATATTCCACTCCCTCATATTTGTCACGCTTCCTTGTGTTCCTGCTGATGGGTCCACATATAGTGTGGTTCTGAAGAGGATGCAGTGATGAACTTGAAAGCAGAATCGATGTCTGTTGTAGACAAAAAGGCCATTACTGAGTTGTCTTACATTTATAACGACGAAATACCACATATCTTCCAGGCCAAAATTATTACTTAACACATTGCATGGCGTGGGGAGGATGAGGAAGAACCATTCATACACTTGGTTTTGGGACTAACTTGGCATTATCATACTGGATCTGTTTCTGTTTGTCCTGTTCCCATGATTTATCAATTTTAGATTGAATATTCATTCAGTGGCCAAACGAAGCATTTATGCCCAAACGCATGCTCACTCTATACTCATCAATTGCATCCAATGAATATTTGAAGTATTTATGCTCTGGCTTCACACTAAGCTCCTTACGCAAGTTTTTAATTTACTTCTCTGACTTGTTCTACTGATGCAGGATGCAAGTGATAGAGAGCATTAAAAGAAGTCAACTTTCGACAAACTAGAAGATACAAGTGAGGGCTTCAATGGCTCATAGAACTCCCGATACTGCCACCTCTACCTTAGACTTACGGAACTCTCAATATTGTTACTATTCCTTACATCAATTCTTTTGATATTTTGCTCATAGATGCAATTAGTGGAAATGTATTCGCTGTATCCTTTTTTTCACTAGTGTCTTCCCATAGAAATCAGTTTTTGAGGTATCAGTAGAAGTCGATGTATATTGATGTATTTCGTGTAATAGTTTCCATTTCCTTTTACTGTTGTGAACTGTAGAACTTGCATGGCAAGATACATTTTGTAAAGTCCACGTTAATGCATCATTTGTGAAATGTTTATCATTTGCCGATCCAATTCCCTTCTGAAATCCAAGTTCTATTGTACTGTTGCGTGTATATATGGAATTTGTTTTGCCGGAGAGTGGGAGGCCATTTTGTTAATGGAATATTAACACACTACAGTTCATGCACCTGAGTGCATGCCTTAATAGCTTCTTGCCTAATTTATGCTCTTATGATTCATTTTACTTGAATAGAATGGCTTTCTTTGTCACTGGTGCATCTCAAAACTTGAAAATGGTTACCACTTGGTATTACTGATAAAGGTACTACACTTGATGATGAATGCTTACAACTTTCAACTTTCAACTTTTCAAGGATTTAAGCAATGTTGGAGGTGTCTCTGCATTTTAGGACCTTTTTTAGCAGTTATGATTTAAACTCGCCACTTGACGAAACTTTTAGCTATATATTTGATACTTATAATGAGATTCCGACATGAGATCTACCTCACATATGCTTGCATAATACTATCGATGAAAATTTTCGTGCTATTGTTTGGTTGCCAGTTATTTAGAGAACAAGTAACAGCAATTAATTCCCAACCTATGGCAAGATTCCAAGTTTACAGTTGTTAGAGCACATAGGTTAGTTAAGTGGTCGAACAAGTAAAACTGTGTAAACTCGCACGTTTTGAGTCCGAGTCCTCTGGCGTATAAAATCCAAGTTTAACCAATACGCATGATATGCTTGAATCTGAGCTTTGTGTTGAAATCATGAGTACAGAAACACAAGTGGTCGAGACGATTACCCATTATCGACAAAACAAATTAAACTAGTTTAGTCATGTCTTCTGCCCATCAAATAAAGCTGCAATCTGAGAACCTGAAGAGGTCAACTGTGCATGTTCTTTTGCATCATTGTAGGATACTCCTGTTGTTAAGGCTTTGGTCTTGTTTTCTGCAAGGTCTATTAAGAATGAGAATGGTGAAAGTAAAAATAAACCTCTATACCTATGTGTTGCCTTTTCTGGATTTGGAATAAGTGATGCAGAACTGGGAACATACAAACTTGCTGCTGATACATGGTCATGAATAAATCAGCCAATGTGCTTAATATGGACTTCTCGTGATTTAGGATTAGGAAAGAAAAAAAAAATAGTGCACGAAACTTCGGTCGTTTAAATATAAATGCAATCTTGCATGTGAAGCTATTATTTTTTGTAACTTAAATATGTAACGTTCAAATCACCATAAAACATACTTATCAGGATTACGAATTCTATTAATAGGCGAAAATAAAGTGCTCAAATTTGTCAATAATTTTGAGAATGTAAACAACTTCACTTTTATTCACAGTTATTTTAAAAAGATATATGGAACTCTCAAATTGTCACTACTTTGTAATCTATTGAGCCAATGTACTTGTTCATGATCGATTGTAAATGTTATGAGAGTCGATAATGAACATCCCAAAAAATTATAATTCACTCTTAATATTAGACATCAAAAATTACATTTTTTAAAAAATAACCTTAATTTCTTTTGTTATAACCCAATCATAAAAAATTAAACTTTAAATTAACAAAGTGATAAATTTTCATACTATATCTCATTCAGCACCAAAGTCAAACCCTAAGGGGCTGTTTGGTTGATTTTTTGGGAGGGGTTCGGATTGGCCCTTCTAAACCCAAAGATGTGATTCTACATTCAATGTCGTTCATACCCATATTTGGTATGCACACGAATATATGACTATTATGATAATATATTTGTATTTAAATGACTATTATGCCCCCTTAACCAATTTAATTCAAACCCATATTTGTTTACTTACATGGGATATATGAGAGTATAACTGTCATTTGAATGTTCAACCATTTAACCCACATATGAAACCCCCTCCCACCGGGTTTTATGAAACCCATTAACTTGGGTTTCATTTCTAGGCCGAAAATGGACTAGGTTTCAAACCCTGGAGTAGCTATGTATTTGCCAAACACAGGTTTGATGGGGTTTGTTCTCCAACCCATATTCCAAAATCCCTCCAAACTCACATACCAAAGAGACTCTAAAAGCATTAAAAAAAGAAAAGAAAAAGAAAGTGGCAATCTAGATAATTTCCTTGTCTATAAGAACATTTAGGGTGTTTTTTTTTTTTTAAACTCAAATTTAAATTTAGGTAAAAAAAATCTTTAAAATATTTTTAAATTATTTATCCAAAACTCAAATCAAATAAAGGAAGACTTAAACTTTTACTTAAATCACCAATGGTCATTCTCTTTTAGATGTCTCATGGTCATATTTCACCATCTTTTCAAATTTGAGTTTGACTTCCATTAAAATTAAATTTATTCATTAGAGTCTTTTATATCAAATCAAAATTTTTATTTAAATTTGAGTCAATGTTGAAAATGCTCTGGACTATTTTCAATAGAGACTCAAACCCTTACCCAAATTTGAGTAAAAAAAAATGGGTAAAAAACTTGATTTGATATAAAACATTCCAATGAAAAAACTCAAAATTAAAAAATAATAAACTCAAATTTAAATAAGGACAAATCCAAATATAAAGGAGGACAAAATATGATTTTTTAGATTTTTAAAGGAAAATAAAATCTAATCATTTGTGATTTGAGGAAAGGTTTGAATATCTCTTAATTTGGATGAAATTTTAAGTTTC
Source organism: Ilex asprella (assembly GCA_023539305.1). Classification (NCBI taxonomy): domain Eukaryota; kingdom Viridiplantae; phylum Streptophyta; class Magnoliopsida; order Aquifoliales; family Aquifoliaceae; genus Ilex; species Ilex asprella. The sequence goes on along the minus strand of CM042184.1, from coordinate 45,888,728 downwards.
TCTTAATTTGGTATGAGTTTAGGTATAGTATTGGAGAAAATTTTTAGAGATTCTTATTCAAATATAAATTTGGGTTTAAAAAATAATAAAGATGGAAGATGTCCATCACTGTATCCCAACCTTTATCTTTTTCACATTGGAGTAGTCCAACCTTTTATGTTTTTTAAAACTCAAATTTAATTTTAGGTAAAAAAAATTCTTAAAAATCCTCTTTAATCTTATAGCCAAGTCCATACCAAATTAAAAAAAAAACTCAAAATTTTACTGAAATTAAGGAAAACTCAAATTTTTATTCAAATCACCGATGATTAGATTTCATTATCATTAAAGATTCAATAATCATATTTTATCATCCTTTAAATTTAAGTTTGTTTTTCCTTCTTTTATATTTAAATTTGTTCATTAGGGTCTTTTATATTAAATTAATTTTTTTTTTGATAATTAAAAAAAAATAGGGACAAAGAAGAGCACCAAATACTACTTTAATAAGTCTTTACTGATGAGACCATGAAATCCCTGATTGCACCCGTTATTCGCCTGAAGGAACCTAAGTAAATAAGGATTGCAGTCATCCTACCCCTAATCAAGTTATTACTTTCAAATATTAATTTAAATTTGATTAAAAATTTTAGTCAAAGTCGACGCATAAGCGTAGCCATGTAAAAGAAGAAACAGTCCCCACCCTGTACGGTCAGAAATCCTGCACGCAATTTAAAAATCGACCGACACAAAAGAACAGACAAGATCAGCTTGGAGCTCAACAGCTTTTACTATGTTCCTTCTCAAAGTACACTCCTCTCAATCCTCTTTTTCTCTCTGTATATTTTCTTTGACATTTTCAATGGCTGATATATTTCTACTTCTCTAATAACAGGCATGGAGATCAACAGCTTTTGGTGTCTATGGGTACCTCAATTTTACCAAATCTGGTTTCTTGTAAGTCACAATTGATCCTCTATATGTATTCCTGTATGCAATTTATATCTTTACTGGATAATTGATTAAACATATGGATAGAAGATTCTCTCTTTCACTCTCTGTGTGTGTGTGTGGATGTAAATTATGTAAATTGATGTTAATGGGTTTTTACTTTTGTTACATAATGTACCATGTCTAATCTGGAAACTAATGGTTGAACTTGAATGATATAAGTAAGAATATTTCAATCAATTTTTTTTTGGTGACTTCTATAGTTGGGTTTCTTCTTGTTTTTCTAAATTAATGTTTAAATGTAGGACTGCAGTCCTTCCTGGATGGTTATAGCCCTCCACAATGGAGCAACATGTTGAAAGTTCGATTCCCCTCCCCCTTTTCTCCCCCTCCCCCTCCCCCTCCCCTGTAGCGTAAAATATTCTTGCCTATTAAAAGATTGTTGTTTAAATCTCTACATTCATAAGCAAATGTATAGGGTGGGGATGCTACTGTGCTTATTTGGTGAATGATTTATTTTTAATCATGTCGTTGATCCTCATTGAGCAACTTGTCGGTAATGGTAGAATTTATAAGGAAATGTTGAGGCATGGGAATGCTACTGTGCTTTGTAGGGGATTGATTTACTTCTAATCATGTCATCGTCTTGACCAAAAAAAAAAAATGTCATCGTTGATCATTGGTTGTCTGTTTTATTTGGAAGTAGGGGTAACCGTGCCTGCAATGTAAATGATTTTTGAGAGGAATGTTGGTGACTGTCGGATGATTCTATTTGAAATATCGGATGCGATTATTGAAGACTACCATGTTTTATATTATAGATTATAGATTTGCAATTTACAATGACATATGTCCAGAAGTTTTATGTTGGGTAGTTGCTAATAGTTAACATTGATCAAACTTTTCTCTTCTCTCATGCTGTTTATTTATATTTTAGGGAACACTCGAAAAAATTCAAGGCAGAAGATATGCAAACACAAATAGAGGGGAAGAACTGCATTGTTACAGGAGCTAATTCTGGCATTGGTTATGCAGCCGCTGAGGGTCTTGCTTCACGGTTTGAATCTTGTTTCAACATTTGTTCAATGTTTTACTAGCTGCACATTTGTTCAATGGATAATTTCTTTTCTGAAATAATATAATACAGTCAATGCATAGTCATTTTTGCCTTTTTCTCAGAGGGGCAACTGTCTATATGGTATGCCGTAATAAGGAGAGGGGAGACGCTGCTCTTTCTAAAATTCAGTCAGCGACTGGCAACAAAAATGTTTACTTGGAGGTAGTTGGCTTCCCTTTCTCTTCTTGACCTGTTCTTGTGAACTCCTTAAGGAACTGTCTCTTATGATAGGAATTTGTTCATCATACTTTGTTTTTTTTCTTGGGATGTGATGATTGTAAAGCTAATAGATGTGCATACTTCTTCTTTATCTTGTGTTTTCACTTTCACTGGTGTGCTGATTATGGCTTGCAGGTGTGTGATATTTCTTCAGTCAGTGAGATCAAGTCATTTGTTTCCAGTTTTTCATCAAAGGATGTTCCTATTCATGTGCTGGTAATGTTTTCATTTTTTTTTCTATAATGTAACACCTTTTAAATGCAGAATATCATTCTTGCTTAAGGTATATACATCAACTCTCTGTATGTGTTTTCGAGTCTTCTTTTTCATCTCTGATTACTCGATAATTTTCACAATCACAAATTCCACTTTTTATAGGTCCAAATTTTTTTTCACAAAATAATCTATCTTTTTCTGGTTTATTGGTTTTGTAATGAAAAGTATAGGGTTTTGTCACCTCTCCAACTCTCTCTCCATTAGGCAAGATTTTAGAGGCCTAAGCACTTATTTGTTGAGGAGAAACTGATCCAATTCAACAATTCACAATTTTCAGACCTTCATGTCTTGCATCTGTACATGGTTATACATTTCAATTCTGTTTAATTCCTCCATTTTGGTGATTTTGCAATGTAACTTCTATGTTATTGATGATACTATCTTAAAACTAAGTCACTTTGTTTCTTTTAGGTTAACAATGCCGGTTTGCTTGAGCATAAGCGGATTATCACACCAGAAGGGTAAATTGGTCTTATTTGTGTTTAAGATTGTGATTCCTTGTAATCTCAGTAGAATGCAGGTAAATTAATGCATTCCTTTTTCCTATAATCTGTAACGCTAGATATGAGTTGAATTTTGCTGTGAATGTACTCGGCACTTACACCATGACAGAATTGATGTTACCTTTGCTGGAGAAAGCTGCACCTGATGCTCGTGTTATTACAGTTGCCTCTGGTGGAATGTATACGGCTCCCTTGACCAAAGATCTTCAGGTAGAAAAAGTGTGCAGATTGCCCATTTGATTACCTTTGGTGCAGGATGGAAATTCTGATAACTTGCGTTAATGCAGTTTAGCGGCAGCAACTTTGACGGGGTGGAACAGTATGCTCGGAACAAGCGAGTTCAGGTAAGTGCAACTGATGCCTTGTGTAAAGGATCTTCTTATACTTGGGTGTTTCACGAGGTCAAAGTAATATACCCTCCAATCTTGAGGTGGACTCTGAAAATGCTTGAGAGTACAATTGTTTTTGCTAGAATTTTGAGAAAACAAAGTAGCAATTTCTGTTCCTTATCATGCAAACATCCAACTGTCTAAATTTTGGATATACTTCGTTGAATAATGTCCCAACTACTTGAAACTAACCTATAAATAAGTTGAATAATGCATTGTTGACATTAGTGCTATGTGATTTGCCGACAAATCAACTTAGTGATGTTCTATTAGGATACCATCTATTTGACAAATCTACAGTGTTTTGATACTGTTGGAACTTGGAATGGGTTCTTTCCTGTAGTAAAGCAACTGCACCGCTATGCGCATCATCATGGTACTGCATTTCCGCTTCCTATATAAAATCCAGGTTTTTTGCAAACACTTCTGTTGGCATGCATGGATTATAACAATTCCCTAAGTGACTAAAAGGAAAATTATCACTTGGCATTGGGATACAGTAACTGATTCCCATTAATGGGGGACTAAATTGGGGGTGTGTGTGTGTCTATAAATGATTTCCATCATCTGAACTCATCATGTCAATATACAACTGAGGGTAGAAAACATCAATGACAAGTTTTGATCTGCATAGATTCTACCTGAAACTTGGTTGATGACTCGCAGATGATTCAAAACCTGCATCTGAAGTGGATCTTGCTCCGTGTTCTAATAGTTCAGGATTATGCTGAACATATTTATTACTGTTAGTATTGAGATAATACTGGCCAGCCATTCTCCATGAGTCAAATGAGTCAACTTGGTTGCTTAAATTGGAAACCCATCCTCCCACCCCCTGCGGGCACACAAACAACCTGAAATTCATCACGACAGCCTTATAACAAGAAGAAGAATTTTTGCAGTGACAATCATGGTTATCCACCTTTGTTCAATCTGCTTCTACAAATCATTCGAATTAGGATTTTATCATGGCATTCATCAATGACCTGTTAATTTTTTGTAAAGCTTGTAACAGGATTGGCCACTCACAGCCCTTTAATGCTATATTCAGTATTCACAATGATAATGCATATAATGCTCATAATCCTTCTCCAAATCAAGGATCAAAATATCGTTTCGAAACATCCGAAACATTTTCGTTTCCAAGAAGACCAAAACGAATCAGTGATTGAATCGAAATTATAATACTTCGAGGTATTTCGAAATGTTTTGTTATATGTCAATACATTTGTATAATTATTTCGAAATGTTTCAAGATATTTTGGAATATTTCGACCCATGTTTTAAAAAAATAATTCTTAATTTTTTATTTTTTTTCATTCTATTTTCGAAATGGGTCGAAATGCTTCCATTTCCAAAGTAACCAAAATAATGCATTGAAACGAAATTTTGATCCTCGCTCCGAATAATAATGCTCTTGTAGTTACTGGTTTTAAGTCCTGGCGGCTGGCACGAATATTCTGTGCCTTATTATCTAAACTATCTGAATTGATTCTTTGTATGAATGGCACAGAGTGATATCTGGTTTTGTAATGTAACTTATCTTCTTCCTAATGTTAGTGGTTTACCAGAAAATGTAATTATGTACTTCTCCATTTAGTGTAAGGAGAGCAATTCCACATTGTACAGAAGTGGATTGCTTGTCTTACCATCTGCCATTCTGCCTGTGATTTATGCACCAATAAAAATAATTTGATGTGATTCATTTAAAAGGAACCTCTCAAGCTCAATTTGTTTCTATGTCAGGTGGCATTGACGGAAAAATGGGCTGAAATGTACAAGACCAAAGGTATCGGATTCTACTCAATGCACCCAGGCTGGGCTGAGACACCTGGAGTGGCCAAGAGTCTGCCCAGTTTCTCTCAATCGTAAGGATTTTTGCAATTGATCATCGCTATTTATACTTCATTCATCATTCACATTAAGATATCCCATTCCAATGGCAATGTAAATTATCTTTATTTTAATATTTTTGCATATTCACTCAAATGAAATATGAATTCACCTACTTGAATGTGATACTCCAGATTGTCAGGGAAACTTAGAACAAGCGAGGAAGGTGCTGACACGATTATCTGGTTGGCTTTACAACCAAAAGAAAAATTGGTATCAGGTGCCTTTTATTTTGACAGAGCTGAAGCACCTAAACATCTCAAGTTTGCAGCTACTAGTGCCTCGCATGCTGCTATAGACTCCATCGTCGACAGTCTCCGTTCCTTCTCCTCTCTTTCTTCATGAAGTGCCGTCGACAGTCTCCGTTCCTTCTCCTCTCTTTCTTCATGAAGTGGAAGTGTTGTACTTAATATTAAGGTCACCTTTTAGATTTGTAATCCCAGAAAGAGTGAAGATAACTTCATTTAGAACTTCTTTCAGTTCCAGGGCATTTGTTTTCTCATTTTTAGCT
>CM042184.1:45850074-45860610 GCA_023539305.1 Ilex asprella | reverse complement strand
AAGTTTAACACCCTTGGAAACTATTATTGGGATCTATTTGAGTTTGGTAATTTTTATGTGCTATTATTTTATATCCCTCTAAGATATTGTTGTAGTTTAAGACTTTTGAGTAGTGTATCGTTTTTTAATTGGTGAAGTAAGGTTTGTGACAGATTGGATTTTGTATGTTAACTATTTGTTAAAATGCTTCACTCATAGATATATTAATGACAAAGAAACAGCATGACGCCATGGACAAGCAATATTTTTTTTTTTTATCTTTAGTTCAATCTTTCTTGGTTTTTTGATTTTCTTATTTTTGGTTGAATGGGATTTTTAATTAACTTTCAACTCTTTTGTTTGTTTTTACATATCTATGAGTGAAGCATTTTAACTGTCAACTCTTATGGGGTCAGGCAGCGGCATGTCTAATTTATGGATATTAAAGGAGATTGAAAAGTTTGAATTTTAGTGGGTAAAAATTGAGGTGGTTGAAGAAAATAAGAATATTCCCCATGGAAAAGTCTTTTGTTAACTTATTGCGCTCTTAAGCATTTATTCTGCATATTTTTTGCTCTCAGGAAATTAAATGGAATTTCATGAAGTCTCTCTGAATTTGAATAATTATGTGCTCTTAAATGGATTCTACTTTCTCATACATCTAGAGTTGTTTATTAAGTTAATTGACCAAACCAGTGATCTCTAGAAGTAGTTGGTTCCTCTCCTTTGTGATCTTTGGACAACTTTCTTTGCTTAGATCTTCATCAATGAGCTATCAAGGGATCAATTTAGAAATAAAATGGAGTACCGTAGTTGCTATTCAATAGCTTATGGATTTAAAGTACTCATTCTACTTTTAAATTTTGAATGCCTTTGTGGCATTTGAACTACTCATGTGACTTACTTAGTTGTTTTTGGTCTTTTTAAATAGACTGTTTATGATTTAACTACAGTAATATTATTGTGCAAATGCTGAAAATATGATATTGAATGCTATTGAAAATAGCTAAAATTATGCTTAAATACCAAAATTTGTTTGACAGATGGATAACGATTTATGATTTTATGTGTATAAAGTTGTTTATGACTATTATAATTACGAAGCTGGTAAATGATTGGGTAAACAGTTTTATTAAGGCAACACTTTTATATAATTATGAGTTCGATGAAAATTTTGATATGTATGGATTTTAATTTGGAGTTTGTAAATAGTGTAGCAGTGTTGTTTTGTTTTGTAATAGCTGGATGCTCAAACTCGGGTTTTCCATGACATCGTGCTAATTTAATCATTTATTTTTTATGGGTATTTTTATTGAATGCTAGAGTTATGGTTTTGAAATTGAATGTTTGAGTTGTTAGGGTTCTGTTAGTTGCATGAATGTTAACCTATTATTGAATGTTGACTTGTAGATTTTTCGATGCTAATTTTATCAAATTTTTAGGTTAATTTTATTAACATCTGTTCTTAATTATGTTTGTTTATAAAATTTGTAGGTTAGTTTTTTTGTATATGACAAAGGAGAGAATGGCCTCTATTTATGGCAGGGACGTAATGAATGTACATTTTATTGGTATATGGCGCTGATGCTTTCCACTTGCATTATAAAAGGTTTCAATTTTACTTTTGATTATGTAATTTCTCTTTCTAATAATGATTATAGCCTAAAATGATTTTAATTGTTTGTTGGTTTTTAGATTAGTGTTTCTTTTAGACATGAGTGTCAAATGGTTTCTATGTTTGCTATTTTTTTTAGATATATGCTTGATGGCTTTGTGGATTTCATATAAGTATGAAATTTGGTTATTTACAACTTTAGGCATTGGATCTGTGTTGACAATGGATGCATTGCTTTACTAGAAAACTGGAGAGAGTTGGATTTTTCTTACTTTCAAAAAATTCACTTAAACATTTTTAACTGTAAAATTGTCACAGTTTAAAAAATTCATGGAAGCTTTTGTTTTATTAGTATAGATTGATATTAATTGTTGTATGTATTTAAGGTGAAAATTGTTAGTCTTGAGTGGCAACCAAATTTCCTTTAATTGTATCTTAACATGAACGATTTTGTTTGTAGTCTCAATTTCCTATTACATTTGTGTTATCCCAAACAAAAAAAAATCTTGATGTCATCATTGAAATGCAATTAAGGTAAAATATTTGAATGTTGTACTGTATAGTTTTGAATTTGATGGTCAAAGTATTGATGCTCACTTTTAGTTACAAACTTCAATTATTAACTCAAGTAGTTGGACATTTTGAACGAGAGACTTTGAAACATTTTTTATTTTCATTGTAATTTTTTTCCTTAATGCATCAATTGTTGGCTTTTTATTTTTGTGTTACGATGTCTATAGGGACGAGTATGACCTTTTTTTTCATTCTAGACTTAATTTGTAAATAATTTGGAAAAAAAAATTCGGCTTTGGGATTGAATTTCTGTTGTGTATAGTGTTCCATTTTAGTTTTCGGGTTGAATTTTTCAAGAAGTATATATTTTGTTTTGAAAAGTGTTTGTTTAGAGCTTTTAATTTCCCATAACTATAATATGGTAGACGGTGATTGAGTTGGTTTTCCATCATGTTGGTTCCCATAATTATTTTTCATTTTTAATATGGTAGCTCATAGTTATGATTTTATTATTATCTTAGTTGAGATTTATATTGTGTGTTATGTGCTGAGTTCAGCAATTGGTTTGAACCTTATTTTTACTAATAGACAATTTTTATTTTTATTTTGTTTCATAGTGCCTTCAGACATGGGTTCGTTGCTGTTGAATATTTTTTGTTTGAATTATATTGATTTCAACTGACGAGAAAAGCAAGTTTCAGATTTTCAGGTATACATGTAAGCATGCTTGGAATTATGTTTTTGTGACTTCACATCCAGAAGGAATTGATCTCAATCAGACAATATTGTGGTAGTTGTTGTTAGCAATCTTATTGATATGTGTTTTTGAGTTGTCTCTCTTTGCCATAGAAGATAAAATTTAAGAGAATTATTTCTCTCTTTGTACACGTGTATATTTTGTGTGAGTCAAGTTTATTTCTGTTTTATTTGTTCTGTATATAATAAGTTGAACTAATCACACATGAGAAAATGTTGTTTGATGAGAATAGATAGTTGGATTTGGAATGGTGATTTTGGGGGAAATAGAGTTGAATTGTGACGATTGTGATGGCTATATATTTTGTTTGAATTATGAAGTTATCTTTGACTTAAGTTGAGTAATTTTTTTCTTGAGATTGGTTATGCAATGGTTTGTGTTCGACAATAATAAATATAATAAGATATATAAACTCTGTAGACAGGTTGAGATTTCCTAAAACTCTTATTTATAGAAGAAATTCTGAGCGAGGACTTGATTGATTTTAATTTTTTTAATTTAAACAAATGAAGGAAAATTATTTTAAATTGACGGGTTTTTTGCTTAATAAAATGCCTTTAGGCATGGTTTAATTTAATTTTCGTTATCGACATGGGCAATTACTAGTACAAAATACTTTCGGGCAAAGAATTATTATTAGCATTCTATATCCAATGATGTAAACCACCCCTTTTCATAAGGTTGACACCATTATTAAAATATCCACTGCCCCATTAAATGGGCAAATAGAGTTGTAGGTAAGAGTGTTAATTGAGGCGAATTTTATGAGTTTGAGTTTGAGTTTGAGTTTGGTGAGCTTGTTTTTTTAAATGAGTCTAGTTCAACTATTTTACATATAAACGGACTGAATTTTACAAGCTTGAGCTGAGCCTTTTAGACTATTTTTTTAAAATGAGACTAAAAAATTGTTCAAACTCAGTTCGTTTAGAATACGAGTCGAACTCGAGCAGAATTTTATCTGAATCGAACTCGAATCGAGTCCAAATATTCCGTCTCGATTAACATCAGGTCCTTTTTCTTGATATGAAATGATCAGATTCCCAAGAAAAGTCCCGAAAGCTCAATGGACGGTGAAGACCGAAGATTTTAGCAAGAACTTTTGTGAATGGTGGAACCCATTCTAGCAGGAGAAGAAGGTTGTGGTGCCACACCCAAACATAAATATCGATAGTTAATTTTACATTAAATTGTTTATAATTATTATTCAAGAAAAAAATCAAAATATTACATCATTGTGCATTTTCTTAGAAAAAAAGTAACAATACAATACCGAATATTAATATTTTAGTATGAATGATATAAATCGAATTACAGTACAGTACTTGAATTGTTGAGAATGAGATAGAGGCAATTCGCGCTTGTCAAATAGTTTGACTTTTTCGAATCCAATTTCACATACATGAGTTTCAAGACACCAATATTCACTCAAAAACGAGGAGACAAAATGAACTCATTGCAATAACCCAGGACAGATTTTGGACCGATATTTATATACACATCAATGATTTGATTTCGGTCTATTTTTAACCCCTTTCTTATCTATAATAGCCGTGCTTTTACACACTTTCTTATATCAGTACCATAATGACAATCCTTGGACTATATAGAATACATGAATGTCATTTTCAAATGACCTTGGCATTTGAAATTGTAATGTAGCAGCTTTGAATACTCCATGTTGTCCAAAAATATCTAGAAATGGGGACACCCTACACGTAACATGTTCCATCCTTTTCCAACCAATGTTTGTGAAAGGACAACACCCATAAATCGAGAAATAATCTAAATATTTTATAACTAAAAAAAAATGTGAGTTTTTTTTCTTTTTGTTGATTGCCATATTTGGTTAATTTTTTTTTTAAAAAAAAAAATTGTGATGTTTAAATTGGTAGTCTTGTGGTAACATCACTTTATGATAGAATGAATCTACTTAATCAAGCTAATAAGTACCATACTATGGATAATTTTCTTCCCCAATTATTATTTTGTGTGAGTGTCTTCAATTGTTAATCTTTTTTAGACCCAAATTTAAATTGTTTCAAGCCCAAAACGAGCTGAACTCGAACCGTGCCCAAAACTAGCTGAACTTGAACCGAGCCCGAATAACTCAACTATTTTACATAAAAACGAGCCGAACTTTGTGAGACCCGATCGAATAGAAAACTAACCTTAACCAAGGGCAGAGGCAAAAAAAAAAAATTTAAGTGGCCGCATTAGTATGTTTTAATTTTTTTTAATAGACCATAAAACATAAATTTATATTTATTAAAATTATATTTAATATTTTTTAAACACAGAAGATTAAATATCAATATACTCAAACAAAAAAATAATAATTAAAACTTCTTATTGAGAATGCGGTTAATTATTATTACTTACAATTGACTCTATCATGTTTTTATTATTTGAAAGAGTTACAAATTATTTTATCAACAATATTTTATATATATATAAAATCAGGGTAACAATCTTCCATTTATGATCTTATAGCTTACTACATAACGACACACTTTTTTATATAATATCGAAATAACCCTACAATTTATAAAATAACATCAATATGTTCAAAACATATTCGCACATGTTTAAAACATGTCTAAAAGTTAACAACTATATTAGTTGTACCTAATTTGAAATTTAATTGATGGAGACCTAATGATTTGTGATCATTAGATAGATAGTTGAATGGAATGGTCTGCAACCACACTATCAGACAAATTGTTGGCCCGGCCTGCCACCCAACCTCTGTCCCAAAATGTTGGTCCAATCCAAGATCACCCGGCCTATTCAACTTGAACACTCAAAATCCATCGCTCAAGCACTTGGGCTTTTGGTTTTGACATTGGTCTGGGACCAGAAGCCGATTAAGCTTTTACACTTGAGCCCAAGCTCAACCACAGTTCATGCCAAGAGAAGTTCACTCACCCCTTCAAGTCTGCAACAAAATTAAACATCACCTTACATAAGTCTAATGAAATGAACTACTTCAACTTGGAGGAAAAAGCCTAATGGACACAAGCCATACTGCACTTGCCTCATACTAATTCAGGCCTCACCGTAGTTTCTTCTGCTGGGTTTCGTTAGTCCAGCCCAGTAAATCAACCTGAGAAGCCCATCACTTTTTGGGCCCAGCGTTCTAGTTTTGGGAATACAACTACGACAAGTTTGAAATATTAATCTATGTTATAAGATATTTATTTCAATTTTAACCCGAACTCTACAATTCAAGTAAATCCGAAGCTTAAACAGGTATACCCGGGTTACTCAACTCAAACTAAAAAATTTTAGTAGACACTAAATTCAGTTCAGATTGAAATCAGGTTTAATTCAAATTTGATGGTGTAATTTACGCGGTTGTGTAACAGAGCTCGGAGCTCAAAAAAATGAAAAAAATGAGTTAAAGATTTATTAAGGATGATAATAGGTATTCACTGGGCCGCTAGTCTCAGCTACTAAGCTCATAGGGGTGAATAGCAAATCACAGAAATAGCAACCATCAATTGAAATAGGTAGACAAAAGATTTATAGTGGTTCATTAGCTTGGAAGCTTGGCTAGTCCACTATAATGAAGTCTCTTGCTCCTAAGGGGTTTTTCTATTACTTGGGGAAGAAGATTATAATGCTACTAATGATGCAATTTATAGATATTCTCCTTTCAAGCGAGGGATCAGTCCTTTTTTATAGTGTGTAGGAGTTTCGCGTAGTCGGTGTGATCCCTGGGTAAGTGTCGTGATCCTTGCGTAACAGTAGTGACCTTTTCGTAATAATAGAGATTTTTGCATAATCAACGTGATCCTCTAGTGGTTGTTACGACTTATGTGCCGAGAATCTTTGACTATTAGATGATATATTCTCTAGGCATAATATAATTTTTTGGAAGGTTTGAGATGTCGTTGTCACACTGTGCTTGAGCTGGAAGAGCAGAGTTGGGAGTCTGAGCTAAGAGATCCGAGGAGGGAGACCTGAGTTGGAAGACCTGAATTGGAAAACCTAAGTTGAAAGTCCGAGCTAAGATATCCGAGCTGTTTCTGGGCTGAGCTTAACATTGAAAAAAAATTTGTATCATCAGTTGTGCCCCAGTTTTGAGTCAAGGATGCCTTGCCTGACATGGATCAGGAATGACTTGTGGTGCTTATTATATGTTCATGAGCTTAAGGGATTATCTTGTGTTTATGAACTGAAGAGTTCATCGCTAGTTTATGAGCTTGACAGTTCATCTTGAATCTATGAGCTGAAAAGCTCATCTTGAGTTTATGAGCTGAATAGATCATTTTGAGTTTATGAGTTGAGGAGTTCATCATACATTTATGAGCTGAAAAGCTCATCGTTTGTTTATGAGTTTGAGAGCTCATCTTGAATTCTTGAGTTGAAGAGCTTAACGTATGTTCTTGAGCTGAAGAGCTCATCTTTAGTTTATGAGCTGAAGGGCTCATCTTGAGTACATGAGCTGAAGAGCTCATTTTGAGTTTATGAGCTGAGGAGCTCATCATTTATTTATGAGTTGAAGAGTTCATCGCTTGTTTATGAGCTTGAGAGTTCATCTTAAATTCATGAGTTGAAGAACTCATTGTATGTTCTTAAGCTGAAGAGCTCATCTTGAGTTTATGAGCTGAAGGGCTCATCTTGAACATATGAGCTAGAGAGCTCATCTTGAGTTTATGAGCTGAGGAGCTCATCATTTGTTTATGAGCTGAAGAGCTTGTCGCTTATTTATGAGCTTGAGAGCTCACCCTGAATCTATGAGCTGAAGAGTTCATCTAGAGTTTATGAGCTGAATAGTTCATCTTAAATTCATGAGCTGAAGAGCTCATCTTGAATTCATAAGCTAAAGAGCTCACCGTATGTTCATGAGCTGAAGAGCCCATCTTGAGTTTAGGAGCTGAAGAGCTCATCTTGAGTTTATGAGCTGAGAAGCTCATCATATGTTTATGAGTTGAAGAGCTGATCTTGAGTATATGAGTTGAATCTTTCATTTATTGATTGAGAATCTTTATGAAAGATCTTTTATCTTCTGCTTTCAAGCCTTTCCTCACTACTAGTAAAACCTCTTTAAATGGTCTATGTTTCATGAGTAAGGTATGATTTTTCTTTCTTCAGTTTGCAACTCATAATAATTTTTTCTCTTTAGTTTTTTTTTCCTTTTTTTTTGTCTAACCACCTTCATGACTACATACAGTCCTTCCTAGAGCTCCGATCTATCCTCTTTACCTTCTTCCTCTTGAGTAGAGGAGTTTCCAGATTTGGAGATAAGAACTTCCTCACCATTGATGTACTTTTTTGCTTTAGCCAACACCTCAACCATATTAGCTTAAGGGTTCTTAGCAATTGAAAATAATAAATACTTTGATTGGACCCCCAGCCCTACGGTAAAGGCTGTGAGGGCAAACTTCTCATCAAAGGCATCCACTTTTAAAGACTCCAAGTTGAATTTCTGAACATAATTTCGCAGTGATTCTTTTGGACCCCGCTTCACACTCAATAGATGGTAGGAAGGCTTTCGGTAAGTTTAGGCCCTCATGAAATGGGATACGAATGAAACAGAGAGCTTTCTAAAAGAGGAAATCGAAGATGGGATTAGCCTATTGAACCAAACTAAGGTTGAACCCGTTAAAATGATGGCAAAGATCCGATAACGCACTAGATTGGGGTATGCATGCAATTCCATCTGATTCTTGTATGTGTTGAGGTGGTCCATAAGATCTTTCGTGCCATCAAATGTTTTGATCTGAGGTAATTTGAATTCCTGGGGAAGAGGAAAGCATAACACTTCGAAAGTGAATGGTGAGTCTTTTTGTTGAACCAAAGTATCCATAGTCATTGGAGCTTTGTTTTTCACCGTCTCCGTTATGTGACTTAGCTCTTGCTGAATCTCCTTGAAACGTTGCTTCCAAAATTGATCTCTCCCATTTTGCTAAGGAGGAGCTAGGACGTGCTCATCCCTGCAGACACCTCTGACTTGACTCTGGACTTCATGTGACTTGGCTCTACGATGCACGTTATTAGCAGAGTGATTAAGATCATTTTCTTCTGTAATTTTTTTTAAGGGATTCTGAGGATGACGTTCCCCATGCTGGGGATCATCCTAGGTTAGTTATGCCTTCTGGAGATTCTAAGTGCGGATAAGAGTTACTAGATCCTCATTTTGCTTGAGGAGGCGCTCATTGACTTGACGCAACACTTCTAGTTCATTGTTTGGAAGGGGATCTGTCACTGTCAGATTGACTTCTAGGTTTGATGGAGGATTCATGGGAATTCTCTCCTGTCCCCCGGTGGTGGTTTCCTGTTGGTTTTGTAACCGTAACAAATTTGCTTGATTTTTACTGACGTTGCACGTAGAGATTATCAATTATTGAACGGATCAACAGAATTTTAGTAGAAATCGGAATAATCCTTTCCCACAGACAGCGTCAAACTGATGGTGTAATTTACACGATTGTGTAGTAGAGCTCAGGGCTCAAAAAAATGGAAAAAACGAGTTAAAAAATTATTAAGGATGATAATCAGTATTCATTAGGCTGCCAATCTGAGCTACTAAGATCATAGCGGTGAATAGCAAATCACAGAAATAACAATCATCAATTGAAATAGATAGACAAGAGATTTATAGTGGTTCACCAACTTGAAAGCTTGGCTAGTCTATTATAATGAAGTCTCTTGCTCCTGAGGGGTTTTTCTATTACTTGGAGAAGAAGATTGCAAGGCTACTAATGGCGCAATTTACAGATGTTCCCTTTTCAAGCAAGGGATCAGTTCTTATTTATAGTTTGTAGGAGTTTCGTGCAGTCAGTGTAATCCCTAGGTAGCTGTTGTGATCCTTACGTAACAGTAGTGACCTTTTCGTAAGAATAGAGATTCTTGCATAATCAACATGATCCTCTGGTGGTTGTTACGACTTATGTGCCGAGAATCTTTGACCATTAGATGCTATATTTTCTAGGTATGATATAACTTTCTAGAAGATTTGAGATGTCGTTGTCACACTATGCTTCAGTTAAAAGAGCTGATTTGAGAGTCCGAGCTAAGAGATCCGAGCTAAGAGATCCGAGGTGGAAGACTTGAGTTGGATTACCTAAATTGAAAGACCTGAGCTGAGAATCCGAGCGAAGAGGTCCAACCTGTTTCTGGGCTAAGCTCAACCTTGAAAAAATTTGGTATCATCAAGTGCTATCTAATTTTGAAAGATCCAAATCAATTATTGAAAATTTCTTAAGTAGGGAATATTTTGGAACTAAAGCTTTTGAATAAGAACTAAAGCTTTTGAATAAAGAAGAAGGTATTGTATCGCCATTTATAAATTATGGACTTGTTCTCTTAACTGTTGTGGTAACTGGTTTTTATCACTTTTTGTGATAAATGTTAGAATCGATCACAACTCACAAGATATCATAAAAATATTCACAAAAATTATAAAATTTAAAGGTACGGTATTGAATTTTATTTAATACCGTAGTTTTCTCTAGAGGTGTTTATCCTTCCCTACGGGTAAGAATTATTGTATTCTATTTTTTTACCCAAAATTTTATGGAAAAAAAAATTAATCTACCTTACCTGATCAAGTGTACTATTCCTACTTGAATTCCGTCTAAAAAATAAGGTAAGAAATTAGGTGAACACATATTTTTTAGTTATTAATTTTTGAATTATTTTAAAATTTTAATTAAGTAATCTGCAC
>CM042184.1:45827066-45849974 GCA_023539305.1 Ilex asprella | reverse complement strand
AAATTCAACTTTGGGTGTCAATTTTTTTTTTTTTTGAAAGTTAAGGTTGTCTATCTCTTATTTTGAAGAAAATTTATTCCCATTGTGCACATCATTTTCACTTAAGTTGTTAATTCAATCATATTGTACAATTTCAATAATCTTGAATAGACAAGTTGAGTAGGGAAAATACTTTTTATTTATTTTTTTGTTATTTTTGTTTGAATGGAAATGAGTTTAAATTTATTCATTACTCACAAAGATTTGGATTAACAATTCCCACATCCCATATGTAGATCCTTTAGTAAAAACTATTTTCACAATTTAATCCTACAACTCCATATGTATAAAATCATTTTGTTGCATGGATATATTTTAAGTACTTTTTGTACAAACTCAATTGGTTTTTTACCAAGTTCTATTAAGAATAAAAAAATATGTAAGAAATATCCAAAGAATTACAAAAGCCTCTTGACTTATTTAATTAAAATATATATTAGATGGTCAAAGGAACAAAAATAATGTGTTATGGGTCAAAAATAAAAATAATGTTATACAAATACATAAATTTTACTTTACTTTTTATTGATTGTTGTGACATTACAATATTAATTACCATAAAAATATTTTGAATAATACTAAATATTTATGTTTAATATAATATATATTTTTTTTCAATTGTAAATGTGTGATCCTACATTTGCATAAATATGTTTTCATAATGATAATCATATCTATATAATAAAACAAATAGTCTTGCTTACACAAAACACAATAATGATATAAAATCGTTTAAATCCGACAATGTATATTATGACTTTAATTTTAACATTTTTATCACAATAAGTCAGCCTATTTACATTAACTTCTAAACCACGATTAAAAAAACGTATTTTGCATAAGAACACTCTAGTTCTATTTAAATGAAATATACCATGTTTGTTCTACCCAAAATAATTTTTTTTAAAATATTTTGTTATTGTATAAAAATAAGTGTTATTATATACTAAACTATATGGTCATAAAGTAGAAGATTGTTATCCATGATTTTTTATATATAAAAAATATTTATTGCTAAGATTGATTTATAATTCTTTTAATTAATAAAAATATATTATTGTTAGTTGTAGGTGACAATATTAGTCTTATTCTTTATACAAAAAATTAATTATTTTTTATTTATTCATGCTATGTGTATCTGTTTTTAATCTTATATGTTTAATAAAATTTTAAGTATTAAATATAATTTAAATAAATAAAAATTTATTAAATTTTAAGACAAATTAAAAAAAATGCTAAAATGTCCACACTAAAACTTTTTCTTGACTCTATCCCTGAGCATATTAAAAATTAGGCCTATATTTAATTATTCATAATTAGTAAGGACTAAGTTACTTATTATCTATTTATTATTACAATAATATTATTTAAACATAATTTATTATATTATTTTATATAATTTGATATTTACTATTAATCTAATAATTATGAATGAAAATAAGTTGGGTACACTTAGCATTGTTTTCTTTATTATTATCCGCAAAATTTGGACATGTATGTTGGTGAGACATTCATGAGCACATACATGGGATGCCCACCCCATACCAAAACCATGCATCATGGAACACATAAACAGTGGACCCCACATGGCACAGGTCATGGGGCAAGTGGGTGGATCAAGATCACGATGAGAGAACAGAGAGAGAGAAGGAGAAGATATAAATCTACCATCAGGTTGTGCCACGTGTCAGTTAGGCCAACTTTGAAGATAGCTGTCAAAAAAAAAAAAAACAAATAGATATCTATCTATAGCTTCGTTGCTATTGGACACAACGCAAGGGCGCAAGTGGGCTGCTAATGATGACGTGGCATGGTGCCTAAATAAATATCTAGTGCCTAGTGGTATCATCGCTTCCCACCAGATATTTTCTATCCTGCCCGTGAACCTACCCGTTTTAGTCACATCCACTGAATGTCTTGACCACCCATGTGTTTTGGTTTATACTCAGCAGATGCTCTTCGGGCAGTTTCTAAATGTCCTACTCAATTATTGTCACATGGTGTCATTATTTAATAATAAAATATTTAATTTTTTTTATAAAATAATTATAAATAACATAGATGTGTGCAGAGGCTGAGCCAAAATATTTGTCCATCTCGTAATTTTTATTTAATGTGTGTTATTACTGAATTATTATTAATGTCAAATTTTTAGATTTACAGAATCTATTAAAATTATTTTCACAAGAATTTTCAATAAAATCAATAGACTTTGTCAAATTATATTTTTTACTCTTAAACAACGACACTAATTTTACTTTACATGTAGACTATTGTTCGATTATATTACACTACGCAGAATAATTCAAAGTTTACCAATTTGTGCAAAATTAAAATTTAATGATTTGTCCAAAATGTCATAATTGAAATAGTTAATGGTGAAATGTGGTCAAATCAATAATTGAGGGTAAAATAAAATTAAGATCATAATGTGGTATAAAGTATAATTTCCAAAATTTGATTGGAATAAAAAAAAAAAACCAAAACAAATAATTTAGAGGTATAATGTGTAATTTGGAAACTTGAGGAGAGGCCATGGCCCCCTTTGCCCATAACTTAGCTCCGTCCCGGGATATGTAGTTATTAATTTGTGTAGGATTCACTTATCATTTGTTTAGCTTTTATTGAATATTAACACCACGTAATAATAATCACGTAGTGTAACCGTTGCATCGTATATTTTCTCCTCCCCGAAGTCTAGTGCACTGAAACCACATGGAGGAATCACTTGATACCCTATTGTGGATCCGAGCCATCTCAATTTTGAGTTCTTTTTCATGTTAAATTTTAGTGGATTTCAATCAATATTTACCATAAGCCATTTACTGGTCTATGATATGCAATGAGTCCAAAAAAATTGATTAAATGGTGTCACACAAATTAAAACCTATCACAAAATCATAAATTAGTCCTTATTAATGTTTAACATTCATGGAAGATACTAGTATGGTGAGTGAGAGAGACTAAGAGGACCCCAAACATGGCTATTATTTTTACCAAATGGAATCTTTAATTTTCATCACCAAACCTACAAACGATAAATTATATAAACATTACAAAAGTAATGTAGGTGGAGAGTTAAAACTAAAGGTTGATACATGTGGACTGGTTAGTACTACTATCACAAATGGATGCGTAGAATTAGATAATTGGGATAAGAAGACTTCAGTTATCTGTTAACTAATAGGACCGAGCTGTGGGTAAAAAAATTATCGGGTTGATGAAATTAGTGAAGATTATAGTACTAGTCAGATGTTTGTCTCATGCTTTCACGCTTTTCGTTGCAAAAGATTTTAGAATTGGTTGATTCGGAATCGGTTGGATTTTAGGGATCCGGAGTCACAAGGATCTTCAACAGGTTTGAAAATCGTCTTTTGTTTGGATTCTAGACGGCGGACCCAATTCTATGGAATTAGCTATAAGTCAAGCTTGTTGACTATCAAAAGAAAAGTTGGTTCGAATAGATATTTATGTATAGTAGACATGAGTAATTAAAGTATTTATTGTACATGTATTGGGGCATACTAGATTTCCCTAAGGGCTACATGCGACTACCTCTGTACAAAAGTCTAAGATATACGTAATAGTTGTGTCTACTTGCAACCATTTTAACTACATTCATACAAAAGATTATGCGTTGTGCGCCTAGTCCCAAGCATTAAGTAAATAAATATGATGTTTTCCCAGATACAACATAAACTCCATCCTCGAGAAAAGGAGCATACTCTCTAAACAAGCGTGAAGTTTGAGGTGAGGTGTCGTGACTGGGTCACTGTGGACACCATGATAGGGTCACTGTGGGCCCCATCATAGGGGAGGAGTCATGGCTACGGTAACCCAAGTACCTACATACTATGGAACCTCTACCTCCCTTGTAACCCTTTATGAGGTAAACATCAGGACGCTTGCTCATGAAGGAACTTCACATAATTTTGATCCTCTAACCATAAATCTACATGTTCTCACATCCCATAGGTTGATTCAGTCCACCGATCCCTTCTATCTTACGAGTCTCTCTAGGTTCTAGTCAAGCACAACCTAGTGAGAAGCAAACCGAACACTAGAGGCCTGTTCGCGTAGATTGAACCTTTGAAGCCCTATTCAAGACTGAGATTGACAATTATGCTTGTCTATTTGCACTATACAATTCTCCCTTGAGGATATTCATATTTCTTTATCTCAAGGTGGGGGACTCTTTTTTATTTATTTTTTATCTCTTAGGTTAGTTAAGCAATGGTGTACCATCAATCGGTTTTATCGTTGTGAGCATCCATTCGTTTTTGGTGTTCTCTAAGGTTCTTTCTTTGAAGTTGGCCCTCAAGATCCTACTACAATGTACTCTTCACAACTCACGTGATCCCAACTGTAGACATTTGCTTTTGAGATGGATGAGGTGGACAAGGTCGAGCTAATATTGCTCCCATGTGCCCATGATGCCACTATCGTCACACTTTGTGCAAAGATCAAGGGAGGGCACGACCTTGCCATATAGTTGCGTCTCGAACTTGTTGATGTTGCTCTTGTCTTGTAGACGAGGATCTTGTACTTGTTACGTTGTGTTGCACTATAGATTTTGCGACGATGGTGGTGGACTTCACCTTGCCCTGCCACCGTCTGTTTTCACAACACTATTCTTGTCTTAAGGGGGAGATTACTCTCGCTCGATAGGTGATTTGACATTTTCATGTCAAGTCATCGATTGTCCCTCAATTTGTCACGTGTCCTGAATTTATGAGCCATTACAAATAGTATGCATATTTTTTTTCTTATAAAATTAGTCAATGACATATTTTAATAATACTACCAATTATTTTTCCACTCGAGGGCTATAGATTACTCTCATTGATCTAGGCTTTGGAATTTGAACCAACCATGACTCTCTTTGACATTGGTGTGGTATCCAACACCTTCCTTTATTAAAAAAAAAATAATAATAATATGTACACCACTTTTGTGCACCATCTCATTTACGTCATCCAAAATTACATTATCTCGATCATTAACTCATTAAAACTCATTAATTTTATCATTCATATTGAGGTGGTGGTATATAAAACTGACACATAAAAATAATGTGTATAATATGGTTGGTTGAAGGAAAAAAAAAGAGAGAAATTTTTTTTGTCAAAGGCTGTAATGGGTCATCATCACTTCAATTTAAGCGCGTTTTATCCACTCTAAAGTTTTTTTTTTCTTTCCATTTGACGTGGTTTTGCACTATAAAAGGTCAACCGTTATCCATCCCACCACCACCTTTATGATCTTTTCTTGCACAAAAATGGCTTCATTTTTCTAGTTACTCTCATAGTGGCCGATTAATATTTTTAAAAATGCTCAAAGTCAACTAATTGGTATTTTAAGCTTGTAAACATTGATAATGGAGCTTTGTAGATTATTACTATACTCAACATCCATGTTGGGGGATATTTCACATCAGATAATTTTGGGTGTGTGAATTATAATATATATCTTTCTTGGCCTTGAACCTGTTAGGTTCAGTAGTTAGGATTTGATAAAAAAAAAAACAGAATACTTTACATGGGGCACTCAGTGTTGGACTGGAATTCCACACTTTGGGCTGAAATCTCATATTTTGGGTCAGAGACCCTGCTGTAATGGCAACCACGTTGGGGGTGTCGGGGGACTGAGCTATTCCACATCGGGTAGCTTTTGGTGTGTAAGTTATAATATATATCTTTCCTGGCCCTGAACCTGTTAGGTTCAGTGGTTAAAATTTGATCAAAAAAAAAAAAACATCCATATTGGGAGAGTGATTTGTCAAGTATAATCAAAGTTATGATTAGTTATTGCGAATTATGATTAGTCATATTGAGTGAGTTTGAATTTTAGTAATTTTTGGGATTAGATTATGAACGATTTATCTTTCATGAATGCTCTAGGACGTAGATGATCTGTCTTTGACAGAATTAAAGAGGGAATTAATTAAAATTACTATAAATTAATCCGAATATTTTTGACCCTTAGAATTTGTTTTTGTTTTCATATTGAGTGTATTATATGTCCCACTTACCATTAGCTCAAAAAAGAATCACTCATTTTGTTTTTTTCAATGACAAATGAGACTTTCTTGTAAACTCATAGATGTCCATTTTTGATTAAATATATTTTACTCCTATATGCCCAAACACGCATGCACCACAATGTATAATCAAGTGATCCTAAGTCAAAGATTAAAGTTACAACTCAATTAATTATTAAAAAAATTGTTATTCATCTCTTACAAGTTGGGATCAATATCATTTTTTTTAGGATTCATCTTAAGTTTAACACATTGTGACATTATTTGACTTGATTGAGTCATTCAGCTAATTATTTTTTTCTTGGACAAGCTTTTAAATCTAATTATTTATTATCATTTGATTAACAATGGGGCTGTTTGGATTCAATTGAAAATTTCAATTTTTTGTAGATTTTAGAGGTAAAGAAATCTGATCTGTTTAGACCCAAGCTTATTAGATGGCTTTTCTATCAGTTTTTTGATCAAAAATAACTTTTATCTGCACTAAGAAAAAGCTAAAACAAATAGGTTTATTTAAGAGCTTCCAAGAAAAATTTAATTTTTTTTGAAATACTCCAAACGATTCTAAGAGTTTTTTTAACTATGACTTTTTTATTTCACTTTTTAAAACTCTTTTTCGCATCGAAAAAAGCCAGTTTTAAACATATGTTTCTCATCCACAAAGGTCAATTTCAAAAGGACCCAATGTTTGTCGAGGGCTTCCAATGTTGTAATAGATTAAGTTAATAATTATTATATTAATTTGATTAATTTTTTCATATAGTATGGATTTTCTTGTGAATTCTAAGGCAAACATACACCTTAGTCTTACAACATAGAGTCTCTTGGAAAATATCTAGGACAGTTCACCCCCACAAACAAATTATTTATTCATTCACCCAAAAACTGTGTGCAATATTTTATCCAACACGTGGGGCCCATTTTTTAGTAATTAAACCCTTGTTTTAATATTACAAACTTTGACAATATTTGACCCTTGTTATGTCACTGCATGTATGTGTATGTACCATGACGCATCATGGGGCATGCCCATAATCATGACCCAGAGGATGGTAATAACATGACAATTCGGTGAGGGGAAAATATCATTGCCACGTGTGCAGTGTGCGAATCAGAGGAAGAAGAGAGAGAGCAGCTAAAGATCTCCTCTCTCATCTTTGTATCTTTCTCTCGCTCTGTTTCTCAGACATTGTCTTTTTTCTCTCTCTATCCTTACTTCACCCAAAATCTGGCAAATCTCAAACAACTAATCTCAAAGTTACAGTCACAGTCACAGTAGAGAAAGGGAAATTCAGGACACGAGTTTCAAAAAATTCTTGTATCATAGCTTCAGAAAATTAGAATACTCATATACGTGAAGAGGTAAAGTATCTAATTTTCTACTTCTAAATTTTTGTTTCTGTTCTGTGGGTGTGGATGTATACATGTATCAGTTTGTGGGGATTATTTATGGTGAATTTCCTTTCCTTTCCTTTCCTTTTTTTTTTTTATTTTTGTTTCTGTTGTATGGGTGTGGATGTATACATGTATCTGTTTGTGGGGATTATTTATAGTGATTTTTGTGTTGGGTTTTTTTCTGGGTTGTCCTATAAAATCCAGGGAAGATCAAGGGATTCAGAGTTTTGATGTTTGGGTTTGCATTTTTGGGGAGCTAAGAAGGAAAACAGTTTGTGGGTTCTGTTGAGATGGGTTTTCTATAAAAGATTTGGCTTGTTTTGTTTTGCATATTTTTTTTCCTGTTTATTGGCAGACAGTGGCCATAGTTATACAACTCATCAACTTGTCAGTTTCAAGATGTATCAACTAAATTATTTAGAAATGTAGAAACTGGAATCAATCGATTTAGTAAAAATTGGCAATCAGCGGATTTAACAAAAGGAAAAAAGAAAATGGATGATTGCCATTTCTCTTTTGGTTTTTGTTTCTTTTTTCTTGAATAGTTTCTAAATTAGTGGAACTTGGTACCAAGTAATAAATCTGAAAGATATTTTTACTTTTTACTTTTGTTGTTTCCTAGGCCACCAGATTGAAATTGTAGTTGTTTTTAGTTACCGTATTCTATGTGCCATAGTTCCTTGAAGTACCGTGTTGTTTATAAAAAGATTTAATTCTATATCATAAAAAATGGTGGTATTGCTTAAAAAAATCCACTTTGAATAATGACCAATCTGTTATTTTATTTTTACCTTCTGATAAAAGTGGTTATAATTCAATATCTCTGCAATTTTATGCTGTTTTGTTTAACTAATCATGCTTAAATTTCATAACCGATTTCATTTGTCGTCATTAATTTTGCTGGGCTAGTTTTACCAGGATTAGTATTGGTACAGCTTTTTGGCTGGTGAACTCTGTGAAGAAGAGATGCGACAACTCTGTGTTTGGTAATTGAATGGTTAAACTCCATGAGTTGTTGTAACTGACTTATTGGGAGAGCTGGCCTGGTGCTTTGTTGGGGCATGAAGAAGTGGAGTTAAGTCTTCTGCTTGTTGATTGGTAGTAGTGGAAGTGGTGGTGTCTAGCTTGTTGGCTATAGAAAAGCTTATCTGGAACAATCTTCTGTTACATGGCAAGTTCATGCAAAAGGTGGATTGATGGTCTTCATTACTCTTCACTCTTTTGGCCGCCACCACAAGATGTAGAACAACGGAAGGTTTGAACTGAACAACCTATGCTTTGACGTTGTGATTCATTCTTTCATGCGCGTAACTTGGATTGCTATTTTTTTCTCTGCTTCGTTGCAAATCAATTTGTTACATCTGTTTGTCTGCCACAAAATTTTTGCTGAATGAGATAGGTTTAAATTCAGGAATGAATTACACTCTTACCTGTGATGGACAGATGAAGGGAGGATTGCCTATCATACAATTTACTTGTTATACATATAGGATAATGCATAATGTATGGTGTAACTTTAGTTTCATGTTTTGCATGGAAACATGCGAGGAAATTCGTTCATGGAAAAGAAGTTCTTTGCATTACTTTGTGGCACAAGGTTCTTCTATTTGGTTCCTTGTGAGCTTGCTATTCTTTCTATTGCATGTCATGAGAAATCTATGTCATAATTGAAAAACAACAAGAAGAATTTGTGGTCATTAGTTCTGTATCCAGATTCAGTAGCATATCTGTTCTATTGCAGTTTCTAAGGAATAAAAGTTAAATTACCATAGTGGTGATTTCTGTTAGCTGCTAATGTGAAGAAGTGATCATATATAATTTTATGTTCTTTGTTTAAGGAGATTTTTGTTGTGCTTTTACATAGAACAATGCCAATATGTGGGCTACACTAGCTTTCCAACCCAAGTCTATTTTTTACTTGGTTCTTATTCTCCTAGGCTTTCCTTTCTTTTAAGGATATCAGTTTTTGAGTCCACTGAATTTTCTCATGTTTTTGTTGTTCTGGAAAAGAGTTATTCTGAATGTATGGGGATTATGAAATTCATCACGTTATGAATTTGGTAGACGTCAGACTGAAATAAATGGCCCAGATTAATAGATCATTTGGAGAACATTTCTTAAAAAGGGACTAGACCCAAATATGCCTTATGTTCAATGCAGTTACATGTTGTTAGAAGCTTATGAAACTGAACAATATATGTTGTTTCAAGGGATGCTTTTGTTGGTTTCATTTTCAAACTTTATGTCACTCTATAAGAGTTGTGTCAAAAGTATATTCGGTAAACCCATTTTGTCTCATTCTTTACTCTTTTGTTGATTATGAGAACTTCAGTTCAATAAGATCTTGTTCCAAGCCTACTTATGGCGCCACTTTTGATTTTCTTCTGTTATTCTATGTTGATATTTTGTCATGTGAGTATGTAGTCAAAGCTCATAATGAACATCCAGAAATGTATTGATGTGTCATTCTGAGGTCAATGTGCTTCCTGAATTTGAGGCTAGACCCAATTTGTTTTGAAGATTTTCTACACATTGACAAATGAAAATTTGACCATTTTGTTATTCAGCCATTGACCTTAATGAAATAATGGTAATTTCAAATCTTTCTATCCATTTTCCTTTTATTAAACCAGCGCCAATATTGTTGCTGGTAAGGTTCCAATATTGAGCAAGTGAAAGGACTTGTGGGGAGACACAAGCGTTATTGACGTCTGCTTTTCTGCTGTTGAGTTCTGCCAATGTAGAGATCGCACAGAACACCTGATATCAGCCTTCTGCAGCTCAAGAGCATGATTGCAGTAGAACTACCCGTTACCACACCCTTGAAAACCCCCACCAGGACCTGTTGATGCATGTAACTGTAGAGACTCTATAGATTCATTATCTAGTTTGGATAAGTAACCAAAAAAATATTATCTGGTTTGGATAGTCCTCCTTAGCTCTATGGAGGAATTATCCAATCAATATTATTTGGTTTGGATAGTTTCATTAGTTCTGTGGAGGAATTATTTCGTTATCTCAGCCGGTTAAATGGCTAAACCATTGTTAAAGCTTGTCCTACATTGCTGAAATAACAATTCGAATACTAGTATATCAGCCTTATGTGCCTCTTCGCTTATTGCCAATTTGTTTTGCGTTCGAAGCTTTAAAATGGTATCATATCTAGGTTTCAGTGGACTTTTTAGATAAAGTGCATTATGGCACGGATAAAAGGGATCTTGAGTCACCTCATAAGGCCTCTTCACTCACCCCCAACTGGTTTTGTGTAACAACCATTCTTCTTGCAAGTGTTTCATGGGAACCTCTGTTGGATTGCTGTCGCATGAGGAGTTTTGGTGTTGAAAATGCTACCTCTTCAGATCATTTTGTTGTAGAAATTTGTTGATAAAGTTTCAATTGTAATTCGTAAAGGATCCATGTCATCTGGTTAATGTTACCTTCTCTGCTCAAACACCAAGTGTTCATTTTTCTTTCTTTTGGAGTTTGTTCTTTTTGTGCTACAGAATCTCATAAAATGTTTTGACCTCACCATAATTCATAGCATGTGGTTCTGGTATACACATGCGTGATTGTGGATCCGTTTTATCTGTCGCTTTTATGTACTCATTTGCCACTCCATGTGGTCAATCAAATCTGGCAACGTCTGAATGGCAACACACATCGTGCTTCATATCAAATCACTACTTTATGGGATTCATGAACGATGCTTGCCACTTATCAAAGTCATATTGAGCTAGATATGACAATTTTAAGTAGGGGAAGTAGAATGATAATGGCTTCAGTTTAATGTGTTCAATGAAAATGTGTTGTATCTTCCATTGCTTATTGGTATTGTTATCTATATTTTTTTCCACTTAAAATCTTTTTGACAAGTTTTCTACCTCTTCCCTTTCACTTATTGATAGGAAACTCTTTTCTTTTCCTTTTTCACTTATTTTGACCTCTCACTTGCAGGCTCAAATTACTGCATATGTTGAGTACTTTGGCCAGTTTACATCAGAACAGTTTCCTGAAGATATAGCGGAGGTACTTCATTTATGCTTTACCTCTGAAATAGCTTTCTTACCTTCTGTTACTCATTTTGGGGGCGGGCCCTTTCACTCTTATTATCTCTAACAACTTACTTTTCTATTTGGCAATTATAGTTCCCATAATAGATTTTTCTAAGTAGTACTCTATGTTCTTTTGACAGCTGATCCGGAATCGATATCCTTCTAAGGAAAATCGCCTTTTTGATGATGTATTGGGTATGGGTGTTTCTTTCCTGTTGATTTTAGGATAAGTGATTATTCCTCCAAATTAGCATTGAAAATGTTATCTTTCCTTTTTTAGAATGGATGCATAATGCCTTATTTATTTACAACTATTTCCAGCAACGTTCGTCCTTCATCATCCAGAGCATGGGCATGCTGTCATGCTTCCTATTATTTCATGTATCATTGATGGCACAGTGGAGTATGATAGGAGTACGCCCCCATTTGCTTCTTTCATTTCTTTGGTTTGCCCAAATGATGAGGTATAGAAACTCTTGAACGAATTAATCCAGTTAGTTCTAAATTCATTTTCATAATGGGTACAGAATTTTCTTTTCTGTCAAACTGCTTTGATGCTTCACTGTTCAGGATTTCAAGAATCTTATTGCAGTTATTGACACCTCCTTAAGGTTTCTATATTGCGAACAAAGCGTGCAATTTGCTTTGTAAGTCAAGTTGAGAGTTGACATAAATAATCCATTTCCAATCTACAGAACGAGTTCTCCGAACAGTGGGCTCTGGCGTGTGGGGAGATCTTACGAATTTTAACTCATTACAACCGTCCAATTTACAAGGTTGAACAACAGCATAGTGAAGCCGATAGAAGCAGCAGTGGTAGCCATGCCACAACGAGTAAATCTGCAGATGGAGGATCATCTTCAGCTTCTGTACAACACGAAAGGAAGACACTAAGGCCGTTGTCTCCCTGGATCACTGATATATTGCTTGCTGCACCTCTTGGTATTAGAAGTGATTACTTCCGCTGGTAAGTAAGCATGTCCACTCTAAAGAGCTTGTGCTTTGCATTTTCAATAGAAGATAACCATAGATCATTGGTAATTTTTCTCTGGAGAAGAAAATTATATTTCTAACACACTGAGCCACATGCTTTTTCGATTTAAAGAAGTCAAACTTCAGTTGTATCACATTTAAATAGAATGAATGCAATCTTCATGCCAGCAGTACAAGTCTCAGGCGCTTAAGCAATGAATTCTTCACTGTGGGAACAAGAAAGATGGCTCAGTTATGTTGAATGAATTAGTTATGTTGTTTTTCTGTTAAAAACAGTAAACTAAGCGTTCATTGTGGACAAATCTTGTTAAAAAAATGAATGAGAACAATGTGGGTAGAGAAATGTGAACTGCAGAGGGGAAAAGCCAGGTGATGGTTCAATTAAGGTATGGACACTAGAACATTTTTCTAAGAGGAGGTGTAAGGATAAGAAGAGCGGTTTGCAAAGTTGCAGGCAGGTTCTGGCACTACATTGGAGATGTGAATTGGATTGTGGAAATTACCTACTTTTGCTTTTCTTCTTTTTCCTTTGATAAGGAAGAACTGTCCCAATCATTTGTTGTTTGACCTCATTACCACAACACAGTTTGTGGATGCACGTGTCCATCCACAAACCATGTGCATTAGGGAAGGTAGGTTCTTAGGATCCTGGGTTAGTAAAGTCCTCACGTTGAACTTGGGGATAGGAACATTTGCATGGCGTTAGGAACTTGGGGTTTTGGCGGTTCAATCTCTTTCAGCCCAATCACTTAAATTACGTAAGACTGATGGCTTAGTGTCTAGAGAATTCAAACACACATCTTCAAGTCTAGATTGTGGTTTTTTGTATGCTATGTGGATACATTTGGAAGTACAATTGGTGCAAGTGAGCTGGTGTTTGCCGTTCACAATACATTTTGAGACAAGTGTCAAGATAGCCTAGGCACCCCTCTTCTTGTTTCTTCTTTTCACAAAACCTCTGAACTACAATTCACATACTTGAAGTTTCTCTATGGCATGGAACAAATATAAACCTCAAGGAAGGGTAACAGTAACATTGCTTATGAATAATTCTTTCGTTTTGACTTGGCACTATTTCATTCATTCCTGTAACGCATTATGCTGCTGCAGACTTCCATTTGCATGCTTGCAGCATCTATGGTTGTTATATTCTGTCAATTATAGATAGCAGTCTTAGATACTGACTTTCATTAGGCAAGTGCTGAGTCATGTAATTAATGTAAGTGCAAATATCTGATTGTTCTGTTACTTTTTTTAATTAAATTGATTAGTTAGTTGGCATTATGTCTTCCTATTCCTGAAGTTCTTGACGTCTTTTGTCCATGAATAGGTGTGGAGGTGTTATGGGAAAATATGCAGCTGGAGAACTCAAGCCACCTTCAACTGGTAAACAATTTATTCTCTTAAAATATATTTTGTGATTCAGACATGTGGTCAATGCAAGAAAGCAATGGCAGCTGCTTCTACATTCTAATCCATCAAACAATAATGTCTAGCTTCCAACAATCTTGTGATTTTAGTTTTGTTGCGAGATGAAAACCACTCGTAATTGTATTACAAAATGAAACTGTAGTTGCTTTTTGCAGTTATTTTGTGAGTATATTATCATATGGTACCAAAATGAGTCTGACGTCAGAAAGGCTGTCCAAAAACTGAAATGTTTGTACATCCTTTTATGTCTTAAATACGTAGTACAAATTCGTAATAAAACACTGCTGATTGTCCAAGTAAAAAACAGATTCAGTTGTCTAAGCAATGGGCCTGTGTTCTGCAATTGTAAAACTCTTTGGCATGGTCGAGAAGATCTAAAAATTTTCAAGAACACGAAATTCACCTGAAATGCTACCACTGTATTTTTCTCATTCTTTCTTTTTACTCTTTCTGTTTGAATTTCTTGGTGTGGTGATTTTACTGTCATTCTGCTAATAAATAAATGTGATCTTACAAAATTCAGGTCAGGCTACTTCAGTCACTTATCAGGTCTGCCTGATCCAACTGTAGTTACATATACTGTGCATCATAGCAAATAATAGTAGAGGACACAATCATTTGTTATCAATGGTCGTGGAGATATTTTTCTTCCATGTTCGATTCAGATCTCCCTATTCTCCCAGCACAATACTACATGAATATAAAGACTCGATATAATTGTTGAACATGGATCTTTTGACAACGTTATTCACTTCTTTATGTGTACGAGCTTATATAGTTAGCTGTGCTTTTCTGCCTTCTTAAGATATGTTCTATTTATCATGTTTCTGATACGAAGCAATGTGAAATGTACATTTTAAGACAAGAATAACTTCAAACAACTTTTCTTTTATCTTTAGTTTCTTCTCGTGGTTCTGGAAAGCATCCGCAGCTCATGCCATCAACTCCAAGGTGGGCTGTTGCGAATGGTGCTGGTGTGATACTAAGTGTTTGTGATGAGGAAGTTGCTCGCTATGAGACTGCTACCTTAACAGCTGCTGCTGTTCCTGCACTTCTGCTTCCTCCTCCAACAACAGCCATGGATGAACACCTTGTTGCAGGGCTACCAGCTCTTGAGCCATATGCACGCCTATTTCATCGGTAAGTTACTGGACCTCTCACTGCATTCTTCTGAAGCTAGTTCTGAATTTTATGTTCTTTCTGTCTAGCTATTACGCGATTGCTAGTCCAAGTGCTACCCAAAGACTTCTTCTTGGACTTCTAGAGGCACCACCATCATGGGCTCCCGATGCACTTGACGCTGCTGTACAACTTGTGGAGCTCCTACGAGCGGCGGAAGATTATGCATCTGGCATGAGGGTAAGTCATAAAATTATATCCCAAACTACCTAGATAATGCTTTGCCAGTGATCAACTTTAGATCCAAGTATCTTTGCATTCATTATCCCTTCGTCATTCCATTTTTAGTCTGTAATCAAAACAGTGTGGTAAGAGTTTGAGACTGTAATGAAAATGGGAGATGACATAATTGAATTGGTTTGTAGTATTAAACTCTGAAACATTAAACTGGTAGAATTACTGATTCCATGTTACCAACTTTACACAGTTCTGTTTCCAATTCTGCTTTCAATCCTTTTTGATCGGCCATGGCCCTTAGTGCATTCCTTGTGTCTAGTGCATGTTGATCAAAACTGAGTCTCAATGTGGCTGCTTGAACGGCAAGACCCCAGAATACTGATGAGCCACTTGTCTATACTGCTTGCCCTTGTGTATTCCAGCTCAATTGCATCACCATTTACGCAAGTTGGGATTTCCAAAATAGCTATTAGGCTCCTATCTAGTTGCTTGCAACTTTTATGGTAGAATGATTCTAGTATCACATTCTACCTATTACATATGGGGAATTTTGGAAAACGTTTCGAGTATTTCTCCAAGAACTACAAAAACAATGCCTTGTGAATGACTAGCCTTTGTATAACACTAAAGGAATCTTGGGAAGCGGCTGTATGGTTAGAATTTTAGTTACCTAATGCTTTTTAAATTGTTTGACTTTAGTCATGTTTTAAACAAGTTGTGCCTAATCAGTAAATGTTATGAATTGTGTTGATTGATAGTTTGTGTCTTGGCAAATAATTAATAGTTAGTAGCTGTAATTGATAGTTCTGGATGTTGGAAAAGTTTTGTGTGTGTGTTTGTGAGAGAATGTATTTCTTGAATTATTGTATTGTTCAAGGAAACAAGGGTAACTCATTCATTCATTCACAAATTTTCTCTCGTGCAACTTAAATCTATGTGATTGAACAAGCACTTAACAAGATGTGACAAGTGAACACGTTGCAAGAAGAGATTCCTAACAAAAAAAAGTTACTTACAATATAAATATCAAGAGAAAGATAACTATGAACATCGAAGATATGGCATAAAAAAGTAAATATCTGAAAAATTACTTTCAATACTGAAGCTAATCTCTGGTTATATTTGATTTCCATCATGATTTGTTTCTGGCAAATAAATTCCCATCATGATATTGTAAGCTAATTCTGTAAACTTAGAAGCGCAAAGGAAGGGTTGTGTCAATTGGACTTAGATGATTTTAAGTAATGGTTTATATTTTTGTTGTTATTTTAGGCTATTTTCTGCCAGATATTATTAAATATGTTCTTTTATTTTTCATTGATAAGATAACGGTATTTGGGCAAGTTCAGATATTATGCAGTCTTTAGATGACTAGAGTCCTATCTCCTATTGTTCATAGTTGGGCTTATTGGTGTTAATAGGTGTTTATCGGGGCGGAGCCGAAAATGTATTCTTGGGTGGGCATACTTAACCTGCAAAAATTTAATTTTTTTCTCCGATTAATAAAAGTATTGTGGTACATGTTTTTTTTTTAACATCGTGTTGCGTATTTAAAGATTCATTAAATACAAAAGGGTCAAACACCAATATATGTAGTCTATGCAAACAAAACTCAATAAAAAGAGGCTAATTACAACCCTTTACAAAAAAATGAGGCTAATTACACCAATGTACAGTGGACCTGACAACTGATAATGTTATTAATACTATTATCGAAAATGTCTTTCTTTATATAAGAAATTAAGCTAATAGTAATCAATTTCAGGCTAAGTTTGCATCAATTTTAAAAAATTATAGCAATTTCAAACAATTATGAATAATATAAGATTGAGAGTCATAAAAAAAAAAATAAGCTCAATCACTAGTCGCAATTTTTTAACGTATTTTCACATTTCGAGTGAAAATGTGCCCGATTATTTTTTTGCACATGATTTAGTTGGTTCAAACTTATTAGAGTGGATTCAATATTTTTGGCTTTTGGTCATGAGGGGGAGCCTAATGTCAACTACCCCATAAAAAATCATAAATACACTTAAGTATAAATTTTCATTTTTTTCCATGGTGGGCATGTGCCCCCCTAGTCCCTATACCCCTGCGCCCTTGGTTACATGCCCTTCAGTCACCAGCTAAGAAGGTCCCATCATCAATGCATTGCATGTTGTATCTAAACTATGAGTATCTTGAAAGATACATACCACAATGTAACATCACTTCATTATTATTACAAAGGACCAGGTAGCAATGGGAATGGTTTTCGTTCACACCAGTAACCATACACTCAATGCAAACAACTTCAAGGTTGTTGGGGTTGAGAATAACTCATTTTTAAAGTTCTTCGAGCCATAGTTTTATTAAGATGGAGAAAGACACATTACAATTAAAGGTTTTGGGGCCGGACTATGACTTATGTTATCTCTAGAATAGTTGATACCGTGTTGAAATTTACAAGTAAATGTTATTTAGTTAAACTATTTTGGATTAAGAGTTATGATTAAAAAAGGTTAGTATAACTCTACATGGCCAGATTTTGAAACACAAATTATGCAATTTTGATCCTAAAAAGGTTAATTTCATTTTAAAATAAATTTTACTAGTTTAAATCGTGACCTTAAATTGTGTTTTTTTATTCAATAAGATACAAAAATAAATTATGAACTATATCTATATAATAAAATACAATATAAATTATTTTTATTACTCAAATAATAAAAATTATTTTTTTGTTGCTAAAGAGGATCAAAGTTGAGATCTCTTTAAATTTTTCCACAGGTGCGTGCTTGTTTTGTTTTTTGGATGTTTTCAAAAACATTCTTTTTGATGTTTCTATATTTTGTCCTTGTTTGTAAAATGGAGTAGTAAAAAAAAAAACATTCATCAAAGGCCTTTCTATTTATTTATTTATTTTTTCCATAAAATTAAAATAAAAACAAACAAAATAAAAAAATAAAAATTTCTCATTACCAAATGACACCTTAGTTATTAAAGCTAAACACCACTTTCATCCCTTTCAAAAGCACTCTTGAGGCCATGCTCAATTAAGCATGATTCTCAAGGCCCTACGCTCCCAACCTCAGTCGTTACAACTAAGGGCGGAGCTAGAAACGTATTCTTGATTGGGCACACTTAACCGGCAAAATTTAAATTTTTTCTCCAATCAATACAAGTATTATGGTACATGTTTTTTTTTTATAATTGTGTTGCATATTTAAAGATTTATTAAATATAAAAGGGTCAAACACCAACATACGTAGTCTATGCAAACAATACTCAATAAAAAGAGGCTAATTAGAACCCTTTACAAAAAATGAGGCTAATTACAGCCATGCACAATGGACCCTAACAACAGATAACCTTATATAGAGAAGTAATTAAGTGAATAATAATCAATTTTCAGTCTAAGTTTGCATCAATTTTAAAAAATTATAGCAATTTCAAACAATTATGAATAATATAATATTGAGAGTTATAAAAAAAAAAATAAGGCTTAATTGCTAGTCGCAACTTTTTAACATATTTTCACATTTCTTTGAGTGAAAAATGTGCCCGATTAATATTTTGCACAAGATTTAGTTGGTTCAAACTTATTAGAGCGAGTTCAATATTTTTGGTTTTTGGTCATGAGGGTGGGCCTAATTCCAATTACCCAATAAAAAACCATAAATATACAAAGGTATAAATTTTAATTTTTTTTTCAGGGTGGGCATGTGCCCCCCTGGTCCCTATGTCCCTCCGCCCTTGGGTGTTTATGTGTTCTTTGGTAGGTTTGGCTTTGCCTCAACAATCATAGTTTGCAACATTTTTACTCTGTAGCATTAGGGCAGAACCACCGACCTATTTATAGTGAGGTCTCTAAAACATTCATCTACTTGTTTCAGATCCATTCAGCTCTTTGGTTCTTTGATTTCTATATTTGAATCCTCACACCCATGGCTAATCCTGTTCATACCTAGTAAGCCTTTATTTAGCAACATATGTGCCCCAATTCTGGCAACTGATCACATGCAAAAATGGGACCCTACTTTTAATCTGTACTTTGCCCTTCGTAAGGAGAAGATGTACATCAATTTGTTTAAGTGTGGTCTTACATTGCATAAGGTCTGCCTTCAAAACATAATGTGTGTCTATCTTGGACCTCAAAGAAACAAATGACAATTATACTGGAAATATATGGCG
The DNA here is from genome assembly GCA_023539305.1 of Ilex asprella. Classification (NCBI taxonomy): domain Eukaryota; kingdom Viridiplantae; phylum Streptophyta; class Magnoliopsida; order Aquifoliales; family Aquifoliaceae; genus Ilex; species Ilex asprella. The sequence goes on along the minus strand of CM042184.1, from coordinate 45,830,495 downwards.
GTTGCAAAAGTGAGAAGAAAAGAATGAGAGGCAGCTATTAAGATGGTTTGGTGTCGATTCCTCTACATCATTTCAAAAAGAGGAAAAAAAAAAAAACTTGGAGCATAAAAGTGGTGGTAATCATAGGCCTTTGTTGCACGTGCACATGACCATATTGTCGAACACAGCTCTCTCTCTCTCTCTCTCTCTCTCTCTCTCTCTCTCTCTCTCTCAGTAACTCATAATGAAATATTTACCTTTTACCTCAAAACCATTCTATTTTGCATAGCCATTATCTAGAAATGTGATAAGTCTTGTGTACAATAATCTCCTACTTAAGGCAAATTGATGTACCAGGTTGGCTGTACACTCCTATCACCGTGGAATGATTTGGACATCTAACCTATTCATGCAGGCTGTGACATACACTAAAGAACTCCAAAGCTGCTAGTTATATTTATTTTTTTAATTAATGGTGTTATAATACTGATAAATGTTGAGTAGCTATTCTCATGCAATTTTTGTGGAATGTTATAATTCATTAAAATTTCTGGTAGGATAAAATAACATCTTTCTTGCTGAGGAATTCGAAGTTTGAATAGTGATTGTTGCTGTTGAGTGCGTCAACAAACTGGATTTCGCAATATGCATAATTATTGGTCATTTTTTTGGAGTGTTGTTCAACTTAATTGATTTGACTCACCATATCCAATGCCTAATTGTTTTATCCATTTGAATAGCTTCCAAGGAACTGGATGCATCTACATTTTTTACGTGCAATTGGGACTGCAATGTCCATGAGAGCAGGCATTGCTGCAGATGCTGCAGCTGCTCTACTCTTTCGCATACTCTCACAACCTGCTTTGCTTTTCCCCCCACTTAGACAAGTTGAAGGAGTTGAAGTTCAACATGAACCTTTGGGGCATTACATTTCATGCTACAAGAAGCAGGTACTTGGCATCAGCAGTCATCATTTGAATGTTATTCCTTGAGTCGGATGTGTCAGTTGCTAAAAAATATATCCTTTGGTCATTTGTTTGGTTTTTAAGTTCCTATCTGTAAAGTAATTGTTTATTGAAGCCAATGTTCACCTGTAAAATATTGTTTGTCAGAGAGAAATGCCTGCAGTTGAAGCCACAATAGAAGCTACTGCCCAGGGCATTGCATCAATGCTTTGTGCACATGGCCCAGAGGTTGAATGGAGAATTTGTACTATATGGGAAGCTGCTTATGGCCTGATTCCTCTAAGTTCTTCTGCCGTTGATCTCCCTGATATCATCGTCGCAACCCCCTTGCAACCTCCCAATTTGTCATGGAACCTGTACATACCTCTCCTTAAAGTTTTGGAATATCTTCCTCGTGGAAGTCCATCTGAAGCCTGCCTCATGAAAATATTTGTTGCTACTGTTGAAGCCATTCTCCAGAGGACCTTTCCACCTGAGTCCACCAGAGAACAAATTAGAAAAACAAGATATACATATGGGTCTGCCTCCAAAAACATTGCTGTGGCAGAGCTTCGCACGATGGTCCACTCTCTATTCTTGGAATCATGTGCCTCAGTAGAGCTTGCCTCTCGCCTACTTTTTGTTGTGTTAACTGTGTGTGTCAGTCATGAAGCACAGCTCATTGGGAGCAAGAGACCAAGAGGTGAAGATAGTTATCCTCCTGACGAAGTGACCGAAGACTTGCAAGCAGTCTCAGGAGATCGGAGAGGAATGGGAACTAAAAAAGTGAAAAAACAGGGACCTGTGGCAGCATTTGATTCTTATGTTCTTGCTGCAATTTGTGCTCTTGCCTGCGAACTGCAGCTCTTCCCTTTGATTTCCAGAGCAGGTTCCAAAGATACACAGGATGTAGCCAAATCTGCAAAAGTCAACGAATCATCCAGCGAGTTTCGAAATAGTATTGACTCTGCAGTTTGTCATACTCACAGGATATTAGCAATTTTAGAAGCACTGTTTTCTTTGAAGCCATCATCTGTTGGCACCTCATGGAGTTACAGTTCAAACGAGATAGTTGCTGCAGCTATGGTTGCAGCTCATATTTCTGACCTGTTCAGACGGTCAAAAGCTTGTATGCGTGCTCTCTGTGTCTTGATACGATGCAAGTGGGACAATGAAATTCACTCCAGAGCTTCTTCACTGTACAATCTCATTGATATCCATAGTAAAGTTGTTGCGTCCATTGTCAACAAGGTAGAACCACTAGAAGCACACCTTATCCATGCACCAGTTTGGAAGGATACCCCTGCATCTCATCATGTCAGAAAACAACAAAAATGTGGAAACTCTAGCAGTTTTGAATCAGAGCAGTCATCAGCCCTGCAGGGTGAAGTTTCTGCCAATCCAACCTCTTTAACTAAGAGTGAGAAATCTTCCCGGTCTGGTGAGGTGACTGGAAGAACAGAGGGTAAAGGAGTAGCATGTTTCCCATTAGATGCTTCAGATTTGGCCAACTTTCTCACAATGGACCGGCATATAGGATTTAATTGCAGTGCACAGGTCCTTCTGAGGTCAGTTCTGGCTGAGAAACAGGAATTATGTTTCTCCGTTGTCTCATTGCTTTGGCACAAGTTGATTGCATCACCTGAAACACAGCCTAGTGCAGAAAGCACTTCTGCCCAGCAAGGATGGAGGCAGGTAATTAGTCATGCTTAACCTAAAGGGACATCCAATATAATAGTAAGTCTCTTAAATCTAATGAGCGAGGAAGACTGTTTGCTTTCCTTTGCCCGGTGAAACTCTAGGGTTTTTTTTCCCTGGGGCTCTGGTTTTCTTGCTTAGTTCTGCTATCTCTATGTTAATTTGTGTTGTTTTAGTATAATACTAATTGCTGATTGCCTCTTAAAAAGTATTAAGGAGTTGGGGGAGGTATAATGTCTGCTAAGTCAAGTAATCCACTACAAACAAATTTGTTGACCTCTTTTGTCTCATCTAACAATGAGGTCCTTTGCCTGGGGCTCTGGTTTTCTTGCTTAGTTCTGCTATCTCTATGTTAATTTGTGTTGTTTTAGTATAATACTAATTGCTGATCGCCTCTTATAAAGTATTAAGGAGTTGGGGGAGGTATAATGTCTGCTAAGTCAAGTAATCCACTGCAAACAAATTTGTTGACCTCTTTTGTCTCATCTAACAATGAGGTCGAGGTTTGCGAAGCAAATCCTCAAAATGAATTTTAGACCTTACAGTGTACTTCTAGAAATGGCCACTATTCAAGTATCTATCTTTCGTTTTTCGAGAGCACGAAGGTGGAGTTGGTAGGTTTCACAGCAACTCAAATAACAGTCGTTGATCTCAGCTATATATCCTTCAAGATGGGGGCCATGATCCACCCCCCCCCCCTCTCCAAAAAAAAAAATATCATTCTATTGAGCGCTTTTGTGTAGAAACTATTTTGCTTCACATCTTGTCATGGTTCAAGGTATCGGCCGAGTCCGATACGACTCGGCCG
>CM042184.1:45816347-45826966 GCA_023539305.1 Ilex asprella | reverse complement strand
AATGGGACATATCTGGCTTTAGATTCAAAGGGGGTTGAGGGAGAGGGGACGTTAATTACCTTGGGGTTCCCTCCCAAAATTCTAGAAATCATAAAAATTAAATGGAATTTTGGGAGAAACTTTTTTTCTTCTTTTTTTTTTTTGGGGGGGTGGGGAACCCAGTTTCATCTATGTTTATCAGTTTAATTCCAGTGTCAGTTTTAATTATTTGAGCACAATCAGTTTATTTGTTTAGTCACTTTCCCGTCACATGTGCTTGTCAGGCGGATAGGGAATTGCAACCTTGGATTGCTAAAGATGATGATCTGGGTCAAAAGATGTGGAGAATTAACCAGCGAGTGGTGAAACTGATTGTGGAGCTAATGAGGAATCATGACACCCCAGAATCTTTGGTAATTTTGGCTAGTGCTTCAGATCTTCTCCTACGAGCCACAGATGGAATGCTGGTTGATGGAGAAGCATGCACTTTACCACAGCTGGAGGTAAAGTCCTCCAGGTTCTTCAAGGGTCTACAGTATACTTTCACAGTGTTTTGTTTGGTGTGGAATGTGGTTCTGCTGCCTAATAATTTCAAAGAATTGTTGGGATCTCAAGTTCTGGGACCTTCTATCCCTTAGATATATTTACACATAGTATTATGACATTGAAAATATGAAATGCTAACATTCTAATCTCAAATAAAATGATCAGCTCCTGGAAGCAACAGCTAGAGCAGTTCAACTGGTGCTTGAGTGGGGGGAATCTGGATTGGCAGTCGCAGACGGCCTTTCAAACCTATTGAAGGTAAAATAAACATGTCTACTTGACAAGGTCAATGTAATACAGCATGCATGGGCAACAAAGTATGTTAACGAATAACAATTCTAGGAATGATCCTATGAAAATATAACCAGGTGGGAAAAGAAGATTATTTTTGAACTCGTCCTCCACTGAGAAGTTTAGGCATCATCAGGCATGGGGGGAATCTTGTGGTGGATAGGCTTAATTCTTTATAAATCAAATTAAAATCCTTACTGACATTTTTTCTGGCTAATTTATGCAGTGTCGCCTACCAGCTACAGTTCGTTGCCTTTCTCATCCAAGTGCTCATGTTCGTGCTCTAAGCACGTCAGTTCTACATGCTATTATGCACAGTGGTTCAATAAAATCTAGTGGTGGACAAGTGGATATAAATGGCCTTCATAATCCTGCTTCTCAGTACTTAAATGTGGGGATTATTGACTGGAAAGCAGATATTGAAAAGTGTCTTACATGGGAAGCTCACAGTCGACTTGCAACTGGAATGCCTACTCAATTTTTAGATACTGCTGCTAAGGAGTTATGTTGTACTATATCCATTTGACACTAACCTAGCATTTGCCTTTTCCTTTTTTTTTTTTATGAGTACTCCACAAGAATATGAAGATGCAATTGGCTTGAAGGTTGTAGGAAGGCAAGAGAAGTTGGTTATTTATGCGACTTTTAAGGATTAAGCTTCCGAATGCTACTCTACACTCCATGTGATGATGACTGGCGTGCAGTGTGACCCCGATTCCCTGATTTTAGATTTTATCTGGATCTAAGTGATTTTTTTTTGTCGTAGGCCCAAACCCTTGCTTGATACTGGGACAGGTAAATAGGTTTTACCCTGACCAAAAAAATCATGAAAAGGTGGTGGCTAGCTTTGCTGCTCAGCAGCCTGCTTGTAATAAAACCCTTTTTTTCGCTCTTCCAGTTTCAATTCTTGAGTTATCATGATTTTTGGTGGCAAAATGTAGGGAGTTTTTTTTTTCACAATCTTTGAACAGAAGTGCATGAAGTTATCACATCTCTGTTCATGTTGAATGGAGCTTCGATTATTCCCATACAGAGGCATCTCCGGCTGAATGGTTAGGCAAGACTACGGTGCCTTGGTAAACAAATGTTTACCAAAGAAAACGTCGAGTCACTCGACCATTTCCCCCCTGCAGCCAAAGTTCTTTTTCTCCTCCGAGGATTGCATTTAGCCGTCTATGAACTTCTAGGACTAATTCCTTTTTCTCTGATTCCATGTTGAATAATTGATTTCAGTCGATCAAACTAGGCAAGAGCATATCAAAAGGCAAAGTATTGAATTTGAATTGGGAGAAATTTTCCAAAATCAGGACGATGGCAGATGATCGGAACTTGCATATGAAGGTGGATACGTATGGCTTTGGGATCACTGATTCTGAACGGTGGACTAAATCAGCTATCAGGAGATGAGAGTTGCAAAGAAGCAATGCTTCAAATGTGTTTTTTTTCCAATGGAATCGGTGAAGTTCTTATGCAAAAAGGGCATTCAATCGCCTATGAGAGACGTAAGCTCAATGACACTGAGCAGAAATACACGGTACAAGAAAAGGAGGTGACTGTCAAAAGGCACTGTCTATGCACTTGGGGACACTATCTGCTCGGGTCAAAATTGCAAAAACACACGGCCAGGTCATCCTTGGAACTGTGAACTTTGTTCAAAGCTGTCGGGAGGGGGTCTCGTTTATTTGACCGACCCTCAAAGGAGGTGGATCTAATCTCATGTTCAATGCATGAGATAGGTGATTGATTACGTGGGTTTCATGGGACGAATAAGTTTATGGCAGAAACGAGATTTTTTGGTCAGTGACTCGGTGGATGTGGGGTAAAAGGGAAAAGGGAAAAGGGGGCAGTGATAGTGGCTAGGGGTGGTTGGTTCGCTAGTGGTTCTGATGGTCAGTAGAGAGAAAATGGACAGAATGGCTTCAATGTCTGACAGAATAGTTTGTCTAGTAAATTTGCAACTGGCTTCATAAGAATAATATTGGTATTTTATAAAAATAAGACCCTAGGGGCAATTCCAGCCCCGACACTTTTTTGAACCCAAATTAAAATGGTCAAAAATTTTCGTCAACGTTAGACACATATTCATATGAAATTAAGGAAAATTTAATTCTAAATTTAAATTAAGGGGGACTTAAATCTCATATCTTTTTGTTGGTGGAGAATTAAAAGAGGTTGACACACGTGTCTATGCGAATGATAATTGAAGGGGGTGAGTAAGATAAACAAATAAGATGGAAGGAATTCGAGTAGCCTGTTAACGAAGGGGTTAACTAATTGGGCAAAGGGTGGGTGGAGTAAATACTTTCACCAGTCAAGTAGAAAATCTCTGTCCCGCACTAGGCCAGTTTTTATAACACAATGTTTGGGTAGGTCGAGCTGCTTGAAGGGCTAGCTGCCACAACTCTTGGACACTTACGCCAGCTCACAATTGCCTTGACCGTGGCAATATTAGTGATCGCTAACCGCGAGTCACGTGTTCCAACATTAATTAGGTAGATGTAACGTTTTTCCAAATGCAGCTTAAGTGCGACTCCCGAGGAGGAATGCGACAATCAAGGTGACCTTGAGAAGACCATGTACGTGATGCCCCTAGCGCTCCTACCTGGGATCTTCTATTCTCTCTTTGAATCCCTTCCTCGAGACTTTGTCAAGGTATCCGATAGAGGAAATTCACATAGTTTTAGTCCTTCAACCACCAATCCACATATCTCATTATTTCATATGTTGATCTAGACCAATAACTTCAATTACCTTAGGAGTCCCTCCGGATCCCAGTGAAACACATCCAAATGGGCAGTGAAAGTTATACACTGATAGACTTACTCGAGCAAACTAAATAATCGAGAACCTGTCTCAGGTTGAGGTTGACAATCATGCTCATCCGTTCTATTGCTCAGTTCTCCCTTGAGGAGGGTTATACTGCCTGTCCCTAGGTGGAGATCCTTCCTCTTAGTATAGTGCGCTAGTCGAACAATGGTGTCTAGAAAGTTGAGGATACCAATTTCATCGGTTGTGAAATTCCAGCCTTGTGTCATGCTTCTACAGTGGGGGAGGTGAGTTATGCCAAGGTTGCCCCTAGATCCCCGCAGTGCCACTCTTGTACATTCTTGGTCAATGGTCCGTTTTACCATTTTTAATGTGATAAAGATATGTCTTGCCCTTCTGCAGCACTGGCGTTGTCGCGCTGCTAGACACCAGGGGAACGTCGTGCACAGGGGTGTCGCACCTGGGTAAGGCCACAACACTAGGTGCTACTATGACATTGTTGTTTGTACCCATTTTTGCTAGACCCTGTTGGCCCCACTGTCATGCAAGATGTTAACTCTTGTCATTTGTCCTCTCATAGTGTATACATATGTCCTGAATTTATGAAATATTATACTTTTTTTTACCTAATGGTCATAAAATCCTTCTTATCTACCCAACCTCACTTCAGGGCTGGCCCAATAGTGTAAACGAAAAAGCGGGGGCTTTAGGCCCCATATTTTTTAATGTACAGTATAATTCAATCCAAATTTCTAAATACACGTGACAATATAAACTCCACAAAAGTTCCAAAAGTGTACACCTAACAATTATATTCCCAAAAGTCCCAAATATCAAATTTTAATGTTTCAAATAAACGTGACAAATCAAACTATATTGTTTTTATATTTTTTGTAACTTTAAGCTCATGTTATATTCTGTAATTATAGATACCGTATGGTTATTTAAAACTAATTTGTTGATTATGTAATATAAATATGACAACTAGAAAATAATCATTTGGATATGAAAAAGCTTTCTAAAAAATGAGAAAATTTTAAAATAATTGAATCTCAAAATGATCTCTTTATTCCTATTACCAAACAAAATGTCATAGAAAAATAGGTTAAAGTCTTGCAAATAAATAATTAATAGATCCCAAAGAATAAGAAATAATAAAATAATACAATAAAAATAAAAATAAATATGCACGATGAGAGTTAAACATGCAAAACAAATATTCTTGATGCAAAATATACAAACAAAAAAAAATGCTAGTAACAAATTTTAAAATTAATAAAATCTTACTTAAGATCGACCATATTACAAAAAAGAATAAGTGATCCCTATCCCAATCATAAGGGGCATGGATAAAAGAATTTGGAAGCCAAACAAAAAAGGGGAATTCTTAGTGAAATTTGGTTACAGATTGGGTAGGTCACTTGAGCATGGACTAAGTGAGTCAGACTCTTCCTTCTCCCCCAATCCTAAGTTGTGGCAGGTGTTATGGAATATGCATGCTATCCCCAAAGTGAAACAGTTCTGGTGGAGGGCTTGTCATAATGCCCTTGCAACGTATGAGAATTTGTACAAGAGGATATGCTCTCCATCGCCAAGGTGCCCAATTTGCAGTGAAGCAACAGAAACTATCGAGCATATCTTGTTTGAATGCGAATGGACGAAGAGGGTATGGTTTGACTTGGATATGATGTTCACGCAGGAGCAAAGGAGTTTCACTTCTATTACACAAAAATCCTCAATGGCTTTGGAGGTGGCAAGGAATACCCAAGACAGACATGAGCTTCTGGGGAAAATGGCAACATTAAGCCGAGAGATTTGGAAGGCAAGGAACCAAAGAGTTTTTAGTAATGCAGTCCCAAATGCTTTTGCAACTGTGCCAAAGGCAAAAAGAATGTGGAGTGAACTCCTGAACGCGACAAAAAGAGGCCAAAAAACGTCTCAGGAACCAAGGGTGGGTGAGGAGGTAAGGCAGCAACAAGTCTGTAGGTGGTCCATTTGTTGTGATGGGGCTTATAATCCAAGGTCTAACAAAGTAACGTCTGGTGTTTTGTTGTTCTAATTGGCGGAAGTTCTAGTGGATGGCAATGCAAAGAGTTTCCTTGCATCCTCAAGCTTTGCAGCAGAGGCCGAGGCGGTATGGCAAGCATGTCTTCTTGTTAATTCTAGGAACCTGGACAATGTCATAATTCACAGCGACTGTCTCAGTGTCATCAACTTGTGTGTAACTGATGATGCCCCCTTGGAAAATCTGCACTGTGATTGATGGTATTAGGAACTATGCTAGACTACACAACATTTGTTTTTTACACAAGCCAAGGACCGGTAACAAGGTGGCTCACTGGGTGGCAGCGGCCCCTATGAACAGTTCACTCCCATTGGACTGGGTTGACTCTCCCCCGCAAGAGCTTATGACTTATATTTTGCCTAATTGTAATCAGAATTTTCCTACTTAATGAAATATATACCTAAGGGCTTACTGTTCACAAAAAAAAATTAGCAATATAGACAAATGAATAAAAGTTTCATTTACAAATATAGGTTTAGGCCTCAAGTTTTCTTGAGCTGCCCCCCGCCTCACTTGGTTTTCTCCATCCCTAGCTGTTGTCGGTCTTCCTCAGTCACCACAGGTGGTCTCTCTACAAGTAAACTATCTCTCTCTCTCTTCTCTGGTCTCATCTTTGGCCCTATATATACACATGCAATGGCGCTAAATTTACTTATTGTTGATTTTTTTTTGGACCATGACGGTTCAAACCCGTTGGGAAACATTTTTAGCAATACGATTGAGAAAACTCGTTCGATGCTTAGAGCTCATGTGATTGAAAAATGGCAGTGGACTTGAAAAATTGGTGATAACAACAACCACAATAAACTGTGGAGGAGTAAAAAATTGATGGAGAAAAAGGTTTTGGAGGGAAAGAAGATAAGAAAAAGGAGTAAAAAAAATAAATTGAAGGCAAAAATGAAAGAAAAGTTCTTGATAAGATGATTTGTTTTTTTTTAAAAAAAAATTGGGGTGAAAAAAAGAGTTTATGCATTAAAGAGACCCATACTAAATTAATTTTTTTACCTATTTTTTAAGTCAAATTTAAATAGGGGTATGAGTCGGAGATGGTCTTTTACATCATCAAAATTATGGCTTGTTTTCAACCGTACATTAAAGGACACCAACCAAAATTAAGCAAAACTTCAAAGGAGGTGAATGTAACTTACCTGCCTTCACAGTTTCAGTCCAGTTTAGGGCTGTTAATCGAGTCACATTCATCAAACTTGGATAAAACTCGACTCAAACTCGACTCAAACTCGACTTGTGTTATAAATAAATTGAACTTGAACAATTTTTTCAAAGACTCACATCGAACTCACAAAACTCATTTATATATAAAATAATCAAAGTACTTGAACTCAATTCATTTTTTAAATAAGTCGAGTTTAAATTTTTTTTTAAACTTGTTTAAAAAAACAAGCTCAATAAATTTGAACTCGTGCTCACAAAACTCAGCTGGATTAACACCCTAGTCAAGTGAAAGTAATGTTCTTACCTGGGTCGTCTTCGTAAGAGACAACCATCTCTCACGCCTTCGGTATTCCTATATTCAGGCAGCAACAAAAATAGTTTGGTAGCAAAGTGAAAAACAAAAATTAAAAAAAAAAAACACTCAGACGAGGAGAAAAAATCAAAACACGAGTATCTTTGGGAAATCTAAACCCTATTCGAAAAGTATCCATCGCATTGATGGGATTCAATATCAAAAAAGATATTAAGAATTACAAAACTAGATCACCTCTAACAATAATTCATTAGGGGGGGTTGCATCTAATGTCAGATCACTGCAAAAATTCCTGCTATTCCGCCACCCACAATGTGCTCAACTTTCAAACTCAGAGATGCTTAGACCTTGTCATCAAGTTCGGAAGACTCCAACAACCCACCATGTTTTTGCTGGCTGCTCCTAGAAATGGAGTGGCTGCGACGCTCCTTCCCACCAGGTTTAGATGAGGCATTGCCATACCAGATCATCCCAATCACAGCTATGACCATGCCGAGGACTACTTGTAGATTGAGACCTTCTTTCCCAAAGAATATGAATCCCAGGATCAAGACAAGGATTGTTTTCATATGGCCAAGTACTTGGAACGACACAGCTGTAAATCTGCCAATGCAGATGAACTGGCTGAGGTTGGTCCCTACTGCAATTGTGCATGAAATAATTATAAATGCCTGCAGAAAATAAAGAAGCAGGATTTGTGAGAGACCATTCTTCTAAAGCAGGAAACTGAAAGCCACTCTTACACTTAAAACACTTCTAGAATGCAAGAACTAGGTATGTGCCATGCACATGTGCAGCCAGCTACATAATGGTATTAAAATGAGGGTCTCCTAAATATAACGGGTTTACCGATCCAATTCTGACAATGTTTCTGAAAAAAAAAAACTAAACATGCAGGTAATAGAAATACAAGAAGAACAAAAAAGATGTGTAAATTACAATTGGACAGAGGAAGTACATAACATAAAAGAAAAATTAAGCATAGATGAGATGCATGAATGTATTAACTTAATATGCATGCTGGTTCATGAAAATAGTAGGAGCTTAAACCTTGACAATGGTGGTTCAGTGATGGTGAAAGTTAAAATAGATACAAGAAATAGGGATATAAAATATAAATATAGGTCATTTTAGTACTTACCAAAGACGCAGTATTGTAGTCAAAAGCATCAACCCTCTTGTTAGTCAACCAGTAATCCACAAAGGGGCCTAATAACAGCAAAGATGCAGCCTGGGCCGGTGCAGTATGTCCCAACAGATTGAAAGAACTAAGCGAGTATTTGCGTTGAAGGAAATGAACGTACTGCAAATACAGAAGCAGATATATAAGATAACTTTCGAAGGTTTGGAATAAATTTTGAGGGAATATTGCTTTTAAGGAACTCCAAAAAGTATTCAATAAAATATTACCATATAGGAAAACACCATTTAAAAATTAACAAATGGTTGAATAAAAAATCTAATATGTGCTTAAATAAATGTCAACAAAGATATGCATAGGTGGGTATGTTTACATGTGATTGGCTAGTCTAAAGAATAGAGGGAAACTCCGGAAAGAAGGCAGTAAAGTATATTATTTGCACCTAGATAAGAATTTAAGTAGAAGAATGGAACACTTACATACTGTTGCAGAGAAGTACTCCAAACTGCAATTAAGGCAGCTATGAAACCTCTACCATTAACACTCACATCAGTAACAGTGCAGACAGCAACACCTAGGAGAACAACCGCTATGCTGAGTTTTGTGTCCCTCGAGTATCGAATTTTGTCGAAAACAACTTCCAACAAACAGGATACAGGGATCATAGTCAGCTTCGCAATCTGGTAATCAAATTAGAGAATATGTTACTTCCAAAATAATTACAATAAAACTGCAATATAAGGGGGCCATAAATTGGAGCATGTGAGAGTACCTGATAAAATCCCACTGAGTTCCACATGAGACTGACATTCATCCCAACAATAGAGAAGTTTGCAAATAAAACGAATTTCAGAAGCTCAGAAAAGGGTAGATGAGAAGATTGGATGTATCCCAGCCACCTAAGAATAGCCGTCATCAAGGTGGTTGTAGCAAAATGCAGACCAGTTAACGTCGTAGCTGCAAGGATGGCAGTAATCAAAAGCAAAAACAATTAATGATGATCCGACAAGGAAGAAAGTATAATGAACAAACACACCTAGAGTATCTCTTTTTTTTTATCCAAACCTAGAGTATCTCTTCAAGGAAAAAAATTCATCACTATTATTATTGTCATTCTCGTCACTATCGCCACCACCAGCATAATCATCATTATTATTATCTTTGTTATGCCAAAATCAAAGCTGTGACCCAACCATTCTGCATTAATAGTTCTAACGAGGTCTGCCGAGTTCAAAGCTGTAGCCCACCTGTTCTGCATTAACATTAGCTAACTAGGTCTACTGCGTTCACACGCACGAGGTGTACCAACTTTTTTTTGGTTTTCAGCACTTCAATATATGTCTTCTATTTTCGCTGTCTAGACCCCTGGGACCTCTTCTCGTTTACCTAATGTTGTCACCAGTGGTATTGGTATATATCTACATGGCATCCCATCTCCAAATGTGCTCTTTAAATTAGAGAGCATCCATTTTAAAAAAAGAGAGCATCTTTGATGAAAAGTTAACATAGTAAAAAAAATTTAAAAACTCCAATAGAACTCTCTATTCTAATAGAAAAATAGCCTCAATAGTCAAAGCATTTAATGAAAAGGTATGTGTGTTATTTTTTCATTCATTAAAGATAGAGTCGAGAGTGAGTTTGACTCTACAAATATAGAGAGCTAAATTACACTCTATTTTAGCTAGTCTAAACAGAGAGTCTATTGGAATCTAAATAAATAGAGAGTCTACTAGAGATGTTCTCACCAAGTACTCTGATTACTACATGTCTTTCTATTACCACTTATCGTCACAACTCCAGTACTCCAACAAACTCAATCCTTTGCAATTTGTCCTTATTCGTTTTAGCGAAAACGAATTATCCTTCAAAATCCATTCTATTATCTCTTAAATGTAAAATCATGTGTTGATTACAAAGCATTCAAAAGCTACATATCCACAACTTGGACAAAAGATCTAATTCCATTTGAACATATTCTGCTCAAACTAACCCTCTTTCCTCATTTGTAGTTAAGCTCGCATTAGCACGGTTAAATGATTATTTTCAATTCACAATAGTTCTAAAGATCAGGATCCCTTTTTTATTTTATAGGAAACATAACATCTTGTATTAAAAATCAAAGATATAATCAAGAATGTTGGATAAGGAATCCAACAACAAAACTAATTAAAAAAGAGAAAATGTACAAACAAAGGAAATACATAAAACATCTATAAATCACATGAAGCTTTCCATCCTGATAGTATAGCAAATAGTGGAATCCCGCTAAACTCCTTTCAAATCAAGGCCCAAAAAAACGCTAAGAAATGAATCCGATCCCACAAACCATCCAAACATTCACACAC
>CM042184.1:45788626-45816247 GCA_023539305.1 Ilex asprella | reverse complement strand
TATGTCTCTCATGTTAAAACATCAACCCCCACCCTCTCTCTCTCTCTTTCTCACACAGACACACTTCATTTTTGTTTTCATCTAAAAACAAAATAAGGGATTATCTCTCTCCTTTAACTTGTGACCACCTTTCTAATTTACACAACAAGGTCATCAAATGAGTCCCGATATATTATTTTACGCTCGCACTTTTTCTTTTTCAATGTTATTTTATACAAAATGTAATTTCAATCAACTTATTCTATTTGTTTTACTTTTTTTATAGATGATATTAAAAGAGAATCACATTATAATATCTTAAGTTTTAGAAACACTAATGATAAAATTAAGTGTTATTGTTTTATAATTTTGATTTTTATTAAATTTTTTCTTATAGAGAGTATTTGATTGATTTATAAAAAAAAAAATGGATTGTCAAAAAACTATTGCTGCTAAAAAACAACAATTCAAATATGAGGAACTTAAAAATAGAGAGAAAAATATAAAAACTTATTAAATCACCAAAAAAAAATTCTCTTAATAAATTTACTATTATTAGTAAAAAAATAACAAAAAAATTAAATGAAAGTTTTGAAATAACCAAGTGATAGATCTTAAATAATTAGAAAATATATGAATTATATGATGAAAAAATAACAAATAAAATTTTTATAATGATGGTCGAAAATGTAATATAATAATCTTGATCATGAAGAACATACAAAAAAAATAGTAATTTGAATTTTAAAAAATAAAATAAATAAAAATTGAATACAATATTACATTAATAATAAAAAATAAAAAAACCCGCTTAGAATTCTTGCTTTAGGCCTCAAATTTATAATAATTTTGTACAATCAAATTCGTGTCGTATCAACTGTCTCATGTTTAGCCAAGAAGACTATTTCATCAGCTAATTCGTATTGGATTAACATGTGAAGTTAAGAATTGCCAACCCTAGATTTAATGACAACCTATTTGGTAGATAACAAGTCGAAAGCAAAGAGTGAACAGATATTGACATTTATGCTGTAAAAATCTTTCCCTTACTAGCAATTTCGTAAATGCACAAACCCAAGTACCAAAATGATCTTCATCAAAGCAAAGCAAATTTCATAGATTAAGCAAATATACCATACAGAGCATAGAGTTGAGAATACTTAACATGATAGATCATAATCAGATTGATCAAGCAGACCATGTAATAAATGATTGATACAAACCTGACAACACAGACTTGTAAACCAAGCATTCCGGTTATACACAACTATAAAAAGACAAGACACCAACCCAGCAAATTGCAACAGAACACGAACCCAACAGCATTCTAATCCATTGCCAACCTTAATAGATCACATGTACATGTTTGCAATTTTCAATGAAAATGTATTGTCCAAAATAAGCACATATAACCAAAAAAATATGGTGTAAGATGCAACAAATAATACCAGTGCAAACATATTGGAATCTACTCCAAAGAAACACTTTACATCAAACATAGATGACCCAAACAAACAAAATGATTCAATATAAAAGTCTACCTGACAAGTTTGGTACCCATCGATTTGCATTCTGTCCCACGAAACTATATCAATTTTTCTTCACCCACTTCAAGCCACCACTGCCACTAGTTTAATCTTGCATCAAACAGACATTTCGCTGTGTTTTTTTGTCAATTGCAACCCGGTAGTAATAGATACAGCCACAGGACTGAAATAGCATTTCCAAGACTCTTGACCGACACTTGGCAAGCAGCTTGTTCACCAACTCTAACAGAAATTTCAGTAGGTAGAGTCATTATCCAAACTATCTGCATGCATGTCCATGGAAGAATCGTTGGAGTTGGGATGGTTATCCCTATTCTGGTGTTGGACAAAGTTGCTGTCATTGTTCCTCATTCCATTTGAAGAGGGCTGAACACTGTTATAGCTGCCGCCCCCCTCACTAATAGTATAGTTCTGAAGGCTCCGACGAACAGGGCTTGACAGAGCATTTGAGAAAACATAATTCTTAGACTGCTGATCGCAGTGCTCAGACCGCAACCCCTGCGCAGCAGCTAGTGTGCCAGACGATCCAGGAGACACCAGGAAGCCCGAGTTTGTGCCATGCATAATGGGCTGTGAATGCTGATTCTGCAGAGGTGCTCTGGGTGACATTGATGGCTCCTCTCCATAATAGTCCAGCTCACTCTTCATGGTGATCAAAAACAAATACAAAATACAAAAAAGAAAAATGGCAAAACAAACAACAGGGTGAAAATTGCAGTAAGATAATTAATAGAATTGGATGCTTCAAGAAAATGCAACAAAAAATTAAACTGACAGAATTCGTTGTAGAATCAAATGTTTAGAGGTTATTTAAAAAAAATTAATTGAAAAAATTCGAATGTACAAATTTCCAGAAAGTCGTGGAAATCAAACTAAAAACATTGCACATGCAAAGTCACTCTACATGCCAAGTAAATCGTCAAGAAAATAAAAATTAAACCTGAAGGTAGGTGAGTATGTCAATTGTGGTCACTCTTGATCCTCCCTCTTGTTGCCTCCGAATCCATTGATAGAGTTTGTCCTGCAAAAGTTGGTACCAAATTTGGGTCAAACTTCCATAATAATGCCTAAACTAAAAGATAATGGTAAATGCCTAAACAAGACTGGTTATATAATAAAACAACTGGAAAGTGGAAACCTAATTAAGCATAGAGACCTCCATTGGAGGTTTCTTCAGACACAAATTGCATATATTAATTGCAGAAATATCTATGAACTAAGAAAGAGCCAAAGCCGAAAAGAAATATTGCGGTTGTTGGTTTTGGGCAGGGGAGGGGAGGGGGTGGAATCACAACATCCATCCAATATCACACAGTCATTTATGAATCATGCACGAGCCGAAAATACTTATATAAGCACGGCAAGAAAAGTCACGGAGATCAGGCTGAAGCAAGAAACTCTACCGAGTTGCTAAAATAGAAACAATTGCCCTGTCCATTTTGTTCTACCTTGAATTAGCTAAGCTCGCACCATATGCATATAAAAAACCTAATATATGAGGCAGTTATGTTCCACGTATTAGCATAACTAGTCGATCTAATATGAACTTTTCTTGACCAGGCCGAACAACTGAACAAGGGATATCAAAGAAGTGGCAATTCATTGTATGCAACACAACATTAAGGGTCCGTTTGGTAACGGTTTGGTTTTCAATTTTTTCGTTTTTGTTTTCAATTTTTTAGAAAACTTAAAATTTAAACTCGTTTGGTAACCATTTAATTTTTTTTTAACTGAAACCGTTTTTAAAATTGTCTCAAATTTTGAAAACGAAAAAAAATCGTTTCGAAAAAAAATAAAAACGGAAACCGGCGGAAGCTTTTAATGAGGTTCTACCATCGACACTGGTTAGCAACAAATTAAGCACTCTACCAAAAATCCAGTCAGCAAATATACTTAAACCCTCAAACTCCCTCATTTCATCGTCTCTCTCAATCCCTTCATTCACAGCATCTCATTGTCTCTCTCAGCCCCTTCGTTCACACAGCAGCAGTTTCGTCCGACAGATGAGTCATAGCAGAGCAGGGTCCAACTTTGTCTCTCTCATCGTCCATCATACACATACGCATAGAGGAAACCAAGTACAACCCGAAGAATTCTCTCTCTCCTCACCGAAAAATTACGTCACCAATCGACTTAATCCATCTGCTAATACTCGCCGGTGAGGTACGGATCATATGATTTCCCTCTGCTTTTCACTGTAAGGACAATTATATTTGTTAGATTTTCTTGGGCTTTTATAAAAATATGGGTTCTTTGTCAGCTTTGTTTCAGATCTTGTATCTTTGATTAAAGATGCACAATTTGAGTTTTTGGGGGGTTTTCTGTTAACATTGATGGTGAATTTGGGGGGAATTGAATGTGTATTTGATTAATATCTGGGTTTTTTTTTTGTTGATATTTTGAGGAATGGAAGAGGTGTATCAAGTTGCAGGGGGAAAATGGTGTATTGAAAGTGATGGTCAATAAAAAGAAGATGGGTTTGTCTCATTGTACTTATGTGTGGAGCTCTGGTTCAATGCCATCCATTACTTGTGTGTGGAACTCTGGTTCAATGCCATCAATTCGTAGTGAATAAGTTTTGTTAGATATTGAGCACTTGATATTTGATTGAATTTTAAGTGGTGTAATATAGAGAAGGATTGGATGGTCTAAGGATGTTTGTGCAACATGGGTTGGAGGAGTCTCAGCTATTAATTGAATCAGATTCTCGGGTTCTGGTTCACATGGTCTTGGGTAAGGCAGTTGTTCCTTGGAAATTGCAAGGCTTTATGGAGCAGATTTGGAGATTGTTTAGTGTGTTACAGTATCAACTGAAGCATGTATATAGGGAGGCCAATGGAGTTCCTGACTTTTTAGCCTCTTTTGCTGTTCAGAATGAAGCTTGTTCTGAGTTTTCTTCTCAAAGCAGTCTGCCTTTGTCTGGCAGATGGCTTCTTTATCAGGATCAATATGGTTTGCCTAGTGCAAGGAGAAGGAATCTTATGTTGACTGATCAAAGAAAATGAGTTGGATGATTGGAAAGTTTGTGGTTCTTGAAGACTTGGGAGTTGGTCTGTTTAGACTGCTACAGTCTGGTTTTTGCAAAATAAGGTTGGGCTGACTATTTTGGTGACAATGCGTAGGATCTGTCTGCTGTGGGTTGGAGGATGCTATGCTTGGAGGATGCTATGCTTGAGATGATCAGTTTTGAGCTGGTGTATTTTGTGGTTTGCATTCCTTCCCAAAGTAGTCTGCCCATGCAAATCTGAGCTGGTACTGCATTGCTTTTATGCTGGAATGAAGCTTGATTGCAGGAGCTAATACAGTTTAGGTAGATGCCATAAATGTAATTAGAATTATGTTTATGAAGCTTGATTGTAGTATGGATGTTTATGAATTATGTTATGCCTTAATATGTTAACTTTATATTCTGTTATTTTTACAGTTAAATTAACATGAAAGTATATGATATAAATAAGTTGTTCATAAAATAATTTAGAAGTGTTTATCAAACAAGTTTGTTGTTTTTGTTTTCATTTTTTTTATAACAGAAAATATATATACCAAACAGGTTTTCGGTTTTCATTTTTTATAAACTGAAAACCGAAAACCATTTCAGTTTTTATTTTTTTAAAAAACTGAAAACCGAAAACGTTACCAAACGGAACCTAAGATTTAACCAATAGAAGTTTCAAAAAAATCTAAAATACACCAACTGCGCAATATGTTTGCTTTCATCCTAGTTCAATATTCCCCCTCTATACTTTCAAAATGTTTTTCCGTTATCAATCAATAAGATAAACAATACAGAAACCTATTTAACCCAAAAAACCCATAGTCAGAAATAGCAGGAGGAAGAGAATAGGGACCCGCATTATTTGGCCAGATTAGGTTTAAAAAGAAAAGTGAACAACACTCTGCATATACAAGAATCTCAGATGCAAACACATAATTTACAAATTATAAGAACAAGTAATTTTCCAACCGCACCACAATCGTCCTCCTCTAGTATGGAATTCCAGTTGCCATGTACTTGTTTTGTTTGGGGGGGGGGGGATGCAGCAGAAGAACAAGGATACCAGTCTATTAATCAATTTCTTCCTGCAACTGTGAATGTAATAATACCAGTCTATCAATCAACCCAAGTCCATAAACCGCATAGTTGTTTCCTACTTAGTGGTCTGATTCAGGGATACCACAATAATCCACTGCTCTGTTATCTAGTGATTCGCCACAGTTATGCTTTCTACTTTTGTGTTGGTGAGGTTACAGGAAAAACCACCTGAGCTGGGAAGCTAGAAGAATTGAGTGAGGTCATCCTTAAGTTTTACTCGCACATTCTCATGCTTAATAGTTCAGCTTTTCCCAAGCACCACAAAACGGCCCCCAAGTTAGAATACAATGATGAAAACTGATTTAGAAATTGTCTATATTCTCTCCTAATATTGCTTCTTTCCAATATTATCAAGAGATTGATTGGGTAAAACTCTCTCCTAAGATTGCTTCCACCTCCTTTTATGTGCCCTAACACAGTAAAAATTCCTAGCTTTGAATAACTAATTGTTTGTGCAGTCAACAACCCTGTTAGGGAACTTCCAAAAATCCTGCCATACACAGAATGCTGAGAAACATGCCCAATGTTTCAAACACAAAAACATCCAAATGAGATTGTCCCTTACAAATGTGACGACCCGTATAAAAAATAATCATTAATATGCTAATTAGGTCGTCAATTATGATTCTACATAATTGAGATTTATTTTTAAATAATAATTTTTTATGAACAAATGGACCTCAAATATAAACTTTTCACGTGAAAACGAGTCAAATGACTATAATTTAGGTCAAGTTTTGAAATAATATAACTAATAAATATATCTATAAAAAAATATACATCTATATAATAAAGTAGCTACATTGTTTGTCTTGAGCTTTTTGCGGTTCAGACGTTTTGATCCGATGGTCCTAATTGAACTTTCATTCATTTTACAACTCTAAGACTTCTATCTCTCATATAATTCTCTCTCTCTCTCTCTCTCTCTCACACACACACACACACACACATTACTATTATCTTTTTTTTTTTTTTTTGTTTTTTCTACATTGTTTTTGTTATTATTTACTCCATAAAAATAAAACTAAATGTTATACAATTATTTATTTGATGAAACTAATTCAAAATTTGTATATATCTGATAGAATGTATTTTGTCACTTACTTCTTAATTTGTAAATAGCATTTAATGTAAATAAAAAATAGAACATTGACTATAAACACTAAATAATATTCAACACGAATGAACCTTAGATTGTAAATTAATATATAATTTTATCAAAAATTGACATTTAATTTTGTCCAATTTATATTCAACTTTACCAAATAAATATCCAATTAATTTTATTATTATCAAATTAATATTGAAATTCATTAAATCAATTTTTTGGGTACTAAATCAAATTTTATTAATTTTTTAATTTTTTTTTATACTAAATTTGAAGAAGGACAACTATAAAAATAATAAAAAAATTTGGGACGAAATTATCAATTTTCGATAGCAATATTTACGGAAGGGGGACATAAGGAGTCTCTATGTAATAAATTTTAGACCTCAAGGGATCTCTTTGTTATTTATAAAATGTCAGAAGGTGTCTGTGTAATATTGTCAAAACTCAGAGGAGGTGCATAATTTTTACCCTGTTTCTTAATTAAATATTATTTTATTATTATTTTCTCTTAAAAACATGAATTATTGTATTTCTAATAAAAGTTGTTATTGGTTAGGAAGATTTATTGGTAACAAAAAAAAAATGTGAGTGAGTTTGTTTCTGTGTATATTTATATGTGGAGGATTGGACACTTGGTGATTAAATTTATAATTATATTATATCATTTGGGAGTTAAATGGTGACAGTGGTGAAAAATTCATAAGTTTTATAAATGAGCAAGATTTAGGTTGATTTTATTTATCGTTTAAAAATTATGAATTTAATGTGTCCCGTTAGTATTTTTTTTTATTTTGGCTTTAGGTATTTATTTCATAGGGATAGGTAGATTGGAAATATAGTGATTGAGTTTATAATTATATTGTGTTATTAGATTGAATGGTAATAAATGTGATAAATTCGTGAGTCTTATAAATGAGCAATATTTTATTTATTTTTTTATTGCTTAAAGATTATAAATTTTAATAGGTTATGTTAGTATTTACTTTTTTTTTCCAGAGGCATTTGTATATATGGTGTTATTTTGGAGAGTTTTTATATATTTTTATGACAGTTCCATTAATATGGAGGATATGGTCAATATATTTCAAGTCATTTTGAAAGAAGAATTTGTATTAATATTTTTAGGCTATTCCTTTTGAATTTGGACAATTGTTTAAGATTTTTTTGTTTGTTGTATAGTGTCTTCGGGCATGAGTAATAACTAATATATATATATATATATATATATATAAATATAATGAATAGATATATATATTGAATGGACATGCACAGTAGAAAAAGTGCAAGAAAAAAAATGCAAATAACATGGATAGGTGTCAATGATGACATCACAAGTATGACAAAAGATGCTTAGAAACCAAGTAAAAATTGGAATAGTCTGCAGTTGGGCCTACAAACGACACACCAAGGAGAAGAAAGAAAAAGAGAGAGGGAGAGAGGCAGAGCAAGAGAAAGAGAGATAAATGGAATAGAAGAAAAAAAAATTCATGAGATCCTGAGGTCAAAAATTGAATAGTGATTTTATTTTAAATATATATCAAATTTGGCTATGTCATTCGCGGTATTTCGAATTTCGCATTTATTAAAGTCATTGCTGGATTTGAGGTACGGGTAATATACAATATGCTCCTGTCTTTTAAATCTCTTTGCAAAGAGTGTCCTTTCATTATCTGAAATTTGTATTCTTGTTGATTATTATGATTGATATGAAATTCTGTCAATGCTATCGGTTGACTTATACGTGTACGTTGGGCTAAATATTTTGGAATTGATTGGTACATGTATGCAGTGCACTTGGAGGCATAATTGGCGAAATGTGATTATTGTCTTGCAGGGTGCGATTGTAATTATACCTTTGAGGGGTGTAATGGTTCAATATGAATATGGATTTTAAATGTTCAAATGTCACTTGTCCTGTCACCAAGAGGACCCGAGTATGAAACTATGTTTGATAGATATTGAGCTATGTGACTTATCGAATTGGATTCTTGATTTTTTTTATCTATGATTTTCTATCGATTGAATTATTTGGTATTTGATCATTCATATTCTTTTTTCATTGAGCATATTATTTTCTGTCATATTATATACTTCCCCGCCTTTAATATTTTTTAGGATTATCTCGGAGGGAAATACCAAAGTTGATATTTGAAGAATCGACAGCTGACGAATCTTGATATAATTTTTAACTTTGTGGGTTTATTGGGGTAATATATAATTTGAACAGGTTCATTTTTATATTTAGGAGATTATTTTTATTGGTATTTGAAGATCAAAATTATGATTATAAATTTATTGAGGCAATTATAACTCTAGCCTTGTTCTCGGAGATTTATTTGCAATTTGTTATCCATCGATTGATCTAATCAAATAACGGGTCCGGGAAACCGGGACGATACAACAAAACTCTCAAAATACCCATTTACTGGGGGTCATGAGTATTTTGTTATGAGTCAGTAAAGCAAACAAATGTTCTTATGCTTGGCCAACCTTGTAAGTTCTCCACCAATAAACCAAAACACGTCTGTTCTAATACATCAAATTTTAAACCTCAGGGATGCCCACAATTACAAAATTGAGAAACTATTACTTGCATTAAGCAAATTGGGCTAAAAACAATTAGCTGACTTAGATACATTAAAACCTAAATTCAATTTATTAAAAACATAAACAGTGAATGGATTAAGCAAAACGACAAACCAAGCAATCCCTAACAACATCCACACAATAAAATAATCTTCAGAGGTTGGATTAACAAACAATTAGAACAAAAAAATTACCAATCAAATTCAGAACTTGCATGGATTTATCTCAAGCAACCACCAAAATCATCAGAACTTTCATATGAACATACATATATATATATATATATATATATATATATGCAATCAAAAGACAAGAATTTGTACCAATCCATGGCGTTCACCGGCTTGAAAGGAGAGTTTTTGCTGGTTCATGGCCTGACTATAGAGCTGAGAAAGCGTG
Organism: Ilex asprella; assembly: GCA_023539305.1. NCBI lineage: Eukaryota > Viridiplantae > Streptophyta > Magnoliopsida > Aquifoliales > Aquifoliaceae > Ilex > Ilex asprella. Next base: position 45,806,532 of record CM042184.1, on the reverse strand, counting down.
TTTGCCGCGCTACAAAACGTTGTATGCATAGTTCGATCAACCTCGTCCAGACTCGTTGCCAAAGACTTTCTCTTCTTCGCCATCTCTACAATCGTCTCACACACAATTCTCTCTCTCTCTCTCTCCCTCTCCCTCTCCCTCTCAGAGGAAGTCCGGCGATTTGATAAACCCGTGGAAGACTCGTGAAGGAACTGCCAAAGGAAAGGAAAGGGGTTTTTTTTTTTCAGATATGTGTAGGTTACATCTTATGGGAAGGTACATGATACTCAATTTGCACGTTGCCTCACATGATTTTATTTTTATTTTTATTTTTTTGGGGTTTAAGTCACATGATTTTTTATGGTGTAAAAATTGAGAAGCACCATATGTGATAAATTGTGAATTAAATTAAATGATAACAAAGTGAAATTAGAGGTAATCGTCTTGTTGGAAAACAAATTTAGTCTATTGTTGAAGAGAGACTCTTGTTTTTGGGTGTGTCTTATCGGGGGTCGGGCTGAGCCAAACGGATACCCTAAACGAAATTTTTAGATAAAGTTTCATTAATTATGATAATATATAATATTTTTTATTTTTATTAAAATATAGTTATTTGAAATAAATTTCTTGTTATGAGAGATGCCAACTTACTACTTAAATTTTTGTATTCAAATTCTTTACTATAATATTTAGATTTATAAATTTCATTCAAGGACTAATATTCAACAAAATAGTAAGAGACTGGATTTGAAGTTAAATATTAGATATGATAGTGATGTTTATGATGTCATGACAACAAAAAGAAACTATTAACAAACTCAATTTAAATTTAAATAAATTTAACTTATCCAAAAAAATTAGACCTTCATTTATAAAAAAAATTAGGGGCCCAAAAAATAAAATTTGATTTAATTGAACATTGATCTAAAAGTTTTATTTGGGACCTTGATATAAACTTAGACTTAATTAAACTTGAATCTAATTTTTTAAAAAAAGAAAAAAAGGTCGATAAATCTAAATCTAAACAAAAAAATTGAGGCCCAAAAAATATGGGCCCAGACGATGGCTTTGATTGCCTAGCCTAAGGGGGTGGCCATGTGTGTTATTCATCAAGGAAGAAGAGGATATAAAGTAGGGTTTTTTAAGGGCAATATATATGCTACACATTGTTACACGATTCCAATGCTTATATAACAAAATTGTCATGAAAATATTTCTAAGAATCTTGACGATTGAGAGACTTTAGGCACAAGACTTGGAGTGAATTTCTAGGTGGCATTGCTTTTGGCTCAAGGTAGAATTTTCTCTATCCATTTAGGTCATTTCCATTCTACGATCAATCATGATTGGTGCAATGGATCTGGTGATGTGTTCTTGTCCTAGGTTGTCGTCGGGTCAACCATGGACTGTCTTCATGTCAACTCGAGTTTCTTTTTCGGGCTAGCACAACAGACCTGGGTATTTTTCATGTATTATCTGTTGTCCACTAATCCCAAGTTGGGCCTAAATAGGCCCTTAGCATGAGCATACCTTCTGATTGTGTTATTCATCATCTTCCTCTGATTGCATAGAGCTGAATAGGCATATCTGACCATTATCCTGTCAACGTGCAGTTATTGTGGCATGTCACATGTGTGGTGCCTCAATTTTCGGAGCAAACCTCTAAAAAGGCAACAAGTGTCACGTAAATATTGGCGCATTAAATGCACTTCAGGGTACTTTTAATTGCCAAAAACCTTTTTAAGTCCCAAATTTTCCTATTTTCTTTCATCTTCTCCATTCATCTTCTTTGTCTTCTTCGAACTAGAGAGAAAGGTTTCGTTTGATCATCATCATTTCCATCACTGGAGTCTACCGTTCTCGTCGTCTTTTGAGTCTAGTCTGTTCTTCCTTTTGATACTTCTCATCTTTACCTTTCAAACTACATCTATTTGGCCCTTGGTGATGGTCAAATAGCTTCTATTTTATGGCTTTTAGGGTTTGCTACCATCGGTGTCTAGGAAAGTGTCTATATCAACTTTTCAGTTTTGTTGATTGCCCTGTTCTAGCAAGGATCTCCCTTGTCTACAACTCGAGTCTAGAGCTTCCAATCTTTAGGTAATAGCCTTTTGAAGCTTTCCCACTTACACCTTAGGTTAACCGTTTGGTTCTCATGCCTCGAGTCATTTCTTCATCATCTTATGATTCATCAACTTCCATGGTATACATATTTAAGGATGAGTCCACTCAAGTTGAGGCCCGTTCAACCTTTAGGGGTGGCCACCTTGACCTCAACGATATCTTAGAGGATAAGGATCCTATGATTGTTGCATATCTTAATGAGGTTGCCTTTTTACGATTTGAAGGTGTTCTTGAGAAAGTAGCTAAGGAGGGGCCGAGGAGGTCCCTAAGTAATATCTCTAAGAAGTCTATCTCATCGGTCGCCAGTACCTCTACAAAAAGGAAGAAAGCTCCATGTGACCTAAACTGTTGGAATGGAAATTCCAAAAATCATTGACAGCTCGTATGTATCAAATACCAAAAAAATTCTTTAAAACCCTACAAGGCGGAATTAGGGTTTACCTTCAAGATTGCTCTGGATTGATCTTGTCTCAGTACGAACGCAGAGCTTAACAACAAATGCGGAAGACAACTCGACAAACATCACGGCCTTCTGTTGTATATCCTCCAACGTCAGAATTCGGATGTAGTATGGGCTACCAGAACCTCCGAACTTATGCTCTCCCTTTCAGTCTCTCTAAAAAACTTGAGTAATAAATTGATGCAGATTTTGAGAGTTTAGACGTCTATATATAAGCTACGATAGAAACCCTAAGGAGAAATAAGGACCAGACTTTCAATGGGCTTAGAATTCCTATATTCAACTCAAAACAAATATTTTATAACACATTAATAATAAGTCAGTCCACTAAAAATTTATTATTGATCTCCTAAGTCTTATCTCAAAATTATATTTGAGCTCCTTATTATTATATACTTAAAAATTTCCTCACATTTAAGATTACAGATGTTCATCAATTAAATAAATTACTGACAATTATATTTAATTGACTTCTTTTATTCCTTGAGACCTTACCATTCAACTTATTTGTCATGTCGGATAATTAAATCCATCTGCAAAATTTGACATGGACAAAACTTATGAGCTTCCTCAAAAGGACATCATCAACCTATTTAAATACTAGGACGTGATTTCTTTTAATAATTAATTTTTACCATACAAATAACATCGTCTTCCAATTCACCGATTTATTGACTCAAAAAGAATCTCACTCTTTAATGAATTAAAGTGACAAACATTATATGCACGTGGCAATTAAATATTTTAAGATTAAGAGCATAAGCAATATAATATTCATGAGCTATTTATTATCTTATTGAATTAGTAAAAGATAATAACCTCAACATAAGTATGTTCAATATACAAAGTGTACTACTGCAATAATCCGAGACATCGCACAGTCTCCTACATTCAAGACAGACTATGCCAGAATATTATACTACAATCATATTGATGGTGTGTCTAATTCCATCTAGGATTGTGAACCTATACTCATATTATACAAGGATCTGATAATCTGGTCTTCTATGCATAAGTCGAACTCTACACAACAGATTATCTACAATGTAAAATATAAGACATGCATGCATACCATATATTAAATATAATGCAAATATTTTGCCCATATATATTCTCAATAAAATGGAAAGAACAAACTTCTAATAATTAATAAAACGAGTTTAATTACAAAAAACATGTTTTTAGTATACTACTCTATCAAACAACCTAACATGTTGTGTTTCCGAGGTGCGGAGTGTGATTATAGTGTCTCATGCCAAGTCTATTAAGATAAGCATGGATTCCCCAGGGGAGTTGTGGTTTTTGTCCCTTCCAAGGGCGAGCATTGCCACATTTATTACCTTAGGAATTTATTCTTTTTTGAGGTCACGTTCCAAATTAGCCTTAGGTTTCCTTTAAACCCTTTTATTATAGTAATTCTTGGCCATCTAAACCTATGCCCTACTCGGTTATCCCACAATATGGGGACTATAAGCGGGAATGTTGGTGCACTAGCGTGAGAGAGGGAACACTTCCCCTCGTAACATTTGCGAGTTCTTCCATTTTTTCAGCTAAAACCTACTCCCTATATGGGCCTTTTCTACTTTACTAAGAGAGTAGACTTGCCTGACCAGTCCTCAAAAACCTGTCTTCCATAAGCATTGGAAGAAGGGTTTTTTCTTTATCTCTGGGGACACTTGGGAGTTCAAGGGGAATCTTAACGAGAGTCTCTGAGTTCCTAGACTCTAAGCTTCCCCCACTAATATAAGTAAGTTTATTTGTTGGGATTTTTTTGTGGAGCCTAATTTTTGTGTTGATCCAGATGGTAACCCACCCGGAATAATGTTGCGTGTTTTTTAATGGGAATTTTTTTAAGGCTTAATCCATGGAGAGGAGGCTTGAAAAAATTTTGGGTCTGTATTTGTGGTTTGGTGCACATGACATATAAAATCCATTATTTTGGTGATTAGGGTTTAAGGTGTATTATACAACTGCCTCTGTAACTCTCCCTCTCAATAGTGAAATCCCTGCAGCTTTATAGATATAGAAAAATTGTCGAACCACATAAAATCTGTGTGTCTTGTTATTTCTTGTTTTATTATTGTTTTATGTTATTGGTTTATTATTCAATTGTATGTATTTGTCTGTGGGTTTAAAGCACATTTAAATCCCCAACATTATCCTCTATTCGTATCTGTTGAGGCTTATGTTAATGGAGTTTGATCGTTAACCTGTTGTGGCTTTTGTCTATAGAGTTTGTGCCTTCACTACTTAAGTCTAAAAAATCTAACATCCATAGGTGTGAAGAGCATGATGCCAAGCTCTGAGATGAGCTTTTTATGCTTGAGAAACTTTCAAAGAACCAACTTTATTTGATATAGGAAGATTATGTTTCTAGTGAGTAGTCATGTCTTGCTCTTTTTTATGCTTTTGTGGATGTTCCTTTCTCTTTTTCTTTTCTCATATCTATGTTCATTTTTACATCACCTGTTGAGATGGCTCCAAACAAGAGTGCCTTGAAAAGATTCATGGAAACAAGGAAAGAAATATCGAATAAAGGAGTTGTGAGGCCTCCTAAGCGGTTCAAACGCTTGGTGAAGGTTCCGAAGAAGACTGTTGGGGTATTCAACCCCCCCTCCTGGTAAAGAAGTGTCATCCGGTAGGGCTGTCCATCTTGCCAATCTATGTTTCTACCGAGGAGGATATTTTTTTAAATTGACCTGAAAGAGTTCACAAGGAGTAGGTAGGTAAGATTTCCGAGGAGGCCACCCTTCGTTGCTTAGAAACTATAGAGCAGGGGAACGTTGAGACTGCCTCTATTCAACAGGATTCGAGTGAGCCAGTTATGGGGCTCAAATTCTTTATTATGCAGTATGTAACTGGCTACTCATTAGATTTTGTTTGTGTTGTCCAAGCCTAATCTTTAGGAAGCGACTAAGTGTAGTGCTAGAGACGCGACTAAGGTTGTAGAGGTATGACTTTGTGCGGGCAAAAATTCGCGCAATCACTAGAATGTTAAAAGTGTATCCCTGGTTTTCGAATATCATCCAGTCCATGAGCTGCAAGGAAGAAAAAGGTTAGAGGGACCCCTCGCGTTATGCCAAGGGAGGCCCCTCCGATGTCTAAATCAGTACTGCGATCAATACCTAAATAAGCGAGTGTATAAACTAGAAAAAATAATATAGATGTGTGTGTGGAGTATGGAGCCAAGGTGCTCATACTTAAGGCCCCCTTTTTCTTGGGTTTTCACCCATATATATAGAGAAGGTTAGAGAGTCACTTACCCTACTGTCCAGCCGTCAATGCCGGGAAATAGGCATGGACTAGCCTGTCAAAACAATCATTACTGTCTCCTTGAGTTGACACCTTCTTGAGATGTGTATCTTTGCAATGCTTGTAAATTGTGTTGGTCTCTAATTGGACCCTCTCCATTGACGCAACATATGGTCCATCAACTGCCCCCAACTTTAATTTCCTTCATAATACTAAAAGGGATGAAAATCACAAAGAATATTCATGCCTCCTTCCGATAAGATATAGTTTAGAATAGATATGTCGAGATCTTCCATATGTCATCAAAGCAATCATGAAGCTGGAATCAAATAGATAATAACATGCATAGAGTCCTAATGCATTTTTCATTAGTAACAGAATACCATGATCAATATATGTAGAGCTCGAAGATCTTATAATCAACGAATGATAATCCCAATAATCAGATCAATGTGCCTATCAGATATCGTAGTTGATCTTTTGATTAGAGACCACATAAGCTTGGCTTCCAAAGATAAACCAAATAAGTCCAAGGCAGGATTGAATAAATTTGGTTCTTGAATGATTGAATACACTATGTCCCCAACATGGTCGGACAATCTTGATCTCTGAGAGAAATTCTTTATGTACAAAGTCTCAATACATGAGTTTCTTGAAGAGGGAATCAATAAAGCGACCCCGAACACATCTGTCCCTTGAGTCCGAGCAGTAATGAAGTCCTTTATTGAGAGCCTCAAGGAATACGGAAGATAATCATTAGATGTCTGCTAGAGAAATGTAAATCCTGAATTGAATAACCATAGGTACTCCATATCCATCTCCAACGAAGATAACAATATCACAACACCGATAAGGGGTACTATAATCAAATGCGATGATCGTCGAGCATGAACGAGCCTAAAGAGAACCATAATAGTTTGTCCTCTAAAGAGGAACCAAATAACCTTGAATCTTGCGAAAGATCAAAATAAATCTATCATTGTAAAGAGAGGCCGAACACATCGGGTCTTCAGAAGAGGGACCGAATGATCTTGGCTCCTTTAGAATTCCCAGAAAAGAAGGCCTTAACATATCTGTTCCTTGGCCTCGACAGTCTCAAGTTTGATGATCAACTAGGCGTTGAGTCCTTCCCTTCCTTATCATGTTCAATTGACATTTAATTGAAATAAATAAAAGTGTACCTTGTCGAATTGAGTCTTAATATCCAAGCTCATAAAATTTTTAAAATGCACCCCTCGAGGCCATGCCCCTAATGATCGAGCGCAAGGCTCGTGTTAAACTTTGAGGGTGTTGCTCCAAGGATGGAGTCTTACACCCTTTGAGTCATGCCCCTAATGACCGAGCGCAAGACTCGTGTTAAACTTTGATGTCGTTGCTCCAAGGGTGGATTCTTACACCCCTCAAGGCCATGCCCCTAACGACCGAGCGTAAGGCTCATGTTGAACTTTCAGGGCGTTGCTCTTAGGGTAGAGTCTTACACCCCTCAGGGTCGTGCCCCTAACGACCGAGCGTAAGGCTCGTGTTGAACTTTAAGGGCGTTGCTCCCAGGGTAGAGTCTTACACCCCTCGGGGACGCACCCCTAACCACCGAGCGCAAGACTCATGTTAAACTTTGAGGGCATTGCTCCAAAGGTGGAGTCTTACACCCCTAAGGGCCATGCCCCTAACTACCGTATATCAAACCTGTAGTTAGGCAATTCATGGTTCATTTAGTGAGATTCTTTTTGAGAGGGTCTTCATGTTTGACCTCCTAATAAGAATGTTGACACTGGGTCAAGTTCCCCCTTGTAATTGTATTGCACTATGTCTTGGGTCTCACCAAAAGTCTCATGTTATCTCCTTAAGCAAGGAGTACTCCCAAGTACAAGTTCTTAAACCCATCCTTGAGAGGTTTTATGCCTACATCAGAACTTTTGATGTTTAGGCCAAGCAAAGGCTTACTTGTTTCTAGGCCCCGGAGCCCCATCAAATGCCTAATCACATAGGGTTTTAGGTGCTTTGGCCAAGGGCCGCCGAGTGCCTAGACATGTAGGCTTTTATCTGTGATCCAAACTTGTTTTAAAAGTTCTGAGAGCTAGTCTTTACTTCCGCTTGGGGAAATGATCATAATCTGGGAAGAGATATCACGTAATGGCATTATGAGCATTTTGGGTGGTTGACCTAATCATCAATGAAACATAAAGGTGAGACCGACCACTTTGTTAGGGGAAAATGTCCACCTAAGAAGCTCGGGTCCAGCATGTGATGTCAGTCCGAGACTCCTCTCGAATTGCTTAAGATTCGATAATTGCTAGTAGGTAACCAAAAAGAGCTGAAAATCCTTCTCGGTCTGAAAGAAAAGTCCTTGTTAACTATATTCGACATCTAGTTTTCCCATTAATGCCGATTGTCAGTGACTCCTTTGGAGATGGGAGGCTTTTTGGGTTTAATGGGTGTCTGAGGTTAGAGGTGTCAATCGAATCTCTAATAGTGCCATTGGTAAAAGACTGGAGACAATCCAAGAACCCAAGAAATACATTCTTGATGGCGTCCAAATGCGCTCTTGATAGTTAGGCATTATTATTGTGCTTACTACCGAAATAGAAGGTGGTCTTAGTGATGAACCTAGCATTGGATAATAGCGTCGATCATACGTGAGTCATAATTGAAGTCCTTATGATAGACAAGCTCCATAACAAGCTTGGAGCAAGAGATTACTAGAACAAAAGATTGATTACTTGGCTGATGTGTTCAACTTTTAATAGAAGCTGAAACTCTAGGTGGAATGTTTTCAGTTGTTGGGGCTTTCTTGTCGGTAGGAGGATTCGGCATTATACACTAAGTATAGTCAAGTTAAAAGGCCGAGCAGAATTGAAGTCGGCTGACACCCTTGGGACGGTTGCGAGGTTTGCCTTGACATGTGCTTAAGAGAAGATTTTGCTCCTCCATTATTCTCAATATAGAACTTGGTTTAATTAATAAAGCCGAAGGGGTGGTACTGCCATTTGTAAAGAAAATTTAGGGAGAGAGACTGACCAAGGCCTCTCGGCGAAGCCGACCACCTAGGAGACCCCTGGTTCTGAGAACTCATGGCTTCGGGACATGCCACGTTCTGTGAGAAGTGCCCCCACGTTATGCCAAAATAAGGCCGAGAAGTCTTGATAATGCCAAGAAGTTAGATGCTACAAGCTGGGCTCTCGGACGGATTTAAACTCGGCTATGCTGGTTCCCAATTAGCTTCGGATGGATGCGTCGACCATTCTCAAGGTTGTTGTGTAATTGTTACGACAACTCCGACCACCATCAAAGTGATGCCGAGCTGTTTTTTTCCTCGGAGATATGGAGAACAAGCTGAGAGATTTCTAAAGACGGAGAGCCCGAGGAAAGATATCAAATGATTGGCTTTGGTTTTTAGTTTTCGAAAGCATGAATTTTTGCTTATCAAACGGCTTTCAACAGTATCATTGATAGTTCCTTCGAGTACTCAGGATGATACAGAGTGAGCTATCTTGGGTGATAGATCGATCTTCGGGGTTTTGTTGAAGTCGCTAAATATATGTCCTTATGTACAAGAATGAGCTTCAGGTGAGTTGCCATTATATTATGACCAAAAGTTGAAGCTTAAGTACCACTTGAACAAGGGGAGCAGCTACTTGGCTGCACATCAGTGAGTGCCCAAGCACCATGCAAATCGTCGATGATAGATAGACCACCTAAACCACCGTTGGGTTTCGATGGTGACAGGAATGACTTTCTTTGCTAACATTGATTATTAGTTGTTTCCCGAGTTTGGAAATATATTGACTGGACTTTTAGGCTCCATCAAACTTGTTGCCACAACATCAATTCCTATTCCAAGAGAAAAATCCTTGGTTCACGTCGAGTGACCGATCTGTGTGGGGTACTTCATTACAAAAACCCAGTAGTTGTTCATTAATTCATATGAGACTTCAAAGAGATTGGAATGCAATTCTATTATCATTTTATGGCACCAATGTATTGTGCCGACTAACTTCTAAGTGGTGCCAAGCGTCTTTGCTCATTTGGAGATGCCAACCGGGTACCGCATTTCCAAAAGAATTCCAATGAAAGAGAGCCCGAGAGGGATTTTTGATCACTTTTCAGCCTAAGTTGATTTATAGTAGTGTTCGAGAAACGAGGCCAAGCTCCGACACCTATGGGAAAGGCTCGGGCAGTGTGGAACGCCGAGCACAACGAATACCCCGATGGTAACGAAATGGGTCAGTTGGGTTTAACACTTAGAAATCTACTCTGCAATACTAAGCAAACACAAATGTAATAAAGACAATGTGTTTCCCATTAGTCATAGCAAGTAACATTCCATGATATCTGCTACTTGTGTGCTTATGTTTTACATGTTTAAGTTCAATAAGCATATATGTGCAACTACTGTCAAGTGGTTGGAGCAATATCTTAGGCCGACTAGCCTTCGCTAATATTACAATTATTGTCAAACTAATACACAATTCTCACAAAGTGACCAAGGGCCTGACTTTTAACTTGATTTCTTCATATGTACTTCAAGAAATTTGTATGTTTGCCCCCTGCACGCTAAAGCATATAACGAGAAGCTGAGATGTACGAATATCAGCCATAACAAAGACCAAGTGATATCCCCTCTTTTTTATGAACTTTGATTTTACTCAGGCTTGCAATAGAAAGAGAGCTTGTTCACTTTGATGACTCGGATATATGAGCTAGTTGATCCAAAGATAGGAACCATGCTAAATGTTGAGTGAAAATCCATTTTGGTTACGGTGAAATCATTAGCTTATTTCTATATTTTATGGTCAAAGGCAAAGTCAACAAAAAGGTCAATTTTGATCCCACAATCCTTTGTGGAAGCATCTAAGAGTCCAACTGGTGGCTGGCTATAATCGGCATGCCAAGACACGTTTCACATGAATTCTCTATCACATATATGGGTACATTTTTAGATACAATTATGAGGATCAACCTCATGCATCACTTAGTGACGAAAAAAGTATTATTCGAACTTGATTGAAACATGTGAGAAGGGCACTTATCTTTGGATCTGTCGAATTCGATCTGTGCATGAGGATAAAGAATAGAAAAATATCCTGATCTCCATCAACATACAAAATAATGAATGAATAAGTCGTGCTTCATGGATCGGCAAATATAGATGTCGAGTAGCTCCTTGTAGATTCTTGTGACATTTGTAATGACAATGATATTATAAATGTGCCCACTACTGAGCCCATGCATTGTAAAACTCGTAAAAAATTTAAAATTTTTCTTAGTAAGGATAAAATAGTAATTTTGTCACTATGATGCAAAATTAAAATACGTATTTTCTAGAGCTCGTATGACACAACGGACTTCGTCGTTGGATTCGTAGCATGAAATCTAATCACCTAGACTAATTTCGTTGAATTTCGAGATAGTCAAATTTTACACGTCGTTCGAGGCGACTGGGTGGTGGATGACCTCCCAAAGATCCCCAAAAATGAAAATTTTAAAATTTTCTTATATTTGAATATATTTATTTAAACTTTAACCGGGATGAAATAAATCATTTCGGGGCAAAAACGGACCCGAACAAGTGAGGAGCGTGTGGTGCGAAGTGGGCCGAGTATCAGAAATTATAAATAGGGCTAAAAATCAGATTTTTAGCACCAATATCTTCCCTAAATCAGCTGGTCTTCTACGTGTGGGAGAAAGAGGGAGAAAAGTGAGATTTTAATCTTCTTCTTCTGATTCTCGGAGTTTCGTCGGTCGGAATCCGTCGAGTCAAGAGTTAAAGTTCATCTCATCGACAAGGGCTACGCAACCACACCAAAAACGAGGGATTTCACCGAAGATCCAAAGAGAATATTTTGTGACATCAAAGGTTTTGGATTTTAGTTGGTGTTTTTGAAAGTTCTACCACTTCCTTCACGCTACAAAAGGTAGGGTTTATCCTACTTGGGTTCATTCCTAACCTAGAATGTCTATAAGGGATGGTTAGGGTATGTGGTTATACATAGAACTTGTTATAGTTATGGAAATGAGAAAAAGAGCATAGAAATGACGTAAATAAATTTTTAGCTAAAATTTGATAAATAGAAGTTTCTTGAGTACTTTCTTAAAACTTGGGGCTATGTGAACAAATTTGTGTGTTTACATGAATATTGCATAGAAGTTGTTTGATAAAATGCATTGAATGATTGAAACTTGTTGTTTTGATTAAATTGAAATAATATGCTTGAGTTGAGTTATGTGATAACTTGTGGATATTATATGCTTATTGATATATTGAGCATAATGATGATTTATATAAGTTATATGCACATGATATACATTTTCATGGAATATGATGATACGTGATAAATGTTGCCAATGTAGCAATTATTATATGGGACATGAAATGGATAAGCAATGGTTCATTACATTGCATTTGCACAGAACATCTCATCACATGGGTGTGTGCATGATTTTCGTCAATACCACACTTGGTGATTGACGGAAGGCTTGGAAGAGTTAGGCCGAAGACCTAACTGAGCCGCATGGAAGCATGATAAATTGGGTTTGGGATTAGCAAGAAGAGGCTGGAAGATCCCTCAGGTGAGAGACCCGGTGATTGGATACGCACTCTGTTGGTATAAAAGCCCATAAAGTGTGTCGGTGTATACGGAACCATTGGTAAAAGTCCATGAATTTTGTGTCGGTTGGGTCTCGTCGGTGTAAGTCCATAAATATCTACCCCAAGAAAGATCCTAGAATTGTAACTGTCAGTCGATGTGCAACATGAATGACGGATTCATACACATTTGCACTTACATGTGTTGAGAAGCCGGGAGGGCTCGGGTTGAATTGCATGAGTAAGTCTCATCTCATTTCATGGCATGACATGAAGAATTCTAAAATTGAATGTTTATTCTTGTTTGGAATGTGATAGATTGTTGAATGTTGCATTTATGCATTTCATGTGCATCTAGGTGGGGAGTAGCCTCTATAGGAATTATTCTACTGAGCGTGGCTCACCCTATACGGGAACACATTTTAGGTGTGGAATACACACCGGTGGACGGATCTCATCAGGACTATCAAGGGTGAAGAGGGGCCGACTTATAGCCTTTAAAACCATATTTTGTAATCATTTGTGAAAATAATATTTTGGGCATGTAAATAAATGTAATAGAACTTGTACATATCAAGTTTTATGTGAGAAAGGGTGTTAAACATGTGTGGGGTGATTTGGATATGGTTTGGAATGGATTGAAAATAAAAAATATGTAAACAGGCAAAAGTCGACAAAGTGTACCGATACGCGTACCAGTACACTGTTGTCCAGAGGGTTATCTGTATCGGTACGCGTACCGATACGCTCAACTCCAGAGAGTTAGTCGTACCGGTACAATTTCATAGATTTTTTTTTTGTTTTACTTCCACAAGCTTTTGGGCTATGTATTCCTTCCTCCCAAGAGTATAAGTGAACATTAAATGAGATATATTGAGGTACGTTGGACCTCGGTTGGATTGAATGATTAAAGAAACACGTGTTACAAGTGTAAGTTATAATGTCGGTTAAGGGGATGTTATTACTTAGTGTCGGGTTACACGACACTCACGGTTATTTTTCGCGGGTTGATGGGTGATCAACGGACCCCCGAAATTTGGGGTGTCACATGCATTCTTTTGCAAAAGCACAATAAACAGTCCTTCATTAGAGGAATGCATGATCTTCGGTGTCACAGGAGAAAATCTCATATTGGGTGATCATGGATTAATGAACACACCAGCCAAACAAATGTAATGGAACTTCTAGAAAAAAAACTTGGGGCAAACTAGATTCATGCATAGGCCTTTATGGTGGGCCATGCAATAAAGATGGTGATGTATTTATATGAGCTTGAAAGGCAGATTGAGTGCTATAACTCGACTGCAAGAAAGACTGAACTCTAAAAGTTTGAACTGATGTGAGAGAACAAGATACACCAGTGATCTCCAACTTGGGCAAGACTCACGAGCTGGTCAATATGCAGATCTAGGAGAAACACCTGCCTCGTTTCCCACAGACGACGCCAAATTGTGCAGGCAAAAATTTGCACAATCACTAGAATGCTGAAAGTGCATCTCTAGTCTTCGAATATCATCTAGTCCATGAGTTGCAAGGCAAAAAAAGGTTAGAGTGACCTCCGACATTGTGCTAGGGGAGGCCCCTCCAATGCCTATATCAGTACTACGATCAATACATAAATAGACGAGTGTATAAACTAAAAAAATTAATATAGGTGTGTGTGTGTGGAGTATGGAGCCAAGGTGCTCATACTTGAGGTCCCCTCTTTCTTGGGTCTTCCCCCTATATATATAGAGAATGTTAGAGATCCACTTACTCTGCTGTCCAGCCGTCAATGCCGGGAAATAGGCATGGACTAGCCTGCCAAAACACTCATTACTGTCTCCTTGAGTTGACACTTTCTTGGAATGTGTATATTTGCAAGTCTTGTAAATTGTGTTGGACTCCAATTGGTCTATTAAGGAGGCTGGCAGCTTTGTCTGGGGAAGATAAATCAAAGGTCTCATTATGATACACTCATGTGATGTGGACCCTCTCCATTGATGCAAAATATGGTACTTCATCATGACATTTTATTTCCTAATTATCAAGACTTCGAAAAGTTTTTCTAAGTGATTCTTTAACTTTCCCTTATGCTGACTGCTACCAACCCGAGTTCTCTTGCCATGTTGGTCCAGACATTGGAAAAGCCAAGAAATGACAAAGCAACTGATGCTTAAGTTGCCAATGAGATCGCCAAGAGATTGACCATGAAGTTGAGCATCAACAAAGCGTCAAAGCTCACTTTCAAGGATCAGCTTGACCAGAAGCATCCAAGCTTTCTAAGGCTAAGGCTAAGGCCAAGTTAGCTGAGGCGATCCAAGCTATTGAAAAGGTCAAGGTTGAGAAGAGAAAGACTGAAGAGGAAATAACTCTTCTGAGGGAGCAGTTCAAACTAGGAGGCCAGCCTGCCTCGGTGAATGAGCCAAAGTTAGTATGATGCTTTCAGAGCCCAAGCAAAAGATAAGCATTCTGACCTCAACTTTTAGTCTTTTGAACCACCGGCGTCATATTTCTTGTATGATGACGGTAAAGATGAGGCTAAGGAGGTTGTTAATAAGAACACCGAGAAAGGTATCGAGAACCAAACCTGAAATGTCTTTTCCTTATTTTTATTTTTTATATATTTTATGTAAATAC
The DNA here is from genome assembly GCA_023539305.1 of Ilex asprella. NCBI lineage: Eukaryota > Viridiplantae > Streptophyta > Magnoliopsida > Aquifoliales > Aquifoliaceae > Ilex > Ilex asprella. The sequence continues at coordinate 45,791,518 of CM042184.1, read as the reverse complement.
TTTTTCAAATTAATGGTTTTCTCTTGCTTCTGCCTTATTTTTTTTTTGGTTATGATTGATTCAATTGTAAAGTCTGAGGACTCATAGTTGTACGTTTAACCCCCCCTCCCTTCTGGAAGGTCCATCCGTAGGCCTTGTAAAAACGACAATATTGTCTAAACTAATTAACTCAAATCGGGTGAAGTAATACTTAGCAGTGTTAATCCTAAGCCGAATGGCTTCGATTAGTGTAAGAGCTAAGATATTCTTATCCTGAGCAAGCTCGTGGTTCTTGACTGAGCTGTCTAGAATCTTAGATTGTTTGGCAATACTGATGAGTAATCTTTAGGAGTTGAACAACTTTATGTAAGTTGCTGACTATGGGTTGAACAGTTGCAAGTAGTCTGTTTATTAAGAGATCGTACATACTTATGCCAAGTGGGCCCGTCATCTCTGACTAAGTAGTCTAGAGTCTTAGGTTGAGCCAATTGATCCTTTGCGCTGAGTAACCTGAACAGGATGTGCATATTTATGTCGGGAAAGCTCTTTGTCTCTGACTGAGCAATCTAGAGTTTCTGAGGCAAGTTGATTGATTTTTTGGGTTGAATAGCCTAAGAAAGATACATATTACGTATACCTTTTGATTTTTTTGAGTTCTAGTCATGTAATAATCAATAAGATGCATTCTCTTGCTAAAAAAGATTTGCACATTAGAATTCAAATATATCCCTGAAAAGAGAGAATGTTGATGGTGCTTTTCGTCGCTTATGAGTAATGATGGGGTGTGACTGGTGGTGGAAATAGTGGATCTGAGCAGTGTGGCCTCCTTGGTTGATAATAGAATATTCAAAGGGATTAAGAGGAATGTAAACAGCAAGAACTATAGTGGTTCACCGGCCCTGGAGCTCGGCTAGTCCACTCTTCATTGGAGGCTTTTGCTCCTTTTTCTTTATATATCACTCTCTTGTTCTTAGATACAATATGAAGAATAATTAGGGTTTTCCTTCGTCTGGCTCTCTCGCCTCTAAGGTTGTTTTTTCTGAATCCCCCTTCCATGAAGGTCCAATCTCATATTTATAGCATGATCCCTATTTCTAAGGGATACCCGGCGAGATATCCTCCCCTTTCTCGTGGGATTCTCCTTCCAATTAGGAATGGATCGTGGTCCATTGAGGTTTCATGCCTTGATTCTCGTTTCCTACTGCTTCGGGAACGCTTGCCATGGGCCGGTTATTCATTTCCTAACCCTTCTATCCCCTTGTCTGGATCGAGCTCTGGGCCGGCTTCCCTTAGCTCGGGAATGCTTATCCGTCCTCCATCCTGGGCTGATCTCTTTGGTCTGAGCTCATACTTAGGATATTTTTCGGTATCATCAAATGTTAATAAGTAATGATCGACATCCCTGAAGAGGGAGCACTCCAATACTCTTAAGTGATAAATTCAGAAAAAAAAGGACATGTCCAAACTATTGATACCGAGTTGTTCTCTGCTGGTAAGCTGAAATTTTTCAGAGAGCTTTATTTTTCTTCTCATCAAGAAGGTTGAGGTTGGGGAGCAGAGACCTGTCATTCTATCAAACTAGCTTTGTTCGTGGTGACGAAAGTTTGATTGCCACTAAAGCCATTGCATCTCTCCCAAAATACAAGTTGAAGTGGTTTTCATTGGGAAACTGATCTACCATTGATTCTTTGATATTTCTAAACTTATCTTGAGTGCCTTTACTGTTGTTTTGATTTTCACTTATGCTTGTTCATTGGTTTGGGATAAGCTGGTGACAGATGTTGGTTACTCGGGGCCAGAAAAACACCACAAACAAGATATAAACAAAGAGGATATTTATATTTCTCTCTGAAAATAAAATACAAAAATTTTTTACAGAGATCTCTCCGGAATCTCTCTCTCTCTCTCTGTGTTTCTTCCTCACTGAACTTGGACACACATTTAGTCTTCACTAAGCTTCCTATTTATAGGGAGTTTCTGGCCAAAATAGTCAAGAAGAAGGGAACACAATTTAAAGCTTTGGCAAGCTTTGTCAAAGCTTCAGTTGTCCACCGCCTATCTGTGAGTAGGGTGGCTGCTAGAGTGGGTTGTAGGTGGAGTTGGCAGGTGGCTGCTAGAGCGGGCTGCTGGGGAGCTGGAACCTTCAACAAATAGTAGTTTTTTATGCGTAGCCCTAAACAAAGCTTCTGAAACCATTGTTGTTGAATTGTTTATTGTTATCTGTATGGATATTTGGGATTTTGAATCTGCAAATGAGGAATTTATAGAAAAAAATCTTTATATTATGTTTGGTGATTATTGCTAATGGCTCTACTTCTGCCCATTTGGTGAAGTAGCCGATTGTAACTACTGGAAATTTGCACTGACCAACTCCTAGACGAAAAGATCTCATAATGTCTATTCCCCATGGCTAGAATGGCCAAGGACTCAGGACATGGATGAGCTAGCTAGAATGGCCAAGGACTAAGGACATGGATGAGCTATTCAGATGGGCATCTGGGTATATTAAAGTAGATCTCACAACCCTTGCATCTTTTGATCAGGTCAAACGAGTCCCTCGTGATTCTAGGCCACTAGTGCCCTTGTCTTAAAGCCTTGTATGCCAAAGTTATAGCTTCAATGTGATTTCCACAAATTCTTTCATGGATCTCTCCAAGGACATAGTCGACTTCTGCAGGAGCAACACATTAGAGGAGAGGCTATGAGTACCCTTTTTTTGTACAACCTACCTTGTAGATGGCGTGCTCTGAGCTTTGCTACCTCTTTAGGATCTTTGGGGAGGACTCCATCTTGCAGGTAAGTGAGTTTGGGTCTTCTTCTATTGGCATGACCTCTTCTTCTTAGTTTTGAGAGATACTTGGGTCGACCGTGTGTTCCACTAGAACTATTCTGCTTAGGTTTCTATGTGTCGTA
>CM042184.1:45771135-45788526 GCA_023539305.1 Ilex asprella | reverse complement strand
GTAATGGTGTAGGACCTTATACACACACCCGACCCCAAAGTTATCCGATGTGGAATAGTCTCAGCCTCTACTCCTCATTTGGTATAAATTATGATCACAGCGGACCGATGGGGCCAACGCACGCACACAAATTCCCAGTGGTGGGACACAATTTTGGTTTTTTTAGAACAAAAACGATACACACACCTTACCACTATCTGAGTTTTAAAGGAGTATAGTGAGCTGTGGTAAATTAGCCATAATCTTAAAGGGCATGTTGACTTATGAAAGAACAATTAACAGTCATAAAGCCAAACTAAAGTACAGCCAAAACAATGTTGTTAAGGAAAAGCTGTCCAATATATAAAAAAAAGTTGAATGTGCCTCTTTCCTATGTTGTCCGATTCTGTTACATAAATCTCAGATTTGCAACGCACTCATAGATTATGTGCATCAGATCAATCCGAACATTTTTATGATATTTGAACTCGTGATTTTGAGGAATTTAACGTTGACGTTTTACCATTCAAGTTGCCTCGACTTGTTAAGATGCGGGATTAGTGACCAAACTTTAACACATTTTATCCTAATCGATAAAAATAAGATAGCACATTTATATTTTTTATTTCATCAATGATTCTTAAAAAATTTGCGTCTATATGTGTACAACGAAAAAGAGATTAATTATAGTCTTTTATTGAAAATGAGGTTAATTATAATTAATTACAATTGACCTAACAAATATTTATACTTTGATAGCGTTGTCTGATAACTTCTTTATTATTGACTAATAAAATTAATATAAAAATCAAAGATATGTGCACTAAAGGATATGTCACGTATTTTTTTATTATTTTAAAATTTTGTGAGAAAAATCATAAATCTACTATGTTTTAAACTCAATGCTAAAGTATATATCAATAATAAATGGTCAAATTGATAAAAAAAAAATTAAAATCAACCCAATATGTCCAAATTAATCTGAGTATGTCTAAAGTGTATTCACTATTAGTCATTTAGATATGACTGCGTATTAATTGAAATGATAAGAAAATAGAATAATGTTATAGAGACTTAATTTAATATAACAATCGGATTAGTTGTGGGTTTCAAGGTTAGATAAAACTAACTTCTAATTTAGTTTTTATATTGGATTAGGCCATCAAATTATGTACCACTAACATTTAAAAAAAATAATAGGATGAGTATAATTAGATATACTTTAACAAAAAAAATACCTAATAGTAAGACAAAAAAATTGAGGGTGGGCACATACTACCCTGGTCCTTGAGCCACTGTGACGGATGTACTAACTCCTTAGAGCATCTTCAACAAAGTAGTCAAATGACTAAAATAACTATAATTTAGTTATTTGGGGTAACTATTCATTTTCCAACAGAGTAGTTTGAGGATAGCTAAAATACATTTTTGCTACAGTGATTAGCTAAATATAGTTAATCACTGTAGCAATAGCATTACTTTGTTTATTACTATTTTCTCTCTCTTCCTTTTCTTTCTTTCTTTCTCTCTCTTTTTCTCTTTCATTATTCCCAAAAAATATAATACAAAAAGAATTGAATTTTAATCGACTCAAATTTTAAATTTTAATCAACTCAAATTTTAAAAAATCGAATTTTAATTGACACGAATTTTAATAAATAAAAAAATATAAATTTTAATCGACTCGAAAGCGAATTTTAATCAACGCTAACAACTCGGGTAGAGTTCAAATCGACTCAAATTTTAATATGTAAAAAATATATTTTAATAGGTTCAAATTTTAATACGTCAAAAAAATAAAATTTATTCAACTTCAATCGAATTTTAATTGGCTCAAATTTTAATATGTAGAAAAATAAATTTTAATTGGCTCGAATTTTAATAAAATTTTATGTAAAAAAATTACTTGAGATTTATGTAGGGGCATTTTTGGTATTTTAGTTTAATTTTTTTAGTTAGAAATGATAGTTTAATGGTAGGGGGTGTTAGTGATGTTTAAATATAAATTAGAAGGGATGTCATTGAAGATTTAAAAACTAGAGGGGGTGTGACTGAAGTTTTTCCTAATATTTAAAATGAGTAGTTAAAAATATAGAGAATCTGTTGGAGTGTGAATTGAGAAAGTGAGTAGCTAAAATAGAAAAAGTTATTTTTTGAGTAGCTAAAATACAAACTATTGTTGGAGATGCTCTTAGGATTGTCATGTAAGAGTATTAGGTTTTTGGTTTGGAGCTAACAATAACATTTTTAGTAGGATTGTCAATTGTGTCGTGTTATTTTTGGAATGTGTTGTGTTCGTGTTAGTAAAAAATTAATTTAATTTTACAATAATTCATATAATATTATTTAAAAAATTATAAAATAATCATTTTCTGTCTCCAATATCCATTAAATACTTTTTTTTGTCTGTAGTACCCATAAATTGTATTATTCGTGTCTAATTTTAATTTGATCCATTTATTTTACGTGTCAACTAAATAGATCAATTTTTGGGTTTTGGGTTTGTGTCGAGTCCGAATTCATGGATAAAATTGATAAACCCTAATTTTTAGCTTACATGACCACACTAAAACTCTTTTGCTATAGCCCATATAAAGTTTAGTTATTAGGGAGCATAACTATACCTTTAAGGAGTTGCGTGAAGTTCCCAGTTAGGTTAAAATTCTATCAAAAAAAAAAAAAAAACTATACCTTTTTGACCATTCAATCATTAACCCAACAAGTTTCCAAATTTATTATCAAAATATTATTATTTTCAAACAAAAATATCAATCTACTGTATTTTTGAACTTATTTACTGTTCTATTGCAATTTTTGCAAGTGGAATCAAAATTCTGCTTTCACCATGAAAGTGATATCAACAAGAAAGTTTTTAATACTTACAAAAATATTTTTTTTTTATTGTAACACGTGTTGAAAGCAGAAAAGTGTTGAAATCGGAGTTAATAATTCCATTTTTGAAAACTACAGTAGATTTATAAATAAGTTTTTTTTATCGATAAATAAGTTGAAAAGTACAGTATATCGATATTTTTTGTTTAAAAATGACAGTATTTTAGTAATAAATTGACAAGTTTCCTTTATATAACTTTCAAACAACTTTTACTTGCACTCTCAAATAAACAAATGTATATTCCCAAACTTGGAACTTGGAAGTAGTATGACACTTGCCAGCATAACATTTGTATTTATCAATGTGTTGAGATTTGCCACAAAGGGGCTCAAAGAAGTTTACTTGCACACTAGATGTTTTGTATGGACGGGTTAAAATGAGAGTTGAGTGATTATTGAGAAGAATTAAAAGATAATATTAATATTTATGACTCGATTCGGTTGAGTAGAGCTAAAGAGGGGATTTTGAGTAGTTATTTTTAAACAAGAATAGGTGGTATTTAGGGGTGTCAATTGTGTCATCTCATGCCATTTTCATGTTGTGTTGTTTTTGTGTAGTATCACTTTCAATACGTGTCGAATTTATGTCAATAAAAAACTATTTAATTCTACAACAATTCATATATTACTATATTAAAAAATTAAAAATTATAAAATACTTATTTTTTGTCTAAAATACTCGTTAAATAATTATTTTTATCTATAGTACTTGTTAATCGTGTTATTATTACTGGTGTTAACTAATCGTGTCATTTTCGGGTTTTGGGTCATGTCGAGTTTATGTTAGGTTTGTGTTAATGGTTAAAATTGACACTCCTCTGTATTATAGACATGTTAGAGGTGGACACTCAATCCCCTCCCCTCTCCTCCCTTGATTGAATAGTATAGATTTCATTTTTGGATGGGGTTTGATGCTTATTCATAATATATCCATAATGCGCCTTATTTCTTCCAAAATAACTACCGGTAACATACTCTTAAACTCTACTTAACCGCCTCCACTCATAAAATATCAATCTTCATCTCTTCCCAATTATCCATGTTGTTCCTTTTTTAACTTTATTTAAATTGTCTAATTCTTTCTTCACATGAATAACCATGGATGCTTGGTGTCTAGTGTCCATAACATATCGTCAAACTTATGAAAAATGACGGTTAACATGCAATAATGCACATGTGATAGACATAATTTTCGTTTCTCAATATACCACTCGACTTCTGAAGGCGAAACAAATAATCTTAAAATAAAAATAAAATCTGTTTGATATTTAAAAACTTAAATCCTAGAGCTTGTCACAAGAATGCACCTTTAGTCATATATATCATATGATAGGAAAGCTTGGTTTATAAATGGCTAAACATGATTTGATTTCACTACTATTAAAGTTGTTTTGTCATGAAGGAGAGAGAAAGAGAAAGTGGCTCAAGAAGTGTCCAATAAACTTTGTAATGATGCTGAAGTCATAACCCTAAAATGTTCCCCACTTCTTTTTTGAATAGAATCAATCAAGAGATGTTCTCCATGGAGCAAGGATGGATATATAGACCACTACTATTATATCTCACTCCCCAAAAAGGGAAAAGGTTACGGTAAAAATTATAATTTTTTTGAAGTCTAAGTTATAATTTTAAAGGGTATGATTGATCATGGGAGATTGAAATCGATACCAAAATTTTCATAATAGATCATGAGTGTCTGTAATTGATTATGACCTTCACTTAAACACTTATAATTTTTCATTTTAAAGTCATAATTTTATCCATAAAAATGATAGCCAACAGTACGATACCATTTTTTTTTTCTTGTTACCGGATAATTCCCCCCAAAAAGATCTCCTTTCTCCTATGAAAAAGTTAGAATTGAAGCTTTCAAATCATTGTATAGCCCAAAGGAACTGACCCCTTGTAGTCCACATTCAGAATTGGGAGCTATGAAGAATTACAGATAAGCAGTCTATGTGATTTTAAAGACAATATAAAGATCCAGGACTCGTTTATTTTTTTCAGATTAGTACTCTCTTCATCTTCTTCTACATACAATCACTTTATAGAAGCATAGAAAGATTTGAAATGACTGCCTCCCACATGGGTGGACTGACTTTTGATCATGTACATGCTAACTTTTTAAGCTTAACAAAACCCTTCTGTTTCAAGCAATTCTGTAAAAGTATTATCTTACTGTATTGCCTACAAATAAGATTGTGTAAAGCTCCTTGTGCTTTATAAGCCGAGCCAATGTAAAGGTCAAGCTCAGTTAACAACTTAGGTATATTATTATTATTATTTTTTTAGTTCAACGGTCAGAGATGTCTGAGTCAACTTACGCACACTTCGACTAATTCTTTTCTCAGTCCGATCAAAAGTAGACCATTTGTGTAAGAATTATGATATTTATAAGGGATAAATCTCTCATACTCTGATCTCAAGAGATTGCTACGATTATAGTTTTATCTCTCAAACATGAGGGAATGCCAACTCTTGGAATTGGCCGCATCAGGGGCGGCTCAATAGTATTAAAAAAAAAATTGGATTTTAGGCCCTAAATTTTTAGAAGACCTCATAATTTTAGGTACATTATTTACTCAGAAAAAAATTTAAATCCATTAAATTTTAAACCCTAAAAAATAAAGGTCCCAAAAAATTAAATACAATCAAAATTTTTATTATCATAATTTGGATCCATAATTCAATCCATAACATTAGAAACCTAAAATTCATAAGTTAAAAAAATAAAAAGTTCTCAAAAGTCAGCTTATATTTACTGCTACCCACTCTCTCTCTCTCTCTCTATCTGTGTGTGTAAAAATAAGTAAAAAATATATATAAAAAGTTGAAATTAAACCCATTTTCTAATAAAAAATAAAAACAAAAGTTAAAATATTTTTCTCGACAACATTAGTACGTCTTTCTTATGTCTCTCTCTCATATAATAAAGTTTTTAAAAAAAATTTATTTAGCATTATTGCTTTAAACCTCAAATTGCATTGAGCGACCTCTAACCGCATCTTGAAGATACTTGCATATAAATTACACACCTAATACTCTTTATCTGGTGAGTGCGAATTGACCTTACATTTTGATTTCACTTCTAAGCATCCTACAAAAGTGATACCTAAGAGCATCTTCAACAATAGTAATTATTTTAGCTACTCAAAAAGTAATTTTTTTTATTTTAATTATTTATTTTTTTAATACACACTCCAACAGATTTTTTATATTTTTAACTATTTTTTGTAAATATTATTTATCATCCCTTTTGTATTATATTTTTTAAGAATAGTAAAAAAGAGAAAGAAAGAGAATGGAAAAAATGAGAGGAAAAGAGAGAAAATAATACATATTATGTTTACATATTGCTACAGTGATGCTTTATATTTAGAGCATCACTGTAGCAAAAATCTATTTTACAGCTTATGAACATAATCTATTGGAGTGCTGTTTTTGGCTTTGATTAGCTAAAATTTACTAATTTTGGGTATTTGAAGCATCTGTTGGAGATGCTCTAACTAGGTGGGTATCATATACGACATGTTTATGGTACCGAAAATTATTTTTTTTGTAGCATACCCAGAAGATATATTATAGCAATAAATCTCGTGTTGATTTATTTTGTCACTGTTAATCTCGAAAATACTAAAATAAAGTAAAAAAAAATTTATCAGAATTGTAAACTTGTCATGTTCCAGTGACAATAAATAGAAGTTACGATACCAAAAAATAATTTAGGGCATTGCAATTGGACCAGTCTCATAAGAGGGTTAATGCTCACCAAAATGCCTAGGGGTAGGCTGCAGTGGAAGTGCCAAAATCAGTGGGGAGGAATCTTTATGTAGGGCCAATTATTCAAAGGTGATTGATAGTTCTCCCTTCTCAGTCCAATCCACCTATCAAATGGTATACTGAAAGATTAAACCAAAGTTTTTTTAAAAGGGAAGAGAACTATAGGAGGGAGATTATCTTCATTAGGCTCTATTTATAGTAAGTCTAATGGAATGGACCATTTAAATTTTAATGATAAAATTTCACACTTTTTTTTTAATAGTGAGTGATATTCGGGTCAGTTTATGTGTACTTCGATTAATCTCCTTTTCAATCCGGTTAAAGGTTGGTCATTCATGTGGGATTATGATATTTATGGGAGATAAATTTCTCATAGCTTGACTTGTTTCTAAGAAGTTTATAAGATTCGAACTCAAAACGTTTAAGTTTATAATTTTTTTATATTACCATTTGAATTATCCATTCAAGTTCAATTTTGACACATCTGAGTACTCAGGATTTCAAAAAGGATAGTTTGCACCTACTCAAAAATAAAAAATAAAAACTGGGAATTAGGTCTAGTGGGACAAAATTCAAAGGTTTAGTTTGAATCGGACATACACTAGTATTGAATTGGATTGTTATATCTTTTGGAATTTACAATGATGGTATGTAGATTAGGAGTTGCCATTGTACTTTATTCAATTATATCATATTTTGGAAAATGAATGGATTGCTTTTGATTTCCCAAATCAATTTTAACCATGTGTATGTACTTGCAAGGGATATGCCATTTTTAAGGTATTGTTTGATCAAAATATCCTTTGCAATGGACACAAATGAGAAGATTTTATTCAATGGACATTTTAGTTAAATATAATTCTTGTACGTCTTATCATTTTTAGATTTAACAACGGTGAGAGTTTCATGCACTGTACCGTCCTTGCCCTATTAACTGGCCATATCCCATCTTACCATGATTTCTAATCTTTAACAAATTATTGTAGATTCCAAACTACAAACAAAACAAGAAGATTGTAAGATCATGAAAAAATCGATTCAATCTCTCCTATTACAAATTAATTTCAATTAATTTTATAAAATATATCTCTTAAATAAAGAAATAAATAATTTTATATTGTAATTTCAGTAAATAAATAAGGGTTAATCGCAAAATTGTACATCCAAAGACCCCTTAATTTTAATTACATCTAAATCCCTTCAAATCTGTCAATTAATCATTAAATCCCCTCACATTTGACTACAGAGTGTCTAAGCTACTTTCTCGAACTTGAATACTAATAACTGTAGTCTCGAGCGGGTTTAGAACATACTCCCTCCATTCCTAAATATGTGACGTTTTACACAATTTTTTTTATTCCATAATATCTAACGTTTAATGAAATCAAAACAGAATTAATATTTTTTCTTCGAATTTTACCCTTATCCCTGTTTTTCAATAATTGCTTAATAATTAGTTTTTTTTTTTTAAACTTTTCAATGCATCAAATTAAGTGTAGGCTAAGCGACTCTCATATTCATTTTATTCACAATACGTATTGAATAAGAGTATTTTAGTCTTGTGTAATTATTTTTTACTCATATTAGAACTATTTAGTAACTATCTTAATTCCTCTGTAAAAACCTTAAACGTCACTTATTTAAGAATAAGGAAGTATCTCTTAAGGAACAAAAAAATATTGACCTTTAAGAAATATACAAAATATTAAATTAAAAACCTCTAAAACCCGAATTACCAAAATTCAAATTCAGTAACCAAACTACTCTAGAAGTTAGCTACATGTTGAATTAAAGCGCAAAGCCTAACAAAGGAAGGTTAAAGAAGCCATAGGGAAGCATACAAGGGCAAGCTTTCCTTTTCAGTTACCTCTTTCCGAGAAACAAATAAAAAGTGATAGGAATGGGAAATGAGTAATAAAATATGACAAAAAATAAAATAAATAAATAAATAAAATTAGAAAAATTAGAACGGGGCCCCCATTGCTATAATGCGCCATAGAGTCACTATCCCTGTCCCCCTCGTTGAAATAAATTAATTGATAAATACTACTTCATTCGATTTCGTTTGTATTTTTAGTTTTCTAGAAATTAGTAGCTCCAGGCTTTTCTCTTTGCTTTCGATTGTCGACAATTTCCTCCATTTTGAAGCTTTTTGGGGCGATTGGAGATGGAGTAGCCGGTCCGGTGAGGTGTCGACGACAAGTAAGTCGCCGGAGATCTCCTTTATCAGATCTGTGAGTAGATTTTGCTCAGTAGTATCAAAATTATGTAAACATGATTCTAGAATTAGGTGATTTTGGGGTGTGGTTTTTTTTTTTTTCCTTGAAGTGCACTGGCGTTGTGTATGTAAATTGATCAGTGGTGTCAAACTTAAGCTACTACGATTTAGTATTTGCTAAGTAGTTGCTTCAGAGTCAATCAGATCTTTGACTTTGAATCGATATATTTGTGTGCGTGTTCTGCGGAAACTTTTGATTTAACAAACTAAAGTTGCTATCGAAGAAATTAATGAATGTTTTCTGTCTATTCAACGAAAAATTAGTTTTACATTGAAACGTTTTATGTGGGCAGTATTTTCAATTTCTCTTGACCTCTTAGAAAGCTAGAATTGAGATTGTGAGCTTTCATATTGATTTGCCAGGTATAATTTTATATTTTTTAATGTATTTTTATGTGTTTTGGGTGGTATGAGTTTGTTTGATTGACTTGGTTCTAGTGCAGTATGAAATTTGAACATTTTTTTTTTGTTATCTTAATACATTGTTGGTCTCAAATGTCAAAGGATTGCTGACTATGGTTTCCCATTACTCTGACTTTAGTTTGACATTCCATTTTATTGGCTTTTTGGAGCATTTCAAGGAATTGCTGCAGACTAATGAAATCTATGTAATTTTCTTTGTATCCCATCCGTTTTATTGTTATTTTGACTTTCTTGTTTATAATTATTTGGAATTTGTGCCTTCTCTGGACAGTAAAATTAACACATGGTTCACGTAAAATTAAAGCATTGTTTATGTAATCATTTAAAAAATGAAAATATGAGAGTTTGCATGAATGCTGTAGAAGAAAACCATATTGAAAATTTTTCTCTTCTTCCTTAAATGTTGGGGGAATGACCTGGAGTCTAATGCTGAATTTGGTCAAATGGAGTTTGTTCTTTTGAAATGGAATTGGGGCAAAATAGTCCAAAATCTTTAACTAAGTTATCCCTATTAGTTATTACCAATTAGGGCATCAATTTTATGCTGTCAAATGCAATAAAATTCATTTTGCAAAAAATTGATAACATGACATAGCAAATACTTTGTTCCTTTTGTTTAGTATTAGTTTTGCTCATGTTTTTAGAATTCGACTTACTATCTATTATGGGTGGTATTGGACAGGTGGTTTTGGTTGTCTGGAGATTGAGAAAACTGTATAAAAAGTTTTTTATGGTGCCCAGATGAGCAGAACTGATGCTATTGGCAGTGGAAGGAGGAGGATTCTTCTCTTCTTCAGCTTCTGGCTATAGCAAGGGCCTCACCCTTCTTCTCTTGGGTCGGAAGGACGAAGAGAAACCCATGAGAGTTTCTCCGTGGAATCAGTACCAGTTGGTGGACCAAGAATCCGATCCTGATCTCCAGCTGGCTTCTGGGAAGAACCGGGTTGTCCGCGGGTGCGCCTCCTTTGTCTGCTTTGGTCGCGCTGCCGCTGGACTTGAGAGCCCATCTCCTCTTAAGGTGGGACCCACCCAACAGCAGAACGTCTTGTCAGGGTCTCCCATTTCTGAGAACAGCAAGGACCATATTCATAGTGCTGAGCTGGTCGACAATGATGATAGTGCGCAAAGGATTGCCCTTAAGAGTAGCTTGAAGAAGCCAACCAGTAACATCCCAGTTTCTGGGGGAGTTGATAATGAACGTGAGACATTATGTGAAAGGGATAGTGATGTACCTGATCACAAGGAAAGGAGGAAAGTGCAATGGATAGATGTGTCTGGGGGAGATCTTACTGAGATCCGGGAATTTGAGGCCAGGTATGGAACTTCATATCTAAATTATGTGAAGAACGCTATTTTTGGGTTTGCTGTTACTTGCTTAATAGTGTATGGAAGTTCTGTTATAATGGCGTTTGTGATATGGCATTATAAATAATTGACCTAGGGGATTGGAGATGAGCCATTATTAACCAGTCCATATTTTTGTATACTTCTGCACATGATTTAGTGGTGGAGAGCATGGCCTATAAACTGCAATTTCCAGACAAAGACAGGGTGCTCCATTTTGGACATGGTCATGTGTCCTTGGCATGGCAACTTTTTGATCAAGGGTATATAAATATTATGTGTCGTGCGTGGCTTTGTGCATCCTTTTTGTTTAGTTGTGGAAGATGTTTTTTCATCTCTTTCTACATATAAATGTTGTATATGTATGTATACTTTAATCTATTTGTCAACTTGACCAGATGAGTTGGCCATTGCAGTGACCAGATGAGTTGGCCATTGCAGACTTGCGGGGTCATTGTCTATGGTTGCATGTCTATATTTATCTATGTGTGCATGGATGTGATTTGGGGAAGCATGAGGTTGTCTTTCATGCTTAAGTTATAAGAGATCTTCTAGAACCAAGGTTGTGTTTGATGCTGACTGTGAAAGGATCGTGAAAGAAATTCAAAGAAGATAAGAGTTTGGATATATTAGCTCAGTTCCAAGGCAAAGAGACTCAAGGGACTGGAAATTTCTAAATTCTTTTTTTCTACAAAATAAGAACTCTTTGTTATACTTAGGCTAGAGGAAAAAATAATTTTGGTTGGTGTCAGCAATTGTCTTTTTGTTTAGGACCTTTATATTTTGTGCTTATTTGCATGATATGGGTCAGATTTAGCAGGCTTTGCCACCTATTATTTATAATAAAATTCTTTTTCACCAAGTCATCGTCTATTATTTGTAATAAAATTCTTTTGTACCATCAAAAAGAAAAAGGAAAAGAAAAAGATTAGTATGTGTGACCTCTTGAAATTAAGCCTTCAAGTTGAGTTATAGACTTTTGTGTTGTCTGTGCACTGGGATGATCAAGGTGGGATTACTGTTGACACCATGGTAGTGTAATATGATTTTTGTCCCATATGTGTAGCTTATGAACAACTGAGATTTGCTGGTTCTGATTGTTGTTGTCCTTCATGCAACTATTTGAAGCCACTGCAAATTGTAGTGTGCGCCAGTTGACTTTTTGACTTGGCTTTTACTGCTGATTTTGTGATCGCCTGTAGTCCTGGCAAATAATAGGATGAGCATCTAATATGTTTCCGTTTTTATTTTTATGCTATTTTTCAGGTATGATTTTGTAACATTGTGGGTCTTATCTCCCCCTTGTGTAATTTTCTTCTTGTTATTGCAGTGATGCTGATGGATCAGATGACGAATTTGACAATGGGAGTGAGAGTACTTGTTCATGCAGGATAATGTAGGTTGATTCGTTAAAGGAACATGATGCGGACTCGATTTTTGTTAAAAATACTGGGAGGCAATGATTGAGGCATTCCATGAGCTTCTACTGGCAGGCATGCTCATCTCTGCCTAGTTTGGACAAAGTGTGGATTTAACAATTGAGAATTGGAGTCCACCTGAAATACTGGGATCACAAGGTTAGATGCTGGATTAGCTGTATTGGATCTATTAGTTGCGTCTATTTTCCATGGCTTGGAATTCCAATTTTTGTTGCTTTGGGCTGTACCTGTTTTCTTTTGATGTTCATGTTTATATGGGTGACTATCATTACTTATCCCAAAAAAACAAAAACTTTATTGTTTATTTTTTCACGTAATTAATGTTTCATCTTTGTCATTCTCTCATTTGGGTTAAGAGAGTCTCGTGTCTTTCGTTCTTTTCCTGATATTGTCTAGAGTCAAGGTTACAAACTTGAGTTCTACTAACCTTCTAGAGTGAAGATTTGTATGCAGAGCTGATTAGTTGACCTAATAATCAGCACAGGCTTTTGAAATGTTATCGTGGTGGCAAGGATTCTTCCTGAGACTATGCCGGAGAGGTGAATTGGGACGGTCTTTATCAGGTATCAGAGAGAACGGCACTGATGATTGGAGGATTTTGGTGAAATCCACCAAGGTTTGATGTGAATCATTGTCAACTATGTATTTCTCCTACCATGATTATTAGCCGATAGTTCATACTTGACCAGTACTGTCCTTTGGGAGGACTGAGTTGCTAAAATTGTTTGATCTTGATCTACCAATGGCACGATCAGTAGGATGGAAACTGGATGATCCAAAATTTCTGGGAATGGTCGATATATTGCTGAGTACCTACATGATCACACAAGGTAGGTTGAAGTGTAGCTGCAGTTCTATTTCCCCCCTTTTCTTCCCCCCTTTACTTGCCTTGGATGCAGTTACATGAGACTCCTTAGAACTGTCTTCTGTTGTGTGAAATTCAGCGTTGGGGGGAAAAGAGGGGAAAGGGGGGGGGGGGGGGGGATCACTTAGGGTCCGCCCCCGGGGATAATTATTGGCCTGTGGGTAAGATCTGGACTCCAGATTCTAGCTCAGAAATCCGAGATGGTTTTTGAAAATCATTCCAATCACCCATTTTTCAAAAAGAGAAATTAAGGTCATGTTTGGTTAGCATCTCGAAAACAGTTTTTTATTCTCAAAATGTTAAAAACATCAAAATCTGTTTAGCATTTTTGTTCTCAAAGTTTTGGAAAAAATGAGATTTGGAACACAAAAATGGAAAACAAGTCGGACTTGTTTTTAGAGTTTTCTTTGGAAATTATAGAAACACGGAAAACGCACAGATACATTTATTGTGTACTTATTGTACCAATATAAAAGTTTCTTTTTTTTTCATTCTCTCTCTCTCGTGTCGACACCATGGATGTGTCTTCAACCCATAGTTAAGCGATTGGAAGCACAAATCTGGCGACTGGAAGCAAAGATCCGGCGGTGGTGGTTGTGGGTTTTGGTTGGTGGTGGTGGTTGTGGGTTGTGAGTTGGTGGTGGTTGTGGGTGTTGGGTGGTTTTTGATTTGCGTGGTGGTGGTTGTGGGTATTGGGTGGTTCTCGGTAGTTGTGGGTTGTGAGTTGGTGATGGTTGTGGGTGTTGGGTGATGGTCTTGGCGGTGGGTTTGGGTGGTTGTGCGTATTTAGTGGTTCTCGATGGTTGTGGGCTGTGGGTTGGTGGTGGTTGTGGCTGTTGGGTGGTGGTCTTGGCGGTGGGTATTGGGTGGTTCTCGGTGGTTATGGGTTGTGGGTTGGTGTTGGTAGTGACTGTTGGGTGGTGGTCTTGGCGGTGGGTTTGGGTGGTTCTCGATTTGGGTTGATGGTGGTTCTCGGTTGTGGGTGTTGGGTGATACACAGTAAAAGAGAGAGAGAGCCAGAGAGTTGAAGAGATGTTAAAATTTTGGATAATTGTCCAAACAAATTTTATAATTTTTGTTCCTTAAAATTGTTTTCAAAAATATATAACCAAACAAGTTTTGTAATCTAAAAATTTTTAAAAATAAATTCTTAAAATTTTTTCAAAAAATATTTTTGGATATTAATTTTTGAGAGGTAAACCAAACAGGTCTTCTCTGTTGTCCAACTTGTATCCTAAAAAACCCATTCCAGATAAGTTGGTGCCTTCACATCTTACATTTTATTAAAAAACTGATTTATTGGAGTCCATGGAGCGGTGGATAAAGGTGTCAGTTCATTTGGGAATGATTTTTTCAGGGGAAAAGTCTATAATACCAAAAATACTTTATTTGTTGGCATCGTACAACAATTACAAATTTTGTGATTTTTTTTATACAACTTTTAAGGGTTACTTGAAAGAAAACTTTAAAGCACGATTATTAGTAAATTATATTAAGGGTTAATATAATTAGTAAATTATATTAATTTTTAAAGTATCTCAAAGGGAAAACTTTAAAGCACGATTTGGATACTCATCTCAACTCATACACGTAAACTCGTGTGTAAAAAAAAAAAAAAGTACACAAAAATACCGTTATTTGAAAGAAAATCAAACGTGACCACTCAAACGGGGGAGGTTTTCGTCAATATGTATTTTTTTACCAATATTGTATTTGTCAAATTAATTATTTAATTTTGTATTTTAAATCAGTGTGACAGACTAGATCAGTGAGTCTATTAACTATACAAAATATTTAATACTTAAGACTTTGACACATTATTTAACATACAAGATTTGATAAATAAATTTAAGCAGTACAATTTTATTCTCTTTATTTTTTATCACTATTTTAAAATTTTATATAAAAAAATAATGAGGTTCGAATTCGCCATTTACTAATTTGTAGACTACCATGACGAATGGAACCAGTGATACTCGTCAATAGCTGTTTGGAATATCCAAGACCTTTAAGAAAAGAATATTTATCCTTGGATTTGTGGAAGTATTCCAATTTCCAAGAGTTATTATGATTGAATAGATTTTCATTTTATGAGAATATTGAGATAAAATCGGTGCTATGCAAGACCGTATACTAGTTAGTGAGCCATTTTGCCATTGAAACTTGGCCACGTCTTTTTTTTTTTTTTTTTTGGGCAATTTCTTTTTTACCCATTTGTGATTTGAATCAGTTGCACTCTACCCCTTTATCATTTAAAAATAAACACTTCACCCCTCTATACTTTTTGACAAAATTGAGAGTTGAGGTGCAATTTTTTTTGTTCAAAGTCAATTTTCCATTAAAAAGACAAATATGCCCTTATTCTTTCATTCTATCTCTTTCTGTTTCTCTCTCTCCTCTCCCCACCACTATCACTCAAAGGTAATTTGGACTGAAAATCCATCATCATCTTCATTAACCACCACCCAAAAATTGGTTCGCTCCTTCAATACCCATCACTACCTCTCTTTCTCTCTCTCTGCAAAATTAACCACCCCACTGCCATTTTCGGTTCAACCATCACCATCATTAGCGACCTCCATCCACTAGCTGAACTCACTTTTAGCCATTACCATCAACCAGTCACTTTGCCCACTAAACCCACTTTCAGATATCACCAGCACCATGACTAGCCATCTTTACCCACTTACCACCATCGCCACAACCAGCCACATTTCCCTACCAAACCCACATTCAGCCACCTTCAACTACTATCCCACATCACCTCTACTCATCAATGCTTGTCGATACCAATGGTTGGCCAATCTTTGATTTATGAATCACAGAGTAAGACAAGGAGATCTAAATAATCCATTGAGTTATGATGAATTGTTTGTGGTGTTGATGAGAGTTTTGGAGCTTTGGTGGTTATGGAGTTTTAGAGGTGACGGCGTTGAGCCTTGTGGTGGTTGGTGTGGCAGATCAATTTTAGAACATGAGGTGATGATATTCGAAGAAATTTTTTGTCTAAGTGTGAGCTCGATCCAAGAGGCCAGGTCAGGAACTCAGATCAGCAAGTCAGAAAGGGAATCCGTAGCACCGAGGCCTAAACCTCGAGCTTCCCCCAGAGCAAACAATTAGGAAAATAGAAGGAAACAACTGTATAACATAAGGCACCCCCGAAACAATAGCCTAGCTATTTTCAAGGCGCAAAACTCTCTATTGACCAAGATCATCTCCCAAAATCAAGGGAGGTCCCTCGGATGCAACGCAAGGATCTTGTTGTAGATCCCTCAGATATAAGAATTTCATTATAAATATTGTACATAACCTCCATCGGAAGGGCATATCCGTTTGGATTAGAAAAATATTCTGTAAACCATGTTCACCATTAATATAGATACAAGGAGCAAGAATCTCCATTGAAGAGTAAACTAACCAAGCTCTCAGGCCGGTGAACCACTATATCTCCTTTATGTTACATAAACCACACCCCGAATAACTAGCAGATCCACACTCCAAGGTGCGAGCCTTGTAGCTCAGATCTATTCTTGTTTTCATCTTCATACACACCGTTCATTCACGTAGATTAACACCATCAGTTTGGCATTGTCTGTGGGAATGATTGTTCTTGTTACAAAAATACTGATTCCACAGTGATTGATGGTCTCGACCCGAAACATAAGCAGAAGCCAAATGAATCCCCCGCGGGGGCCGAACCAACAGGATGTCACCAGTAATAGACAACACGAAGATCTCTAGGTTTTCTTCCCCATTGTCGAGGATAATCCTCCGATGATGGATCCCCCCACAAACAACAAATTGGAGACGCCTAGCCAACCAACGTCTGCTACAGCAGAATGAAGAACTCCTAAAGCTTTTATAACGACCCTAGGAGACACAACTAACCAAGTGAGCCCAGGATGATCCTCCTCACCACGAACAACGGCACCCCAACCCCATCAGTGAAGCTAACGAAGGAGGAGAAAATAGCAAGGCTCCCTATCCGCCCCCTAGGAATGGCAACAATAAAGAAGTACAAAGCCAAAATATTGGGGTCGAGAAGAATCATTTCCTCCCTTTCCAACATGAAAGAATGGAGCAATACTAAGAACAACGCTTCAAGGACTCCCAACAGGAGCTCAGCCACATGAAGGAGGCAGTGAGGGATAAGACCCCAATAACAATGGATGTCTTAGTGCAGCAGACTGAGTCTCCATTCATCTCTATGGTGTTAAACTTCCCCCTCTGTTTGAAGTTCAGACTGCCACAAATATAAGCCTTTTATGGGACCAAGGATCCCGTGGATCACCTCAATACTTATAAAAATCAGATGGAGTTGCATAGATATCAAGATCCAGTGCCCTGTCGTGCCTTTGCCATAACTTTGAAGGGTTCAGCCTTAGCATGGT
>CM042184.1:45760133-45771035 GCA_023539305.1 Ilex asprella | reverse complement strand
ACCACCATCGTTACCCACCACCATAGTCGACCACCACCTGTCGTCGCCCACCACCGTCTACCCACTATCACCTACCCCTTTCACATCTATCTCTACCACCCGGCATCGCCCACCACCACCGTCGTTATCCACTGTCACCCACCCCCACCCCACCACACTTAGCTCCATCACCACAATTTGCCAACACCCACCACAACTGTCGCATACAAGCACTCGTCGTTGCCCCACCACTACCACTGTCAACCACCATCATCGTCTTTCGCCACCACCCACCACTATTGTCGTCGTCACTGATTTCTATCACTACCACCATCGTCACCCAAAACCCACCATTACCATCACTGTTTTCCATTCACAGCTGGCACCATCACTGCTGTCGTCGTCGTCTCCCACCGCCACCATTGTCGCCCACTACTACTATCACCACTCACTCTTATTATAATCGGTGTTTAACTTCCTTTCTTTCTCCTCTATGTTTATGATTTTATTTTGAATGTGAATATAAATATTTTTATGATTGACAATTTTTTTATTACTTCATGTCTTCATGCATGGGCAATAACTAGTCTATTTAATAAAGTACAACATAAAAAATAACTTTTGTTTTTTACGGTTGATATCATTTTAAAATTTACTTTAAATTTAATTTGACGGTTAATATTAACTCTCTAAATTTAATAGGAAAAAATAGAATCCCTAAAAGTGTGTTTGAGGTGATATTTCAAAAGTCTTTTTAGGACTTATGACTTTTCATAAGTACTTTAAAACAAAAAGAGTGTTTGGAATAATTTATTTTCATTATTTTCAAATAAGTCACAAATAATTTTATGACTTAAATAAGTAAGTAAAAAAAAATTCTATTTTTTTAAAATCACTTTTCTACAAAACACTTCACTACCATCGCTGCTGTCGCTGCAACCGCACCACCACCTCCATCGCCCCACCACCACCACTGTCACTGCCCGACCCAGATGATGGTAGTATTGGTAATAAATATAATAATGAGATGATGATGGCGTTGATGGTGGTGTTGGTAGCAATCGGTGGTGGGTGACGATGGTGGTAGTGAAGTGTTTTGTAGAGAAGTAATTTAAAAAAATAGAAATTATTTTTTTCTTTTACTTTTATTTACTTACTTATTTAAGTGCTAAAATTACTTTTAACTTATTTAAAAATAATTAAAATAAGTTGTTAAAATAAGCATATATAGTTGTGTACCCATTTAATTTTGATTGGAACATAATCGGATAGGGAATTGGTATATCTAAATTTGAATTGATCAAATATGACAAATGTATTTGAGTTGAATTTGAATTGCCAGCTAATAATATTTAATTCATATATGACTAATAAAATTAAAGTTTGGATGAGATTCATCAAAATCTATGCTATGGTTAAATTAAGCACCGTTTGCTAACACAGTTCAAAAGTTTGTTTTTTTTTTCTTTTTTAAGTGAAAAAGAAAAAAATAAAAATAAAAAGTAGTGTTTGTTTTTGTATAAAAAAAAAAGAAACTGTCTTTTAGAAAACAAAAAAATAAATTGCTTTTTTTTAAGCAAATAACATATTTTACATAAAAAAAAAAACACATACGCGCACACCAATATACGAAAACATACACACAAACACACACAGAGACATTAATACATCAAAATACACATATTAATACACCAAAATGCATGCACTCACACACTAATACATCAAATACTCCCATACACACACACACACATACACACTCATACACTAAAATATACACATACACGTATATATATTAATACACCAAAATACACATACTAATACACACAAAAGCAGACACACACATACACTCTCCAGGTACTAATACACTAACACACACACACAAACACACATATTAATACACCAAAAATACACACATACTAATACACCATAAACAAACACCCCCCACATATACTAATACAATAAAACACACACTAATACACTTACCCTTTGTATAAGTGTGTGTATTTTGATTTATTATGGAGTATTAACACGTGTTTGCATTTTGGTGTATTAATGTGTGTTTGTTTATTTTGCTATATTAGTGTATGTGGGAGGTGTGTATATGTGTGCGTGTGTGTGAGTGTTATAAGTATTAGTATGTGTGCGTACTCTAGTGTATTAGTATGTATGTATTTTTTTTTTGATGTATTAGTGTGTGTATGTAAATATATGTATTTTTTAGTGTATTAGTGTGAATATACATTTTGTTTCAAAGTATTTTTCCAAAAATATTTTATCAAACATGTTTTAAAAAGTACTTTAAACGGTATTATCTTTGTTATTGGTTCAAAACATCAAAACTAACTTAAATTAAACATATCAATAAAAAAAAATTGTCTTGTCACCCAACAAAGGTGGGTGGAAGTAGATCAATTGGTGAGAAACTGTTCTAGCTTAACCAAGATCTTGAATTCGAGTTTTGGGAATGCAGCTGAATTCGGTAGGGAAAGCTTTGCCGCCCTTGTGGTCCTACACGGCTCGAATCCGGATTAATCAAAGTCTAAAGTGACTTTCGAATATCGGATGGTCTGACAAAAAAAGGAAGTAAGGACTTATACTTGTCTTGAAACCAAATAGTTATCTTTCAATATTATTTTTAAAAATTTAGACCCTTAGTTCCAATAATCTAAAGTAATAATTTTTACAGCTTGATTCTTATTTTTAGAGTTTGATTTTAAAGTGAAAAATATTGTAAAAATAAGGATTCTTATTTTTGCAATCTACCAAATTCAAAATTGGGATTGTAGCCGCCACAAAGAAATTATAGATTGGCCAAAAGTATTCACTTAATTTCGTCGTAAATCCTTATATATGTATGATTTAGATTGAAAGACAATTGCATTGAGTATTGGTATATCCAAATTCGAATATATGAATATCATATAACAAATGTGGATTTTTATTAGTCAAAATATCAATCTGCATCTAATAAATCGGTTTCATATCGATCTAAGCACATTCGTAAAGAAATCCGATCAATTGACAGAAATAATTGCAAGGCTTATGATTAACTTGCTCCTTAGTAGCCTAATCTTCATTACAGAGTCAAAATATAAAAGTTAACTTTAACTAAGTACATTCCTAAAGCAATTAAAAAAGATTTGGCTTATCCTTTGAATTAGGCCTGTCAATAGATCTAATTTTGCTCCAAATGCAATTAAACAGATATGGATTGATATATTTTTACTGATTATCCTGGTTCGAAATCGTATATTTCACAAATTAAAAATTTGGATAGATTTGTATTCGATCTGATTATGATCTGATCCAAAATATTTATATATTTTTTTTGTGTAAATATTTTTTTAAAAAGTGATTATTTAAAGACATTTAGTTAAAATTTAGATGTAACTTGTTAAAAGTTAATTAAATTAAGCTATTAGGGTCGGGTAAAATTTTTGGATCGAATTTTGAATTATTAATAGATTCAGATATAGACCACAAAAATAAAATCTGTCGTATTATCGGATCGAATTCGGAACTAAGTCATGATCAGGATCAACCAAAATCCACTTCGAATATAATCTATTGATAGGCCTATTTCCAATAAGTTAGTTTGAAGTTAGCATTTTTATTGGTCTTAAATTCAAATATTGATCCTTTAATCGATTTTCTTGAGGTTTGCACGCACACAGAGAAAGAGAAAGAGAAAGAGAGAGGATGAGAAGTAGTAGTGGTGGTGATCAATCAAATGGGGGTAAGGGATGAGTGAAATGCGAAAGAGGAGAGTTATATTTTATTTATTATGTATGTGTGTAAAATTAAATTAAAGGATTAAAATAATCATTTTATCACTTGTGCTAACGTCGGTAACCTACTGACCCCGATAACAAATCGCTATGTAATTTTAGAAATGTCAAGGAATTTTTGTGTTATTTGGTCAAATGTCGAGGGATGTGAGTATAATTTACCCAAAATATATAAGTTCGAATTTGAAATGTCTATTAAAAATACTAAGATTCAAATCATATATCAATAAAAAATTTAATAAGATTGACTTCTTTATCAATTGTTGGGTGAAAGCCACATTCAAAATAGAAAAGAAAAAAAAGGCTTAGGGAGGTCGGTACCTCCCAAAAAACTTAAGAGGATAAAAATACGCTTTTTAAAATAATTGAAATAAAAGTACATGTGTTAAAAAAAAGTCATAAAAGCCTTTTTTTCCTACCATAAATTGTGATATCTAATTGAATGTGAGACTTTCAAGATTAGAATGTGAGACTTTTAAGATTCTTTGATATTTGTGTATCATTTGAATTTTAAAATTTCATATATATATATACACACACACACACACACACACGTATATATATATACACACACACACACACATAATACAGTGACACACTCAACAAAAAAATAGTAAAATCAAATAGTGACACGCTCAACAAAAAAATACTAACATCAAACAGTAACACACTCAACAAAAAAATAGTAACATCAAACAGTAACATAAAAAAAATTAAAATTTTAATTAAGTATGTTACTATTTGATGTTACTATTTATTTGTTGAGCGTGTCACTGTTTGATGTCACTGTATTACATATGTGTGTGTGTGTATATATATGTGCGTGTGTGTGTGTGTGCGTGTGTGTATGTGTATATATATATATATATATATATATGAAATTTCAAAATTCAAATGATACACAAATATCAAAAAAAATCTTGAAAATTTCACATTCTAATTTTGAAAGTCTCACATTCAATTAAATATGCACTATTTATGGTAGGGGAAATTATGGAATATATTTTAAAAAGAATTTGAAAATGTCTTAAAATATGTACTTATTGACAACTATTTGATAAAAAAGAGGACTTAAATGAGGACAAGTTTGAAGGTGGTATTTAAAGCTAAATAAATTTTAAAAAATATACTCATATCCCATTATCCCAAGAAAAAATTGCTACTCCGCCCATGGACCGAAGTGGGCTTCAGCTCGAAGGGCCCATCAGGAACTGAATGGGGCTTTCATTTCATAGATTTGTATTTACTTTATCTTAGTTCTCACGGCAGATATACACTGTTTCATCATAGGAATAAAAAAAAATTTAAAAATTTTATTAGTGTGTTTTAAGTTACATATAATTCGGTTATTCCTTTGAACTTAAATCTTAGGATTTCCAGTCAACTAAGTTGAGTTGTCATTGTGGTTACTCTTGGTTGAGCAACAATCTTTAAACTCATTCCACACGATGAACTTTTCAATTTGCTCTCTAATCAAATTTTTTGTAAGTGAATCCGCAACATTATCTTTTGAATTCACATAATCAATGGATATAACATCATTAGAGAGCAATTATCTACCAAAATTGTGTTTACGATATGTCTAAACTTACTGTTATAAATATAATTTTATACCCTTTTAATCGTAGATCAATTTTTAACTTTCAAGATAAGAACTCATAGAAAAGAAACGAGAACTGTGCAGTGAATCCCTTGGTTTTTGTGCATTGAATTTCGTTTATTATGGTCAATTCAGGGCATCAGTTGAAACGCCTCTTCTTGTCCTTCAGTTATCTTCCTCCCTTATTATCTTCCCTCATGTCTGTTTGGTGGTGCTACAATATTGGCTAACGAATTAAATCCTTGGTCCGCTTTCATTGGTAATCTGGCCATTGCTTTTCTCTATCTTCTCGTCGGGTAATAAGAAATCGGGAGTTGAATAGTTAGCACATGTTAGCCAATCCTTTAAGTACGCTGCGTTTGTTCTTTCCACTAAACTGGTCATCTCCTCTGGCAATACGTCCTCCAGTCCTTCATGCTGAACTGGACAACACTCTCGGTCTCATCCTGCTTGGACAAGAAGTAAGAAATTGAAGGGCTATCATTAGCGAGCACTCGTAGCCTCATTTCGATAGATTAAAACAGTAACATAAATATAATTCCAATAGTGTCATCCCAATCAGTAAACAAACAGTTCTTCTTCCCTTACTGATAAACAGGATTTTTATTTTTTGGTTCATGGTTATGGAAGTTTAGTCAAGTCTTTTGCCAAGTAGTGTTCGCCTTCCGATCACTTTTGGCATTGGGTAAGACTCCAATGCTAAATGGCTAGGGTCCAAGTCCATATAGCACACCTGCCTTTCAAAATTCTCCCTCCTAGCTGCCGCAGCACTCCAGTTCTTAGTGCCCAGTGCAATATGTTATCCATGTTGCTTAGACATTCGTATATGGAAATAAGAAAGTAGCAGACTGAGTAGTGTATTTGTTGGAAGACAAACAAGAAAGGCTCTGTGTGATTTACTGGAGCTCAAAACCTGTTAATGGTTGTGTATGTTAACTACATGTGATCTGCTATAGAAGCATTCTGTTTCTCTTTCACTGGACATGTTTGCCATATTCATCTGGGACCTTTTATGGTTCTGTATTGGGATTGTTAGCTGTGTAGATGGGCAGTGTTCGGTTTTGCTGTTGGAATGCTAATGGAGTTTGCAACAGGCTCGGATTTTGTTGATCAAGTTAAGAAATCCTCCTCTCCAATTTTGGGATGGCAGATCTGGAATGAATCTTTGCTGGATCTTCAAGGTCAACAATGCTTAATTTCTCTGTAATTGCTGTAATCATATCTAATGTTTCATTGTAATTTCCTTGAGTAAATTTGTTTCATTGTGTTTCACTCAAATTACTCTTCATTGGAATAAGTTTGTACTCGCAAAAGGGTACGAATTTGCAAAATAGTCTCGTCGCACGTTGGGTTGAGTTTGCATCTATTCGACTCCATCACACAATGGCAAAAGTCTCATGCATTAGGCCATTCTACCCCACTTGAACACTGTAACGCCGTATGTTGTACGCCATTATTTGTGTAGAACTAGCACTTCTACAACATATGACGTTGTAACTCTTTACCTGAAATTTCGACCACTTCATTGCCACACTTGGTTACAACTTACAAGCCCACACAATTGAGCTTGGCACTTCAAGTAATACATATAACTGTAGAATGGATTAGTTATCTCATAATGCATTCCGAATTTGATTAGTTAGATATAGGCTGATGTTTTTCTCGATAATTCAAATTAAAATTCGAACCCCAGTCACTATCTTATATTTTTACAAATTTAGATATTGATATATCTATATTCGATCTGATCCGATATATATATATATATATATGTGTGTGTGTGTGTGTGTGTGTGTGTGTGTGTGTGTGTATGTATGTATGTATAAAATAAAATAGCTTACTATTTAAATCTAAAAAAATAAACAAAATAACTTATGTTATTCACGGTTGATATCACTTTAAATTTTATTTTAAAGTTAATCTAACTGTTAATATTAACACCCTAAATTTAATAAAAAAAATAGGCCCTTAAAGGGTGTGTTTGGAATAATTTTTTAAAAGCACTTCTACAAATTATTTCTCATAAGTACTTTAAAAAAATAATAATATTTGAAACTGTAATACTCCTACCACCCCCACCCCTACTGCCCCCCATCACTGTCGCCACCGCCACCGCCACCGCCATCACTACTATCACTGTCACCACCACCACCATCATCTCCGCCGTCACCACGTTCATTACACAACCATTATCATCTTCTACCACCACCACTGTCGCTCACCACCTTTCACTCCCACTATAAACCGATGTTTAAATTCTTTTATCTGTTCTCTATGTTTGTGATTTGATTTTGAATACAAATACAAATATGTTTATTGTTTAACATTTTTTATTACATTGTGCCTTTAGGCACAAGCAATAACTTATATATATATATATATATATATTTAGATAGATTATTAATAGATTTAGATATGGACCATAAAAATTAAATCCATCAAATAATCGGATCAAAGTTCAAAAACTAAGTTTAAAACTAGATCAATTAAAATTCGATCCGATGACAACCTTATGCAGAAGGATGACTTTGGGCCGTTGATGCCCACAACTGTGATCATTGGACTAGAGTGAGTTTTAACATATTATATGGGGTATTTCGTATTTACAACTCAAATCTAAATTAATCAACTAGAATGAATTGATTAATTATTTTTATCGCATTTTGCACCCTGTAATATATATGAATTCTCAATTTGTGCCTTCAATTTTTTTTTTCAATTTTCACCATCAATGCTATAAAAAAGTTTTAATGTTACCCAAATTTTGAACTAACATTCACTTTTTCATTTGATGATGGTGGCCTCTACATTATGTTTCAAAAATGTTCAGTTAGTGTTTGGGGCATATTAAATTTTTTTTATGATATTGAGGGTATAAATTAAAAAAAAAAATTAGAGTAAAATTTAAATTCAGGCATTTTTTTGGGTGCAAAGTGTGATTAATAAAAAAAGGTAACTTAAACTCCAAAAAAGTATGCAATTTTCTAAACTTCTCTATTCATGCACATGTATCCTCATAGATTCTACACTTCATCTCTGCGGAGGAAGCTAAGAAGCCATCGAATATGAAAAAGGTCATCTATAACGCACAGCACAATTATAATATCAATTGCCGGCTTAGGCCGGCCACCTTGTCATCTTCTTCTTCAATCTTCTCTCTCGCTAGCACCCTTACCCTTAGCCTGCATTTGTTTCCTCTGTCTTCACCACATGTCTTATTTTCCTCCTCCACCTCCTCGTTTGTTCTTCTTGAGGATATTTTCTTGACTATGCCGCCCTTAAGCCACCACACCCTCTACAATTCAGGAGCTCAAAAGCTTTCAGAAACTACATAGCTATGGGATGTGTTCAGACCAAGCCTTCAATGGATTCACCACCTCGGGGCTTACAGAAGTTGAAGCTGGAAAGTGGGTATGTCAAAGGAGGGTATGATGGACCGAGAAGATCAATAGGTCAGAGGCTTTTGGGTAAGGACCCTGGTAGGCCTTCTCGGCCAGGGATGAGGGATAAGAGTTCTGATAGTGGTGGTGGTGGTAGGGCTGGCGTTGGAAGCAGAGGAAGTCAAGAAGGGAAGCTGATCACTAGGGATGGACATAGAGAGAAGAGTAGTGGTGGTGGCGGCGGTGGCAGCAGCAGCAGCAGTGGTGGCCGTGGCCGTGGCCGTGGCGGCAGTGGTGGTGGTGGCAGAAGCGGTGGAGGTGGAGACAGAAATGAAGGCAAAGTTTCTCAGAGATTAAAGTCCTCTAAGGCAGGTGAAGAGGATGAGCTGGTGGATGGATGGCCAAAGTGGCTCACTGAAAACATTCCTAGAGATGCTCTGGATGGTTTAGTTCCAAAGAGTGCAGAGTCTTATCATAAGCTTGATAAGGTGACCCTCTTCTTCTTCTCTTTTTTTTTTTTTGTTATTTTAAAAATTTATCATTTAGGTATTTGGCTCCATGATTAGAAAGAATAATAGCATTCAATTTCATTGGATTGATTAATGCGTTAGGAATTACCAAAATTTCAAATGTCTATGTTCACAAAACAGTTAGGATTTGTGATTTGTTGGAGGCTTATCTGATTGAATGAGCATACTTGTTGATATTGGTTTTAATGAAGGATCAATTTTTTTTTTGTTTCGTTAACACTGAATTTTGAAACTGACTTGATGCAAGCCTTTGATTCACAGGTAGGCCAGGGAACTTATAGCAATGTATATAAAGCTCGAGACAAGGCCACTGGAAAGATTGTTGCTCTAAAAAAGGTTCGTTTTGACACATCAGAACCCGAAAGTGTGAAATTTATGGCACGAGAGATTATGATCCTACGGAAGCTAGATCATCCCAATATTGTAAAGCTTGAAGGTTTGGCCACATCAAGAATGCAATACAGTCTATATCTAGTTTTTGACTACATGCAGTCCGATTTGGCCAAAATTATTTCTAGGCCTGATCAGAGGCTTACTGAACCACAGGTTGAGATTTTGTCCGTTCTTACTCTCTATTTCCATTCATGTAGCCGACTCCAAATTGTTAAAATAAACGCTTTGTTGAGTTGAGTTGAAGTATCATAGTTAATTTGCTGCTAGTTTGAAATGTTGACATATGCAGGTTAAGTGTTACATGAATCAATTGCTTTCGGGTCTGCAGCACTGCCATGAGAGGGGGCTTTTGCACAGAGACATCAAGGGATCAAATCTGCTGATTGATAAAAATGGGATGCTAAAGATTGCAGATTTTGGGTTGGCAAATTTTTTCAATCCTCAGAAAAAAAGGCCTCTCACAAGTCGAGTTGTGACTCTTTGGTATAGAGCACCAGAGCTGTTGTTAGGTGCTACTGATTATGGAGTTGGCATTGATCTTTGGAGCGCGGGGTGCCTCATGGCAGAGATGTTTGCTGGGAGGCCAATTATGCCTGCTAGGACAGAGGTAATGGAATGCAATCAAAGGTTTGATTACTTTTGATAACCACCATGTCTAAAATCAAAAGTTCAATAGGTCAAACTCCTAGATTGGTTTGGGAGAAAGTTTGGAATGCAATTGAAAGCTTTAATTTTGAGACTAATTCTGCTTGCTACTTGATCTTAATTGTTCTGGTGTTCGATACTTTGATTTGATTACCTTACCATTTGATTGGTGCCTCCAATAATCGAGCTTTCTGTATTCAGGTCGAGCAACTTCACAGGATTTTCAAGCTTTGTGGCACACCTGCAGAAGATTATTGGAAGAAAATTAAGGTGTCAACAACATTCAGACCGCCACAAACGTACAAGCCTAGTGTTCGAGAAGCATTCAGGGGCTTCCCTCCATCCTCTTTAGGCCTTCTGAATATTCTTCTTGCTCTGGATCCCGCAAGTCGTGGTTCTGCAGGTTCTGCTCTCCAAAATGAAGTGAGTGCAAATTGAAAGCTTTTTCTAGTGCTCTCCAATATTATTACAACTCATGCTTCTCAGTCATGGCTTCTGTTTTTTTTAATGGACTTTTATATGACACCAAAAAAACTGTATAGGAATTTCAATTCTAAGCATAGTCCTTACAATTCATAAAATCATCA
>CM042184.1:45743786-45756806 GCA_023539305.1 Ilex asprella | reverse complement strand
CTTTATAATACATAGCATCCATGTTCCCATGCAATACACACAATCAAATACTAGGACACCCTTGATCACCCGTCTTATTAGGGTGAAATTTACTTACAAATAGCGGGTCTTACTTGAATTCATGACAAATAATCTACCGTTACAGAAAATTGAGAGAATGTATTGAATGAGATCTCTCGGCTCTTTATGACTCACACAGTTAAAGACCATACCGTATATCGCTCAACTTGCTTTTCATCCACTTGAAACTCTCCCTCACACTTGATTTCAGCTTACCTTCCGTTGTAAACATGTTATATGCTGCAATTCTCTTCTTCCTCTTGAGCTCTGGATCACTAGATGTTGCAAACCCTTCACCTGCCTTATTGCTTGGACCGTTGAAGCTATAGGAGTTTGATCCGTCTCGAAACTCGAACTCGCCGGAGTAAGAGGACGAGTACTGAGGAAATGACCGGCTCTTCTCCATGATCAAGCTTGATTCCGATATGGGTACTTACTCTTTATGGCCATCACTTATTTATAAGAAAGAAAAGTATAAGAACAGGCAATTCTATGAATATATAAATGGTGGGTGAGGCCCATGGGTGATGTTATAGAAATAAGATTTTATTGCTCACGCTGGGAATCATGAGACCCACTGGTTGTGGTGGTGGTAGTGGTAGTGGTGGTGGTGGTGGGGACTACCTGTGTTTGATGCTATAGGAGATAGCTCCAATGGCTTCACATGGTGATGGGACACCACCTATGGAGGCGGTGGGGGACCTAATTGACTATTTTGTCTTCAGAAGGTTAAGCATATATGTCTATCTTTTAGCCAAGTGGAAAATATCCAATCTTAGTATAATATATTATGTCTCAAAAATCATCTCAATCGCGTATTTTTAACTTGTGTCCATAAACAAAAATTCACGAATGCATGTAATCACCTACAAATTATATGCACAAATTAAATCCAGATTACATGAAATCAAGAGAACTTAAGTTCAAAATGTACAAATTTACGACCCGCCTCTTATTTGATGACTGAATCAATCCTGAGTTATTTTGATGTAAGATTTAGTATGGTGGGTTTGATGCAAATCTCTAGTAGCTAGGCTGGCCAATATCACCTTTATGGAAAGCAGTTGGGTCATGCTTTATCCTATATTGGCGGCTTTGTAGGGTGCTGTGGGGTCTGTTATCTAGAGGATTCCACTAAGTAATTCTTGCAGTAGTGCTTTACATGTCGGCATATGGGAGAGTTTTGATGAAAGAAGTTCATTTAGGTGGATCTCATGCATGAACCTTTTGGCCTTGGGTACAAGTTCTACCATATGTCTGTCAAAAATGGTAAATCTTCATTCAAATGGTGCTTTTAATCTGGTGGCCACCGAATGAGGTATTAGTCGAACTTCTTACATTGAGATTGAAGATTCGAGTATTAGAGTTCATATTAGAGCTCGGTGGTTGACTACTAGGTTATTTTAGTTAGGTTTGTTCCCAAAAGAAGTAACGAATGTAATTAGGGATCTTATAATCTCACCAATAATGATTTACTAGAATAATCTTTGGACGTTCTCCTTTACTCCCGCCCTTTTGTCACTTGGCAAAAAAATCTGGTGGCAAAGGTATGACTTCTAATGGGTGAATTTCAAAATTCTGATCAAAAGAACTGAATCCCCATGTCCACTCTCATTGAAATACACAGTGGGTAGTTTATTGTTGAGAGAATTGGAAAATTATAATTGTGGGTCACATTTAAATTCATGCTAATGATTTACCATGAGAAAAATGTACAAAACAAAATCCGAATCCCGGAAACATTATCCAATCACCCATCAAAATGGGGTAGGCCTTCGATTCCTCTTCATGTTTTACTTGTTATTGTAGAGTTTCACTTTCACATAAAATCAAATGTACTTCTCACTGTTCAAATATACTTAAACAGTAAAAAAAGTATAAATATTTAAATTATACTCTATTTAGCATTTTAATCTTTTGGAATAGACGATTGTTTAACATATAATATTAGAACGGGGGAGATGATGTGTTCAAATCTCGTCGCTACCTTAATAATTAATTTTTTTTACATTCTAGGATCAAATTAGAAGCTACAAGTGAGGTGGTGCCGATTTGAAGTATAAATAAGTGAGTTATGCTATTTCTAACTACTTAAACTTTTAAAGTAGATAGTTGTTTACCACTCATAACGTAAGCTTAGTCTCGACATGACTCCTCAATGTTCAAATTAAAGTTGTCAATCACTTATGTCGTATTGAGTTCATATTATATTTAATGTGTGTCGTGTTAAAATTTATTTAATTCATAACTAACCCAAATGTCATCATCTATAATTGAATTTCTGTCATATATCAACCGAGTTTAGTGGGCCAACATAATGTTTAATCGAGTTTGTATTGGTTTATATATTTCAGTGGTTTAACAGATCTATACATTTATCATTCCGAATGTTTCGTGGCTCTTGTCTAAAATTGCCAGCATGTAATCCAAACAATCACATTTTCTCCCAAAAGGAATATGATGAACTTTAATTAGTTGGGTGAGTTGATGAACTGTTCTTATCTTTACATTTTGAAGGTAGTAATTGAAATTGGAACTATGATTCGGCTACTTTAGTATAAAGGTGTGAGGGTGAGCATTTTAAAAAGACATTTTCATGCAGAAAAGTGAAGCCAAATGAAAACAATAATTCTGAGCATGGCCCAGTTTTTCTCAAGTGGCAAACATCCTCAAAACAACAATGAGTTGAATCTCACTGTGATGAATCCCTAAAAACTCTTTTTGGCCTGCAATAACAAAAGAATAAAATCATTTTTTTTCTGGCGTTCATATAACCTTGATTCACCAATGTGACATCAATTGCTCTGTTTCCTTCTCTATATGTTTTTTATTTGATACATGTCCCAGTAGATTATCGCAGTACTTTGCCGCTCACGTATCGGATTAATGCTAGACCTTGTGCAAAATTGTCTCTTCATGCAAGAGAGTAAATTTATAGACGGTGACCCTAAAGAGTTATTATTCGTGAAATATTCGAACCTACTCCTTTAAGAGAAGTTTATCAAGTGACTGAATTACCACTAAACTAACCTCTTGGAGTTTTCCTTCTCTATATTCATTACAATGGGAGCATAATGTTTGGCCAGTTTAGGGAATTTGATTTGTATCCAACCTTCGAATGAAATGTAAAGACCCATTGCATCTTTTCATGAACTTGAAAACTACCTTTATCTTGAAGGGTTAAGAGTTTGACACAGCAAAGCAAAGTAATTTTTCCACATCATTCTCTTTCCTTTTGGACTATTTAGAAAGTGATAGGTGCAAATTTTTTTATATTATATCATTTTTATGATGACGGCTATAAATATTATTTGATATGATATTGAAAAATAAAATGTGAACACCATAGATTATTTATATGTAAATGTTTGACAAGTTTGTTCTACTTTCAACGTCTTTTTGACAAATTTAAACAGTTGCCAGTTATCGATAAGAAAAAAAAGTTTAAATGGATGCCAAACAGTCGCAAAGGATGATTGATACTGTAGAGTACCTTTAGACATGAGGTAATTGCTAATATTTTTAATAAAAAAGAAAAATTTTGGGCAGATCTAACTGCCTGGTCCTACAAAACAATCATATGTCTCAAGCTAGGCTACGATGGAATACCCATTACCTGCATTCAGCCCGGCCCATCAAACTCTGGACAGCCGTGGCCCAGCCCAAATTGTATAAAAAGCTGCCGTTTGACTTTTCATGGGCTAGCTCAGGCCTTAAGCTGTTTGACCATAATTGTTTTGGTAAATTTAATCCACACTTTTATAGATAGACCTAACTTCAAAATTTCGCTGACACCCATTGTCAAGGTTTGTTGAGTAATGGAGCTAACGGAAAGTATTACTTGAAGTGGAATGTTTGGAGACTTTTCAGCATCTTTGGAGTCATTATCATGAAGAGTATGCTATAATATTTGGTCCCAAGTGATCAAAATTTACTTTCATCGGAGGTAATGGTGACACTACGTTATTATTATCAAAAATTTATTTTTATCGGAAGTAATGGTAACACTATGTCACCATTATTAAGTGGTGTCATCAACCAATTATAAAATAATTAATAGGATTTGTAAATCCCACCATTCCAATATGGTACAGGTATTTATTGATAGTTAGTAAAATAATAAAGTTCACTAAGTTTACTTGATATTTTAGTATTAGTTTGTGACACTACATCATCGATGTCATATGGTGTCAATGTTACATCTAGTATTTTTTTCATTGATCAGGAACCGAGCCAAAATGGTATGATGACGAGTTCGATTACACCATATTATCATCGTGTCACAATCAAATAAGAAAACAACAAATAAACAAGTGAATATCATATAATTCGATAAAATACCATTCCATATAAACTAAGAACGATCTGAGGTAACTAAATGGTGTTCACTCTCTTCATTTTATTATGTTCTTATTAGATGGTGATATCATGCGATATTGATGACATGGTATCGCTGGTATATAGTTATTCCCAATCAAATTTTTTATCCAATAAGATAATTCTACATGTCATCCATAATGTCGAATTTTTAGTTATTTATAATTTTAAAAAAACTATAATATGATCACATCTAGGGGTGTCCATTGGTCAGGCTAGACCTTTTAAATTTTTTTGGGTCGGACCTGAATAGTGTAGGCTTAAACCCTTACCCAAGTGAGTTATCAGGTGGACAGGGTCGAGATTTGAGTAGAGGTAGGCTACCCGTGAGCCTATTAAGCAAGCCCGCTCACGGGTTTTTTCATAGACAACTTCATTTAAAAATAATAAAAATTTTTATAACTTAATATTTGTGTAAATTATATTTTTAAATCAAAAGTAGAGTTACAATGGATAAAAATAAAATTATTCATTTGATTAGGGGATGAACTACATCATTTAAATAGAATGAATACATTCTAACTAGGTTGACACCTACTCACTTATAGAACATTTGCATTACTCTAAATTTTTAAAACTTGTATGCTTAATACATGGAAAAGAAAATAATACATTATTTATAGTATCTAAATTTTTAAAACTTCAAATTCCGACATTAAAAGACTTATTTTAAAGTTTAAAATTTAATGATTTAAAAATATAACTTTTTTTCAAAGGAATGATGGGTGGGCGGGTTCTTGGGTTGGGTTGTAACGGATTTTTTCAGACAAGCTATTCGGTAAGACTTCGGACTGGGTAATGGATTTTGGGGTAAACTCAAAATTTTTTTTAAAGGATATTAGATTCAGACGGACCCATTATCGGACCTATTTTTTTCTTTTGACCGATAACGAGATTCGTGAATAATCCGACTCATAACACCCCTAATCACATCGAAAAAATCTGTTATACTCATAAAATTCAAAATTATTAATTGATTTTTATTTACCGTCGAACAATTATTTTGTGACAATGGCACGGTTCAGTATTCGCTCATTTTATGACGTAATGTAATGACCCAATATATTAGTTTGATAAGATACAAATTAGACCTTATTCAATTGATGATAAAATTCTGCAAATTCACTTCTATGTTTGTTCCCCCTCTTCCGTGAAAGATTTAGGGTGGGGGAAACTGCGCCACTCTAATTTTTCACAACTCATTCAAATATAAAATAAATATTTTTAATATATTGTAAACCATCGACCATTCAAATTAACAACATAATATGTATGGACAGTAAATCAATTTTTTCAACTTTCAGAGCATTCGCATATTTTTGTTAAAGTACATTGAATCTTTTTTAGTGCCACATTTTTATGTCCATGCACTACACAGGTTTTTTCATGCACCACACGGAATTAAGAAGCTTATGGGAGGAAAATAGTTCAAAAATTAAAAAAGAAAAATTGAAATATCATTATAAAAGTACACATGTATCCATACTATTGTCATGTAATTTTATTTTCTTTTTCGGTATTGTCATGTAGTGTCTATACTTTTTTTTTTCCCTTCAAAGCCACCCAATGTGGGTGGGGTTTGACAGGACTTTTACATGTATATATAACTAGAAAGAAAAATGTACAAGGGAGAAGGACATAGAGTCAAGTCTCCAGAAGTGGAAGAAAGTCAAAGTAACAGCAAGGTAGTGACTCACCACCAAAAGCATAAAAAATGAATAAATAGAAAAACAAAGTAAGGAATCTCCAAAGAACAAAATAACAGAAAACATCAATAAAAACTCAACGACGAACATGAGAAGTCTGTCGAGCGTCCAAGGCAAGGATGCCAACAATCCCAAAAGGAAGGGATGACAAATTAGAGAATTTCTGATTGAGCTGCTGAGAGCAAGCCCAATTAGCCATGAAATCTGCAGTCTGATTCACCTCCCGCAGGACGTGACAGACGCGAGTAGAGACAGACGCACACAGAAGTCGAATCCGAGCAAGCAAGTAAGCATAAACCCAGTACCCTGAGAAGAAACCCAATAAACCACTGTAATTGAATCTGACTTTACTACTAACTCTGAAACTCTCATATCTGCGGCCAACTCCAACCCAGCACAAACAACATACAATTCCGCATACAGAATAAATTGATACCCCAGAAACAAGCCAAAAGAACTAAGTACCCCACCTTGGTGGTCCTGAATAACACCCCCTACCGCAGACAGTCCCGGATTACCTTTAAAACAACCGTCAACGTTGATCTTCAAGAAACTTGCTACAGGACGAGTCCAAGCAATCAAACGAAGAGGTCGAGGTCGAGGAACCAAGACCCTAAGAGAACCAACAAACTCAACTGACTCGTCCTGACGCAACTAACTAGGAGCAAACCCAAAAGCAAGCCCAACCAACTGCATATAGGTCATAACCCTCTGAATCACAACGGGCACTTGAAAGGCCTGACCATCAAACCTATAAGCATTACGCGCCTTCCATAAGTGTCATAAAATGAAGCACGGTAGCAATACCCGCATGTGACCTACATAAAAAATATAACGCCGCCAATAAAAATATCAGCCCAAGCAGTCCTCAATGAAAAATCCCCATCTAAAGACAACATCCACCTCATCTGATCAAACCCTACTCTAGAATTGGAATCTGCACAATTTGTTCAACAAACTGAAGAAGGTAAAAACTCCAACAATTGACCTCTGTTCCATTGTCGACCCGCCCAGTAAACATAAACAGAAACTCTAGAAGTTGCCCCCGGATACACTAAAGTCAATGATTAATCCCCTAACCAACAATCATACCAGACGCTGACCTCACCAGACCATACTAACCATCTAATCATCGGCTCAGCCATGGATCGAATCTCACACAACCTTCTTCAAAGAGGTGAAGCTGGATAACGAAACTCAATCAGCCCAGGATGGGTGGACCTACAACACTTGGCCTTCATAAAAGTGAACCAAAGTGACTGTTGAGCATGAAAACTTCATTAGAGCTTCACCTCACAAACCTCGACTAAGTCAAAAAAAGAATGTACCCCTAAGACGCTCTCCTTTACAGGGAAACATACCTCAGCTCTGTGACACCAGTGAATCATCCGATGAGTAACTATATCACCCCACAAGAAACAAGTGAACAACCTCTCTAACTGGTGAAAAACATCTGCAGGAGGCCTCATCATGTGAAACAAGTGAATAAGCATCGACTCGAGTACATGACGAATCAGAGTGAGCTTACCTCCAAAGGAGAGTAAGCGATTCACCCATCCAAAAATTCGCTCGCACACCTTTTGAATCATCTCATCAAAGTAGGAGATTCAGAGATGACCCAAGTAGATAGGGCACCCCAAATAAATAAATAGAAGGTCACGTCTTTGAAAATCAATGGTCTGTCGTACAATCACCTCTCTAGAATGCGAGGCACGCGAACTGATCTAGAAACTGCTCTTGACCTGATTAACTAACTGACCAGAGGCAGCCTCATATTGTCTATACTACTTTTTTTTTCCTATTGCCTTATAGTTTCTATACTACTGTGATATAGTTTAGTTCCAAGGAAAAACTAATGTTAGCCATTCTACGAGAGAGAGAGAGAGAGAGAGAGAGATAGAGAGAGAAGACCTTATCTACCGAAGCAACAATAGAATGGAAAAAGGAGTAGTAATTTAAATTAGTTATCCTGCTAAAAAATATTTCAGCCCCCATTGGGTTTCTTTTTTTTTTTTTTTTTTGATACATGGAACAGTTAAAACAAAAGAAAACATTAGGCAGAGTTCCTAGAAAAAGCTACACTAGTCATAGCTGCCAACAAAAAATTTTGCAAGCTGGGGAGGGAGAGCATCAAGCTCAACAAAATTATCCAGTTGTTGGACTCCAATGTTAGCCAATGCATTAGCGCACTGATTGTCTTCTCTGAGAGTACGAACAATGAGTATGTGGTTCATCTCTGTTATCCATCTGCAGTGAGTAGTAACTACTCAGTTTGGTATCCTCCAGATCCATGGACAAAAGCTTAGCAACTTCAAGTGAATCAGTTTCCATAGCGATATTGGGTTTCATTTAACCCATATAGATAGGTTAAAGTTAATTTTTCAAATTGAGTCAAGATAAAATTTGAGTGAGATTTTTGGTATTTTTTTTACTAACCAAACATAGATATATAAGCTCCATATACCTTTTTATGTTATCATTTCAGAGTTATCCCCTTTTAATTCGCAATTCAAGCACACCACTCATATCTAAGTCAATATGGTAAGTGGGTAACATGATAATAGCAAAAGTGGGAGGGTTGGAGGCATGGTTACCACAATTTACCAAACCCTTAGATCCACGATCTGTATACATCAATTTGAAATGTGGTGGGTTCGCGACCCAAATCACCAAAATTGATAACTTCAAATTGTAATACTAATCCTAGATCAATTCGCTTTAGAACATGTAACACAAATATAAAATACATATTAATTGATTACATGTATATATATTTATAGTTATTTATTATTTTAGATAGTAGAAAATCAAGTACAATTATAAGATAAATAGTAACTTACTTAGTGTTTAGGAATGTTTTGTAATATATAATATTGTATAATAGTGAAAATAATTTACATAAGAGTTCTAAAACGAATTGCAACCCAAAATATCATACCAGTTAAACTTACCATCGTACCATGTACCAAATAAAGTGTCGTACCATATACCCGTACGTGTACCATGTACCAAAATAACCCACAATCTAGATAAAATTGGTTGAATGTTTGTGAAGTGTGTCAGCCATAAGCCATGTTCGACCGTAGAACCATATTTTCTCCATCCAAAATCTAACCACTTTCTCTGGAATGTTCTTGTCATGTCCTTGTTAAATAGGTCTTGTGGATCCCAACTTTGTCCAAGGCAGGTTGTGAAGATAACCAGCAGGATCACGTGAGTACGTTAGCTTCGACTCTCTCATGTTGGGGGGAACAAAACTGATAAGATGGTCACTTCATGAGTGAGATGGGTAGTGCAATGACATTGTTTTTCAACATTATACTAAAAAAATTATAACCATTCAATTTTTTTATTTGATTTTGACAGTTGACTGTAAAAAATAATAAAATGAAGTAAAACAACCTTTCATTAGGATTTGATCACATAATAAAATTATTTTTTAATATTATAGTTGAATTCGAGCAAGATAAAGGGTACAGTTATTTTCATTAGGATCCAAAACCTAAAAGTTGGAAACAGTCTCCAACGCATGCAATCCATGACCAAAAAGGAACTGATCACATCATGTTTCCCATGCACTTAACATGTATCTGGCATAGATTTTATATATGCTTCTGCATGGACAGTATGCAAGATTTTACAAGGCAGTGTGCTTGTGCTTTGTTCTTATTTCGTAAAATAAATAAGTAAATAAAGCCCTAAAAAAAGAATCATAAAGAGAGAAAAAACTACACAAGAGATCAAAATCTACCTTAGGGAATAATTGATCTCTTGGCCTTTCAGTTGGGAGAGTCAAATGTAACCAACAAAAGTTACATTTTCCCCAATTGCTTTAATTCATTTTTTTTTGTCCCCCCGTAGGAAAGATGGATTACTTTTAGGATGTTGTAAAAAAGAAACCCGACAGAAAACCAAAATACAATCCTCCAAAGTAACTAAGGATAAATAAGAGCATCAAACAACTCAAAAGAAAATAGTAAGTGCTATTTCCAGAGCATCAATATCATTGTCCGTAACCAAACTACATCCATGCCATGCTTATTGTTTCTTTGGTTACAATGTTCAACTAGAAAATGCACCTTCCAACATCATATTATATTCCGTAAAGTGGATTTATCCTAGTGCTTAAGTGCCTAGGCACTACCCGAAATCGAGTCTCGTCAACTATGTACAAACTCTCTTCCCTTTACCATGAGGATTAAAATAGATCCCTCGTGTACAGAACAAAAAAAACAAAAAAGATTATGTTCAGCATCCTTAAATGAAAATTCAACCCTTTATGGCCAAAGGAGTAAAATTTATATACATGCACCAGCTGGTTATGATTTTGGTTAGATATCTCAAAAAACAAAACTTATTGAACGGTGGGTCATCATGTTTTGGTTTAGATAAGGTCATATATTGTCATGTTATGAAACTAATGTGTTTCATAAAGATAAATGTGGTACAAAATCTTGTGTACGATCTTGGTAGGTGGAACTCCAACTTAGATTGGCCACTAATTGCTTTGGATATGCTAAATAGTGGGATCATTGCCAGCAATAGTTGGCCTCGTGACCTAATTTGTTGAGAAAATATTCATTGTAAATGTAATATTATGTCAATATTGTCATGTGGTATTACCAATCAATAATGTGTAGACAAATAAAAAAAATGGACCCCACACAAATCAATAACTACTCACTCTTCTTCCAAATAAGTTAATAATTTCCCACGTTACATTGAATATTTACTCCTAATTTGCTTATGATTACGGTCTTTCTTTCACTAACAAACTCGTCAAAAATTTTTAAAATTAAATGGACTCCTAACTATTACGCAAATTCGGGATGTGTGCATCAATTCTTAAGTTATGTTTATCTTGTCAAGCAACGTGTTTTTTGGGAGATTTGAACTTCTAATTTCAAAGTATCAACCATTGAGGTTCTATCATTCGAATTATCCTAACAGATTCTGCAATGTTAAATTTAGGGATTCCCAAACCTGTCGTGCCCTTGGTGAATGCAGTTTATGATTTATCAACAAGTTGAGGCAGTGCAAATTGTAATCTCTTTTCTATTGTTTAGAAGAAAAACTTGTTTAGTGCATTATAACAAGGTTTGGGGCTGTAATTGAATGAGAACAGTTGGATTAAGAACCTTTGGTATGACACAAGTTGTTAATATGGTCTTGCTGCTGCAGTTGCCACCACATAAAGCTGCATAGTTTTTTTTTCCCGTTTCGATGACAAAGAACCCTAATATGTAGTTGGGCCGGATGGGAAAAACTTTGTGTGCATACATTGACCCAATATTTTTGCATTAATGGTCATTGAATTGACAATAAATTTTATTTAATTAGAACCCCCTACTAATTCAACAATCGCAGTGTATTGCGTATTCAAATTAGGTTATCGAATTAGGTCTAATAACATTCAGCTTACTTAAAAGATCATCTGAAATGCTTGTCCAATGTCAATCAATACCTTTCAAGGAACATAATGGACGTCTTCCATATTGTTAGCAGTTCCTAATCACTTGTCTTGGCTCAAAGAGATTGTGAACTAAGTTCACATCTCACATGGCACCCTCATGTTGGGTCTGGCCAAGCCAATCTCATGGCAACTTTATAAGATATCCAAAACCAAAATGATGAATAATGTTTGGCAAACTGCTACTGAAAAGCTAAGCCAGTAACTAGTACCATAGAAGCCTGGGACCATGGCCCCAAACCCTGCCTCAGAGTGGCTCCGCCACCGTCAATAGCTGCAAGTTGCAACACACAATCCAAACTAAGCACTGCTGACCTGAACCCCACCAACATACCTACTAGATGATGGTTTTATATGTGTCTTGTCATGTTACCCGAAGAAACAGTACAGCAGGTAAGTCTGCTTAAATTTCACCCTCCTTAGATTTTGCAGTGACTGATAGTCTCCAACAGTGAGCCACCTTTGTTATCTCATCAAGTTCCCAATTTCCATTT
This sequence comes from Ilex asprella, assembly GCA_023539305.1. Taxonomy (NCBI): domain Eukaryota; kingdom Viridiplantae; phylum Streptophyta; class Magnoliopsida; order Aquifoliales; family Aquifoliaceae; genus Ilex; species Ilex asprella. The sequence goes on along the minus strand of CM042184.1, from coordinate 45,744,699 downwards.
CTCAGCACAAAGTATAGGCCTACCACCACCGATTTGATCATACAGAAGTAACTGAACTAGACCTCCTCACCATGCAAAATGATATCAACCCTTTTCTCTTTTTTATCTTCCTCGAAGTATCCATCAAGCTATATATATATATATATATATCGTAAGGATATAGAAGATAAGATTTTGCCACAGGTTGTCGTGGCGTCTCATTTGCCGGTCATATCTATCTTAATACTGCGGATAATTTGTAGCTGAAGGCACAGTGCAATGAATGATTTTAAAAGGAATATTGATAGCTGTTGGATGATCCTATTTGAGACTGTCAGATAAACTTATTGAAACTTAAGCTACATATATATTGTAAGTATATAGAAGATAAGCTTTTGCTACAAGTAGTCGTGGCGTCTCATTTGCTGATCATTTCTATCTTCAAATTAAGGGGACCTCGTACCTGAAAGTACGATACAATGAATGACTTTGAGAGAGATATTGATGGTCGTTGTAAGTTTATTTGAGACCATTAGATGAACTTATTGAAGTCTATCATATTTTATATATAAAAAATTAGTTATTTCTCGTGCCTAAAGGCACAAAGTAATAAAAAAATGTCAACAATAAACATATTTATATTTACACCAAAAATCAAATCACAAATATAGATGAGTAATAAAGGAATTTAAGCACTTATTATAATGGAGATGAGCGATGGTTGTAGTTGTGGGTGGCAACAGTAATAGTGGGGTGGGGTTTGGGTGACGATGGTGGTAATGACAACTATGAATGATGGTGGTGGTGGTGGTGGTGGGCAACGATGTAAGCTTTTGACAGTGGTGGTGGTAGTGGTAGTGGTGGGCGATGACGAGAGATGGTGGTTAGTGGGGCTAGGTATTGTGTGGGTGAATGATAGTGGATAACGACGATG
>CM042184.1:45731548-45743686 GCA_023539305.1 Ilex asprella | reverse complement strand
AGATATATATATATATATATATATATATCCTTTGTCATTTGACGGGACATGAAATAACTTCTAGACCAAAAAGGAAATCAAATAAAATTTTCTTCCAAAATTTCATTTGTGGATGCTTCTAATTTAGAAATGTTTTTCCCCATTTTTAGAAATGAAGATTTTAATAATCCCCATCAGAACAAGCACACTGTATCAGAAAACAAAGGATTGGGAAGATTTGATCATGAGTACTACTTACGATCAAAGCAATTTTACATGTAATTAAGGTCGGACCCTGATTTTGTTGATGTAAGATTATCCCAAACTTGGCTGGGATGCACAAATTGCACCCAATATCATCTAAGATTCTAAATTCAGTTCGTCTCAAACTCAAACACCTTTGAGTAAAAGAAGTCACACACAACATTCACAAGTGAAAGTCATGACGAGTTATCAATCAACCAGTGTAGTGGATGATCTAATAATTAGTATTGTATAGGAGACTAGCACTGTCTGATGAAAACTTGGGTGTGATAATGTGACTTTTAGTGAAAGCCATTGATAGTGTACATAAAGTCTACTAATTGGTTGGATGAAATGAAATCCATGGCTGTAACGATGTTTGAGGATTAGAAGATCTTTCCAATGGTTTTAGAGCATAATCAAGAACAAACAATAAAAATGAGTGTTATTAATGCTAAACCGGTTGCAAAGCAAGGCAGTCGGACATTTGGAGTAAATTGTACTAAGACCTTCCCAACTATTTCTTTTAAGGACTTATTTAAAAATCGTCTTTGAAAGAACTTTATGACTTAGAGCTTCCTCAAATGGATGTCTAAACAACTATTCTGAATGAAAACTTAGTGAGGAGGTGTGTTACATTGTTGGTTTTGTAGGTTGATGGCAAACTATTAGCTAGTAATGATTAACTTAGAACTACTCATATTCCCATGGCATATGGACTTCTACCATGTATTGCAGTCAAATCCAGTGGACACCTACTGTTTGGCCCTCTTTAATTAATTGGGCAGCCCTCCATTGGAAGGGGAAATCGATGAACACAGTGATTTTGAATCTAAGTCTTTCGGTTGCTATGTATCATATCTGGATGGAAAGGAACCTCAGAATGCTGCAATTATGGGACCTACCACACAGCGGCTTGATATAATCTTTTCACTGTATTCTGCTTGTATTTTGTTTCATTTTGGAAACTCGGGACAAGGATTCCATGGGAAGTAGTGACTATGCTTTATACTTCCTACTGAATTCTATTCCTAGTTCTTTCTGTTCTTTTCTTTGATGGACAACACTTAGATTCTTTTTCCTTTTGCTCTTGTACAGCATCTTTATCAATACACTTCACTTCTCGGATATGTAGGATCTTGGGGAAGCCGCTTATGTCCTTGACATGGAGATTCGTAGAAATAGATCCCGACAAAGTTATGCTGAGGTTATTTCAGAGAGTTTACATTGATTGTGTCCTCAGTAGATTTAATATGCAGAATACTAAATCTTGCATTGCACCCATGAGTAAGGGAAATAAGCTAAGTAATGTTCATGGTCCTATGCTATTGGGACCTCCTATTCTGATTTTATGGTATGCTAGATGACATAATCCGATTGCATTATTGTAATATGATATCGAAAAAATTTTTTATCGGAATGAAGTCCACAAACACATTGTGAGGTTAGAATATTAGGTTAATGTATTAAAATTCAATAATAATTTAATTGGGAGCTGGGAATATGATGGGTTTTACTTAAGATCTTTATGGTGTCTGTCCAAAATCAATCAATATCTTTCAAGAAACCAAATGGACCTATCTTCTTCTTCCATAGATACTGTATTCATTTCTTAATCACTTGTCTTTGTTCAATTAAAGTTCTCATCTCACATGTGTCACTCTCGTTTGGGTCTGCCTGTCTGGCTGGCCATAAGCCATTCTGTTGGCAACTGAGAAGTACATATCTTAGCCCAAAATGATCCTGGAATTAGCTAGTACCACAGAACCTAGAACCATGGCCCCAGCCACCAGGTCTAAGGGCAGCTACGCCACTGATGACGGCCACCGGTGGCAGCGCAGTCCAAAATAATGACTAATTAACCACCATGCATTTGATCTTTCAATCAGCAGAAGTAAAAGTAACTGAATTAAGGTCCGTTCAAAATGATATCAACCTACATATATGTGTGCGTGTGTTGTTTTCTGTAAGTACATGTAGGTTTTGTTAAGTTATTTTATACTTGCATATGTAAATTACTGCGTGTGTGATTATGGTTAGAGCAAGAGAGCACACAAAGGGAAAAAATTTAGAAATAAACGCTACTTCAAATTATTGAAAACAACTTTAAAAAGTCACCCAAGAGACCTTCAAAGTCAAGTTATAAAAAAGTTGTTGTTGCACTATAGCAATGTATAAGGAGAGTTAAATAGTTTGTAGTCTTAACTCCACGTTGGATAGTCTTCCCGAGTCATATCGAAATAATAGTTAATAAACAATAAGGGCATGTTTAGTATATTTTTTGGAATGAGTTGAATTGGCTTGTTTAAACTTGGATTTGACTCAAAGATGAGATTCAATATTCAATATTGTTCATACCCATGTTTAGTATGCGCAGGGATATAGGATTATTATAATAATATATTGTATATAAATGACTATTTTGTCTCTTAACTAATTTAATCCAAACATGGGTATAGATATATAAGGGCTATAAATGTTATTTAAATGTGAAACCCCTAAACCCACATATGAAATCCACCCTCCCCATGGGTTTCATGAAACCCATGAACTGGGGTTTCATTACCGGGCCGGATTTCAAATCCTAAGTTTAATATTTGTTACCAAATATGGGTTTAAGGAGGTTTAGTCCACAATCCATGTTTCCAAACTCCCATACCAAGCAGTCCCTAATGGGTGTCTCCCATTTTAACCAATAACCTATATTCTAACAATTTATAATCTGTCATCCTTGATTTAAAATATATTCAACAAATCAATGTGAAACCGCCATAACGTAGTTGAGTTTTTTGGTAACTAATTTATTACATGAGACAACTTAAATGACATGGGTTAATTCACCAATATTAATACACAACCCAATGTGCAAGCATTTTCACCCAAGATTTAGGTCAAAGATTTGTTTTCATGTGAAATTATGGCAATGCTTGTTATAAAGTTCCTACTATAAAATGAGAGAAGAGCAGACAAAAAATTACAAGTGTCAACATAACACCACAATTCTCATTAATTCATCCCCTCCTTGATACACCTAATAGCTATATAAATCAGCTTAGAAACCACATAAATTACTCACATCAAGAATTTTCCTATTCTTGCTAAAAACCAATATTATTTGAAAACATGAAGAAGACTGTAATTGTGCCATGCAAGATTGCCCTTCTTCTTGCTATTTTCTTGCTCTTCTCTATGCCTTCCGTGATTGAAGGTAAATTATATAATCTTAGGAAACTAAAACTATCACTTGTTACTGAATTTCATGCACCAATTAATCAACTTTAGGTCCACTTGTTGAAATTATTTTGTGCATCTGCATCCACAGATCAAAAGATTACACCAATGGATTATTATTTGATTATCTGGTAACTAATTACATGAAATCCAACCCTATTTATAGGGTGAAAAACTAAAAAGATAAAGATAAATATAGCAATCACATGCCTATCCAAAATAACTTGGATATATATATAATTGAATCTTAATTAGTTCTATCACATGTCCAAGAAATCTATTCATAGAATATGATGACACTTCCAATTTCTCTCTTACCAGGGTTCTCACATGTAACTTTCCAGCACCTTCAGTCCTCATTAGGGTTTATGGTTTTGTTCTAGCAGCACAAAGTACAAGGGCAGAAGCTCATGGAATTGAAGCTTTTCAGTCGAGTCGGGGCAATGTTTGTGCCATGAAAGAAGAAGGTTGCTTCGAAGAAGAAGATTCAAATTCGATAGTTGTAGACTATGCACCTGCTCATGCCAAACCTCCTATTCATAATAATCGCTTGCATGGTGAAAATAATTAGTTTTTCAACTTGTTATATTGTCTTAGGGGATCCTTATTCTTCTGGTTAGACACATGTATGTTTTGCAAAAAGAAAATTTAGGGTAAGATTTTTCATGTGAAGCAAGGATCTGCAAAAATAAAGTTTATGGCCTTCAAAATCTGGAACAAAACTGGCTTTGTTACGTCTATGGTAATGTTGAGGTTAGAGGTTCAAGTTTTGGAATTCATATTGAGACTCGGTGGTTGACTGTTATGTTACGGGTGCGGTCAGAAACTTCATGGTCCTGCCAGTAAGAACTTATCAAGGTGGTCTCTGGGCGCTCTCCTTTATCCCTACCTTTTTTTTGCTTATAAAAAAAAAAAAAAAGATATGCGATAACAATAGAATAGAAAGAAAAATTAAAAGCAACCCACAAAAATTTATTTGAGAAACCTAAAGATCTAAAAAGAAAAAAAATGCAGAGTCGAACCAAATCCACCATCAAACAAGTAAAATACAAGGAGAGAACAAACAAAGAGGTTGTTCACCCTTGCTATACACCGTTAGGGCTTCAAAACAAATGCAAAGAAATTGCGACAGTACCCTATTACTATCATCTTCTTGGTATTTTCCCTCGAGGGAATGATCGAATATCCAATGCTAACTGTACACTACCTTACATAAATAATTAAGCAACATTTGGAAGCATCTTCTAGCATATCTTTTCGTTTATTGAAGACCACAACCATAAAAGGTAAGGCATGTTAAATAATTAAGCAACATTTGGAAGCATCTTCTAGCATATCTTTTCGTTTATTGAAGACCACAACCATACAAGGTTAGGCATGTCCCAAGTCGAAACACACTACCTGCTTTCTTTCTTTTATTTTCCGGAGAATAAAGTGAGAATCATATGGATGCCGCAACATTTTATCATTCTAGCAATACAACACGTGTGTTGCACGTGAATAATTTTTGTACATAAAAATTAATAAAATATATTAGGTATATGCGTATTTAAATTGAATATCATCTCAAATTTACCAAACTTAATTTTTAATTGCTCATATTCTATTATAAGATTATGAAAATTTTGAATGTTCCTAAAATTCTTGGTTCTAATTATTAAAAAAATAGTTAATTTTTTTAAAAATAATTTGGTGTTTGAGATTGAATTTTTAGTGATGTTTGAGGAATTTAATTTCTTGAAATTCATTTGATTAAGATTTCACTAATAATTCCTTAATTAAAATAAAAATAATTGTCAATATACTGCTCTATAATATATATTATCAAGCATATTAAAGTTCTAAAAAAATCAAGTTTTACTTAAAAATAAACTGCAATATCTATGCTTACATAAAATCTTAATACAACTTAGAAAATTTATTATGACTGAATAATTATAATTATTTTAAAAAATTATATATGATTATTTTTTATCTTAAAAATGAATGAGTTGAGCTTTTCGATGAAAAAAAAATACACATGTAAGTATAATGTTGTCTTTGTATATGAGGTGAGTAATATTATATGGACAAAATCCAGTTTACCCCCTTGTGATTTGGGTGTTTTGGACATGACCCCTTTATGATTCGAAAATTAGCACACTATTCCCTTATGCTTTTGGACCGATATGCACAATTAACACCGTAAACAGAAGTGATAAAATGACTTTAGTACCTTTAACTATGCACAATTGATCAATTGTTGCCTAATTTTCTGAAAAATCAATCAACCATCCAACTTTACAAGTTTTTTTCTCTCTATATAAAGCACCAAACTTTCTCAAACCAATGTCAATATTCTCCACTCTCAACCTAGTTTTAAACCCCACAGATTTGTTTCCTTAAATAACTCATAACCCACGAATTTAAGCTTAAAGGTCATCACAAACTCATTTTAACAAGTTATGTACATACTAGATTTTTTTTTCAACATTTAGGCCAACTTTGACCCTTAATTTCTCCCTCGTTTTTCAACCTTTTTAAGTGATTCAAATGTCTAAATTTAACATATTTCTACCCACTTTCCAACCATGTATTTAGTTTGTCCAAATCATGCACAGGGTAAGTAGACATCGAGCTCCAAAATAGCGGGTTAATCATATTTAAAAATTATCAAGATTTTTAATTCAATTTTTCACCCACCAAACCTCATTCTTTCTCTTCCGATTAAAAAAAACTTATTCTTTCTCGATTCTAACTTAAAAAATAGATTCTTTGACCCTAAAAATGGTGGATTAGGCCCCCTTCACCTCCAAAACTTGAAAATTTGAATACTCAAAAATTCAAATTTCAAGCTTAAACAAGGGTTTTTGACTTTCTTTCACTATACACCACGGCCAATAAAGAAACTTTAGGAAATTGTTACTAAATATGAAAACAAATTTACCCTATCACCGAATTATGGATGATGCATTGTAGCAAAAGTTCTCTTTGCTTGGGTTTTTCAATACTACCTATTTGCAGAGCATAAACTCAAACCCCAATCACCCTAATTGAAGCAAGGATTCTGAAGCATCAAAGGTGGAAGAAGCTTGTCGAGATTGGTGGATCAGAGGTGAATCCTTTGTTTTTTCCTTACTACAATGGTTTTCATACAAGGGCATTGTATTTGATGTAGATGCTGGGAAATATGTTCGATAATTCATTAATGCTTCCTGAGCTGCCGAATGAAGAGGAAGGTAGCTTGAAATTGACTGGTAGAACAAAGGACTTGTGTAATTCTCTTCATGTCTCTTTAAATTGATTGAAGTAGGCCTATTCTTTGCTCTATCTTTTCAATGAATATTCATATGGCCGCCTAAGGTCTATGCTGTTGTGAAACCTCTCTTGCAAAACACACACTAATAGGATCAGCCTGCACCTGCATCGTTGTTTTCTTGCTCCGGCTGATCAACTTCTTCGCTTGAGTTTATTGAATCTTCCTTACGATTGGACTCCATACTTGTAGTGACTGTACCTGAGGGGAAACTTTCGATTGATATTTATTGTTTAAGATGGAAAGTTGTTATAGAGAGGGAGATGAGACGAGGGTGAGAGGCAAGAGAGAATTAAAAAAGCATAGCCGATGCCATTGTGAACTCGTGAGGGAAGAAGGTGTGAGAAGGGAGACAGCTCAGACAATGTCTTAAGACTTACTTTAGAGGGTCATTTTTGATATTTGGGTATATTTATATTGGAGGAAAACTGATAACTTTGTTGATCAATCGTCAAACTAGTGCGTCCTCTTCACTTTCCGTCTGTTCTGACGAAAAACCTAACAATTACAGTTTGGTTTATAATCACAGGGGGTGATGTGCTTATTTCCAAATCATAGAGGGGTCATCTGCTCAATGCATAAACCACGAGGGGATAAACTCTCATATTATATTGATAAAGCTTTTGAAGGTTTTTTGAATACTTTATTGAAAATATAATGATGCATATTTTTATGGATAATATAGTCAATCATATTTTTTATAAAAGTTGATATTTATACGTAAAGAATAAATAATTAAAAGAGGTATTATAGATAATTTAGTGATTTAAATACATAAGGATATGATGATAATTTAAAATTTTAATTGTGAAATAATAGAATAATCTTTATAATCTTTTATAAAGGTAAAATAGAAATTTTAAAATTTCATTGTAAGGTATTTTTATTAATAATATAAATTACGGCAGCATTTTAATCAAACGGGTGCCCCAAAGCTTTTAATCTATTATTACAAACATATGTTTCCTAGACAGGCCAGCCCCAAGCAAAGGCCACTAAGATGGCTACTTATGGCTCCATTTTTAGAGGGCTCCAAAAATTGTAATCATTAGTATTTTACTCACAAATTTTATGACTTTAAGTTTTAGGTTGATCTTGAATTTTTAGATTTTCAAAACCCAAATTAATCTATAAGCCTAAACGTTCTCTCCATTTATATCATGATTGCTTTTGTTGCCCCCCCCCCCAAAAAAAAAAAAGCAGCCCCCTTTCTCTCTCCTAAAACCTTGCTTAAATAATCTTTAGCACTTTTTGTTTTTAATAGAAATGGTAGAAATTCGATTAAATAAGAATATTCGAGGAGGAGGTAGGGCAATATGAAAGTTGGTGCCTCCTCTTCCCATATAGCCACACAATTAACAATAATAGCACGTCTAGTGAACTTATGTGCTATCTTATTCCTTGTTCTTCTGATTGTGATTATAGAATAATAGCGAAAATTATGTAAATTTTCCTTAATGTGGATGGCACTTGCAAAGCATAATTGATAAATTTTTCCTTATTCTTTTCTTATATAATTTTAAAGTGCTTATATTTTTGGTGCATTGTATATAATAAATTTGTATTATTAAACAATTCATTTATGATGCATGTACTAATATTGATGACTTAATTTTGTTTTCACAATTAAAAATTTTAAAAATAATTTAAAATTTGAAACTAACATTCCAATCTATATATTAAACTACATAAAAAGACTATTTTTTTCCCTTTGAATGCATGCGTTGCTTATAAAAATTTGCTAACAATAGTTGCTCCAACAGAAATGAGCTTTTCAAAATTTAAATTGATAAAATTTCATTTGCAACCATGTCACAAGAAAAATTGAATGGATTAACTATAATTTATTGAGAAAAATTTGTTGACAAAAATTGAATATAAAAAATTGATCAATATTTTTGCATTTCAATTAAAAAATAATAATTTTTAAAACAATAAAATATTAAATCACTCAGAAAAAACCCTCGACAATGCTCACCAAATCCTTGTTTCACACTAACTTGCTTAATCTCGTTCAAAATGTTACACACGCCAAGACTCTGTTATAGGTGGAAGTTATGTGCATTACGTAAAATATTGTTATTCAAACGGCAACAATCTCTTATAAGTGGAAGTTATGTGCATTATGTAAGACATTGTTATTCAAACCCTGCTTTTTCTATAAATTCTTATGCAAGGGAAATGATGTTTCCCCATACTACCATGTCCTAAACATTGATTGGTATAGAATGTTTACATAGAAAAAAAGTTGAGAAAACAAAAAAAAAAAAAGCATAATGAATACAGATATGAATCTACAGTTGCATCAAATGACTGTAAAACAAGACATTATTTCACATTTTTGTGCCTCCTATTATATATATATATATATATATATATATATATGGTAGTTGATTGTGTAATCCAATTAGTAATATTTTTGATACATTAATCATCGCATAGCCGATTATTTGGTACGAATGATAACTTTTTTTCTCACAAGAAATGCCTGCCCAATGCACGTAATTTGTGGTTGGTTGTGCATGTTCATTTTATAATCAAAGAATTGATTACTTTTGTGAATATTTTTACCATTGTTGTGGGTGTTTTTTACTATATTTGTAGTAATTATTTTTACCTCTTTTCTTAAGTACTAAAAAATTTATCACTTTTATAGATGATTTACCACATTTGTGAGTATTTTTATCATATTTATGGATGGTTTTACTATTGCTCTTGTAGTTATTTTTATTATTTTTTGAGGTACCACAACAATAATAAAAATATTCATAAATATGATAAAAATTACCACAAATATAATAAATTTCAGTATTATAGGCAAATCCCCTTAATAGATATAGCCTTTTTCTTCCTTATTTTTTTTTCAAAAGTGAAAAGTACACCAATTGTAAAACACCGTGGATGTGGAAGGTAATTTGCTAAATAACCATTTATTTTAAAAGTTTCAAGTATTGGAAATGGTGTAAGTTAAGTATTTATATTTCAATAAGCTCGTTCACATTCAGTAATACCTATACTGACCAAATTTAGAGTCCAAATGACATGAAGGTTGAGTTGGGCTTCTTTGTCTGGTGCAAATTTTTATTGGAATCCAAATGACTTTGCACCAGACAAAGAAGCCCAACTCAACTGCCATGTCATTTTGGCTCAAAATTTGATCAGTGTAGCATTACTCATTCACATTTAACCCCATTTGCACAAACTAATAACAAGACGAAAAGAAGAAAATAGATCGGAAGATTCAAGAAAAAAGACTTGTATTTCGTTATTCACTTCTTTGTTCCTTCCTGCAATTGCAATTTCTATCCCCATGAAGCTTTGGACATACGTCATAAGAAAAGCAAGGACTAAGGTGTAACAACTTTTTAAAGTAAGGAGCTTTTGTATCATTCTATAAATATTAGGGTATGATTGTGTTATTCTGAGATTACCAAGGGGAAGTCCATGTAATTTATCCAACTAGAAAACAAAGGAAGAGAATAAATTTCAGACGAAAGCTCTTGTTTTGTTTTCGAATGAACGCAGCAAGCTGCAGAGTAGTCTACGTTCTTTTCTAAACAATTCTAAGAACTTCCTCTTACTTTTTTCATATGATCTCAGCTACAATAGCGTTCACGACTAATCTTCATGGACATAAATGTGACGAGCCCAGATTCATACCAGATCTAGGCTCAATTCACGGGTTGAGCCTATATCATAAAAAACTATGTCAAATTTAGGTCATGACCTCAGTCTAATCTAAAATACAAGAGTCTAACAAGAATCAACACATACGAGAGCAATCAACGAGATATCCATTACTCAAAGATAATGTCTATATCCAATAGTAGTTACTCTCCCTGATAAATTAGTAGTTTATAACCATCATGTCACCGTCACAACTAGGATTCTGTGCATATAAATTGTAAACCTCCTACACAATAAATCACACACACCTCTCTCTCTCTCTCTTTTACTACTTTGCACTCTTTCATTAATAGTGTTCTCTGGCCACCGTTGTCGCCTTTTGTTGTTAGGTCACCAAATCTAACCACCCAATCTTTGTATCTTATTATTAATTATTTTACATTACATTCGACTGATTTGATTATACATAAATTCACTTTTGTGCTTCATCAAAAGCTAAGACTAATAAATTAGATGTGATGCTGGTGCTATGTGATTAAGTCCAATAAGACAAAGGTGACACAATGGAATATAGGAACACGAAAAATAATACGATTCTAAGTGTATAGAACACACTCTGAATCCACATTAAAAAAAACATGAAAATATCTTTGAAAAAGTATATTATTCAATAATTGAGTAGAATTACAGTACATGCAACAATTTGTAGGAAAATTCAAAAGCCCAAGTTTTCTAAAACGGAAACTAATCTCTAGTGTTAGAAAAGTTACCAAAAATAAATAAATAAATAAACACATGTTTAACAATTTTGGAAAATTGATATGTTTTAGGGAACTAAATATCTTAGAATACTGCTAATTAAATCCTAATTCTAACAACACAATCAAATAAAATAAAATATAAAAATTGTGAATTTCGTTCTACATCAAAAGAGAATATCACAAAAAATACGAAAGTTATGGGCAACATATATATTCTGTTAATCCCATTTGTACTACTAAAATCATGAGTGAAAGAAGAAAATAAATGTCAAGGAAGGAACTCTTGTTTTGTTTGGTTATTTGCATCTTTGTTCCTCCTAAGAACTCCAAATCTTTCCCCAAGCTTCCGACAAACTTCTCCCTAAAAGTTAGGATTTACAAATTGCTAAAAGTAAGGAGTTTTTGCGTAATTTTAGCAATACTAGGCGATGATCTTGTGATTATGAGGTTACTTAGGGGATGCCTGTGTAATTTCTCAAAGCAGAAAACATGAGGAAAGAAAGAACAAATTTCAGACGAAAGCTCTAGTTTAGAAAACACGAGGAAAGAAAGAACAAATTTCGGACGAAAGCTCTTGTTTTGTTTTCAAATTAACGCAACACGCCGCACAAAAGCATCTTTGTTCTTTTCTCAACAATTCCTCCACAACTTCCTGCAACTTTTTCATGTGATCTCAAATCACAATAGTATTCACCATTGGTCTTCATAGACATACAAGCAAGGACAATATAGATTTCTACAGCATCCTTATATATATAGCCTTCTCCTCTCTATTTCCTCTTCAAAACTGAAGGTACACAAACCATTAACATATCAGACAAGCCAATTTCGACATATTTCAAAACTTGCCAGCATCATGTCTTCAATTAACTCAAATGACGTCCACCGGATTTTCGAAAAACTAGACAAAAATGGTGATGGCCTTGTGAGTATGGATGAGCTTCAATCGCTTCTTGAGAGAATTGGCCTCCACACTTGCCTTGACGAGCTCGAGTCATCCTT
>CM042184.1:45720251-45731448 GCA_023539305.1 Ilex asprella | reverse complement strand
GTAGAAGTGAGTACTTGCTAGTCAAGAAACAATTGTTCTTATAGTGTTATTTTATTCTATAGTGAAAACATCCGATTATTGTTTGTTGTGAACGTTGGCAATAGCCAAACCACATAAATCTCTTTTGTCCATTTGTGTGTGTGCCTTATTTATTTTCTATCACTTTATTATCTACCTCGGTACTCAAATCATTGGTCCGTCACAACATTTTATTCTCCCAAATACATATACATGCGTTAGTTTCTTTTCAATCTAACATTCTAATTTCTGCAGAAATAGAATATTAGAAAAATTGACTATTTGAATTTTTTTAAAATATTCGGGGTAGTGTTTTAGTAACTGCAACACGCAGACAAATTTGAGAAACATCATTGTATCTTGAGAACAGATGTATTTCAAGTGAACACCATCGTAACTCATTTGTGAGAGCAAATATTATTTTTAAGAAAATGTTTTTATACTCAATTTGAACAATTTTTAGTATTGAGGAGCCCAAACCCACCAACAGATCACCCATAATAGAACTGTTCTCGTCAGAAATGATCAAGAAGTGTTTAGTTGGTCTCTAACCAAAAAAAGCGTGTTTGTTCCAGGGTGTGTTTCATATGGGCTCAGCTACATCCCACTCAGGCCCGTTTCAACGTACGGAGAGGTCTTAGGGCCTAAGTGAAAGATGGACAAAAGTTGTCCCACATCGAATAGCCTTAGGGTGTGTGTGTATTATAAGACCGCTAGGCACTTCTGCCTTTAAGTAGAAGTGTTTAGTTGGTCTCTGACCAAAAAAAAAAAAAATGCTACCACTATGTGCTCATTAATAGAATCATGCCTATGTTGACACATTATTACACATCGTGATTTTCTAAAGAGTAATGTTAGTGGGTCTATTTTTTTGATTTAATTTACTATAACATTTGAATTGATTGTGAGTCTTATTAAATATTGGAACTTGATGTTGATTCAATAGTTCTAATAAAGTTATATCATAAAGTCGATAAATTAATTCAAAATTTTAAATCTAACTAGTATTACTCTTTTAGAAATTTGACCCTTGGACAATAGTATGATACTGTATTAAAAGCAAGAAGCTATTTTTGTAAAATTAAATTAGCTGCAATACTAATATTGCATACATGGAGAAGTCTACGGTACACAAAAAAAATTTAAAAATTCAATACTATACCACTAGGCCTGTCAATAATCATGTGCGAATAAGATATGTACCGATTAAAAATCAAATCCGAATTTGAAAGTCTGATTCGAATTTGACGGATTTTATTTTTCTGGTTTATATCTGAATTCGCTAACAATTTGATGATTTGATCCAATCCGAATAACTTAATTTAACTAAATTTTAACAAATTACATCTAAATTTTAACCAAATTTCTTCGAATAATCACTTAATTTTTTTAATATTTATACAAAAATATATAAATATTTCAAATTGAATTATAGTCGGATCGAATATAAGTATATCAAAATTCAAATCCGTAAAATATAAGATATTGAATTTGGATAATCGATAAAAAATAGCAATCCATATCCATCTATATCATATTCGGGTTTAGATCGAATTTGGATTAAAATCTAATCCATTGACATACCTATATACCACCTTTATAAATTTTATAATTGTTTTACCACTTTTGAAGGTTATTTAAAGCTTTTGTGATAACTTGCGTTCAATCGCATCGTTACCACAAAAGTGATAACTTAACCCAAAAATTATAGCTCAAATCTTAGAAATTGTAACATAGCTTATTTTTTTTATAGTAAACAAATTAAAAAATTTATATCAAAACCCACAAAAATTATAAAATTTAGAGCTACAGTACCGAAATTATTTTCGGTACCATAGTCTTCTCCTCCAAAAATAATTGATTGAAAGTGTGATTGTGTATGTGATTAAGTACAATAAGGCGAAGGGGAATATCACAAAAAATACGAAGTTTCTGGCAATAAATAAATATATATATTCTGTTAATCCCATTTGTACTACTAAATTCATGAGTGAAAGAAGAAAATAAATGTCAAGAAAGAAACTCTTGTTTTGTTTGGTTATTCATATCTTTGTTCGTCCCAAGAACTCCAAATCTTTCCCCAACTTACGACAAACTTCTCCATAAAAAGTAAGGAGTTTTTGTGTAATTTTGGCAATACTAGGTGATGATCGTGTGATTATGAGATTACTTAGGGGATGCCTGTGTAATTTCTCAAAGTAGACAACATGAGGGATGAAAGAGACAAATTTCAGACGAAAGCTCTTGTTTTGTCTTTCAAATTAACGCAACACTCCTCACAGAAGCATCTTTTGTTCTTTTCTCAACAATTCCTCCAACAACTTCCTGCAACTTTTTTCATATGATCTCAACCACAGTAGTGTTGACCATTAGTATCCATAGTCATCCAAGCAAGGACAACATAGATTTCTACAACATCCTTGTATATATAGCCTTCTCCTCTCTATTTCCTCTTCAAAAGTGAAGGTACACACATCGTTAACATATCAGACAAGCCAATTTCGACTTATATCAAAACTTGGCAACAGCATGTCTTCAATTAACTCAAATGATGTGCACCGGATTTTTGAAAAGCTTGACAAAAATGTGGATGGCCTTGTGAGCCTGAATGAGCTCCAATGGCTTCTTGAGAGAATTGGCCTCCACTCTAGCCTAGACGAGCTCGAGTCATCGATGGGCAAAACTAGTCTTGACCCCATTGATTTTTCGTTCTTTTATGACACTGTTGTTAAGAGGAAGATTGGCGAAAGCAAAGAAGCCGAGGAGGATAACAACCCTGAGAGTGAACTTGTTGAGGCTTTCAAGGTTTATGATTTGGATGGAGATGGCTTCATTACTAGCGAGGAGCTTCAAAGCGTGTTGTCAAGATTAGGATTGTGGGACGAGCATGGTGGCCAGGACTGTAAGAGCATGATTAATGTTTATGATTCCAATTCGGACGGAGTGCTTGATTTCGAAGAGTTCAAGAACATGATGCTACTGACCAATCCATAGGATATTCCAAACAAACGTTTGATATTGGTGTTGTGATTGTGGTTATCTAGACTTTTGTAAGCTTTCCGTGAATAGTGCATTTTATTGTTTTTTGCTCCTTCTATTAGCATTGCTCATATTGTAATCCTTGACAAGTGAAATGATATTGCTAGCTAGGAACATTCTAGGATTGTTCATGAACGAGGTTTTTTCTTTTCTTTTCTTTTCTTTTTTTAATCATTTATGGTTTGTTTTTACCATTAGAAGGTTATGCTTTTAAAAGATTTGAGAGACTCTTTCATAATCGAAGACCTTTGAGGGATATGATTTTCGGTGACCAAATAATGGGATTAAAAAAATAGGACTAAATAATATGGTGCTCACATGATCATGCTGATTGATGCATCAGTTCTAAGATAGTGGTTGTGACCTGTCTTTGCTAATTGGCATAGTGTTTTGTAATTCTTGATTTTTTGTTTTGGCACAAAACAGACAGACGATTAAATGAAAATAAGACGGTGGATCACATTGTAGCAATTTTATTTCTTTGAATGGACAATATAAAAAAATTAATTATTTGAAGGGTAAAGAGAATTTTTGTATCTTCTAGGGGCAAAATGGAATTTACTCTTTTTATTATCAAGGATTTGAATGATTCAGGCAATTAATTTCAGCTGAGAAGAAGAAGAAAGAGAAGGGGGAAGAACAACAGTGGAGAAAAATAAAACAAAGGGAAAGAAGAAGAGAGGATATTTACGTCATTTTAATACTTCCGTGGAATTAGGTGTGCAAATTATGACGCAAACCATATATAAGGGTTAAGCGACTATTTTTGAATGGTGTGGTCTACACAAAGGTCTAACCACATGTAAGAGATTAAAATGAAGTTGGCCCAATATTGTATCATTCTTTGACAAGCAGGTAAAGCGAAGCTCGACACATAAATAGTGCAATAATGAGCCCATCTGAAAAAGTGAGTGAGTGAGTAATGTTAAACGATCAAGAGAAATACATGAAATAAGAAAAGAGAAGGTTAGAATTTTATTGATACTGCATAATTCAATTAAATAAAGGAAGAAATTTTAACCTAAAATACAAAGAGACTATATATAGACTAAACAAAGGAAACTAAAAAGACAGGAAAAATAAAAGACTATTCTACACTTAATAATAAAAATAACCATATATTTTTTAACATCTCCCTCAAATTCACAATGCAGCAGCTACAAGCTTCGAGAGTTTGCCAACTAGAAAACGAAAACGAGAAATAGAATGCGACTTGGTAAAGAAATCTGTAATCTGCAAAGAAGAAGAAACAAAGGGAAAAGTAATAGTGTCATGCTTGAGATGATGACAAGTAAGGTGATAGTCGATCTCAATGTGCTTAATTCGTTCATGAAAAACAGAGTTGTGAGCAATATGAATAGAACTCTGGTTGTCACAATACATAGAAGTGGGATGAGAAAGAGAAACTCTCATATCTGCAAGTAACCAACGTAACCAACCAATCTCTTTAGTAGTAGATGTCATAGCACGATATTCTGCTTCGATTGAAGATTGAGAAACAATAGATTGTTTCTTGCTCTTCCAAAAAATAAGAGAATCACCCAAAAAAATACAGAAACCAGTAACAGACTTGCGATATGTTGAATCACTGTCATGATCAGCATCAGAGTATGCACGCAGCTCCAAGGAAAAGGTGGATGGAAGTAAAAGACTCTGAAAGACTGTACCCCAAAAATACCGCAAAATACGAAGAGCAGCTGAGAAGCAACAAACTGACTAACAACATGAACAACATATGTAATATCTGGACGAGTAATAGTGAGATATACCAAGCTCTCAACAATAGTACGGTATAAAGTAGGATCTGACAAAGGTAAATCATCAGAAGAAGAATACTTTGCGTTAACCTCAATGGGAGTATCTACAGTCTTATTATCAGTAAGTCTAGCCCACTCAAGAATATCTGCAACATATTTCGACTGAAAAAGAAGATAACCTCTGGGTGAGTGGGCTACCTCAATGCCCAAGAAATATCGTAGAGAACTCATATCCTTCATTTCAAACTGTCTAGCTAACTCTGTCTTCAAAACTGAAATACCACCAATATCATTACCAGTAATAATCATATTATCAACATATAAAGACAGATTGATATGACCTGCATCAGTGCACTTAACAAAAAGAGCTGAATCATAATTACTAGAAGCAAAACTAAGGCAAGATATCACAACAGAAATTTCTCAAACCAAACACGAGGTGCTTGTTGGAGACCATATAACGCTTTCTTGAGTTTGCAAACATACCAAGAATCATGTAAAACACCAAGAGGGGGCATCATATAAACTTCTTCTTGAAGATCTCCATTCAAGAAGACATTTTTAACATCAAGTTGAGAGATATGCCACTGACGAACCGAAGCAACTACAATAAGAGTGCGAATAGTAGTCATTTTTGCAACAAGAGCAAATGTCTTCTCATAATTGATACCATACTGTTAAGAGTACTCTTTTGCGACCAACCTAGCTTTGTATCGCTCAACATATCCATCAAAATTAGTCTTGATCTTATACACCCAACGACAACCAACAACACTCTTACTAGAAGGTAGAGGAACCAAATCCCAAGTACCTGTCTTATGAAAAACAGAAAGTTTCTCATCCATAACTTGCTGCCAACGAGAATCAAGAATTACCTCTTTATAGGAAGAGGGCTCAGAAAGACAATGAATACAAGCTAAAAAAGAAGTAAAAGATGTAGAATAACAAGAATAAACAAAATCTGGTAACTTTGTGGACTTACGAATGCGTATGGATTGACGTAGAGGTGGATCCACGATTTCACACGGAGCTTGAGAGACCATAAGATAAGAGGGAGTTTTAGGTGTGTTAGAGAGTAAAGTGTCAGTACCTGCAGAATGATCAGTATGAATTAAAGTGCTAGAAACCTGAGATGACAAATAATCAGAATCTTCAAAAAAAAAATCTATACGAATAAGATCAGATCTAGTCAAGCTATGAGTAGTGGATGGAATAGAAAAGAAAGGTATATGCTCGAGAAAAATAACATGACGAGACACATAAAGTTTATGATTTATTGGATCAAAACAACGATACCCCTTTTTACCTTCACCATAACCAAGAAAGACACAAATAGCAGATCAAGAGAACAGCTTGCTACGTTCTACATGAGAACGAAGAACGAAACAAGTACAACTAAAAACTCTAAAGAAAGAATAATCAAGGGCATACCCATACAGCTTTTCAAAAGGAGAAACACCTGAAATATGAGAAGATGGAATTGTATTAATCAAACCTACAACAGTAAGAACAACTTCACCCCAAAACACACTAGGAACAGAAGCAGACAACAAGAGAGAACGAGCAGTTTCAACAATGTGCCTATGTTTTCTTTCAGCAACACCTTTTTGCTCAAGAATATCTCTATACACGAAATTTGGTAAATAGTTTCATCTAAGGCAAGCAATTCACAAAATTCATTAGAAGTGCATTCCCCACCCAAATCACACCTAAAATATTTTATAACAGTAGAATGTTGAGTTTTGACAAGAGCTCAAAATATTATATATATCCCAAAGAATTCAAAACGATGTTTCATTAAATAAATCCAACAATAACGAGTATGATCATCAATAAAAGAAACATAATATCGAGATCCTCCTTTTATGGCAACAGGAGAAGATCCTCATACATCAGAATGAATCAAATCAAATGGAGAAGAAGAAACAGAAATACTTCGATTAAAAGATAAAGCTGAAAATTTTGCTAGTTTACATCCACTACAATCAGAAATATCATAAGTTTGCAAATTTTCTAAGGCCCCTGTGGATGCCAAAAATCTCAAACGAGAAGACGAAACATGACCTAGACGAGAATGCCATAAATAAAAACTAAAAGAAGAAGAACTCAAACAAAAAGAAGATAAATCAACACTAGTAGCAGCAGCAGTAATTGACACTTTTAACTCATCCAAAATATATAGTCCCCCATTCCTACGGCTTGTGCCAATCAGCTTCTGAAACTTCAGATCCTACACATAACAAGAAGAAGAGAAAAATGTGATTAAATTATCAGAATCACATAACTGACCAACAGAAGTAAGATTTAATGTGAGTTTCGGAATATGATAAACATTAGGGAGAGACAAGTGAGGTGTAACAACAGAACCAACACCTGCTAAAGACATAGGAGTTCCATCAACAATCATAACAAAAATAGAAGACGAAGGAGATACAAAAGCAAAAGATGAAGAATCTGGAGACATATAATGTGACATACCTGAAGAACTATGAGACAACTGACCTACGGAAGAAGAAGTAGACATATTTTATGGCTGTAAGGAGAGCAACTTCTGAAATTGCTCAGCCAAAGTACTAGGATTGGTGAAAGGACCTGATGAAACTACTGCTGCAGTATTAGACTGTGGTGGTCTGTAACCCTGAGGTGGTCTATGAGCATTAGATTGTGACTGGTTGTCAGACTTCCAAGCTTGAGATTGCAGCTGCGATTGATTTTATTGTCTCAACTTAGGACATTGAGTCTTCCAATGACCTTTCTGCTTACAGAAACTGCACTCGTCGAAGGCAGCCCTTGTGTAAGGCTTATTTTGATTATTAGAGAATAGCTTAAAAGGTACTGTTAACATAGAAGGATTAGAAGTAGAAAGAATTCCTTTTTTAGAATAAGATTTAAGACGTATTTTTTCAGCCAATAACTCACAGACAATTGAGTCAACAGAAAGAAGTGGAGAGCGATGCAGAATTGAACCTCTAAGTCATTCAAAATCACTGCGAAGTGCTGTTAAAAACTGTACCGACCGTTGCTGCTCTCTACGATCAATATAGGCACCACATGCCTTTAATTCTGTCGATTCTGTAAGAGCCAATTAATCTCAAAAATCTGTCATAGCATAATAAAACTCCTGAATACTCATATTCTTTTGCTGAAGAGCTTGTATGTCATTCTCCAATTGATACTGTTTTGCAAAATTTGATTGAGCGAATAACCTTTGCAGATGATCTCAAACTTCTTTTGCTGTCTCATACTTCGCCAACTGTGTACCTACCGATTTGTTAATCGAAGTAATAATTTTTGCATTGTTTGCTTCCCAGGCATCCATCAAAGCAGCATAATCCTCATCAGTATTCTTAGGTTTCACAGAAGTTCCACTAACATATCCCCACATATGTCTACCCTTTAGAAAATTTCTCATCACATAACTCCAATACTAATAATTCTTTCCATCCAACCTCACACTCACAGACTGAAGCGAATCGTCTTTTTCAGTAGCCATAATAAAAAAAAAAAACAAAGAAAACCAGATTGCAAAACGGAACGAAAATCCTCTCGAAATTGTACAGTCACTCCAAAACTGTGTTTGAGATTAAGCCTCATCCCATGAAACTTAGCTCTGCTACTATGTTAAACAATCAAGAGAAATACATGAAATAAGAAAAGAGGAGGCTAGAGTTTCATTGATACTGCATAAGTCAATTGAATAAAGGAAGAAGTTTTAACCTAAAATACAAAGAGACTATATATAGGCTAAATAAAGGAAACTGAAAAGACAGGAAAAATAAAAGACTATTCTACCCTTAATAATAAAAATAACCCTATATTTCTTAATAAGACATAGATAGAGCCTTTGTTTATAGTTCATACCCAGTAGAGTAAGTGTAAGTCCACCAAAGGGCTGTTTGATAAGTGGGATCGGGGCTTTGGAAGATGGGTTAGAAAAAAATAATTTAAATGACACACAAAATTTATGTTTGACAAAAAATTTGAAGTTTGGGTTACTAAACTCAGCCCGCTATTGGCTCGGACCTTAAACCCTAGATCATGAGTTTCATCAAACCGGTGGGGGGGAGTGATTTCGGATGAGGACTAACGGATTCAAGATACAAAAAGACAATTATATCCTATACGTATACAAATATGAGTTTGGATTAGATTAGTGAAGGAGCACAATAATCATTGATATATAAATATATTATCATAACATGGCTTTCATCAAATCCATGGGGGAAGGGGGTAGGGGTTTCGGATAAGGACTAACGGATTCAAGATACAAAGATACAATTATACCCTATACGCATACAAATATAGATTTGAATTAGATTGGCGAAGGGGCACAATAATCATTTATATACAAATATATTATCATAACATATGTATGAATTAAATTTAATATTGAGTGTTATCTTTGTAAAGAGAGGTTTAAGTTTGAGTTTGAAAAGATTTTGAAAAATCAATCCAAATAAGCCACAATGTAGATGCTTTGATTGCGGAGTCCACTCTATGATTAGACTTTAGTACATAAAAATAAGGTATCCTATTTTATTTTATTTTATTTTATTTTATTTTTTGGCAAACCACAAAATGTCAAGTGTAAAGTTTTTATTATTTTTATGATCAACAATTACAAAAAAAAAATTAAATAAATAAAAATAACATCTACGGCTGAGAATTATTTATGAATATAATATTAAAAAGAAAAAAGTGGGCATCATATACTTATCCGTCCACTCCATTGAGGATAGTTTTGAATGATTTTTTCTCGATAAATCTAGAGACTTTCACCAAAATTCAGCAAGTGGAAGATACCAAATTCAGATCCTCTATTTAGTGTTATCTAAAGACATAATTAGTTTATAAATTCGGATTCTCAAAGTTAGATTCTCCATGTTATTCACGTGAACTCTCCCTATGCATTAGTAAAATAAATTAAATGTAGGCCAAGCAAAATTAAGTATATGCTAAAATGAGTATTCAAAGCTGGCACCAATTGCTTTGCTTTCGGTGGGATTTCGGAACTTCAGTTTGGCCCAATCCGAGTAATTTTTACTCTCTGAAGCAAGACAATTTGTATATGATATAGAAAGATTTATAAAGAAACTATCTCATAGGTATTTTTCGTTTTACTTGTCAGGAGTGTTTGAATCAGTTTATACGTAATTCGATTAATCTTCTCTCTAATCTGATAAAAAATTAAGTTATTTATACCAAAATTAGAATATTTATAATGGATAAATTCTTCACAATCTAATTGCAAAAAAAATATCAAAATTCAAATTTTAAACGTCTAAATTTATGTTTCACTCGAGTTTACGGCTCATTGATAATTATTGTGATTATTGTGTATCACCACTAAAAACATGGGCATAGCCAAGGTGGGATTAACTGCCAAGTAAATCATCCAAAACACAAACAGACACCCACAAAGATGGGTGTCTTTCACATCGGAATCAATCAATCACATATAATGTTACACATTTTTAAAGACCCGTAAGCAATAAAATAAAAAAAAAGGTTGAGACTACTGTCTATAAAGATAAGGTGTTACGTGCACATTTTTTAGAAAAATGTAAAAAAAATAAAAAATAAAAGAATTTGGAAAATAAAATCTGTTTCGAGAAGGGTGAAAACTTCGATTGATTCACTTCGAGAAGAATCCGATTTTTCAATCATTTCACAAGAAAGTAAATTATAAATATCAGCTACCTTTTTTATTCATATGACATTTTTAAATATAAAGAGATAACACCTAAATTCATCTATAGTGGTTGATTTTCACTTGAATGATTTATAATTATTAATTGAAAAGTTAATAAATTAAAGATAAATAATAAAATTAAAAAAAATGTGTGTCACAGTTTTAGTGAATGAAAAGTTTAGATATGGTATAGAAAAGTTATCTTAGTTGGACCACTCTATAAATACCATCATTCTTTTACTCTTAAGAAGCAGAACAAGCTTGTCTGTGGTAGAGAGGGAGAGAGAGGGAGAGAGAGATGGCGTTGGTGAACAAGAGTGAAGACGGAGGTGATACCAAGAAGCCGGAGTTCAAACCCAAGATCGGAAGCCCGATTCCAGTAAAGAGGAAGCTAGTGAAGACGATGATGGTTGTGTTCATGGGGCAATTACTTGCTTCCCCTATCACGAACAAGAACAAGCTAGCAAAAGATCAATCTTCTCAAATTTAAGTCTGCTAAATTTGAGAATGGATTTATCAATCACTTCCTTTAGTGATGAAAAATGATATGTTAGTGGTGCTTGTTTAGAGGAAACAAGATTTGTTAGTGATGTACTCCTCTCTCTCTCTCTCTCTTTGTGTGTATGTTCTTGTGTTTAATGCATGAAATCTATTGTCTTTACTCTTATTATCAGGTTCTACAAGAAACAGT
>CM042184.1:45648278-45713047 GCA_023539305.1 Ilex asprella | reverse complement strand
AAATGAAGGGGTTGAACCCCGTTGTTACACATGTTGCAACATTTAATGTACTCATATGACGATGACAAGACAGGGCACGTGACCTTTATTCTGAAGAGTCATTTGAAGAGCCTTCCATCTGACCCGATCTCGTTAGTAATTCATTAAACACAGGATTAGT
This sequence comes from Ilex asprella, assembly GCA_023539305.1. Lineage (NCBI taxonomy): Eukaryota > Viridiplantae > Streptophyta > Magnoliopsida > Aquifoliales > Aquifoliaceae > Ilex > Ilex asprella. The sequence continues at coordinate 45,712,887 of CM042184.1, read as the reverse complement.
TCGGTTCTCTTTGTCACCAAGCTCATAAGTTGATAAGTAGAAAAAGGTAAGAGCACGGTTTGTACCAAACCGAGGTGTTTTATCAGCAACAGAAGAACTCAGTTTGTACCAAACCAGGATGATCAACAAGTTCGGCAAGTGTTGGATGTGTTCGGTCTTCATTGTCCGAGCTGTTTCAAACGATAGACACAAATGTAAATGACCGCCTAAAATCTAGGCAATCAGATAAACGAGATTGACGAAATCAAATATATCGAGAAAGATTATAGGAGAAGAATCAGTAATTCCCCAAACTAAAACGCATAGAAGGCGGGCCGCTGGGCCTCGAAATTTATGGAAACCCTAATGGGTTCATTACCTAGAAAAGGAAGAAGAAGCCAAGTTGTAAGGTACGCTGAATCCTTATTGTCTTCTCGCAATTCCTACAATTTCATTACTGACTTAATCATCGGAGTGTCTTCAATCGAAACACTTCGATCTTGGGCAGTTTGTTCGTTTTGCAGAAAGGAGATTGGGAGATAAGGCATAGCATTCTATTTTTCAGAAGATCATAAATCGAGTGTTAGAGGTATTATTTTTTGCCTCTACATTTTGGCGCCGTCTGTGGGAAGCTAAGAATTTCTCATTCTTACTAACAAAAAGCTACGATATCAAGACTTAGGAGTGCAATCGGATCACCCATAGACAGCCTTGCTTTGGGGAGTTCAGATCCTGCACCCCCTTCGGGTGATGGTAACATAAGGTCGCGTGCGAGTGCGAGCCCACCAAGGCTCCATGGGGATGACAAGTTATCCTCGACAAGTTTCGGGCCCTCCGAAAAAAAAAGCTTGCATAATGAAGGTCAAGGCGAATCCGTCCGTGCCGATGATGAAAATCAATCACTGGCAAAGTTGGTCCAGTCACTCCAAGATCGACTTGACGCTCACGACAGTCTGTTTAAAAAGTCTTATGCTCGAGAGAAAGACTTGGAAAGAGAAAACGAGGAATTAAAAGCCAGGGTTAGAGAGATGACACTGAATAACACAAGGGATAAACAAGAAAGGGAAGTTCGGCATGACAATTTGGAAAGAAAATCGAGCCGAGCCAGAACTACCGATGAAGATAAGCTCCATCGGAAGAAACCCAGGTCCAAGAGGACGAATGGAAGCAGTACATTGATGATGAACTCAATAGTCGTTTGAGGAAGCCAGATCTAAGGTCGTCTCATGACCTAGCCAGAAAGGCTACAAGAGAGTATGGTGACGGTTTGGATTCGTCCCCATTCGCAGCGTGGATAGAAAAAGGGTGAATCCCTAGTAAGTTCATGGTGCCGAACTTCAAACTATACGACTGCAAGACCGATCCAACTTCACATATCAGACATTATAGACAACTCATGACGATCCATAGAAGAAACGAGCCCCTGCTCTGTATCATCTTCCCCAGTAGCCTTGGGGAATCGGCCATGAAGTGGTTTGACAGCCTACCAAGAGGGACGATTGATGGATGGGCTAGGTTGGCCGAACAGTTCACAGCTCGGTTCATAACGAGCAGTAAGCAACCAAAAGATGTCGGGGCACTATTAACACTCAGAAAGAGGAATAACGAAAGCTTGCGCGAGTATGCCCATCGTTATTGGAAAACTATGAATGAGGTGGAGGGGTGCAGTCAAGAGATTGCAGTCGCATCATTCAAGATCGGTTTGCCGAAGGACAATCCGCTGTACTAGTCACTAACCAGAAGGCCGGCCACAGATTTAGAGGAACTTATGGCAAGGATCGAAAAGTATGCAAAGGTTGATGACGACCTAACGAGGGAAGTAGTGAAAGAGCCACCAAACAAAAGGCAGTTCGGTAGAGAAAAGCAGTCGGAGCCGAATAAAGAAGGAATGACAAGGAATGACAAGGACGGCTTCAACCCGAGGACACCCTTCCTAGGGGTAAACACTTTGTTCAAAGATCCGATACACAAGATACTGAGCCAGATCAGACATCAGCCCTTCTTCAAATGGCCGAACAAGCTGATGGGAGACCCCTCTAAAAGAAATCCAAACTTTAGGTGCTCGTACCACCGAGATGTGGGCCACATGACCGAGAACTGTAGAACTCTGAAGCAACACTTAGAAGAACTGGTGAAGGCTGGACACCTCTTAGAGTTCATTGAGGGTGGACAGAATTATGAAGGAGGATCCGAGCCAAAGGATGACAACAGCATACCGGCTGGTGTAATTGATGCGATTCATGCTACCACTAACCCAAATATGTCAACCAATAATTCGGCTAGGGCTTATATTCAGAAAGCAGCTAAGGAAAGAGAGGTCTATGAGTTAAGGATGACCCTGGAAATTACAAGCAAAAGAATCAGGCTGGAAGAGTCCTCATACGCCATATGTTTTATCGAGCGAGATCTGGATGGAGTACACCGACCGCATAACGATGCTCTGGTGGTAACGCTTCGGATTGCCAATTTTGATGTTAAAAGAGTCCTGATCGATCTCGGGAGTTCATCGGAAATCATGTACGTGGATCTATTCGAAAAGCTCGGGCTAAGGAAGGCAGACCTCAGGCCCTCGAACACGCCGCTCATTGGTTTTAGTGGTAAAACGGTCCTGCCCAAAGGGAGGATCACCCTACCAGTAAAGACCGGTCCAGTTTGCGTTATGACTGAGTTTTTGGTAGTGGATATGATATCAGCATACAATGCAATCATGGGACGGTCTTGGTTACATGAGATGAAGGCGGTCCCATCGACATATCATCAAATGTTAAGATTTCCTTCAGCTGACGGAATAGTGAACATTCAAGGAGACCAGGTCAACTCGAGGACCTTTCTTTTGGCCTCGGTAAAGGTAAAAGATAAGTATTGAGAGGACAACTCGGCCGAAGAGCTAGAAAAATAGCAATCAATCGTTGACAGCTCGGGTAATCTTCACTGCCCGACTGTCAACAAAAAACCTGAAGTACCTTCAGGCGAAGAGGGAGAGGTTCCGAACCGAACTATCAAAGACTTGTCTAAAGTACCTTTAGACGAGAATGGAGACGCGAGCAAGTATTTCATGATAGGAACAACACTTATTCCCCAACAGAGGACTGATCTCATCGCCCTGCTGCGGGAGTATGCCGATGTATTTGCGTGGAGCACTATTGACATGCTTGGTGTACCCCCAGGGGTCGCATGTCATCATCTAAACATCGATCCGAACTATAAGCTCGTCAGGCAAAAGTTAAGGAGGTCAGCACCACAGCATCAGGAGGCGGTAAAGGAGGAGGTGTCTCGGTTGTTAGAATCCAAGGAAATTAGAGAGGTTAAATATCCGACCTGGCTGTCAAATACCGTAGTAGTGAAAAAGAAAAGCGGAAAATGGAGAGTTTGCGTAGATTTCACCGACCTAAACAAAGCCTGCCCGAAAGATAGTTTCCCACTGCCAAAGATAGATCAGCTAGTTGACGCAACAACAAGGCACGAGCAGATGAGTTTCTTAGACGCGTTCAAGGGATATCACCAGATCCCCCTAGCCCAAGAGGACCAAGAGAAGGCTGTCTTCATAACACTAGATGAGACGTACTGCTACAAAGTGATGCCGTTCGGATTAAAGAATGTTGGGACGACATATCAGAGGTTAGTAAATAAAATGTTTGCGCGTATGATTGGCAATACAGTTGAAGTTTATATTGATGACATGATAATTAAAAGTCGAAAGGTCGTTTCTCATTGTGCCGACCTCAAGGCCACCTTCGAGGTTCTGCGAAAATATAATATGAAGTTAAATGTCTCTAAATGCGCCTTTGGAGTCGGCTCGGGAAAATTCTTAGGATTTCTCGTTACGCATCGAGGGATAGTGGCAAACCACGAGCAGGTGAAAGCAATTACCGAACTGCAGCCACCTCAGACTATCAAGAAAGTTCAAAGGTTGGCAGGAATGGCAGCAGCACTCGGGAGATTCATATCCCGAGCATCGGATAAATGCAAACCTTTCTTCCAATCCATCAAGGGGATGAAAGAAATGCCTTGGAGCCAGGAGAGCGAAAGAGCATTTGCTGATTTAAAGTCATATCTAGCGTCTCCCCCTATTTTGTCGACTCCCTCGTCCGAAGAGGGACTTTATCTATACTTAGTCGTGTCCGAGCATGTCGTTAGCGGGGCACAGATGAGAAGAGCTGAGGAACAATTGAAACCCGTTTACTATGTGAGCAAGATGCTTCTGGACGCCGAATCCAAATACACCCCTTTGGAAAAGCTTGCGCTAGCCCTTATTAGTTCAGCACGAAAACTCAGACACTACTTCCAGGCTCACCAAATCACAGTGCTCACCGACAAGCCGTTGAGGTCATTATTTCTCAAAGCCGACCTTTCCGGACGAGTGGCCAAATGGGCCGCTGAACTTGGAGAGTTTGACGTCCGCTTTGCACCCAGAAATGCGATTAAAGGCCAGGTAGTAGCCGACTTCATTGCTGAATTTCAGCCGAACAATATCTTGAGAGAAAGCCTTAGCAACGAAAGAAATGACCTCAACGGCGAATGGATCCTTTCAGTGGATGGGGCCTCAAATCAAAAAGGTGCCGGAATAGGAATCACTCTCGTAAGTCCCGAAAGGATGTACACTGGAGAAAGCAATCAGGCTCGGCTTTAATGCGTCCAACAATGAAGCGGATTACGAGGCCATGATTGCCGGAGTAAGGCTGGCTGTTGAGTTGGGGGCAAGGAAGCTTCAAGTATTCTTTGATTCACAGTTAATTGTAAACTAGATAATAGGGGAGTACGGGGCTAAGGATGAAAGGATGATAGCATATCAAGCCATCGCAGAAAATGAACTGAGTAAGATTTTCGAGTATTCAGTCCAACAAGTTTCGAGATCAAAGAACACGCACGCCGATGCCTTAGCATCGCTGGCCTCCGCAATTGAGCAAGACTCAGAAAGATCAATCAACGTGAAATTTCAAGCCAAACCAAGCACACTGCCGACCAGAAATGGTGATTTGCCTGAGGATAAAAGGGACGTTCACAAATTACATTTGAAAGCAGCCAGATTCTAGCTCTCTCCGAAAGACGAACTCTACCGGCACTCATTTGGAGGCCCCTACTTGAAATGTGTGCACCCCAGTCTAGTTCCCGACTTTCTTTCTGAAATACACGAAGGAAGTTGCGGAGCCCACACTGGAGGAAGGTCCCTAGCCCACCGAGCTGTTTCGCATGGATATTGGTGGCCCTATATGCAGAAGGATGCACAACAGTTTGCTCGGCGCTGCGAGAGGTGTCAAAAATTTGGGACAATCCCGAGAAAGCCATCCTGCGAACTCCTTCCCTTGGCTAGCCCTTGGCCCTTCGCACAGTGGGGGCTGGATATCGTCGGACCCCTACCTCGGGCACTCGGTAACAAGAGGTACCTTCTTGTTGCCACTGATTATTTCACCAAATGGGTTAAAGCCGAGCCATTGGCAAATATCAAAGACACTGACACTCAGAAGTTTGTTTGGACGAACATCATCACGAGGTTTGGCATCCCTCATACACTTATTTCTGATAATGGTACGCAATTTGATAGCGGCCCATTAAGAACCTTCTGCCAGCAATACGGAATTCGGAACCACTATTCTACACCTTCTTACCCACAAAGCAATGGTCAAGCAGAGATCACAAATAAAACAATCTTGGATGGAATTAAGAAGAGACTGGCGGATGCTAAAGGGAGATGGGTGGAAGAACTCCCAAGTGTTTTGTGGACGTACCAAACAACACCACGAAGGTCCACAGGAGAAACACCCTTCGCTCTAACTTATAGGTTGGAGGCCGTCATACCTTTAGAAGTCGGCTTACCCACCTTGAGGACCGAATTGGCCCAAAGCAGCACCAATCATGACATCATCTCTCGAGATCTGGACCTAGCCGAAGAGAAGCGAGAACAGGCCATTATAAGAATGGCCTCATATCGCCACCAAATGTCCCGAGCTTACAACAAGCATGTAAATCCTCGATCTTTCAAGATAGGGGACCTAGTCCTAAGGCGTGTATTGGGATCAAACAAAAACCCGGTCCATGGAAAGCTCGGAGCAAATTAGGAGGGTCCCTACAGAGTAGCTAGAGTCGGGGGCAGTGGATACTACGAACTCGAAGCCATCGACTCCCGGGCAGTACCTCGCCCCTGGAATGTTGCAAACCTCAGGAAATTCTACTTCTAAGGGTCTTTTTTATAGTTTTCACATAGAACTTCGAAGTTCCTTCGGAAATCTAAAAAATATCCCTTGAAATATGTGTTTATTCCCGAATCATCAATCAAAATTCTTGAGGTCTATAATTATGGTTCCCCCATCTGCTAAACGTCCTACTGCTAAGGTAGAGAGGCAAAAATCCTGATAGAAGCCAAGAGCTTAAATCAGGCGTAGCCACCCGATCTAACCCAAAACCTTCGGCTAAGCACGACGGTGCAAGCCATTTAGGAACGGGTTCTAGAGTCCATTAAAATTGGCGGGTTGGTGCGTAGTAAAAACACTTAGTCCACAAAAGGGCTAAGTAAACCTACCGAACCAAGCAGAGATCCCTACTCGTTATCAACCTATGTGGGAAACACTGAAATTTATCGAGTATAAAAAACTCCCACATATCGACCGAGCTCAACTGTAAGGCCGAGTAAGGGGCCAAACTCCATATCTCATAAAGGCAACTGATTATGAAACCGAGCTCCCTAAAGATGGGCTTAGCAGGCTTATATCCAGAAAATGATGATGATAATAGTAAAGTTTTTATGGACCGAGCCCACGAGTACGAGAGTACTGATTTTTTTGCGAGGCACTATGTGAGAAATCGCAATAAAAACAAAGTGATCTTCATTCAAAGCAATCTTCATTTAATGTGAAGTTTTACAAAGCATCACACCAAAAAGAAGTTCTCACATCTATTACATCAGAAAAGGATAGAGAGAAAAAAAACTGTTCTCAGGGAGCAGGAGGCAGAGAGGAACCGGGTAAGGAATTCCTTGAGTAAAGATCAGAAGATAGGGGCACTTCAGCAGCAGCTAGAGCGGCCTGCCAACCCCTGCTAAAAAAGACTTCTTGGATCTTGGGGAGTTGCATCTCCAAGTCTTCATCCGCCTTCTCCAGACCTTCATTATAAGTTGCATCCTCCCTTTCCTTGGCCTCGGACTTATACTGATCGTACTCTTCAAGAAGGTTTGAGTATTCGAGTTGGGATTGGGTAAGCTCCATATTGGCTTCGTGCTCGGACTCTTTCAATTGCCCAACCTCGGAAGAAAGCTTCTTGGTCTCTTTGGAAGGCTTTGGTTTTGAGCCTGAAGAACCTTCACTTCTTCACAAAGCTTGGCATACTCCTCGTCAGTACTTTCCTTTTTTGCTAAAGCAGATGCTCGGGTGTGGATAGCGTCCTTCATCGCCTTGTCTTTTTGGGCAATCCGAGCTCCGACCTCATGAACTTTTTACAAACCCTTGAGAAAGAGGGATCAACTTAGAAAAATTATTTGAAAGAAGACTTAGAAGAAGGGAAAAAAGAAGACGACTTACCAAGACCATGTGTTGGATTGCTTGACGAGAAACTTCGTCATCAGTCAGAGCCTCATTCATCGCCAGATCTCGAGGAAGTATCACTCCTCTAGCCACTCCAACTGCCACATTGAAGTCTTCTATGACGGAATCCTTTGCTGTTATCTCCCTCCGTTTCGCCCGAAGAACTGGTCGAAAAGGAGAGGTGGATGGATAAGGGGAGGAGCTCGGCTCAAACTCCGAAACCCTTCGCCTTTTGGGAGCTGGATCTTCAGCGAGCTCAAAAATGGAATCATCTTCAAGCACTAAAGGCTCATTTAAAAGGGGATCGAACTCAAAAGAAATTGAAGTGTCTAAGTTTTTCGGCTCACATGGCCGTTCGCCATCTAACACGTTGGCTTCGGTTTCAACTGCTCCAGCATTGACCTCGGCCGAAGGTTCATCAACCACAACAGGGTGCTCGGGCATTATCTCCAATGGCACAATAGTGGGGCTCGGGTCAGAGGTCTCTAGGAGGCCCAGAAAATTCTTCACTATCCTACGACTCGAAGCCACCAAAGAAGCCCTCTTCTTTCCTCAGGGCATCTTATCCCGAACCTCCTGGATAGCATCCCGATCTGCAGCCAAAGTAGCGTTGGGACGGCTCGGAAAGGCGATGAAAGACGTATAGCCCGGAGTGTACCCAAGCAGTGTATGAGCGGCTCGGCAGAACAGTGATTCGTTAAAACTCCACACTTTCTGAAGTTGATCTAGCTTCACTGAAGATTCTAGGACTTTGCCCTTGACTGTTTCGCCTACAAAAGTGGAATACCCAAGTAAAAAAAAATGAGAGGTTATCAGACTACAACGCATCAGATACCTGGTGTGCCTTCTTCATATGGACAACAATAGGATGGAACAGCACCAGCAGCATACTCCCAATTCCCGGAAACGAAAACAATATCGTTTTCATGGCCTTTGCTGGAGTCTGGAAGATGTGTGACCAAATAACGGTCCTTCTTCCTCACCGATAGATAATAACTATCTCCAGCAGCCTTGAGAATGTAGCAACAGAGTATCTCCCACAACCCCAAACTCAGGTTTAAAATCTTGTTTAGAGAACAAACCCCCATTACGATTCGAAATAAATTCAGGCAGCATTGCAGTGGGCAAAGTTTGGCAGCTAACAACACCCAAATCAGAAGCAGGTCAAGAGGGAATCGCACTCCTCCCTCAGTAATTGCACGAGTCGATATGGGGATGGACTCTCTGGTACCTATCAAGGGCTCATCTTTCCCAGCAACCCTGACATCAACGTCATCTGGGATGTTGTATTTGACTTTGAAGGCAAGAACCTCTGAAGGAGCAAAGGGAGCCATTGATGGAGAAAAGAAGAACGGAGTGAAGAGGAGAGATGGCTCGACAGACGAAATGCTTGAAAGACAGTAGGTTTTCTATCAAGTAAGTCTTTATATAGCAGGGACTAAGTTGACTGAACAATTAGAAAAGACGTTCTATAAGGAAGACGAAGTTTAAAAGACAAGATATAAACTCTGAATCTGCCGCCAAAATGAGGGATATCACGAAATGCGAAGAAATAATGATTAAAAGAGTAAGAAAATGGCTGACAAACAAGCAAACGTCTGACAGACGTTTTCTGGGGGCAAATGAAGGGGTTGAACCCCGTTGTTACACATGTTGCAACATTTAATATACTCATATGATGATGACAAGACAGGACACGTGACCTTTATTCTGAAGAGTCATTTGAAGAGCCTTCCATCTGACCCGATCTCGTTAGTAATTCATTAAACACAGGACTAGTTCGGTTTTCTTTGTTACCAAGCTCATAAGTTGATAAGTAGAAAAAGGTAAGAGTTCGGTTTGTACCAAACCGAGTTGTTTTATCAGCAACAGAAGAGCTCAGTTTGTACCAAACCAGGATGATCAACAAGTTCGGCAAGTGTTGGATGTGTTCAGTCTTCATTGTCCGAGCTGTTTCAAACGATAGACACAGATGTAAATGACCGCCTAAAATCTAGGCAATCAGATAAACGAGATTGACGTAATCAAATATATCGAGAAAGATTATAGGAGAAGAATCAGTAATTCCCCAAACTAAAACGTATAGAAGGCGGGCCGTTGGGCCTCGAAATTTATGGAAACCCTAATGGGTTCATTACCTATAAAAGGAAGAAGAAGCCAAGTTGTAAGGTACGCTGAATCCTTCTTGTCTTCTCGCAATTCCTATAATTCCATTATTGACTTAAGCATCGGAGTGCCTTCGATCGAAACACTTCGATCTTGGGCAGTTTGTTCATTTTGCAGAAAGGAGATTGGGAGATAAGGCATAGAATTCTATTTTCCAGAAGATCATAAATCGAGTGTTATAGGTATTATTTTTTGCCTCTACATATTGCATCATATATTGTAGAATAAATGACATCATTTGTTTTTACATGTGTAATACTCTATACCTCCAGAATAATCTTAGAAAATTTTGCACCAAAATGACATTCTCGAGTGTTGGGGAGGTTGTAATGTTTTTAGAATAAATATATATCAATACTGTCTCATCATATCATAATGCAATAACCACCTAATAAGAGCATGTTTAATTTAGGGGAGAAGGTTTGATGGGATTAAAGTATTATTTTCAATCCATTTTATTTCCATAATATAGGAAAACATAAATCATTCTTTTATGTAGCATCTATTAGTCCAAAATTCACATTACCAATATAGTTCTCCGTTATAGGAAAAAAAAAGAGGAAAAATAAACATCTTTCGGGAGTAGTTGTTGTTAATATTAAGCAGTTTCTTAGTTCTTTTAGTATTTAAATCTCGTTCAGTATAATTTTTTTAAATTTTACTTAATGATAAGATACTCATCATGATTCAAGTGACACGCATTAGATACGAGGAAAATTCCATCAATACATTGAAACTCAACAACAGGGGCGGAGTCGGGTTTTCTCATAGTAGGGGCAACCAAAACTCACTAATAAATTAAAACCATAGCACTTATTTTCTTTTATAAAAATGTTAATTCCTAATACTTATTTTATCAGTACAAGTTCATTAAAAAGGAGCCTATTAGGAAATGTGACCCATACCTCGATGGAGAAATCAAACCTACAAAAAGGGTCGCATACAAAAGTGTTTTATAATCTTTGGTGGTGTAATTTATACGATTGTGTAGCTGAGTTTGGAGCTCAAAAAAAGGAAAATAGATTGAAGATTCGTAACGGACATCAATGGGGTTCATTAGAATACTCAATCAGAATTACTAGGCTCTTGATGGTAAAACAGTAAACATAAAGATAATCACACAAATTGGAAATCAACAAATAGAGAATTTATAATGGTTCACCAGTTTGAAAGCTTTGCTAATCCACTCTAATAGAGTCTCTTACTTGTATGAGAATTTTCTATTACTTGAGGGAGACGATTACAATGTTCTTGAGAGTCAATTCTTAAGTATTCGATACTTTAGAATGTGAGGGATTGATTTCTATTTATAGTGCATTGGAGCATGATCTTTGCGTAATCAGCGTGAACATTTCGGGGTTTGTTACGACCCATGTGATGAAATTTTTGGTCGTTAGAGGCAATATTTCCTAGGCGTGACATGACCTTCTAAAAAATATGAGTTGTTGCTGACTCTCGATCCGCAGTTCCTGAACTAGGAATCATTAGCTGAGAGGTTTGAGCTGGGTAGCTAAAAATTGGGAGTTCAACTCGTTCACCTACCTTAGTTGTCTTGAACTGGAACATAGACTCTGACGCCATCGTGTGGGCACTTACCGGGAGCATATTTCCAAGTTGTATCTGGACTAAGGTTAACTTTAGATAATTTTTGGGTATCATCAATCTATTCAGTCAAATTTTGTAAATTGAAAGACAAATCCCACTATTTTTTTTTTGAAATAAAAAATTACTCCTGAATTGTTTTCAAGGTTTTGAACAGGGTCAAATTAAAAAATTTTGAAATTCTAAATTGAGTTGTCAATAACACAAAGCGTGAAGGGTAATTGATCAAATTGGTGGACGTTCCAAAGAAGAAACACGTATCATACTAGAACACATTTTATTGAGCATGTTATCTCATTTTTAAATTGAGTAATGTTACACTGACCAAATTTAGAACCCAAATGACATGGCAGTTGAGTTGAGCTTCTTTGTTTGGTGCAAAATTATTTGAGTCCCAATAAAAATATCAAATAATATGATGTCATGTCATTTGGGTTCTAAATTTGGTCCCAAAATTTGATCAGTGTAACATTACTGTTTTAAATTTGTTTATTCTACAACAGTAAATGCTAATTACAAGAATTCCAACAAAACAAATTTAATTATTAGTAAAGCTGAATTCAACTAGGACAAGTGTCATTCTAGAAAACATTGTACAAAGTATGATGTACATCCTCCATTTCATTAGTTAAACAAACTTCTCTCCCAAAATTACCAGCAAACTTATTTTGACAACTTCAAAACTTAAAACAAGCATATGAGAGAATGATCACAAACAAGTTCACAACACAAACCCTAATAATATAACTTACAAGTTCACAACTCAAACACTGCAACTTTAATTTACCTTAACTCCGACCTCGATTCTTCATCTTCTTCCTCCACCTTGGACCTCAAATACACCTCATTATCCGAGTTCCTCACCGAACAGTTCGCCCTAATTTCCCCTCTCCCACCGGTCAACACACTCAGTTGCCCCATTTTCAGCATCGAATGAACAAATTTCTCGAAAAACAGCGTCTGATCATCGGCAAAGGCGGCAACGATGTCCCGTGTACGACTATCAGTATACAGATCCTGATCAGAAGTGAATAGGCCTTGCCGGTGCACCAGATCGACGTAGTACTTGTTATCGAACTTGTTCGGAGTTCGGATATCGAGAACTGTGGTGGCGTTGGTGTCGCGTGTAGGGCATATGGCTTTAAGGTCGTCGGCGAAGGTGCTTTCAATGGTTGGGTCTTGAGTTGGGTAGAGCCGGTCTCCGAAGGAGCTGCAGTGGCCGAGTCCGATGGTGTGGCCGCCGGAGAGAGCCACTACATCGGTGGCGTCGAGGTTTTTGGAGGCGAGAGAGGTGAGGAGGAAGGTGGTGTTGCTAGTTGGTGGCGGTAGGTTGGCTAGGGTGGCGTTTCTGGTGGCGAAGGTGAGTCCATCCTTTCTTCCCAAGGGAATGTTGTACTCGGGTCCACCTGACTGCAATTCACCGTTAAAAGAAAGGGTAATGCATGCATTACTGCTAATCAACCACATAAATTCGAATGTTGAACATGAAGCATGACAACTGTTCTTTAGTAATAATGGGAATTCATTTTTTGAGAACGTGATAATTTCTGACATAATACAAAAATAAGACTCGAATTCAATACAAAATTAGTGAGTTAGGATTGATATTTTTCATCACTAACTAGTAAATAACACGGTCTGTTAACACGAATAATAAATGAGTTAAATTAATGTCAAACACGAACAATACAAAATTGGCACGATTAACACGTTTAACTAATAAAATATTAATTATTTTTTATTTTTTATTAAGGATTGACGTATTGTACAAAAAATATATTTTTACTCATTATTATTGTTATGTTTATTAAGTTAATTTTAATTTATAGAAAAAATATAAGCATGAATTCAATTAATTGATAATAGAATTTTAGACTTAAATCTTATCGTTAATTTCTTTATTCGAGATTTGTATGGGTCAAACACGAACACGAAAATAAATAAATCAATTGACACGATACGATCAATTCAATAGGTTGAATTAAGATTGATTAATGTTCGACATAAACCTACAATAACACGATACAATTGTCACCCCTATCTAAAAGATGTGTAAATTATGTAATCTATTTTCTTATATAGATTACACGATACAACTCAAGTCAAAAAAATATAACAAAAATATATTTTTGATTATATAATACCAATTTTTTTAAAAAAAATTACTGATTTTTATGATTAATTTAATTTAATTTATTATTGTGGCTTACCAGAAATACAGCGTCACGGGCGGCAAGGGCAACAATGTCAGAGCAAGAGACAACCCTACCACACGCCTTGTGCACGTGCTCTCGGAGGTCGTTGATGATCTCAAACGCAGTCTTCCTCAAAGTCAAGTTGGGTGGCGCGTCTTGTTCACTTGGCCCGCTATGCGATCCATCAAGCAACACTGAACCATCACATCCCTGTATCATCATCATCATCATCGTACAATTGAGAATGAGTATAATGGAGTAACATAATTCATGCCTTAAGTACTTGGAATTCAAGTTTTATTATAGAGCAAAGTAGAGAAATTTTAGAATAACACTATGGTACAAGGAAAAAAAATTTAGCATCGTACTAAAAGTTATTATTTTTTAAAATAAAATTAGAATTGATTGAGTTAATTTATCATTGACCATAAAATATTATGATCGATCATGAAATACTTCAATCAATTATAAGTTTTTTTAACAAGTTATAATTTCACTTTTAAAAATTATAAATTTTAATGTCCATGATCAGTCGTAAGATTTTAAGGTTCATCATGTCTTTTAAAATTACAACTTATAACTAGTGTTTTAAAATTCGGTTTGGCTCAGTGAGTTGACTTGATGAACCAGTGGCTAAATTGGGCCGATTCGGCAATTAGATCATTCAAGTACCAAAACCGGAATAAAGCCAGTGATCCGGCAAAAAATTGGTAACACCATCAAACTGAACGAGTTCAATCAAACCGGCTGAGTGTTTTAATTTAGTATAAAAACTAATGGCCTTTTTTGGCATTTTGCCTTGCCCCTAAATTGTTTCCCCAAACCCCTTTCTTCGCGACGATGGAGTGGTGGATGACTAGACGATGAACGTTTCAACCAGCATGAGTCTCTCTCTCTCTCTCTCTCTCTCTCTCTCTCTCTCTCTCTCAGGCTCAATTTCTCAGTCTCCTTGGTCTCTGCAGTAATGTGCACTGCGAGTAGGAAAGGGATTAAGTCAGCCAGTAAGGGACTCGATGAGGAAGCAACTTTCGATTTCGAAAGAGAAAATTGCTTCACCTTCACTACTTCAGAGTTCCATCGCCATCGAGGCAACGACGACTACTACCATGCACCAGCAACTCGTACATGAAAAATTAACCAATCAAAAAAGAAGTGGGCCCAAAAGAAGACTTTCTAAACCTTGGGGGGACAAAGAGGACAGAGGAGGCGCCGCCGTGGGCCCCAGGCATCATCTACCCGTGGACAACACACACCAGGGCCACACCATGGGCAAGAAAAATGCTACAATCTGAGGGGTTGCTTTGTACGAAGGTTTGAAAGGTTTTGGAACATGGGTTGAAAATTAATTTTTTTAAATTTATGTTTCATAATTAAATATTAAATTTAAAATTTAAAATTCGGTTCAGTCATGAAATTAAAGTTCATAGGTTTCGTAAAATCCATGGAGAGGGTGGGTTTGAGAGTTTCACATTTAAATGATTTTATATCTCTTATATATTTATACTTATGTTTGGATTAAATTAGTTAAAGGACAAAATAATTATTTATATACAATATATTATCATAATAATCTTATATCCCTACACATACCAAATATGGGTATAGACAGCATTGAATGTTGAATCACATCTCTGAGTCAAACCCGAATTTAAACAAACTAATACAAACTCATCCCAAAAATGATTACAAACACGCCCTAAATGATACACAATTTAAATAGAATCTAAAATTTATAATTTAAATACATATTATTCAAAAAAAATTGAATATGTACCAATGAAAAAAATAATATAATTCACTTCTCTATAAAATGATATATTTAAATTATAATTTTTTAAATTGTAATTAAATTATGTAACATTACTATGTAAGACAAACACCGAAAGAAAATGAAGGATGACACGATGACGCATACTAGAAAAATATATCATCTCAATATCCAGTACTCCAGAGTTTCGCGTTGCTACGGGATTAGTTTATGAAAGATTGGATGTACATAATTTTAAGAGGCAGTTTAAGTGGTAACAGAGATGAACTGTAAATTCAGACGTTATATGTTTAAATCTTGATAACCCCTTAGGGTTAGGTCATTAAGGATTTATCTCTCGTAAATACTTTAATCTCAGCATTGATGGTTTGCTTTTAATCGGACAAAGAAAATGAGTAATCGAAGTACACGTAAGTTGACCCGAACACTCCTGACCGTTAAACCAAAAAAAAAAAAAATCAATACACATGACCTTATTTTAAAGTATGTAAAAATTGTGTTTTTAATATTCAAATCCAAAAACGTTTGGTGCATAATTAATGAAATAATTTTACTATTGTACCAAGACTTATCCTCAAGGTGCTCACTAAAACTTTGTACGCCCTAGAAGGGCATATAATCTTATACACCTAATACCATCTCATAAGAATCAGAAGGAGGGTGGTCTTTGTAAGACTAAAATGGTATCTACTTATTTAATTCGAAGTCAATATGATAAAGATTTATCAACCTCTTTAAAATAAGAATGGACCACATCGTACTACTTATTTAATTTTTTTGTTCCAATGGTATTAATTTTTTGGGTACAATTTTTGGTCGAATAAAGAGAGAGGAGGCGTCAATAAGACTTGATGGTTAGCCGTTATACAAGCTTAATTAGGTCTGGTCCTGAGAAATATTTCAAGCACAGTCAAAAATCTTATAATTTCACCGATAAAAGCTTAAGGGGTGATCATTGGACGTTATTCTTTGTCCCACCCTTTTTATTCTCAACAAAAGAAAAAAAAAAAAGTGAAAACAGAGGAGACGCCACCGTGGGCCCCTTGGGTCCCAGGCATCAGCTACCCTTGGACAAAACATACTAGCCTCCATCTCCGTGGATTACAAGATAGGGTTGGGTAAAATTATGAATTTCTCCTTTAACCAAAGATTAATCTCACCAAGAAATTGGAGCAAAACAACAAATTCAAGCTAACAATTATCTGGCGGACCCACCAATTTTATACTCAATTTTACGAAATGGTTAGTCAACTACCGTGTACATCGCAAACCAGATCACTTATAAATAGTGGGTTTCAATTGAATAAATAGTGTGTTATAATTAAATAAAATTAATAAAAAAATATAACAGAGATAATCGGAATCTATGAACAAAAGAATTCCTCAGGGTTGCATAATAGGTAAACAATCAAAGAAGCTGAAAGATGACTTGATGTATACTAAAAAAAAAAAAATATGTCATCTCAATTTCAGTGAAAGAGTTCTACGGGATTATTTTATGAAAGATTAGACGTACATAAATTTACTTCAAAATGTCAAAAAATTGTTTTTGATATTCGAATCCATACACATTCAGTACATAATTTGTGAAATAATTTTACGGTTGTATCAAACTTATGGTGCTTAATTAGTAAAACTTTGTATCAATTGCATATACTCTTTATGTATAAAAATCACAGCAAGGGTGATCTTTGTAAGACTAAAAGGTATATAAAAAAAAAAAAGGAACATTTACCTGAACAAAGCAGTCATGGAAGTGAAGGCGAAGCAGACCAGCAGCCTGGCCAATATCCTCCTCAAAAACCTTCTTCAGATGCTTTCTTATAATGGATTCCACCTCAGGACACTTATAATCGTAATGACTCCATGAGAGTCCCTTTGCCAAAGGTGCAGACTCATATTTATAAGCCCTTAACACATCAACATAGGAACACAACAAAACTGAAAGAATGAGCAAAAGCAGCAGAGAAGAAGAAGAAGAAGCCATGGATAGTTTTTTTTGTGGCCAAAGCAACACAACATGAGGCGTTTTTTATATAGATGAATAGATGGAAGCATTGACTAAGACTTTTAGTTGGATTGGATTAGCCTGGCTGCTATTTGTTCCTTACAAGTTTTGAGGTTTGAAGTAATCTTGGCTATTTGATCAAAAAAAAAAAGTAATCTTGGCTAGGAAGCCAGAAGGAGGTTGTCGTCACATCTTTTTCCTCTCCTACCTTCTTTTCCATTTACTATTTCAATTACTTGGTGGGTTTAGTAAACTCTTGTGGTTTTTTAATAAGTCAATAATGTTTGGATCAATTTATGTACATATTAATTAATTTTTTATTCGATCCGGTCAAATGCAAGCTATCCACGTCGGAGTTAGAGTATTCACGGGAGACAAATCTTTTATAATTTGGCCCTAAAGAGTTGCCAATGTTCGAACTTAAAATATCTAATTTTATATCTTGTCCATGTTACCACGTAAACTATGTACCCCTTGGAGTTTTAATAATCTCTTTATGTCGTTTAGTCTTTGTAAGTCTATGTAAAGAATTATATCCACCGTTTACTTTTGGAGAATATGATTACATTTCATAAGATAAAGTGATAGGGATGAAATACTATTGGGACCTAATTTACTGATTTAATTTGTTGACCTAATTCACTATGACATTTAGATTGGTTGCGGGGGACATCGAGTATTAGAACTTGGTGTTGATCCAATAATTCTACTGTAACCACATTATTATGTCAATAAATTAGATCAATGATTAACTTAAACATTAATTGGTACACATTGCTTTTCATCGGTACGCGTTGGTTTGATAGTGAATTATGGATAAAATATAAATCTGTACATTCTAAGTTTGAGTCTATCTAAATACATAACATCTAAGATTAGTCAGTATATGTGGTTAACGAAGGATTACATATGTCTAAACTTTTGTGTCGAAGTCATGAATCTAAAGAACGCGTGGTTGATACATATGTATAAAAAAAAAGGGAAAATCTTGGGACGTCTTCAACATTAAGGAAAGAACATGATTGTTTATCCTTGGTGGAATATAGACTGCCAATGTGAACTGACATAAAGGTCATCTTCTGGGAAGATTCATTTTTCTAGGTCAATTGTCATTATCTGGCTGCTGTTCATAGTCATTTTGTGCAAGTAATTGCGGAACTTCATCCATACAATGTTTTAGGCAATTCGGACACTTCAACGATGGATGTTCGATCAAAAAAAAACGATGGACGTAAATTTTTACCGCCGATATGGACACGATACGAATTTTACATGACATACATCCAAAAATAATATAACCTAATAACATAGATAATAAAAAATTTAGCCACCCTCTTTTTAGTTTATTATAGTTTGAAGTACATTCTTACTATTTTTTTTAATCTTCATTGACTTTCTCAGTCAGATTAAAAGTATTAATTAAAATATAATTTTATTAAATTGCTCATGATATATTTGAGAAAAATTTTCATCCACACATTCTCTAGAAAGATATATCTTTAATGAGACCCTTTCTGTTTTTTAGAATTTTTTATATATTAAAATTGGGGCAGATTAAAATTTAATTCGAGTTAATTAAAATTTATTTTTTTACATATTAAAATTTGAGTCGATTAATAATTATATTTTTTAAGTATTAAAATTTGAAACAATTAAAATTATATTCGATTCGTTTAAAAAATATTTTTAATCATTTTTAATCGACTCAAATAAAATTTTATTCAATTTTGATACATAAAAAAATAAAAAATTTATTTGACTCAAATTTTAATACTTAAAAAATAAATTTTAATCAACTCAAATCGAATTTTAATAAGTAAAAAAATTTAAATTTTAATATGCATTAACATCTCAAGTAAAGCTTAAATTGCCTCGAATTTTAGTGCGTAAAAAAATAATTTTAATAGGCTCAAATATTTATTAGTTAAAAAAATAAAATTTAACCAGCTCAACTCAAATTTTAATATATAAAAAATAAGTTTTAATTAACTTGAAATTTAATATGTATAAAAATAAATTTTAATCCAATTAAATTTTAATCGATTTTATGTATAAATATTTTTTGGTGTTTATGTAGAGGTATATTTAATATTTTAGATGATTTTTTTTTTTTAGAAATGATGGTTTTAATAACAAAAGATGTCAGTGACATTTAAATATAAACTAGAAGGAATGTTAGTGATATTTTTTATAATAGATTAGATGTCCTTTAAGATATAATAAAATAGAAAAGAGGTGATTGAAATTTTTCCTGGGCCACACAAAGAATAGATTTAGTTTGTATTTGCATGCCGAAAAGGGTATTTTATTTTATTTATAATTTCTTTAAATTATGCAAGTTTCCTTAAAACTAAATAGTATTTTTACCGACATGAACTGAAATAACAGCAATGAAAAAATAGCTCGAAAATGAACAGACGAGAATTGAAACCCCTAATTGCCACAACTCTTGCATTTGGCCCAAGCTATGCACTGGCCCTAGTTCTGAGCCTATTAAAGGATGTCTATTAGCCTAATCTGTACTTACTTTTTTCGGTCCAAAAGCCCAATGCATCGCCAGCCAGACAAGCAAGTTAAGCCAACCTGGCCCATCAACAGATAGGAATCACAGCCTTGTGGGCTCAGCTGGCCCAATGTCAACTCTCATCCTCAAACATAATTCTTTCCCAATGCCTAATATGTTGGCTTGATCATGTATGAAATATATCAACTTCACCAGAACTAACATGGTCATTTCAAGATTTGGCAAAGATCAGCTGTTGTAGTGCTGAAGTAATCATCTTCAATGACCAACAAGTCGACAAAACACAGGGTTCAAATGCATTAAAGCACAAAATCACATACAAAATGCACAAAATTATCCGACCAATTGCACATAAAACCAAAATGTGTTCAAAATTGATGATTTTTTATTTGCCAAAACCGCAAAGCATGGTCTGTTAAAGAGGTCAGGCGGAAAGAACAGTTGCAACAAAGCATTTAAACTACGAAAAATGACTCAAGTGCCTGCATCTTCTAAGATACATTACCTCTAGCAACCTGTTTGATGTTCCTTTAGACTCAAAATTGGGGTAGAAAGGAAGATAATATGAAAAGCGCTTGCAAACTGACAAAGATTTAATTTGTGTGTTCATCATCTCCTCCTTCAGGTTTTATTTCACCATTCAGTTTTTGAGGAGGGCAGACAGCATTCTTGACAATGGAGAAATGGAAGTTAAACTCCGCTTTCAATTTAGAGCATTCGGCTTTTATCCACTTCTCTCCTTCAGTGATAGGTACGTTATCCTGGCTGTCCCTCTCATGTTCCTCAATGGCAGGACGAATTTGATCATATACGGCATTAAGATTGGAGGTGGCTTGGTTTTTTATTTCCTGCATGATATATCAAACTTTCATCCAGGGAAGAGAAACAGTGTTTAATCAATTCCAAGGAATAATGATGTTTGGAAGATTATGGAGCCAGCAAAAAGGAGCTTCTTGAGGTTGTAAATAGCTGTCCATCACTTTAGCCATGACACAAAAATGAGATAAATGATGCATTGAAGAACAAAATTTTGGAACCGACACACGCGGCCCCCATGCCAACAGCCCAAAAAAACTACTCTGGCCCCCTCTGGCATAGCCACTTTATAAATCATATACTGTATTTGAGAAAACTATAAGATATGTTTCCAAAAATATATCATGTATGCTGTTACCATATTTGGGTAGACCTTTCCAAATCTGCTTCTTAATAATATGGAATACATCCTTGATACTCATAAAGGATTATGGGCTGGACAATTTGTGTAGATCAGGAAGAGGAATTAGGAAATGAGAAGATAAGAAGAAGGATGAAAATGACAAATAGTTCCTAATTTTGACATCTACGCGTACTATAACGAAAGACAATCTGATCCCATCAACAATGCTAGGGTCATTAAGTCAACTCTTAAAAGCTCTCTCTTCCTAAAGGTCAATAATTAAAGCTAATATTATAACACTGAATGATTTCTCTTTTTCACAAAAATGTTTATCCTAAAAGGCAAAGCACACTTGCCCCCTATACATGTGATCAGTCCCCCCCTCCCCCCCCCCCAAAAAAAAAAACAAACGCGCGCGCGTGCGTACATCCTTCGAAGGTGCAACCCAGCTTATTCACAGCATATGTGACTCATCTGACTCATAAGCTAATGAAGAGGTAAACAACATTAAGCCAAGAAAAGTAGCATATACCACCAAATTAGAGCAACTGTCAGTTCTACCTCAAATTTCATGACTTCCTCTTGTGCTTCCTTAGATGCAAATAACCGAGCAACATCTTTTGCATTGACTTGCTTTCGGCCGAGATGTTTTGACCTTCTGTTTGGAATCTGTTGTGACCTTTTCTTAGAATCAGGGCCTGGTCCAATGTTAAAATTCCGACCTGCACTATCACTTCCAATGTTTGATGCCATCACATTTTTTTGTGGGAAGGCTGGTTGAGAATCTTGTGAATATAGTTTCATATCCTCCGTCCCTTCAGCTTTCCCTGTATTCATTGCCGCACCTTCCAATGGAACTGGACAATGTGACTCGACACTGCATGCATTGGACTCCAACTGATGTTCAGATCCCACAGTACCATCTATTATCATGGGGTAGTAACTTTTTTCAGTGCCTATGGATTCAGATTTAAAGGAGCTTGTACTATTGGGGAGCTTTAACGAAGGCTCATCCTCAGCAGAATCATAGAGTGGGATTTCCTCAACCGTATATCTGCATTCAAATAGGTAGGTTGAATGCTTGCAGAGAAGCTAAATTTCACTAATAATAACAGCTACGAAGAGGATACTTGACCAAGAAAGTTGCTCAACTATAAAGTGCATTTAAAGGACATAGTTTGCCTGAAGCACAATCCAAGAAACTAGGTTTCATTGTATTCCAAAGTTTAAGACATTGGTGCATTAATAATGCACTTCTATTGATTGAAAAGAAAAAGCAACATCAAAGATGCCTCATTGATTTTAAGTACCAATGCTAAGAAAATCAGAAACAACCATGCATAACACGTAGTATATGAAGAGGGCTCATATCCTATCTCGAAATGTTAGGGTCAGCCAAGGTTCATTTATATGCTGAGGAGACTCTCCACACATTGCCAATTGATTTGGGTCAGAGTTGAACCGTAGGTGGTCAGTGGCAAATCATATACCCATTTGCATTTCCAAGTATGCATGTTTGTCTATATGTTTGGTAGCCCCATATGAGGGCCTTGAGTACTCATTTTAACCAACATACCACAATCCAAATAAGTGCTTACTATTTTCACATGTCTGAAACATTAATTTTTCATCAAACATGGCAGAATTTCTTCCTATTTCCAGGATAAATAGAAAAAGAGGTTCTGGCTATGCCTTGACTTTCAGCACAAGACAAAACTGAAACATACGCAATATACTCTCCGTATTTGGCTCAGGGAAGGAAGTGAAAAGGGTAAAAATTAGGACTGAAAGACCATTTGCCCTATACTTCCAGATATCTGGATAACACAAAAGCAACTGTCTAAAACTATGAAACATTTCATGTGCCTAGACAAGTTCCATGAAAAAGGACCATATACCAAAGTGCCGAATCTCGAATTGGCGATCATCTGCAAGTTTTTGGCCTTAATTTTAGCATCTTATGTCCCTTTTTGACCATATACCAAAGGCTGTGTCTTGCTCCATGATTCCTGGAAGCGTTCATATTCGTGGACAGTCCACGATAGAGCAGTAGATTTTAAGGTACACTGGTTTCTCTAGATAGTCTCACAAATCACTATGCAGTGAGGTCCTGCTGAACTAAGGATTGTACACAGAAAGCTCAGAAATATGCACAAAAATTAATCCATGAAGTCTTGAAGTCACTAGGGATATCAATCTAGTGCCCAGCAAGGTCTGAAAATGGGTAGAGAGATGATGCGTACATGCAACTCCTCCTTACGAAAAAGGACAATGCACAAAACAATTAAACAAAGAAACCAAAACCGGCCACTAAGAAATCTTCTTTGATGTATCAGGCAAGAAACATTGGAAGAACTAAACGAATACCTAAGACCACCTCTCTTGGAAGTGATCCAAACACTGAGTCCTCTATCCCCCTCCCTCTCTTTCCTCTGTTGTACAAAACTTTAATTAAAGAGCATAAGAAAATGCACAAAGGACCATTCATCCTTCTGCAATCCCCGGTGGGGCCAGATGAAGTCACCCTAACCTCAAGACTTTACGAACAGAAGGTAAAACTAAACCCTCAAATGGTTCACAGAAAGTGCCATCCTTCTGCTTGTTTCCCGGAAAGTAATGCCACCCTTCTTGTTGAGCTGCCTGTCATCTAATTTGCCATTTTCTGATCCCACTATTCCACCAAAGCCTTGATAATCTCTTGAACCGAGCACTGATGCCTCCAAAACCCATGTCAGCTAATAATCACTGGTAGCCAGACTTGCATACCCCTCCACCAAAACATTACAGGACTGCCAACCACAATTCTTCCACTAAGCCCTCTGAGAAACCTAGTATCTATGGCTACATGGTGTAGCAACTTCCAAGACCTAGTGACTAAAAAAGAAAACCTTGATGGTGATGTTAAAAAAGGTACCCAATACCAAGCTGATTGACCTACAAGAGATGATTTTCCATAAATAACAAACCAATGACCCGTCCATCATCCATATTCCAAGAACGAACCAATGAACTTTTTTGATGATTAAATCATGCAGACATACCAAGAAGAACACAAGTAGTTTTCATCCTGTTGGTAATCAATTCTTTGAACTCATGCATCCACATGACACCACAATTCCAGTGAGCATCTTGACAGCTGAACAACTGAAATAGACTATACACAAAATCTAGAATAGAAAAGAGCATGATTGAATTTACTGGAATGAGAGTTTGCATCTCATATTGAATGATTGGGACCGCCCCAAAGTCGGTTTGTGTGGTTAGGAGTCAACTTATTGACAATTGATTTTGAATTGGATGCTTTAACATGTTACCATAGCCGAGCCTTAGGCAATGAGCCAAGTCTCTTAGTAGTTTGGAATTGTCGGTATGTATGCTTGTTTATTTATTTGTTAGCACCATGCAAGTCCAAGTGCCACACGAAGGAGGGTGTAAAGAGAGTTTGCATTCAATATTGAATAATTAGCACCACCCAAAGTTGGTTTATATGGTTAAAAAGCCTCTTCATTAATTGTTTATTGGTTTTGAGTAGGATGTCCCAGCATATACTCAAATGTGGAAGAGAACGAAAACTCAAGCTTTCACGAATTAAATTGGTCTGATATTGCATAATACCTAAACAATAGACGACAATAACGAATCCTCCTTTACATACTCAAATTAACCAAAATATGAATAGAATAGGCAGTTCATGAACACAAGAGGTTATATGTGACTTGTTTCATACTTGACGTAAAAGTTACATGCTAGGAAACCCATACACTTCATTTTGATCAGAGTATTGGTGTCATCAGACCCGTTTGGGACACGGACATGTGTCGGACACGCTACAGCGACAGTGTGGCTTTTTATTGCTAAATTTTTTTCATGACACATTTTGAACACGTTGGGACACACGACTGACATGCTGGAGGACACAATTTGAGATTTTTTTCAAATTTTTGAAAACTTACCAAATAACTTAATTATTGAGGAAGTTATTTTCGTAAATTTAGAGAGATGTGGGTCAAAGGCATAATATAAAAAGAGTAATAACCACTACATAATCATAGGACATAAATATAAGATAATGTCAAACACAATAACAAAATTATATATTATATAAACTTTCTATGAAAGTAATGCGATGAAAAATGAGATTATGAAATTACGACTCTTTTAAATTGATGGAAATTAGAGTTACGAATTGAGATATTTTTTAAAATGGAAATTGTAATAGTCATTGATTATTGCATCATAGATGTTTATGATGAATATGCACCGGTATATGCGATATTGTACTTTTATTAGATCATATCATGACGTATTTGTTAGAATTAAGGAAAGCATAAACTGAATGATTATTAATTATATTATGTATAAATAAATACATAATATTCAACCAGTCCCCCAACATATCCATGTCCTACTTTTTTGAAAAATTTTGTGTCGAAGTGTCCATGTTCGTGCTTCTCAGATTACATGCTGATCTGGAGGCATATCATGCTGTCTGTTACAATCCACAAGCATATGAGTGCAAAATATAAGAGAAATGAAATGGCATACCCATAGCACCAACCTAAACTTTTAGTTAAATATGATCTACAGTTGCATATATCTTACCTGTCATCACCATCTTCCCATACATGGTTATACACCTGTTAGCATGAGATAGGGAAAACACATATTAGAAGAAGTTCATTCTGAATCAAACCAAGATAAGGTTATACGTCTAACAAACCGAGAGAAAGATTAATCTCAGCAAGAATGCAGACAAAAGGAAAACCAAAAAACTTTGCAGGAAACCACCTGTACTCAGTCGAGTGCTACCTCGATTATCCTACTATAAAAAAAATAAATATCCAACTTTGCATGAAGCAAGATGAAATATTGGCCAGCTGTATCCAACTTGGGATTTGGAATTCAAAAAAGTACATCCCATGACTCAATTACATTGTTCCTTGAGGAGTTGGTGATGTAAAACTACTTAACAAGTTTACTTCCCTCCTACATTGAACAAGGACACATAGTTTTGCGTTTCCTGGCATTCTATCTATGAAATCTTTTGCGCAAAACATCGCAATTTAGTTATTAAAGGGTGATGTGTCAAACACTTCATATCTAGTTGGACAACTAAAACTATGCCCTGAATACCTGAATAGCATTATTTCACATAAGAATGGCTGCAAGAACTTTGCTATCTAGAAACAGTAAAGTCCACCTTCATATTCCCAGCCTAGCATGCCTTCATCAGTAAACTTAGTAACAAATATATTCTAGGGATGCCAAATATATCTAGCTCAATTCAGTTTGTTTTAGATCCCTAGACGCACACATACAAGTGCGTTCGCACGCACACATATCCTTATGAAAAGAAGCTAACATGGGACAAAACAATCTCTCCCTCTTCTTGTGAGTTTCCCTTATTCTAATTATTTCTTCAGCCCCAGCATTCACCCTTTAGTTGCTCAACAAGGTATAGATGTAAGAATTGATCAAAAGAAAAAAGATCCCAAGGATGCTGAACACCTAAACTGGTAGAAAGCATGTAACTGTACTCTTTTTTTCCCCTGACCAACAGTACGTCACAACTTATCACGAGTAATGAGGATTTATGTTTGGGAATATTGCAATAAGAGAGTTAATCAGATGGAAAGGTTCAAAAATATAAAGTGAATAAAATTCAACAGCTAAACTAAAATGGCATTCGCATATGCAATCTAAAAGTTTGCAGGCAAGGAATTCCACAGGCTTCATACGGAGTGTATATCCCATGTAATTTTTCATCTTTATCCTAGATGAAGAGGCAATAATTCTCCCAATAAAAACTTACCTGGAAACCATGAGACTTTGCACCAAGAAATATCGAACAGTTAGCCGCCCCACAAAGACAACGAACAGTAGCACCACCATACCATTCAAAATTATAATCATATGCCAGTTCAGTTCCAACAGAAATATCTTGTTTTGCAAATATCCCAACCCTTGTTTCCCCCAACACTGTCCACTTCCTTGTCTCACAATTGGGTTGGCTGCAACCTCCAAAAAAGATATATTAATGCAAGCTGAAAATAACCAGAGTGACTTAAAGCAAACATTGCATTATTACTTCAAAGATATCTCATGTTTTATCATCTCCCATGTTGTACTTTGGGTGGCTTACCATGAATGGTTAATAAATCTAGCCAGGCTTCCCTTTTGAGTTGCATCAATAAAAGAATTGGCATCAAGAGAAATAATATATGCATCTTTGAGACCTGCACCATGCCACACATCATGTTAGAATTAGCTTTCAGGAAAGGTAAGACTGATACACCTCCGATGAACCTGTGTTCTACCTTGAGCTTCATAAGTTTCAGACCTTTGTTTTGCTTCTTCCGATGATATCACTTCTCCACAATATTCAATAATGAACTGTCCAACCTGATTATTTAAAAAGGGAAGCAAAAACTGACTTGCAAGAGGTCAAGTTAATAGACTCCTAGAGTAAGCATAACAAACTATACTATTACTAAAAATCACTTAGCTTGAAAAGAAATTGATTGACCAATATACCCTTAACAAGTGCGTTAATGATAATTTTTTTTATCATTTAATGACTGAAAAGGACATAAATAACCCATCATTTATATCTCTCTCCATACTTACATATATGCATATATCTTATGAATTTAAGTATAGTAAAAGAATAGATAAACTATAAGTTGACAAATTTGAAGATGCTTGAATCATTATACTACCTTTGATAAGACAACATTGTCGTTCCAAATTAAAATATAGCCATTTCAATATGTTAGTTTACTTAATTATACATATCCCTTATGTTCTTTTTATGGATTTGTATCGGAAAATTTATTGAGCTTTGAGACCTAATTTGAGAGCCTATTTCTCATTATCTAAATTTGTTTACGTGCAATACATGGTAATTGCAATGTACCATTAGATAGAGGTATCAAGAACTGTCAACATTCTCAGAGGGTCTGATGATTACAGTATTAATAATCATTAACAACACGACATTTCCTTCTTCACAATAACTATAAAGCACAAAGAAAACATTAAACGACAGTGCACACATCAAAAGCACTTTTTCAAAATAACACAATTATGTTGGGTAGAAAGAAGATTTTCCTCCTCATCAATCACGAAAAATTTTATGAAGTAAATGCTAAAAATATAAATAGAAGGACTTCCTAGTGATTACCTTTATATTCTCCTCGGTTAAAAGACCACAACCACGACCTTCAGTTTTGATCAACTTTGTTCTCACATATTCACATTTCTGAAATCGCTGATAAACAGTGAACAACAACATGTCAAAACGATATCCCTCTGCTAATAAGAAGAAATCAAATTCCCTGATTCAATAGAATATAGATAGTTATTTCAAATCTCGTACATTTATAAAATTGTGCTTGAAAAATAGGTTATTGTAAAATTCCAAACCTCATACCTTAAGATTTCAAGCCTGAAAAATTTTAAGCTATTAGAGGAGACAAAAAGTGATGACATAAATCTACCAGAACATCCTGCCTCATAAAAAGTTTCTAAATTCGGTGTTACATAAAATGCTACAATACCCTCCTAAAATGGTGGTGTTGCCATAGTTCATTGTTCCCCATAATATTTCCATGTCACTTTCTTCTGATAAAAACGGAAAAGTCAAACAATCCCCTTAAAAAGCTCAAAGTACGGTTAGATTATGATGTTGTTAGGGTTTGTACGTTAAGAGATAAAGAATAAAAGGAGAAGACAAGATTAGGAGAAGAGAATAGTGGTTTGTTTAGCTACATCACAATTTATATATATAATCACAAAGTACCAAAAATACCCTTAAGAGTTACATTCTAATATAACATAACATAGCATAACACTCTCCCTCAAGTTGGTGCATAAATGTCTCTGCCCAACTTGCAAATAATAGCATGAAAAATCTTGTTACTAAGTCCTTTTGTGAAAACATTAGCCAATTGATCTTCTGATTTCATAAACGGCATGCAAATTAAACTCTTGTTCAGCTTTTCTTTAATAAAGTGTCGATCAGTCTCAACATGGTTAGTTTTATCATGTTGAACTAAATTGTGTGTAATGTTGATAGCTACTTTATTATTACAGTACAGTCTCATAGGCCGATCACCACAAATTCTAAGCTCAATCATTAAGATTTGGAACCATATAAGCTCACAAATTCTATGGGTCATTGCTCTATATTCAACCTCTATACTAAACCTAACAACCACTACTTGTTTTTTACTTCACCATGTGACAATATTTCCTCCTATTAAGGAGCAATAATCTAAAGTAGATCTATGTGATCTACTGAACCTGCCCAATTTACATCAATAAATGTTTCTAATTTCAAGTAACTATTATTAGAAAACAAGATCTCTTTCCTTGGGGCTGACTTGAGATCCTTCAAAATATGATGAACAGCTTCAAGATAAGAGGCTCAAGGATCATGCATGAATTGACTTACAATCCCCGTTGCATAAGCAATATCTAGTTGAGTATGAGAAAGATATATCAATCTCCCTACTATCTCTGTTATCTCTCCTTATCCACAACATAATCAACATCACTCACCAACCTATGGTTGACTTCAATAGAAGAATATGTAGGTCTACATCCTAACATACCAGTTTTTTCAAGGAGGTCAAGAATATATTTTCTTAAAGAGATAAAAATGCATTTGTTTGGCAACCTCAATCCCAAAAAAATATCTCAATGGACCTAAGACTTTTATTTCAAACTCCCTAGCCAACTGAGCTTTCAGTTTGATGATTTTATGCACATCATTTCCAATTATTATTATGTCATCTACATATACAATGAGGACTTTTATTTTGTCATCTACCTGCCCAATGGACATATTATGATCAGCATGACTCTGATTATATCCAAATTTCAACATAACTTTGAAAACCTATCAAACCAGGCTCTAGGTGATTGTTTTAACCTATAAAGTGACTTCTTCAACTTACCCACATTTCATTCAGTTACGTGTGATGAAAACTAGGTGAAATCTCTTTATATACCTCCTCCTCCAATTCCCTTGGAGAAAGGCATTCTTAACATCCAATTGTCGCAAACTCCATCCCAAATTAGCTCCACATGAGAGGAGGGCACGTAGAGAATTCATCTTTGCCACAGGGGCAAAAATCTAATGATAATCAAAATCATATGTCTAAGTAAATCTCCTTGCAACCAGTCTTGTTTTGTATCTCTCAACTGAACCATTTGTTTTTGGTTTGACTTTGAACACCCATTTGCTCCCAATTGCTCTTGCTACAACAAGACGTGAAACTAATTCTCATGTGTCATTTTTTTTAGGGCTCTCATTTCCTCTACTATAACTTCTCGCCACTTTGGAGAAGTGAGAGCTTCCTTCCAACCCTAAGAAATAGATATAGAAAACAAGAAAAAAACAAATGTACGATAGGAAGGAGACAAGAAACCATAAGAAACAAAACTAGAGATGGGGTGCTAAGTACAAACTCGAACACCTTTTCTATAACTGCAATAGGAAGCTCAGAATCATCAACAGTTGGATTATCAATTACCTGGGTAACAACCAAAAGCACATTACATGGTAAATCAATAGGAGATACTAGAACTGGAGCGGAAGAATTCAACTGACCCGGTGGCACATGGGTTACCTTCTGATGCCGAGAATACGTCTTCAGAGTACCAATGAATCATTGGTAATAACAATCTGACTCCCTCTGATTAGTAGTCCACTGGAAAGGCAATTGAAGAAAGAGATCCCAAAATACCATCTCTTCCTCAATAGTAGTGCTCACCTCTTAAGAGATGGCTGGGAGGAGAGAGAAAAGACTTAGACTCATGAAAAGTAACATTCATGCTAACATACATCTTCTAAGACAGTAAATGATTTACCCTTTTGAGTGGGAGAATAACCAACAAAGACACACCGCAGAGCCGTAGAATCAAGCTTTTCCCTGGATGCTCTGCAATCATGCCCAAAAACTTTATGAAGAAGAAAAGAAACAGAAGGAATTGGTAAAATCCCAAAAAATACTCAATAGGATACTTAAAATGTAGGGCACTAGAAGGTAGATGGTTAATGAGATAAGCAATGATAAGAACTGCGTCTCCCCAAAAATGTTGAGGAATATTCATAGTAAATATCAGGGAATGAACAACCTCAAGAAGATGGCAGTAACACCATTTTATTCCGGGGTACTCACACAAGTAGTTTGATAAAAGATGTCACTCTCATTGAGATAAGAGCAAAATTTTCCATCAATGTACTCAGTTCCATTACCACTGCGCAAGACTTTAATTTTGGCATCAAATTGGGTACCAACCATTTTATGAAAAAAATGGAAGCAAGAAAAAACTTCACCTCTAGTGTGTAGTAAGTAAACTTAAGTAAGATGAGAATAACAATCAATAAAAGTAATAAACCAATGATAACATGAAGTAGAGGCAACACGAGAAGCTCCCCACACATCAAAATGAATGATAATAAAAAGAGTAGTGCTTTTATTATTAGTACTAGGATAAGAAGAAAGTTTGTACTTGGTAAATTCACAAGCATCACAAACAAAAGATTGTCTTCTACATTGCTTTATTAGACTAGGAAAAGTATGCTCTAAATTACTAAATGAGGGATGTCCCAAACATATGTGTCACTGATGTAAAATCCAAAAGGCTGAAACTACAGTTATCAGAACCGAATCGGTTCAACAGTGACCCGGGACCTAAAACGGTCCAGTTCTCTAGTTACGCCGCATAAGGAATCAAACCGCATGGGAACCGCTAAATCGACCGATTTTGTACCAAACATGTGAATTAGATGGTTGGAATTTCAATTCTTATAAAAAAAATCCCCTTTTTTGGGTCATTTTTCCCTAAATCAATCGCAAAATGCAAACCAATTTGTAGCCGCACTTCACACTTGAGTTTAGTGGCCACTCTGGCGACCACTCTGGTGACGAACAACAGCTCAAGGAGGCGACTACTCACCGACTACTCCTTTGCACAAAGCTCGATCTCTCTCACTCACTCACTCACTCACTCACTCAATCTCTCCGACTCAGGCAACGAGCAGCTTCAATCAAGCCTTCAACACTTCAACTCGATCGATCTCACTCTCCTTTCCTCCCTTCTCCTTACTTCTATAACAGTAAGGTAAGTGTGTAAGTGCGACTGAGGCGTAGTGTTCACAGCCTTGTAGTTTGACACATGAACCAACTCAACTCTAGGTTTCTTTCTCTTGTTCCATTTATGGCAAACTTGGCCCAAATAGAAATAGGTACTTCACAATGAAAAGCAAATACAGGCCCAGTTACAACCTGTGGGCTTCTTACCTTAGTGAGCCTGTATTTGCTTGGATCAAAGCTTTAAAGTAAACATTGATATTTGGCACTGGTGTTTTTTTTACTAAACTTCATTAATTTTATGACAAAATTGTATACATTGTGGACATATTTCATATTTTTCAACTAAATTATTATATGTTATAATATTTATAATATTTATTATTTTTTTATTATATGATCAATCCGACTAGTTGACCCAACGGTTGAAAAAGTGAACCATTGACCATGTTCCATTGCCGGCTTGATGACCAATCCAATTCTAATAACATTAGCCAAAATACGATTTGCCTGAAAAGCTTGACAGTGGACTGAGAGGAAGCTTCATCATCTAAGAGATACAAATTACCATATGGTCTACCACACTACCACTACCAATCATTTTTCCTGCTTTTAAGTACTTGAAAGATACAATGAGTAGGAAAAAAATCAACGAACAATTCAAGAATTTAATAATACTATTAACAGAAAAATAAGTTAGTAAAGACATTGTGAACATGGAGGACAATAGGACAATAAAGATGGATAAGGTGGGTGAGCAATTAATTGAACCTTTTCGAAAATAGAGAATAAGGATTCATTTGTTACCTTGACTTTATCCCTACCTAAACATATAGAGTATGAAAAGAAAAAACTAGAAGAACTTATCATGTAGTCCGTGACTCCAGAATCTATTATCCAAGGAGCATATAAGGATGATGTAGCAAACACACTAGACATACCTGTGCGAGCAAAGTTGGAGGAAAGGTCACGATTAGGAGTTGAAGTAGAGGAAACATCAAGTCGAGCCATCAAGCGCCAAGAGTCTGCATCTTGTCCTGAGAAAAGGTAGAAGGAGTATGAAGATTCAATTATATGTGCATAAGATCGCACATTACCACATCGACCTAAAACTCGGCCACCACCTCGACCACAGGTAAGACATCCGGTCAACTTCCAACAAAACTCCCTCGTATGCCTTGTCTTCCTATAATAATCACACATTTAAGGTATTCTTGGCAATAGTGTCACCCGACTCAGTAGACTTGTATCTAACCCAAGTCCCATTAAGGAATAACAACTAACAGCTAACGCAGACTACTCTGCATAGGTGCATGAACTACAACAATCCTCCAGAACATGAGCATATCCTCTTGCAAGGTAGGAAATGGACTATGACCCAAAATTCGAACCCAAATCTAATCATACTCGGTGTTCAAGCCAACAAGAAAGGCATACACCCGTTCCTTCTCTATTGCAAGGATCTTATCCTTCTATTTAGTCTCCCAAACTTTCTTTTGAAGATTATGTGCCTTAGCATCATTACCCCTCTGAGACTATGTATGTGTCATAGCTGTTCAAAATCCAAATCTTATGAGTTGTATCAAGTAATAGAAAACCACGACTGACAGAGGGTTGCATTGAATTAAGCAACCCGACATCACTAAAGCATTTTCAGACGTCCACTACTTTAAAGGAGAACCAGACTCGGTGGATTTCTAATTCTTCCCAGTCAAATATCCCTTCCAAAGAAATGATTTGGACCGATAACAAATAGGCTCGTGACCACACAAAATAATTGTTCTCATCCAATTTTTCTGGAGTAATTTGAAGAGAGTGGTTATTTGCAAGAGCGCCTAAGTGGCTCAACCGATTTCCTCCTGTACTTCATACGGTAGTGGTAGGGGTCACACTCCCAAAATAGGATCAAACAGCCTCAATTGTTAACCCAAACAGAAAATTGCCAAAGTCCTCAACGGTCGCCAAAAATCCACGCAAAATAGCAACAAAATCGTAGCTGGAACTAGAAAAAACCAGAAGATATCTTCAATATCCACCTACTGCTCTCTGGGAAGCAACAGGAGCCAAGAGGACTTACAAAAAGCTGGCCGAAGTTCCTGGGAGAATGCCGAAGTTCACTGGTGGGGTGCCAAGGCTTAAATCTTGCCAAAAAACATCATAAACCCCTTCCAATCTCAACAAAATAGGATGAGATTTCTACATTACCCCAAATCGCACCTCATCCAGAAACACCCACCAAATTGAGCCACAATCGCAGATCTAAGATTCATCCCAAAACAACCTTCAAAAATCTGAAAAACCAGTCAAAAGGCTTCAAAAAATTCTGAATTAATAAACATAATTCTTAGGAGGACCAGTTAAATCTGCCATGGCAATTTTCCAATTTTTATAACATGACATCAGCCTGTCAGATGCTAACATCAACATGTCAGATCTGACAGAATCATTGTTCACTGGTTTCCGATGAATTCCGACTGTAAATTTTGATCGAAGCTCTGATATCAAGTTAGATTATGATGTTGCTAGGGTTTGTAGGTTAAGAGATAAAGAAGAGAGTACTGTTGGGATTGCACAGCTACATTCCAATATATATATATATATATATATATATATAATCACAAAGTACCAAAAATACCCTTAAGGATTACGTCCTAATCTAACATAACATAAGATTAACTAATGCCACTACTCCATTTGTTCACTTCGGAATCTCTTATATGAACCATGATCCTGTGCATCAGGTGTGCACCACTTCTACTTTACAGTGAAACACATATGAGAATGAGACAGTCACATAACTCATTAATCTCCAACTAATTCTGTAACTAGTTGAACAGGAATAAACTTAATTAAATCCTTAAGACTATACATTAATATGCATCAACAATAAGATGAGAAAAAAAGAAAACTGACAAAAATAATTAAACGTCTTTACATTTCGAATGAGGCAAATAACTGGATAAAAAAGGTGAGCATTAACCCAAACAGGTGGGAAATGCAACACCAATGCAGAAGGTACAAAAAAGTAATCAAGTTCTAACTTCTGATTGAACACTGCAAAACCTGACCTTCAATTTTCCATCAATTTTGACTACAAGAACTTTGAAAAAAGAGTCTAACAACTCAAAGCCATTATCTCAGGCCCAAGACTAACAAGAAACACGACTATTGAGTTGCTCAATATAGAAGTTTCCCATAAAGAATGGAAAGACAAGTAGGGTGTCACTAAATAAGTCATCTATCATTTACCCAAGAAGTTATAAGAACCAAAGCTGAGGGACCTCAACAATATTGATCTTACACATGTGAGCACACATCTGACAATAAATTCGATTCTCTACAACTAGTCAACACCAATTCAGAAGGATAAATGACATAAAAGTGAGTTGATAAGAGATTGGTTCTAAATTTGTATGCCTAGACCAGTTTACTGAAATAATAGCAACACATAAGAAGTCATGATTCTCCTCAGACCAGCCAATAGCTTCAGCTAAAGTTGCTCCAGTACAACATAAGTCCAGTCACTTTGGTATTCCAAATCACATTATATAACCAGTGGCCTCCACATTGGAACCAGTGCATAATACAACAGTAAAAATGCCAAGCATCACTTCTGCAAAATGTTCTCATCATGGAAAACTGCATCATTGAGAAGCTTTGACATCAAGATGCCCCCCTCTTCACAATTTTCAATTCTAAAACCATCGTATATGTAAATCAACCACCATTGTCAACGAAAACTGTGCACTCACCCAAGCTATGGTTACCTTCATTATATATGACCGATAGATTGGTAGGGCTCTCCTTTTTGTCTAATGTTGCACCCAGGGATAATAATGTTCAGCTTCCAAATTTAGTCATGAATTATAAAACAGAATCCATGCCACTAAGAAGAAAAGTAAAGAAGAGGAAGGAGGAAAAGTAGACTGCAGCTGCTATCTAGCACTTCATTCACTTAAACACAGTTTTCAGAAAACAAAACCTAATTCCAGCTGTCAGCAAGTAATTAAATGCTACAAAATCAAAGATGACCGTTTTGATCCTTCGCTTAGGAAACGGTTGTTCGGCTGTGGAGCCTGTGAATATAGATGATAATATCTCATACATTCTGTAATACCAGTCCTTTCATCGCTTGGCTGATCCTTAGCTCTTGAGAATATAGCAGTTCACTTATTCAGTGGACCAAAATACTTGGATCCAACATATGATGCACTACATATATACGCAAAAACACACAAACTTAGAGACCGCATATTCACCTGATTCTTGCAATAGTCATTGCAAGAACAGTAGCCAGGCGTGCATTCTGTGCTGGTCAGTACATTCAAGCAGCTCTCCCCACATGCACTGTCAGGATCACCGGCATCATATTTACATTCACAAATAGCAATATCCTCTTCTCTCTGCTTTAAGTGCCTACGACACAAAAAATTCACATCACCATAGAGTTTACACAAGCAAGTTCATAATTTATCACTCCGCTCTAGTAGGTAATCACTCAATAGTATCAGCTCCATCTTGGTATCACTGGCAGAGCCAGTAAGGGGCAAGTGCCCACCCTAAAAAATTTCTCCTCGAAATTCCTGTAAAAATTCTAAAAATTTTCTACAAGTATTTAACTATGCCCACCCTAAGATTTTTTTATCATATCAATTTGATGTAGGACAGAATTGAAAGGTGGCTAAGGAAAGAGAAAATACTGAAAACATGGGTTGTGAATAGTAGGCGTGAACGGTAGTGGGAGATAGAAAGCAAGAGGGAGAATTAGAAGGAAGAGAAGATAGTTCTAGGTCTCACACCTAGAAACTCAAGGCATCTCAGTTGGGGGCTCTTTAGCATCACACCAAAGAAAGGATTGCATCACACAATCTTAAAAGCTTAGAAAAATTTATGAAAATTTCATATATTCATTCATCATACTTCAAAGTCTTGAAGTTATATCAATATATAGGATTTCATAAACTAATTAATGCTAAAACTTTTCAACTACCAAAAAGCTAGATACAATGAATGAATCTGCGGATACATGCATAGAAAACTTGTGGTTAATATAACTAAATGAAAGGTCATAAGGCAAATTAAAAGTCATGCACACTTTTAGAAATCAACCCATGTCTAGTTACTATCCCAAGTGAGTCCAACATCATCCAACATATGTCAAATTAAGGTTTGGGCCTTAGAACCATCCAGCCCATATCTTTTATACACCTTTATTGGACCTTATCATTTTCTATCAATTCTCTCTTACTTAAGAGAACTCGACCCTGACGAGTTAAAAGCATGGAATTTTTCATAAAGATCAAGGTTGAGGTGTTGGAATTGTTCGCCGGTAATCCAAGTGCAATCTGAAAGTGGACGCCCTTTCCATTTAATGAGATATTTCTGATAACCACCACTTCTAGTTGAAACAATCTGATGATCAACCACGTCTTCAATTTCATCCCTTAAATATGTGGCTTGTAGTAGAGAAGTAACTAAATCAAGGTGTACACCATTGTCAGTGTGTCTAGGGTATTTAGTAAAGTCCTCAATATTGAAGACATTACTGATGCCCATATCTTCTGGTAAGTCAAGAATATAAGCATTGGAGCTAATTTTCTTGAGAATCTTAAATGGACAAGCACTCTTTGAATGAAGCTTCTTATAAGCACCTTTAGGATACCACTCAGGCCTCACTCGGCCCATAACCATGTCCCTTCCTCGAATTCAGCAAACCTTCTCCTCAAATCGACATGACGTTTGTAGCTCTTATTGCTTATGAAAATCTTTTGCCGAACCTCAGCATGAATATCATAAATATGCTTGCTAAAGGCTTTGGCTTTAGCTTCAGCTTCAGCACCATCACTAGGGCGAGCCTCGATAAGTAACAGAACCAAATCATTTGGCTTTCTAGGAAGCACCTGTAACAATCTCAAATGGAACCGGTAGATCTATTGACAAAACTATTATATGCGAATTCAGCGATAGGAAGTACCTGATCCCAACTACTAACATCATCCCCGACAATGCAGCGAAGTAGGTCTCCCAAACTGCGGTTGACAACTTCCGTTTGACCATCAGTTTACGGGTGGAAAGCGGAAGAAAACTTCAGTCTTGTATGCAACAACTTCCATAGAGTGCATTAAAAATAACTTACGAACTTCACATCACGATCAGATACAATAGTTCAAGGTAATTCGTGAAGACGAACAACTTCTTTAAAGAAAAACTTAGCAATGTGAACAACATCAGATGTCTTCGAACAAGGAATAAAGTGAGCCATTTTTTAGAAGCGATCTACAATCACATAAATGGAGTCGTGTTCTCGAAGGGTTCTGGGCAATCGAAGGACAAAATCTATACTTAAATCCTGTCATGGCTTATGTGGCACAGGTAATGGGGTGTATAAACCAGTATTCTTCTTTCTTCATTTTGAAAGTTGGCAAGTTCGACATTGCAAAACTACCTTGGCTACATCCCGTTTCAGCTTTGGCCAATAAAAGCGATCTTCAACAACTGTCTTATCTCTTCCAAAATGACTTACTACCCCTCCAGAATGTAATTCTCAAATCACTTGTTCACGAAAAGAAGTGGTAGGTAAGCAAAGTCGGATTCCCTTGAAGAGATAGTCGTCATGTAAGGAGAAATCATCATATCCTCCCTGTTGTCCAGCCAATAACTTAACATGTATAACTCTAAAATCCTTGCAAGAAGGATAGTCTCCTTTGAACAAATCAAAACCCACAA
Organism: Ilex asprella; assembly: GCA_023539305.1. Taxonomy (NCBI): domain Eukaryota; kingdom Viridiplantae; phylum Streptophyta; class Magnoliopsida; order Aquifoliales; family Aquifoliaceae; genus Ilex; species Ilex asprella. Next base: position 45,674,144 of record CM042184.1, on the reverse strand, counting down.
CTTGTATAGCCATGGAAGAAAGAACATATACCACTCGACTGAGTACATCAGCTGCCTTGTTCTCATAACCAACCTTATGCTTGATAACAAAAGAGTATTCTTGTAAAAATGAAACCCACTTACTATGTCGATGAAGCAATTTCTTTTGGGAGTTAATTTATTTGAGTGCTTCATGGTCTGAATACAACACAAACTCCTTGAAAAGAAGATAGTGGCACCAACACCGAAGTGCTTGTATTACTACATAAAACTCTTTGTCATAGGTAGAGTACTTTTGTTTGGCTTCATTGAGGTTTTCACTAAAGTAAGCAACCGGGTGCCCTTCTTGAGTGTGCATACCTCCAATCCCAACATGAGATGCATCGCAAGCCACCTCAAACACCTTTGAGAAATCAGGAAGGTGTAATACAGGAGCTTCAGTCATCATTTTCTTTATTTCTTCAAAGGCCTTTGTTACTACTTTGGTCCAAACAAACTATCTCACCTTCATACAGTTGGTTATAGGTGTCATAGCTGTGCTGAAATTCCTGATAAAGCGACGATAAAAAGTCACCAACCCATGAAAATTTTGTACTTCATGCAAAGAACTAGGAATCGGTCAATCTAGAATGCTTTTCACCTTGCTTGGATCAGCCTTCACTCTTTTAGATAAAACAACAAAGCCCAAAAATAGAACACTTGGGCTCATGAAAGAACACTTTTTTAAATTCATGTACAGCTTCTCGTGGCGGAGAACCCTCAAAACTTGTTGAAAATGAATGATCTGTTCTTCCTTAATCTTGCTATATATTAGAATATCATCAAAGTAGACAACCAAAAAATGACCAATAAATAGTTGTAATACCTGTGTGATAAAACGCATGAAGGTACTAGAGGCATTTGTAAGACCGAATGGCATGACTAGCCATTCATCGAGGCCATCCCTTGTCTTGAAAGTTCTTTCATTCATCTCCTGGTCTAATGCGTATTTGATGGTATCTACTTTTTAGATCCATCTTCAAAAATATGCAACAACCAGCAAACATATCATGAAGCCTTAGAATGGGGAATCGATATTTGATTGTGATCTTGTTTATAGCACGGCTGTCAACGCACATGCGTCAACTGCCATCTTTCTTTGGCGTGAGCAATGCGGGGACTGCACAAGGGCTTAAACTTTCACGAATAAATCCCTTGGACAACAGCTCATCTATTTGCCTTTTAAGCTCCACATGTTCACTTGAATTCATGTGATAGGCTAGAAGATTAGGCAATTGTGAACCCGGAAAGAGGTCTATTGCATGCTGGACATTGCGCATTGGAGGAAATTCATTTGGTAGCTCTTCGGGTGCAATATAAGAGAAGTCAGATAGCAGCTTAGTCACCTCTAGTGGTATTATAGTGGACAAAACAGCTTCTATTTTTTATACTTCTTTCATCACCACAGCATATATGACTCCCAATTCCATACTCTCTCGTTGAAAGTGCTTCTTGGTGAGAACATGAAGGGACTTTGGCTTAACATCAGCATCATCATTCGACTTCTTTTCTTTGAATTTCTCCATTTCAGTTGTAGTCAACGACTTCAAAACAATCTCTTTGTTGTTAAATGAGAAAGAGTATGTATTTTGTTTCCCACAGTGATGTATACCTCTATCATAAAACCAAGGCCTTCCAAGGAGGATGTGAGTAATTTTAATTGGAATCACATCACACTAAATAGAAACACTATAGGAACCGTAAGAAATAGAGACAAGGCATCGTTGAGTTACCGGAATAGAAGTGATGTCAATCCAAGCTATATCTTATATGGCTGAGGATGTGGTTGAATGGGAAGCTTGAGGCACTCAACTGTGAATGATGATACAACATTCGACTGTGAATGATTCATGCGACTGCCACTGTCAATAATAAGCTTACGGGCTCGATCTCCACAACAAACCAACATCTGAAAAATAGAAGTGCGTCTCCAATCTTCCTTCTCAACTTTAGAGGCTACAAGGATACGCCTAACAACCGAAATCAATAAAGTGTCAAGTCTCTTCGTCTTCTAAATCTTTAGTATTGAAGGCCCCAACATCAAACGATTCTTCCTCATCATCATGGTGTTGTTGGTCAGGTTCCTCATTATGCCCCACTCTCATATGTAAGTTTTTCTTTGGGCATTAAAACGCCATGTGACCTGTCTCCCCACATTTGAAACACCTGCTTTCCTTTTTGTCCAATTTGTTGGTTGGATGAGCTTTGCCTTTTAGGTCAGCCATGCTCCGAGAAGATGACTTAGAACCATTGGTCCGAAAGTTACTTGCATTATTGTACTTCTTTGATGGTGTCTCCCCAACTTGACACCCAAACTTTCTCATAATTGGGTACTTAAACTACTACTCCATATCCAAAGCAACCTAGAAAGCATGTTCAAGACTATACAAGGGTTGATGAAGCAACTCCCTCCTTATGTCTAGCCTAAAACCCTTCTTGAATCGTGCAAGAGTTTGACTTGGATCTTCCACCACTTAACTCCTTGTTTTAAGTTCATCAAATTTCTGCATATATGCGGCCACCAACATGCTATTTTGCTTTAATTCCATGAGTTGTTCACACAACTGCTCATAGTAATTTACTGGCATATACTTTTCTCGAAGTTTAGTTTTTTTCTCTTCCCATGTACTAATTGGTGGTTGTCTCAATCACCTAATATCACCTTCAACACCTGTCCACCAAATTTTTGTTGATCCCACAAGCTTCATCTCAGCAAATCTCACTCGTCGATCATCAGTCATATCAAACCAATCAAAATATTTCTCAATGGAAGCAAGCCAATTAGAAAATAATGTAGGATTAACTTTACCTTCAAAGTCTGAAACCTCTATTTTAACCTTCTTTGTGATATTTCCGACCGTATCATATGTCTCATACCGCTCTCTGTCAAGCACTTCTCTAACTCATTCTAGCATGGGAGGTTGTGGTATCCTAGTCGATAATTCATGTGCTGGAGGAGGATTCAGGACTTGCACCTCTACTACTCATTCATTCTCCACATAACCCTCGATAACAACTTCACTTTGCTCATGGGTTGATGCATTGTTGAGTGGTTGAACAATTCTAGTCTCCAAGTTGGTCATTCGGATGCTTATACTATTCATTTGTTCCGTAATCCAAAATAGCATTTCATCTAACTGATTATCTATCAATCTCCCTCTAAAAGGCTACCTGATCGTGTAGCCATGGTACTACCCTGTTCTAATACCGAAAAAAATGTATGACAGAATTGAAAGGCAGCTAAGGAAAGAGAAAATACTAAAAACAGGGGCTATGAACAGTAGAGGGAGATCAAAAGCAAGAAGGAGAATTGGAAGGAAGAGAGGATAGTTTTAGGCCTCACACCTAGAAACCCAAGGCATCTCACTTAGGGGCTCTTTAACATCACACCAAAGAAAGGATTGTATCACACAATCTTAAAAGCTTAGAAAAACTTCTAAAATTTTTATATATTCATTCATCATACTTCAAAGTCTTGAAGTTACATCAATATATAGAACTTCAGAAACTAATTAATGTTGAAACTTTTCAACTCCCAAAAAAGCTAAATACAATGAATGAATATGTGGATACATACATAGAAAAACTATGGTTAATGTAACTAAATGAAAGATCATAAAGCAAATGAAAAGTCATGCTGACTTTTAAAAATTAGCCCATGCCTAGTTAATATCCCAAGTGGGTCCAACATCATCCAACATATGCCAAATTAAGGCTTGGGTCTTAGAACCATCCGGTCTACGTCTTTTATACACATTTATTAGACATTGTCATTTTCCATCACAATTAGTATACACCCATACCTAAATGACTGTGAACTTTCAGATATTCTTTGAAAATGCTACAAATGTATTTAGATAAAGTTTTGGACATATAAAGATCATTTTATACTTTTCAAAACGATAAATGGTAACTTTGTTATTGTTCAAAATTTAGAGTCTAGACAAGGTCATTATGTTATGTCATGGTAACTATAAAATTACAAAATCATTGGACTTAAAAACATAGAGGATGAAATTTAATATTCACTAGCATTTTTCACTCGGGTGAGCTCGTCTTCATTCTTTTTTATGGCCTCGCGTCGAGGGCCACTACATGCAACCTCTACAAAAATACTGATTTTATCAAGGGTCGTACTAATATTTTCTTTGAAGGAGGGAAACAGGAGATTCCCCTTTTTATCACAGCACCTGATGCCAAGGGACCGCTTTATAAAGATTCTCAAATACCACTGTCATCAAAATCCTCCATACGATAGTCTGCCTTGCCCTTTGGGTCATAGCACCAGCACATAAACGCTTACTCTTACTATTCTTCTCAGGTTCAGCTCTTTTCTTAGGATTGGTTGCCCTGACATTCTTGTTTGGAGTCATTTGTTTATCACTGAACAAATCACCCTCAATCATTACCATAGCTGACCCAGTATCAACCCTCTCTTCCGGAGCCTCACTTCTATGAGTCAAATCACTCTTCTCAGGAGTTATCTCCTTGACTACACGTTTTCAGCTTTATTACCCATATACTCATTGTGCGCCATCTCTTCTGGTTCAACAGTGTCTAGATTTAACTGGCAAAGGCCTACCGAGGTGGGATTACGAATGGCCTAGGAGTCGACCGATTTCGAGCAGACTCGTGGAGCCACAGTTTGAATTATCTTAGAATAAGAGGAGACATCTTAGGAAATGACTTCACTTAAAAGACCGATGCCCCTGGTACTAAATTCTTGAACATTTGCATCTCAAAACTTGGAGACTAGTTCTCAATGATTGATCGATAGCTAACTTCAATTTGAACCCACCTATTTACGCTTTCATTCTGCTCCCTATGCACTCACACTAGTTCGGAAAGCTATTGAGAATTTGAGACAAATTCAAGCTCATGTTCAGCCCTATATAGATTGGTAGGCGGGCTAAAAAACCCACTAAAACAGCCTAAGCCGAGTAAGATGACAAAGCAAAATTCCGGTTTTGCGAAGGGCGAGGGAAAAGCAACACCTGAAACAGCTCACTCAATGCACATTAGATACTCTTCTATCACGCTTCTAGAGTATTTTAGAGTTTATCACTGCAAGAACTCGAAAGCTCTACCTTTAACCGCCCCATCGACATTCCTAACCTACTACATGTCCTCTATCTATAGGCTCAACTGAGCTTAAAATATGCCATCAAAATCGTTCCACTCTAATTCTCCCCCTTCCGTCAACCACATAGTAGCCCACCTGTGATATGCAGTGCTCAAGCCAGTCAAGCCGTGATCTCACGAGTGTTCAACCAACACTTAAGACTTGTGTTCTAGCGAGAGATATAGGTTGGATTCGATGATGAAAGTCCTTGTCATTAATACCAATGATGAGTTGAGGTAACATGTTTGTTATCAAGGCATATAGGAGACCACCATACTTTTTCCAATCCATTCCAAATGGTGCAAGAAAAACTTGATGGTCAGGGCATTCGACGATCGTGGTTTCTGCTTGTAGGCGAGCAGAAGAAGCCAAAATGAGCGCCCATGCACTCACCTACGTGCCTTTTATACCCAATCATTCTGAAGAACAGTTCCCCCCCCTTAAACACGTCTTACCACTGTTACTAGCATGGAATTAGTCGGGGCTTCTTCTTCTAGTCCTATGATCCTATCATGATCACGTACTAGACGAAAGAGCTTTACAAATGACGTTGCCTTTCTTTACTCACGTGATATTGTTGGAATCAGGCTTTTGTCCATTGTCCAAGATTCCCCACTACTGACTCCCATGGGAGTCCGAGCCATGTCTTAGTCCCAATCTCAAGCTAAGCATCATTAGCTTGGTCAGGCCTTTACTTGACCAACTACCTAATACTACGCAAGCTCATCAAGCAGCGCTTTTTAGCTTTCTTTTCTGAGTCTTAAAATGGTAGATTTTTAATTTGCCAATGGATATGATCTGCCCCAATTTGATCAATAATAGAATTCTTGGCTACAGAAAGATAATGTGACATGGATGCAAAGCACCTAATTCAATCAGTTGGCCCACACCTAATAGATGATAAGATTCTCGATCAATTTGATCAAATTTCAAAAAGTCTTTCTCATTATTCAGAACAGTAGAGCTTTCAACCAAGATTTCATCGCCTCCTCCGTTTGGGTTTTCACTCGAATCGAAACCCTTATGTGGCTCTTCATCTTATTCTTTTATGTCAAATAAGTATCAAAACTCGATTCCGTTAGCATAGGAGGTGTCCGCTCTGAATTACATGAAGCACAGTGTTCGCCGTTATGATGAGGAATTGAAGGTAGTGCCTAACTATTATTTTGTTTCATCTTTCAGTTAGCGAATGACCCCACACCTACTGACTTCCCAAAGAGGTTTCATTTTTCTCAATGGAAAACACTCATTTCACTTTCATTGTAGTTTATCGGATATGTTGAGGCTGCCAAATCTTCAAGAACCAGTGAAATTGCCCCTTAAGCTGCTTCGAACGGGATCTAATGGAACAAAATCTCTCTCTCAATAAAAAATTGGATTTTGGCAACATGTCTTCGCTCATAATCGCTTAGAACCCTCTTCCATCTATAGGTACTCCCAACGCGAGTCGAAAAGCTGTTTTAATGAAAAATCTCGGGTTTTGACAATCAGTTGCGCATCAAGATCTTGATCTTGTATCTGACCTACACCATGCAGTTACTATGTGATCTGTCTTGCACTGTCTTAAATAAAGAAAACCTTATTCTAAAAACAAGTCTACCGCTCAGTTAGGCACTTCGCTCGCTTCAGTTATAACCCATCCTCTAGCTTATAAGCTAAGTTAAGGGGGCCTTGATCCGTTCACCGGTAACAACAGCAGCATTAGTTAAGGCTTGCTCCGAAAGAGATTTATGTGGAGCGGTTCTAGTCCCTTCTGTTTTGGGAGGGAGTTACGCCGACTTCGGTGAGTAGAGTGACCCTCCACTCAGCCGTGTAAAACACAGCTTCGTATACCCCTAATTTTGCTATTAGTGTGACTTATGAAGGCTCCTTATAGAAAGCTTTGCAGTTAATAATCGAATAAGTAATTCAATCCCCCTTACAAAAAGGTATTTACGGTGGAGGTTGGTTAAATATGATGTTACGCGGCGTCTAGAACTAGTCTTGAAGTGAATGAATTAGAAAGAACGAAGAAGTGAGGAAATGAGATGACTCTTTCTTGAACTATATCATAAACAAATTTGATCCAGACTCTGATCGAAGATGTACCATTGAAGCTTTGAACAATAATTTATATACAAAATTGTTATATTAACAAGTTGATTGAGAGGAAGATAGGACGAATTGACCCACACAACTGATCCAACTAGATAGAGCTCACAATCATTCAAATATGTGGGCGAGTGCGGTTTGATGCAACGGCAAAAAAGAAGTACATATTAGGCTACCTTGCTTAGATTCCCGGATCACAGCATAGGCCTAGGAGATGCCACTCGCAAAGATACAAGCATTCGATCCTTTTTGTTAGAGGAGGCCCTCACACACTCCCATGTATGGACTTCAAGTTTGCTCTTCTCCACCCCTTCTTATTATTAGTAAGATAAAAAAAACGGAAGTCACTTGCGTGCACTTGCGCCTCAAACTCAAAAAAGTGAAAAGAAACCAAACTAAAGTATAGAACCTCTACCATATATGTTGGCCAGGGAGAATCCCCTTGAAAGAAACATGGCCCCAATACAATAAGTGGGTGTTGATTTTCTGTATATGATTTATATATTATACGGAAGTCTACATTTGATGTGAGGGACTGAGAATTTTTTATAACAAGATGGCGAATTGCTCTAATCAAAAAATGAGTCACCATTTTAGTTAGAGGACTAACCAAAAGAGGAGAAAGGCGCTGTGCTAGACCGAGTGTCAAGAGCTTAATAGTCGAATAGATAGAGAGAAATTCCACTTGTGATTTTCAATCAATCAAGGAATCCTAGGAAACAAGAATGAAACTTTCAAAGGCTAGCGTACATCCACGATGCACCGACTCTCACATGGCTTTTAAGCTTGCCTTCCCGTTGCCTTAAACCTGGAGATTGGGGGTGCTTAGGACTAGATGTGCTTGTAGACCGGAAGTCACAGTAGCTTGCTTGCTAAGGTACGAACTAGTGTTGTTTCTTTGGAAAGCTTCTACAAAGGTGAGAAATTCCCCGATAAAGCGGCTAGTACCAGGTGAACTCATATTGGCCAAAGTAGAAGAGAAATAAATGGCAAGGAGATTCGTCATGGTGCTCACTGAACCTCCTTAATATTTAACACATCGAGTCTTAGATCGATCATATAGAACACCAACACATAGGAAAATGGCTGAAAGAACCGGTCCATGACTTGACATCGATAGAACACTACCTCCAATTCCCTGTATGATCAATAGAGCCAAAGATTTCCCCCATTGATTGGAGTATGTCAATTAAACCCCCTGCGCGAACCGTACAAGATAGTTACCACCTATCATAAGGCTTTCTAACTTCACTTCCTTTTCTAGTCATTTTGCTTTTTCGATTGATGGTAGTATAAGAGATCCATAACCCCCAAAATTATTTACATAAAAGTTCCTGCTTCCTACCCATAGTTAGCATGTATCCCTCTAAGTCATACTTTAGTATCACATCGTAGACCCCCACCCCAACTCTATCTTCCTTATCAGTGAACCAGAATATAGTGCATAAGTACTCTTCAATACAACGGGAACAAGTCGACAATATGGAACCTCTCGACAAGGCTAAGAATTAGTAGAGCACTTAAATTAATAAGTCAACAACGGAAGACTCATCAACTCATGAACTCAATAACTCAATTGTTGAAAGGTGAAACTCTACCTTAAAGGGACAGCTTTCACTAAAAAGACAAGTCAAAGAGGAAAGGAGAAGTCGACCCTTATCTCATTCCTTTCTAAAGTCAAGAATGTAGGATGGGTAAGAAGCCATAAAAATAGTACGTTACCCCCTTAATCCTCATTGAAGAGGTTCTTGCTATGAGACAACTTGATTTAATTATATCATAAGTGACTATTGAAACTTACAGCGACTTCAAAAGAAAGAGTCGAAAACCAAGTCAATATCACAATCTTAATCGTATACATCGATCATTTCCGATAAACCAACTTATAAGACAAGACAACAATGATTATTTCTTAAATCTGGTGCTCTATTTTTAGGTCTTAGGTGTGGGTCGAATTATGATAAAGAAAATTCGGTGGTTGTATAATTCCCAAGCAGAAAGTCGTAAAGTAGATGGAGTGATCAAGCGACCCTTCCTGCACCAACATTCATCCAATGGCATAGAGTGATGCGTCAGTATGAACATAGAACTCCTAATTTAAATCCAAAAACCAAAGGATTAGGATTGACATCAAACATCATCTACATGCTTAAAGGCTTCATCCTGTTCTGGTTCCTAACCATTATACCTTTCTTTTGTAATGATTTTATTATCGGATTTTTGCACTTTGAAAAGTCTTGAATAATGTGTATGTAATAGCCTATATGTTCCAAAAAAGAACATGCTACGTCCAACCCCCTTTTCAGTAGATGAGATTATAGTAATGTCAATAAAAATAGAAAATGAGAGACTGAAAGTAATGAAAAAATGGCTTGTAACTATGAAGTTATAAGGTATCATACCCTAGGGATTACGAACTAACGAAAAAGGGAAGGAGGTCCTAATACGGAGTCGCACACTTACTTGAGCAATGCGGGAGACTTAGAAATAGGTCGAGTAGACTCCCCCGAGCCCAAAAAAATAACAGACGGAGCTTTACTTAGATAAGGCTTTGATTGAAAATGAGGGCACCGGGTATGTTATCAAAAGGCAAACTCTTCCAATTTCTAAAAATAGCTCAGTAAAAGAATGATCAAGCAAGTGGTTCATGATAAGAATACATACCGGCGCGATTTCTATCCGGTGTTTGTGCAAGTGCCAATCAACTAACCCCAGAAGGGGTACACCAAAGACAGACAATCCAAACAAAGAACAAGGGCACACCTTGGAAGCATTGTCTACTGTTACACGAAGTCTTTATTCCTATTCCAACACCCCTTTAAAAAGTCAAAATCGGCTTGATTTGGAGGGAAAAAGAAGTTGTAGGGGCATCCCTCCATCTCTCTTTTCCTTTATCTTGGATTTATTAACCTCGGAACAACTGTAGGGATAATCTCTCGAGAACTTCATCTTATTTTTTGGCAGCCCCAGGGTGGAATAGAAAGACTAGATTAACTAACCTTAGAACATAACACTTTCAGTACAAGGAAAAGGAGACCAAATTATATCCTTTAAAATAAAAAGGCCACTTTTAACTTAGCTCCAAAGACATTATGACACCCCCCCCCCCGAAGAAAAGGGGAAGGACGAACGCAAAAGCAAAAGAACTTGGGGAGATACAAGCAGTAGACTATACAAACTCAAGAGATAATGTTCACATCGTCTAACTAGTCTGATCTACCAGCTAGCATTAGGGCCAATGAGATGTCCATTATCTTATCAGATATAGAGGGATTGAAACCTCTTCTTGACGGAAAAACCATTATTTAGGGAAATCTAGACTCACTCTTGCTATCGATTTTGAGAAGACTTTTGTTCCTTCGTTCCCATTTATTCCAACTTTAATTAAAGCATCAAACTTGTGGTTCCATAAAGGGAAGAATGGTAGGACCCTAACGTACGAAGGGGACTAAGAGTTCACTTTGTGAAACTTCTTTTAGATAAAAAAAGAAACGGGATTGTGGAGTTGTGCAGTGACAAAGTCGACATTAGATACACCCCTTTGCGCTTTTAGCTTAGGTTTCTTAGTTGGGACTTGTCCTCTTTGGTTTGGTAATGGGTCAACCAGCCCAGGAGACATAAGTGGAAGCCGGCTTGGTGCCCAAGTGAACGCTACCCCATTTAGAGGTAAAATCGACCAACGAACTTCTCTCCACAAATTCAGAAAAACGCCAAATGTTTGTTGTAATTCGGCTTCCTCCAAACTTCTCAACCGAGAATTTGAAACCATTGAAATCACCTCCTTTGAATTAAAGAACTTGAGGGGATAAACAAGGTAAAGAGGCTTCATTCGCGCCTTCACCTCAGCAAGTACTTGGGTCTGTTGATCATCTTAAGAAAGCAAATCAAACTATAATATCTTTTGTCTTAGATTGTCTCCGTCCTTCCTCCTAGTAAGTGAGAGTGGTTGAACCTAGAGCAGCCTTTGTCCCTTTGCCAAAGAAAAAGGTTGATAAGAGAGTGAAAGATAGCCATATTAAAGTGTCCACCCATAAATTATTTTCTAGCTCCACCCCTGCTTGGTATGAATACCTTCTAAGAATAGAGATTTATTCGAGACCATGAATAAGATGCCCAAAGGTGATGACAAAAAAGTTAACAAGCACTTAAAACATCTATTTAAAGTATCTTTAATTTCATGAGCTACTAAGCTACAATATCAGCCATGGCATGACAAGAAAGGGAAATTATAATGCTAACTAGCAAAAACAATTTTTTTGTGACTTTTATTGCGTAGAAGATGCCAAAGTTGTAACAAAACTTTTGTACAGAGAGTTAGAATTACAGAGGAAACTAAGATCAGCATGCTGAATGGATTCCCTTATCTCTTTGGAAAATGGCCTCCATTGATTAAAGAAGCCTTTATGTATTTGAACTGCAATGTCACTAACTCACCACAAAGGGACACAGGAAAAAGAAAAACATTAAAAAGGATATCAATAACTGTATCAGACAACTTTAAATTAAAAATGCATTCAGGCAGATGCAAGAAATCGATGTCATTGAACAATGTCGTAATGAATTGTAAGGCACCTTTACATTTCAACATGGTTTTTATTCATTTTGTGCACCCAAATACTTCACAAGATATTGTAGTTACTAGAAGAATAAAGGATGTGTTCTTAATAGCGACCATTTCTGCACAGATGATAAGGAAAAAAGGATTTTGCACCTGTCTGTAAGAATGACATGGAAGAGGAAGCGTTACATAACATTCAGTTTTTTCAATCAAGAAGCTATATTCAACCAAAAAGGATCCTCAAAAGTTACACAAAGATCAGCAGAAAGCTTACTTTCGGTCGAAAAAATCATTTTGAGTAATATGAATGAATGGTGTTACTCCTTCCGGTAGTTCAACCTTCAAGAAAATATTTGCCTTGTCAATAGATATTCACAGATGAATATTGCATAATATGAATAACAAGAGCATAAATAGATATGAAGCCACTTTCCATTGAAGGCATTCATTTATAACTTAGAATAGCACAAACTTTTTGTAGTTTCGTATGCAAATGAGTACAAATGCTTAAACTCCCTGAAGAAAATTAATTCGAAAACTCTGGAGAAATATGAGTGCACCAAACCATGAATGGGCATTGTCATTAAAATCCATGCAGTTATGTCTAATGAAATGTAGTTCATAAGATCCTGCATCCTTGTGTCAATGGTGCAAGCATGTGGTTGCATAAACACAAGGGCAAAGACAGGAGCTTACTTTGACCCCTGACTTGGACCATGGCAAATTACTTGTATGACGTTGATATTTCATAATCATACTTCCCACATCTAAAACAAAACATACTGAACCCTCACATCAACCAAACTAATGCATCACGAGCACTCGAGCAGCACTCACACAAACATTATTCTCTATTCCTATGCAAAAATTGCAAATTTAGATGGTAACTGGCATCCCTAACTATTGGTAATATGGGTACATGATGCAAAGGTTCAGCCCGGCTATAAAAAGTTTTAAAAATAAAAAAAAACTAACTGGTGATATATCTAGTGGCAAAAAGTGACGTCTCAGCATACATTTTCCAAATTTTCTTCATAAGAAACTTATTCTCTGTTGGCCAAAACCAACCTTGCACACTTTAAAGTGTCGCATATCTGCCTTATCTAAAACTTAAAAAGATCTTGCATATCTGTGCATGACCGACTCCAAGAACCCACATTTCATGGTTGGCCCTTCTAATGAAATTAATTTGAGCAAAACAAATAAAATCAAAAATAAAGCATGGATCAAAGTCAACATTTTTTTCTTTATCGGTCCCAAACCAAATTGGGTTCTTCAGTAAACAAGTTATACATTACTCTTAGAAAGAAAGGATTGAACATGAATAATGAGAGTAATCATCAATAACCACGGCATGTCAGAATCAACGTGAATTACACTTTGATTAACAGCTATTGTCATACAACTAATGATGACATATAAGGTAGTCAAGATGGAAAACATACTCAGGGTTCACTGCAATTATAACTAGTAGCAAGCAATCATAACTAAAATAAATTGGGCATGTCAATCAAAGTACAATTTAAACTCATAAATGTATGTCCAACTTCAATAACAGCACAAATCTGGAATGTCTGATGATTGATCCATAGATATGACAAAAAATCACTGAAATCCTACTGGAATAGGGATCGGATGAGATTTTCGGCGGCGAATCCGATTTTGATTTGGTCTTTTGCATGATGATGCTTTGTGGATCTCCTTCCCTTTCTTGTTCATGTTCTTAGTTTTCATTTTCCTGCTTTTTGTCATGTGGTAGACAAAATGGCTTGTATATATCCCTTCTATTTTCCAATGTATTTTTTGTTCTTCGGCATTATACATAACCTCAGCGCAGACTATTTCAGGCGCACACATATGTCTAGATGATCATCATCCCGTTTAGAATCTAATTAATAGTCTCAACTTTAACGGGCTTATAGTCATTAAAGTCTCTGACAATATGACCTGTACGTTATGATTTGCAGAATCTTGTTCAAGTTTACATCACAATGGCCCTGTGTGTGATTTAATTACAATCAAGGAATTAAATTTCATTTCAAAATGGTTGCAACGTCCAAAACATTTCCATACGAGTCATTGATTTCTGTTTCCATGGAGACCGCTACGAATCATTGATTGAATATCAAATTCCTGTTTCGAGGTGTTTCAGTATGTTTCAAGGTGTTTCGACCTATGTTCAATTGTTTCCACTAATGTTACAAAATCGAATTTTTAAAATTTTCCTTTGTTTCCACCTCGTTGCCATTTTCAAGCTCACCGAAACTATGCATTAAAACGAAATTTTGATCCTTGATTACAAGTGACCCTTTCCTTTCTTTTCCTAAAAACATTTTTGCGTAAGACTTCTACAAAATTTTCTCCTTTTACTCAAAACTTCCAAATGGACAATTTGGTCCCTACATTTGATGCATTATAACAGGGTTGTTTTAGGGAAAAATTCTTTTTCCTTAAAGGCTCAATTACCCCTCTTGATCCCCCCTCATTACATCCTTCATTGAGAGTCTAGGCAAGTGAAAGATCTTTACAAACAAAAGGAACAGAAACAGCAACAACAATAGTTAAAATGGTGGTGATCATGATGGTACCGGTGGGTGAATGAGGCTAGCAAAAACCAAAGGACATCCAATTAATTTGTAACTTGTTGATTAGGCCCTACAATAAGAATTCTAGACCTTAGAAATTATATCTCAGAGGCCAAAGGGAAAAAATTTATCTCTTGCCATCTTTCTACAAATTCTTCAGGTCTCTATATCACGTCCAACTCAAGAGTAACCAATCAGATGAAGTTCATTGAATTGTAGATAGCACGTTAAGAGGCATTTTGCAATCTAAACTCAAACACGAGATGCACTTCCTCTAGAGAAATTGTTGCACAGAAATATTACAGTCCGTTTCGGATCGCCCGAGTGGGGAAGGAAGAAGACAGTATATATGTAGATCACCAATTCTCTCATGCTAAGGTAAACGATATTTACAGATAAGACATACTTATAGTGCACATTCGGCTTTAAAGTTAATAGGCATAGGAATGGAAAATGAATGTATACACAAATATAGCACAAAAAAAATCCTAGTAGATTTTCAATAGTATGATATCCCTTAAAGTCACCCCCAAACATCACGATACAATGTCAAAACCTGGATTCCTCAAACAATTGTCTCAAGATACATACAGAGAAACTCATGAAGCTAGCCACTTGCTATAGATGATGCATTTGTCAAAAGAGTATCCCAAACAATAGGTCAACAGAAATTTACATATTCACTATAGCTGTTAAATTAGCATTGAAGAAAAACAATCATGGAGCACTTTATGTAGAGAAATTTGCGTTCTACATTGGAAAGGTAGAGCATACCATTGAAACCCACTTCTCATCCATGAAAAAATTGATATATCTGTTCAAAAATGCATTGCTAGAATGCAATTCGAAGCATTGTATACGCTGTCTTGCTGAAAACCTGCCACTTTAATACATTAAAGCCATAACTCCCCTTGAATAAAACATGGTAAGAAAATCAAAGCTCTTAAACCAGCCTGATCTCTTTCTCTTTTAAACACATGATTCTATCATACGCCTGATTGTGATTTTTTTGTGGGGCTAAGTAAATTCAACTAAAAATCAACAATTATATAAACCCCATTTTCAGCTCGACACTTATGACCTTTCTACTACCTATCAGACCCAAAAAAAACTGACTACAACAGAAAAAGAAAAATCAAGAAGATGGTTTTCATGGAGTTATGACTAGAATCATAAAAGAATGGAACAACCGAATTTGGAATTAAAATTGTTGGCGGACAATTTGGAAGTTTTGAGTTGTGTGTAATAATATACGTACTCTTGGGTAAAGAAAAGAATGCATTCCACAAGAACAGCGTTGGAAACCTAAAGGTCTAAATGAATTGGAATTACAGCTTATACACTGCGAAGTTCCGAGAGAGAGAGAGATGTTTTCACTGTTTCAGGCGGTGGTCAAGAATTGGGGCAGAGAATATTTTATGTTGAGACAGTCGACAGGGACTGTGAACTGCCTCGGTGAAACGAGGTCGCAATCGGATGGAGTCGGCTTGTGTTTGAGTAATGTTATTTTGGCTTGTGTCGAGTCGGCTTGTGTTTGAGTCATGTTAATCGATTTTAGTTTAATTTGTTTAGTTAATTGTGTTGTGTTAATTACTAGATGACTTATGTGATCCATGGATAAAAAATTTAATGTTTAGTTTTATCTCTAAAATTTTAGGAAGAATTACACTATAACTCCCTAAAGTTTGCCATTCGATCGCTCAAATTCCTTGATATTTAAAATATTACACACAGACTATCTAAAGTTTGTATGCGCATAATATTTAGACTTCTATCATCAACATCCGTTAGTAAATTATACTTAAACTCCTAAAGTTTGTAAGCGTGCAATACTTAAACTGCTCAAATTTAAAATATTAAACTTAGATAAAAAATACTCCAATCAAAGATAGAATATCAAATATTTTAAATTTTATAATCAAAATTTATGTTATATTATGACATTTATTGAAATAAAATTAAAAATAAAAAATTAATTTTTTAAAAAAAATTATAATTAGTATTGTAAAATCCAGGTAAATTTAAATTTTATAAAAAAATGGTAAAAAGGTAATTAGCCACTACGATACGGGTTGACAAATTTTTTGGAACTCGGATGACGAAACGAACCTCACTGTTAGATTCGACTTGTGAAATTTAGTTACCAGTTAGTTTTCGTTAAATATCAAGACAGTTGGATTTTTTTAAACTTGAACCGAGACAAAATTTAATTGTTTCGGGATGAAATCGAAACCGAGAATGGAGGACATGAGGCGCAATGAGGGTCAAACATCAAAATATAAAAAATTTCGAAATTAGAGAGGGAAAATAGAGGACTCTTCAACTTCTCTCTACGATCTACTGCTCTATGTTGGTCGAAATTCTTCAGACCAACAACCAAAGTCCATCTACACGACAAGGGTTACGCCTACATACTAAAAATCGAAGGTTTGATGAAGATAAAAAAATGAGATTTTGGAGGAAGCAAGGATTAGAGCTTGTTTCGGGTCTTTGGAGTTTTATACCATTGTTTTATGCTTAAAGAGGTGTCACATTCGTGGGCATTTGACATGAGTGTGAATGTGTGTGTATGTTTTTGAATCAAAACACTTTTCTAGGTGATTGAGGCGTGGACTTGGGAAGGTTGGACCTAAGTCCGGCTGAGTAGCACGGTTGAAAAAAAAAACTTGTGTCGGGTATAGCAAGAAGGGCTAGATACTCCATTGGGTACAAGACCTGGTTACTGGTTTATACACTTCCGACGGTGCAAGTCCAAAAAAGTGTAACGGTATACAAAACCGGCGATGAAATTCCAAAATCTAAATACCCAATAAATACACATGATTTATTTTTAAAAAGTCATTGGATATGTAATATCAATAACGAGGGCTTGGAATACCCAGATTCATACGCATGACATTGCATGTGTTGAGAGAGCCGGTAAAAGCTCGGATTGAGTTGCATGTGTGAGTCTCATTTCATATCATGACATGACATTGAGGATTTCTTTATTGAATTGCATATTCTTGAATGAAATGATTATTGCTTGTGAATTGCATGTGAACATTTCATATGCATCTACATTGGGGAGTAGTCTCTTTAAGAGATGCCTTATTGAGCATGACTCACTTTTTATGGGGATAATATTTTAGGTGCGGGACATACGCTAGTGGAGGACTCTCATTCAGGGCCTCATTGATGAAAAAAACCAAAATGTGGCTTTTAGACTATACTTTTGTAAAACTAAGATGTAAAATAGTTTTTGGGCATGTAACGTATGTAAAAAATTGTAATCGAACTCATATGGATTACGTTTAATGAAAAATTGCATGCTATTATATGAATATTGATAAATAGACTCGATGTGGTCAATGTTGTATGATTGCTCAGGTTACATTTTAGATAGAGCTCCCTGTACAGAGGAGATTTTATCTGAATTTTGTTAAGTTATGGATTCAGGTAAATGGGCCATAATGGCGTGGTATCAAGTTACACGACATCCACTGGTATTACACGAGTTGATAGGTGATCAACGAGTTGACAAAAGACCTTTGGTTTTAGGAGCGTCACAAATATACAACTATACTATCTATTAAAATTTAATTTGACCATTTAAACGATTAAATTAAACTATCAAATTACTCCAATTAAAGCTAAAAGATATTGAATTCATTATTGTTTGACCCTTTATTTAATTTTTTAGCCTTATTCAAATAGATAATTACATAATAGAACATAAAGTTTGGTTGTAAAATTTAAAATATCTGATATTTTATTTTTGATTGGTGTATTTTTTTTATCTAAATATAACATTTTAAACCTAAGGAGTCTAAATATTATATGCCTACAAACTTTAAGGGGTCTGGATATAATTTATTAACAAATATACTAACGGACATTGACGATAAGAGTCTAAGTGTTACGTACGTACAAACTTTAGAGGGTCTATATGTAATATTATAAATGTCAGGGGTGTGAGTGATTAAGTGACAAACCTCAGGAGGTCTAATTGTAATTCTCCCAAAATTTTATTATCACTTTCTTCTATAAATTAAAAGTTAACTTAATAAATATAATAATAAAAATAAGTAAAAATATTTTTTTAAAAGGTCACTTGATAAAATATAGAAAAAATATTAATTGCACTTATTCTAGTTGATCATATCTCCAAGGACATCTCCTCTATTATTTAAAACATCACATAGACCCCTTCTATTTTATATTTAAACATCACGAACACTCCTACCATTAAACCACTATTTCTAATAAAAGAAATTTCAGTCAAAATATCAAATTTGTCCCTATATAAACCCAAAACAATCTCTCTACATAAATTTTATTTAAAATTCGAATCGATTAAAATTTATTTTTTTACATATTAAAAGTCGAGTTGATTAAAATTTATTTTTATACATATTAGAATTTGAGTCGATTAAAATTCAATTCGAGTCGATTAAAATTTATATTTTTGTACTTATTAAAACTCGATTCAAGTTGATTAAATTCTATTTTTTACGTTTTTAAATTTGAGATAATTAAAAAATCTATTTTTTAGGTATCAAAATTTGGACTAATTAAAATTTAATGTGAGATTCGATCCAATTAAAAACAAATTTTAATCGACTAGAATCAAATCGAATTTTAATCAGTATAAATTTTAATACGTAAAAAAGTTCATAAAATAGAGAGAGTCTTATTGAAAACATGCCTATTTAGAGAGGGTGTGGATGAATTTTTTTTTAAAATATATCATGAGAAATTTAGTAAAATTTTATTCTAGTTAAAGTCTTTAATTTGATAGGGTGTCAGTAAAAATTCAGGAAATAGAGGAAACGTCTTTAAAGATATGATAAACTATAAGGAGTGTATCTGAAATTTTTCTTAAAATATAATAAAAAATTAGTATTTATTTTTATAATACTACTCAAACGTATTAATTGTGTCAATTTCATGTTGTTCGTGTTTGAAACCAACTCAATTCATTTATTATTTATGTTAACGAATCATATTATATATGAGATTATATTGAGAAATGGTCAATTCTAACTCGCTAATTTCATGTTGATTTTTAGTCGTGTTTTCATGTTATACTAGAAATTACCACCCTTATTAGGCTTTAGTGATACGTTATTAAGATTAAAAGATTCAAACCCACAATCTTAAAATCTAACCGTGGTTATCACATCAATATACAACACTCCTTGCATTTGGTTCTTCTTTTGTGATAATCCTTTGGGTGTGCTTGGTTTGATGGATAAAAAGGGATAACACATGTTGGATTGGAAAAAAAATATCTGAGGGTTTCACAAAACTCAGGTTTGGATCCCATTTAATGAATGAGATAAACGTTGGGCTCAAAAAATAGGCCTGTAGTCTTTTAAGCCACTTATCCCCTCTAACCCACTTAAATGATTTAGAAGTTAGTACAATTTTTTAGACTTATTTAGGCAAAAGTACAAGTGAAAAACTTATTTTAGATAAAGTGCATATCTTTTAAAAATGCCACTATTACCATCGGTAAACAACATATGGATGGTAATCCGTTTGTATTCTTCCCTTTTTTTTGCTATAATCAAGTAATGAGAGGTAAAATAGGGGCATATCTTTTCTAACAATTTTCTCTTACTCTATTTATATTAATATTACAGCAACACAATTATATTAATCAGTTGCAATTGTTATATAATACATCAAACAGTTATTCATGCATTCTAATAAAATAAACCAAACAGTTACACAAAATTATGACATCAACTCAATTTGTTATTAAGTTGTTTAATACACTAAATAATTGCACCATTTAGTATCGTTACACCATTATGCCTTAACAATTGCATGAAACTGTGATTGTTACACCGATTGAAAAACAATTATATCCATTAAAAAACAGTTACACTCATTAAAAAAATAGTTACACCCATTCAAAAAATAGTTACACCCATTAAAAAAAACAGTTATACCCATTAAAAAATAGTTAAGCAAGGTTGGTCGCATGTGACGGCATATATATATATACTAGTTATTGCCCGTGTCTGAAGACACTGTACGGCAAAAAAAAAATCAATTTGAAAGCACTGTGTTACTTGTAAAAAATGAACAAAAAAATCTCCAAATCAACAACACATATACAAATACATCTGAAAAAAAAATACTAAAGATTCAAATCTAATTTACAATTTTAAGCAATAAATGAAATCAATAAAAAATGAACAAAAATCATCATTACCATAATCCAATTCAATAACAAAACATAATTATAAACTCAATTCATCCATATAATAAATATCTCAAACAAAAAATTGTCCACATATGCAATCATCTACATAATAAAAATAAGTTCACAAATGTTGTCAAAAGAATAAGTTTTGTCATTTGAGATTCCACCAGCTTCCAAAAGAATAAATACAACTTGTATTCATAAAAAATATTATATTTAGATGTTTTTTCATTCTATAAAAACATACAAATATTTTTTTCAATTCATCCACATTCAAATAATAAAAAGATTGAGAAAACATATTTACCTAAAAAGTATTGCTTCATAAGTTCTGATGTTTATTGTTCCTCTGTTGAGCCTCTTAGTCTTCTAATGCTCGCAAACAAATTAAGTCATTTTTTATTTCCTCTAATAGATCCTCCAATTCTATCATATTCAGGAAGCCATTCTCGAGCATTGTATGAATGAAGTTAATCGGCCACGAAGATGGAAACTTGTTAATAACAGCGTATAACATTATTGGATTATTCGGGCCGAAACCTTTTTGTCTCAGTTTTCTAAATAATGATTCTTTCTTACTTTTTTGGTCTATGACAGTTGATTGTGGATTCATTTTCTCTGTCTCAAACTATATCCGAAATGGATGGATCTTGCGTTCCGCTTCCACCAATAATTGTATAAACCGTACTACACAGGTTGGTTGGTTGGTTGTCATTAAAAAAAATTTCTTTTGCAAAATTCTAGGCAGTGGGAAGGGTCTCTGCTATTTTTTTGCATAATATAATCTTCCCTTATGTTTTTCCCTATATTTTGCAGCATACGACCTAATCTAATTTTTTCAAACCCAAACTCTAAGATTGAGGTTCCATCTTCCAAAGAATCATTTTCAAATTTTTTATTATGCTTGCTACTGCCAAACGCATACTACGACATACATAGATGGGAGGACGTTCCATATTATCTGTACATAATATAAAAGTTACAAATTAAATTGATAATAATAAAATTAGTAACAGTTAACCAATATTACAACAATAAAATATTTTTTTACTATCACATGTGATCTAATATTATGAGAATAAGAACAACACACCAATAACAATAAGAGAAATAGAATAATTAAAATCATAACCTTATTATTCATTGTTGCAGTAACTCGTGTCTGAATGCATGGTGCAACTAAAAAAATCGAACATTGAATTTAAACGCAAAATAATCAACAAATGGACACTGATGCTAAGAAGCAGGATTAAAAATGGATGTTGGTGAAGTAATAACACAATAGACAAATAAAAAGTAGGTTAAAATGGTATAGAACCAAAAGGAGTTTACAATAATGGACTCAATTATAAATTAGTCTGAAAAAACAATCAAAATCCAAGGAATAAATTATGCAAAAATCATACAACCCATTATCCACATAAAATCAAGAAACCAAACCCTGTCAATCATTTTTTCAAACATCTTGTGAGCAAGCCCCAAAAAAGGAAACCTAACAAAACTTTGAGCATACTCAAATGAAAAAAAGAGCAAACTCAATTGAAATTTGACTGTTCAAGGAGTATAAAAGCAAGAAGATCACAATTTCAAAAACTCAACCGCCACTGCAAAAAATACCTAGATATGAGAAGCTTTACATCAGGGAGTCATGCCATTCATGTTCCCCGGACTTCACCCAAAGCTTTATTCATTCGTAAGTCTATCAAGATGCGTCGCTTTGTGAGAAGTTTCTTGACATGTCATGCAGTTTAATTATTGTCATATTCTTCTTCTGGTACAATTCTTGCCACCAGGCAATCTTTTGTTCTTTCAAAATCCGCCAATCTTCTTGTTACGTTGGCATCTTTTACTCATTGTGGGAAACTGGACTTGTTTTTGTAAGATGTCTAGAAGCAGTTGTAATGAAAAAAATAATGGACTCAATAACCTGCTTGCATAATCTACTGGAACCTATCCTAATTCTAGTCTTAATTACCAAGCACAACCCTTTTAAGTACACTAGATGCCATAATGCTATTGAATCAGCACAATAATCTAGCAAGTATCAACTAATGCGTCCATGACTTGGCATCAACTGTAATTTTTTGTTCAGTGATTGTATTATAAATCATCACTGAAATTCAATACAATGAGAACAATATAAGAAAAAGAACGTCAGAACAAGTATTGCCAATAGTGTGGAGAAGCACCAAGTTGGATTGGTATGCAAAAAAACCATAGGTTTAGAGGATTCCTTGATGGCACTCCTACATTGTAAGGCATCTATTTATTAAAGAAAACAGTGTTGAAATGCTTTCAAAAAATACAGTTTTTGATGGAATGCATGGAACCTCATGATTGTGCATTGTTGGCAAATCAGACAACAAAATCAGTCATTGGAAAATGTATAATCCAAAATGACCAATTACAAAAATTATACTGACAATATACAAACAGAGCAGAGAGCTCATACCGCTCCTGGAGGTCTTCATTTGCTCCTTATAATGCTTTTCTATATTCTTCTTGGTAGTTTCAACCTCCTGCTTAGTGGTGTCTGAAGGTATTTCCTCACTCAGTAGTGCTTTTGAGCCTTCTTTTCTGTTACTTGTAGCTTCCTTCTTCTTTGAACTCTTCTGCTTATCTTTTGATCGGAAGTTACCAAACCAACGCCTTGCAGACTCCATCTATCTTACTTGACTAACACCTCTCTGATCAGGACTCAACTAATACCTCAGTATCATAAATCCAAGCTGTTAAATGTTCTGGTTTCTACAACATCAGTGAGTACCACACAATTCATCAATTTTTGTGTCCATCCACATAAAGAAACCAATTTCATAAGCTCTGCATTCAAATATAAATAATCACATTCATTCAAAGTAAGAACAATCATTTTGTGGTAGGTAAGAAATAACTACTAAGATTCCAATTTTGTCTTATTCAATTTGAAAAGTAATGAAGCCCAAACTATGCTTCCCAGTAGATTATGCATGCAGGTTATTGAGTTCATTTTATTTTGTCCCCTCAAATATTTTTAAGTTAAAACTTTTTTTTTGGGTAGTGTTTTTAAATACAACTACATTAGCATCACGGTATGCGTGTACTATGTTGTCCAAGCCACCTTGATATGATTGAGCATGAACAACTGTTTGAGAGTCATGCTTAATGGTAACATAACTCCACCTCTTTTTTCAGCTCAAATTGTTCATTTTTGGTAGTTTTTAGCTTTTGCATTTTGATTTTCAATCAATTTCGTTGACCAGTTTAAAAATTGATAGAACTTTTTTCAAATATCTTTACCAAGTAAAATCCTTAGCAACTTCAAGAAAACCAGTAAGCTAAAGTGAAATCAACTCACACTGCTCTCATGGGCACTGACGAACCGGCTTTTGCAAATGACACTCCTAACCAGCTCCCCAGTGATACCCATCTCAGCTATGCAATCCCAAAGCCGAAACAAATTTAGATGTACTACCAAATCAGAAAAGCAGGAACAACATTAAAATTGACTGTCCATAAATTAACTACTGTAAAATTGACCCCATCACGAAATTCACTTGCTTTTAAGCTACAGGTTATGTGTTACTAAATCACTTAAGCTACAACCACAACCATTTAAGCTACTAAATCACTTGCATTTCATCAAACAGGTTATGTGCAAGAAGGGTAAGGGTAAAAATCCTTAACAACCAAGTAAATATTAACAATACCTGAATTGTTCATTGTACGCATTTGAAGTTGATATTGCTTTCTGAAAAAGCTGCATCATATATAGAATTGGTTATTGACTTTGTAAATCTAAAAAAATACAAATAATAAAAAGTTCAGTAAAGTATATCAATCAATTAGATCTTATTCCTTCACTTCATGTCCATCCCTCTTCTAGTTGTATCAAAGAGGAAAAGGAGGAAACAACCATGAAGTGGAAAACTAATTATGTTAATTACCGCTAGGTTACTGGTAACACCTCTAACACCACTTGCAATCAATGAAAGTAGATCTGTCACTAGACGTCAGAGGTTATCATACCATGGACTCTGGCCTTGCTTCTCATATAAATCATGGAGAGTTGTTCCCTTGATTTGGCTTTCATTGCCATCGATTTGGGAGCATCTGACACTGATAAAGAACTTGGCAAGTAAAAATTATGCAAAACGCTACAGTGAGAAGAACAATAAAAAGAGAAAAATGGGAAAACAAACAACTACAAGTGATCTAATCAAACTATGGAAAGACACTCATAGAGACATTTTATCAAACACTTGTTATGCTATAAATTATATCAAACTAAAACAATTGAATACAAAGATCCAACCCCTTCACTCAATAGCTTTTTGATCAAAAGCCAACTATGGAAAAAATCAAAAGCAAACAAAATTGAAAAATCAATGCATAAATAAACAGAATGAGGCCTCTGTCTGCTATGTGATGTGTGGGCTGCTGGGTTTTGTGGATTTGAGTGTGTCTGTGTCATGAGAGATAGGGTGTTGTGCTGTGAGTGCAGCTAGAGAGGAGAGAAAGAGATGGGGAGAGATCCCTGAGAGAGAGAGCCACCGGGGCTTTTGAGTGTTAGTGAGAGAGAGAGAGAGATACCTTGAACATTGGTGGTGTCATACCTTGATTGCGGCGCTGGATTGTGTGGTGCTAGGAGGGTGAGTGAGAGAGAGAGAGAGAGAGAAAAAAATAGCAGAAGAGTGATGAATGCCTTGACTCGGGAGAGAATGGGTGAGATAGAAATTAAGGGAACAGATTTGGCACAAAAAGCGTGATTGAGAGCCGGATTAGGAATGAATTTGAAAATTGAAATCATCAGGCTAGATAAAATTTATGAAAGAAGGAGTTTGGAAGGCAGGATAGAGGCGGGAGAGATTCGGAGACAGAGAGGCGTGAGAGATTTGGAGAGAGAGAGAGAGTTGTGTGAGTTTAAGAAATTATGTCGGGCAGGAAAATAAAATTTATTACTCATTCTATTCCGTTAGATTAAAATTTTTTAGATTATCTAAACCTTTTTTTTTATGTTGGGATTACATTGTCCGTTAGATTTGTTTTTGTTTTGTCTCAAAATAATTTGGACCTCTCTTTGTCTTTTGGATTCAAACTTCGCTCTACTTTATTATATAGATGTGTGTGTGTGTGTATAAAGTATAAAGTGAAAAGTGAAACAAACTATATATAAATATATGTGTGTGTGTATAAAGTATAAAGTAAAAGAAACTGTATATTTATATGTGTGTGTGTATAAAGTAGTGTGTATATAAAGTTTAAAGTAAAACAAACTGATATATATATATATATATATATATATATATATATATAT
>CM042184.1:45587555-45643278 GCA_023539305.1 Ilex asprella | reverse complement strand
AATTTTTAGGTATCAAATTCGATATAAAAATATATTACATTATTTTTATCTATTATACTTAAAGTGTGTCCACCCTATATCATATTTTTGCTTCGCTATTGTTATAAGAGATTTTCACTCTTCACTTTCCAAATTAATCGGTTAGTTTATGTTGCACTGTGCCTTCAAGCACGAGTTATCCCTAGAAGCAAATAAAAGTGGAATGTTGGCTTTATTCACCCAGATTTGAGTCTTTATTATGGGGTCTTCGAGAGCTAGGTCCCTGTCTCTATCTCTCTGTTCTGTGTTGTTGCTCTTTCTTTGTGGGTGAGTTTAGATGGTGGGGGTTTGGAACAGAGGATGCATGGCGTAAGTGGTGGCGGCTTGGGACAGAGAAAGAGGTAGAAGGGAAAGAGAGAGAGAAACTCTTCATGGGCATTAACCAAAACCTTCGTTGCAAGTCGATGTAGTGGGGCTGGATCTCTCTTCGCATACACCAGGACAATTTTAACAATGGCAATAACCAATGAATTCTGAATTAGTTTCCAACCTAGAAATTTCACAATTGTCATCTTCAATTGTTATTGTGGTTTTTATGCCACACACAATAGCGTGTGTGCATGTAGCTTCAATGTAATACGGTCTGTGTATGGTTGTATATTTCAAGGCAACTGGTAATATGACCATATCGGTACATGTACTTACTTAATATGTTGCCTTATTTTTGCTGATTTTATTCATTTTATTTTGGTCCAGTACAAGGGCCACAGGGTCTGTATTTTATGCACTATTTACAAATCTCCCCGGTGCTTCCATTTTTGGCATGAAACAGGAGCTACTTCTAGGAAGTCCCAAATCGGGGAATGTTTTTTTTTTTCGTTCCAACTGGGTACAAGAGCCATTGTTGCTGATGTTATTGAGAAATGTGATGCATCGTTGTTGTTTTCTGCTCAGATTTTGTCCATTTTTTTGTGTGCAGTTTTTCATTGTTTCTATTCTTTCTTACATTTTTTTTATTGGAATGTGTCTATAGGTCTTACCTTAGTTCTTTGTAGTTGCAATGTTTCACTATGGAAAAGAGTAGATAGAGTGACAAAAAATTTAAGAGTATGTTCTGTGTATATTTTGGCATACAGTTATACTGCTTAACTGAAGAGTTCTTCCATTTAGCTCTAGCTAACTTGCAAGGAGTTAAACATTTTCTTTTCACCTATGGTATAACTAGCTTTAGAAGTGTCAAACCTCTTTGATATTTCCTTTCTTGTCATGCCGATATTTATTGCATCTGAGAAGTTCAAGCCTTGTAGCTTTCAACTACTATAATATGTACAAAGACCTTAGAAATCAGAATCATAACAATTCCCAAAAATAAAATTGTATTCTAAAAACATCGTGTAAAAGTTGAAATTTTACCATACATATGTGTTTGTATTCCTACCTTTTTCACAATACTAAAGTGATAACCAACAATTCGCGAGCCAAAAAAGAGATAGGATTGGATTGGAAAGGATTCAAGGGTAAAATGGTCAATTAATGTCAAAGTTATGAGATGTTTAAAAAAAATTGTAGTTTATCCATGGTCCCACCACATCATAAATCACTAATCAAATCAGGGATTAGCTAACACAATTTGTTTTTATCCCACTTCAAATCCGAGTTATTGGGATTTCACTGGACTGGTTTGGAATTTAAATCCAACCCAGTACGGTCGATCACTGATTTGCCAAACACACCCTTCGGGTGTTGGGTACACGTTCGAATTTTTTTTTTTTAAAAAAATAGGATTCTCTCTAAAGCGTCTCTCTCCCCTCTAATATATTTTTATTTTTATTTTTTTCTTGAAAGATCTGGATCAAGAATTATTAATGAGTGAGAGACTCGAATATTTACAATAGACTCCGTCGAATAAATGATAAGAGATATGTCAAGAAATAAATTTAAAAAAAACGATTGAATGAGAATGACTGAATTTTCGATTTTACTTTAGATGAAGAAGGGGAGAGAGTATGAGAATAGAGACTTAAAATGATTGACTAGTTAAATGTGATTTGTGAATAAAATTTGCATTAAATATACATTACACTAGTGACTTTTAAAATATAAAAAAAATAGTTGTTTCTCATTCCTTCATCTTTTTTTTTGTTGTTAACTCTAATAAAGTCATTCTCGTTTGTTTCTTATCTCTCTAAATATTTCATTTCATTTTTCATATTGTACTTTAACTCTTCTCTCCTAATCTTTAGAATATAGAGAGTGTTTTTTGCAAGATATGAATTTTGACCTCAAGATATTTTAATCAATAAAATTTTGCTAATTCAAATATTTGATGGTTTGATGAGAATTTTATTTTATTTTTCAAATTTAAAATATATCATTAGAAATTAAGCAATGACAAAAAATTTGCGCACTGAATTATCGTGTTAGTAACAAAAAAGAGAGAAAAATTTGCCATGAAGAATTACTTTAGCTCAAATGAAATGGACATGAATCTAAGGAAATAAAATAAGTGGAAAACAAGGACTCCAACATACAACCAAACATTTAAGTTCTCCATAAATGAAGAGAAAATGGTGGCAAATGTTCAAAGAGTCGGATAAATACTATCCAATGAAGCATTTTCCAATTAGTGCGGGTCCCAAATTCCTTTCAACTTGTGGTTGACTGGAGATGTCTCCATCAACTCAATCAAATTGATCATAACATCATCATTAAATTAATTGTAGCATATAACTGAACTTTGTTCTTGAAACATCCTGATATGAAATAAGCAGTTGAACTTAATTAAAACCGAAGTAGTGGTTATTTGGAAAGAAATGAAAGGTAACATTGACATTTTTTAAGGAAAATCGGTTGAGTGGATTTAAAGAGGGAGTTATAGATGGTTATGTTGGAAGAAATAAAGGATATTATTTTTTTGTCAGATCATCCGGTATTCGAAAATTACATTGAGCTCCGACTAATCCGGATTCGAGTCAGGTAAGACCACAAGGGCGGCAAAGCTCTCCCTACCGAACGCAGTTGCATTCCCAAGACTCAAACTCGAGACATTAGTTAAGCTAGACCAATCCCTCACTAACTGATCTAACGCTCGATAGTAAAATAAAGGATATTATGTACATGTAGAAATCTCTCTTTACTAGTAAAATACATTTTATGTGTATTAACCATGATATCTTCTATGATGTTTGTTATGTGCATATTTTTAATTTATTTTTTTATGTAATACAGGAGTTGGTTATTAAAAAATTATCAGTAAGTGATAGAGTATTTTGTGGGTAGTTTTCTAAGTGATTACTAAGATAGTGAAGTCATAGGTTGGGTTAATTATTAAGGCAGTTTTATAATCTTGTATTTAAATATCTTTCTTTCAATTAAATGGATATGTGGAATATGGTCATAAAACTTTCTTGTAAAATATTGGAGATATAACTTCTCGAATTGAACCACCCGAGGTTTTTAGCCCCTCGAAGTGGTTTTTTTTCCCTCAATTCTATTTTCGTTTATTTTCTAAATTCATCAAAGTGTGCACGTAACAATTGGTATCAAAGTCGACGATCCTAATAATGTCAACACAATTAGAGATTTTGAAGTTATTGCGTCTTGATTTTGAAAAAGCATTCAAGAGATTGATCGAAGAAAATCAATAGATGGAAGAGGGTTTCAGCAAGGTTCAAAAAATTCTTCAAGAAGTAAATTAAAAAATTTATGGGTGATATGTCAGGCAAACACATCCTGATATTAATTATTGAAAGAGCTTCAAGGTTGGAAAATCAAGATACTGCAATTGTTTCAAGGTTAGCAGACCCTAAGGAGATATGACAATTGATGGAATTAGAGAAGCCTACTTCCTCCCTTTCAATCCTACTAAATACACATGCTTGCCAAGAACTTGATGTTAGCATTCTTTGTGGTGAAAGTTTTTATTACATAAAATGTTACGAGGATATGAAACTAGGTTGACCACCTCTTTTTGTATTTGATAAATCTTTGAGGACAAAGTTTGTTTTAAAGGGAAATGGAATGTTATGTGTATATTTTTAATATGTTTTTTATGTAATTAGTTGGTACACGTGTGCATTGTACGCCAACAATTTTGACTTTTTATAAATAAAAAAAGAAGAAGATAAATTGAACTAATTTTATTTATATTTATATGGAGATGATTATTGAATATTATGGGGCTCACTTGTCCACTTATTCCCTTGCTAGTGGATGGTTACACGAAGTGACACTTCTGGTGTAGAATAATTGTTACGCTCAAGATTTTTCTCGTATTTTAGGTTATATGAATTGAATTGCATAACATTCAAAAACAAACTTGAATTGCACTGCATTGTATTTAAAACTATAATGTTTAACTTAAGTAAGTTAATAGATGGATGACTACTGATTTTTTGGACTACTAAGAAGTTACTACAATAGATTATTATTGTCTTTTTATATTTTTAAGGATAATATCATCAATTAAGTTTTTTGACAAGTATTGACATTCAAAAGTAGTATGTAGATTATTAGATCTATTTAAATATTTGTTTTATAGTGAATTTTGATAAGCACTACGTACCTACAAACATATGGTGTAATTTGGTGATTATTTAATAAAATTGAGTAAAAATTCATGTGTTAAAAGTTAAAATTGTCCCTAATCAACTTATTCATATCAGAACGGATATCTATTTTAACGGACTCATATGTGAATTATGAAAAATAAAATTCGTTGCACAATTGAATTGGATTCATATCACATTGTTCAAATCGAATTTGGATTGAATTTATATTATTTGAAAAGAAGATAATCAAAATTCAAATAATGAATTTATTAGTTGAATTAATGCAACTAATAAAAAAAATAAAAAATTCCTAAAAAATGGATAAAGTAGACATAATATAATTTTTGAAAGATAAATAATAAAATCAACAAAAAACTTAGATTTGAGGAGAAAATGTGATCCCAAAATTTAATGTGCCAGTGTGTGAGTAGACAGTGCGGTAACCGGGGTTATCGGAGCACTTGGGGTTAAATCATTTTGCATGCATTAGTGCATGATTAATTATTAAATATGATAAACATGTTGTTATTGTAATTACAAATGTGTTAGGAGGAACAAGTAGGATAGTCAGTGTTGAGACAGATACCGTAACACCGAAGGGATCCACCAGCAGGTCCAAAGGCTCGTAAATCTGTACACTTGAGGTGGGTATATATCTTTATATGTTTTGAAAATGTTATTATAAGATAATAATAAATGATAGAATTTAATAGCAATTCTCCAGGATTATGTGCTACATGCTTATATGATTGAAGGATATTTTGTGCTGTGTATTATGTATTGTGGAATGTGGTGCACTGTCTGAGATAGGAAGGTCGATGTCTGATCACTGGGCGTGCAGCGGTGTGCTAGCACTGTGGTGTTCCTGGGAGGTTCAGGAGACATGGATCCATGTGGGATCGATTACCCGATGAGAGGTAGTATGAATGTGTTGTGGCTTGTGAATTCTTTGGAATTAGATTGATGTTGTTGTTTGATACGTGTATCTACTTATTTTTGCTTATTACTATCATTTCTATTTCATTTACAATATGTATACTCACTGAGCGCGTGATTTATATCACACTCCTATAGTTTCTCTTTTTCATGTACTATTGAGAGAGTTGCAGATCAGTCCATTGTCCAGTCAATTGAGTATTATCTCGTGGAGTTGAATTTAGTCCGGAGCAGTACAACAAAGTTAGTGTAATATTACTCAGGTTGTAAGTCCGTTAATTAGGTACGTAGTTTTAATAAGTGAGTAATACAGGTTGAGTGTTTGTATAATTATTTCTTGGGTTGTATATTATATTGAGTGAGAGATCATTATATCAAGTTAATTGTGTATAATTATAAACAGACTCAACAAGCATACTTTGTAATGTATGCTATGTGGGTGTGAGATTTTGTATATGTATATGGCTTGAAAAAAAATAAATGTACATGTGTTATATATGGTACATGTTATGAGTCAGGTATTACCATCATGCTTAATGACTAAGGTGATAGGCGGTGTTGTTGCACCTGTGGGGTTATTTAGTGTTTTATTAATCCAAAATATATATGTAAATAGGTTTATCAAAAATTTAGTCGCCTCTCATCCTTTGGGAGACCGGGATGGGGCGTGAAAAATTTGTTGGTATCAGAGATAGATTTTATAGTTTTATATTCGAGTTGAGTCTAGTGTGACAGTGGACTTAGGGATTGGTCTGTTTAGGTGGGGTGTTAGAGGTCCGTTTGAGTGTGTGTAATATATATTTTGCATGTCATCATTACTCATATGCGATACTAACATTTGTTATAAGGATACATAGAGGGGGAAGGGTCCTCTGCTCGGGTTGGTGATAGGGAAAAAAGATCCCATGTGGAGGAGGAACTAGGTGATCAGGGGGCTAGGCAATTGTGGGAGGCAGTAGCTAAGTTTTTTGAGCACCACACAATGCGAGTGGAGACAATGAAGCCCAGGGGTACATTGTACGAGCAGTTTAAAAAGCTAGATTCACTAATATTCACGGAAACCGCATGTCCATTAGGAGTAGAGAATCGGTTACTGTGCATTGAGAAGATATTTAGAGTGATGGGAGTTGGCGAGGAAGATAAATTATTGTTGGCCATTTTTATGTTAGCAAAGGAGGCCCAGCATTGGTGGGAGGCTCGGAGAGAGCATTATTTCCAGAGGCCAGTTCAGTTCCTAGAACTCCCACATGGCGACAATTTACATATGCTTTTGGCAAGAAGTATTTTCCTTTGAGTTACTAGTACTAGAAACAGAATGAATTCTTACACCTGTAATAGGGAAATCAGTCAGTGCTAGAATATGAGGGCAAATTTAGTACTTTGTTCAAATTTATGCCTTCTGTTGTAGCAGATGAGGAGGAAAGATGCAGAAGATTCCAGATGGGGCTACACTACAATATCCAATCCTGTGTTTTGATGTTGGAGTTAACAACATTTTTAGAATTATACAACAAAGCCCTGATTGTGGAAGCTGATTTGAAAGAAATAGAAAGTGCAAGTGAATAGGCAAAAATGGGAAGATATGAGCCAAGTGGACAGGGTTCCAAGGGAAGTTTTTTTAGTAGAACCTAGATAGGAATGTTTTTGAAGTGTATAAGCAAGAAGAGATCAAGAGTTCCATTCTAGAGTCGAGGACAATGAGTGAGTGGATCATCTTCATTTGCACTGGGTCGAGAGATAGGACAGTCTCGGGGGTGTGTAGTTACTTGTTACCATTGCGGGCAGATTGGGCACATTGTACAAAAACTGTCCTACGGGAGGACCAGGACCTGCTGTATCATGACGTTGCTTTTTACGCGGCTAGGAGAGACATATGCAGAGAGATTGTCCACAGTATTCTACCCAGAGTTCATTGATGGGGAGTGCATCTACGGTGTCCCACGAAGCAACGAGTGGCAAAGGTCGAGGACGAGGACGAGGAGACAATACTGGAGGTGGCATTGGAGGTAGCAGTGCTGGTGGCTGGGGATGTCAATGGACCGAATCGGGGGCGGGGAGTATAGTCTCCATCCCCGTACCCGCTTAAAAAAAATTCGTCCATCCCCGGCCCACCCCCGTTAGCGGGTATAATTTTAATCTCCATCCCCGTTCGCGGGTAAATTTTTAATCCCCGTTTCCCCCGTACCTGCCCAAGCCCATGTTAATGAAATACAATATTTTAAATAATTCAACAACATTCTAAATAATGTAACATAATCTAACTTAACATAATATAACATAACATATTTGAATAAAACACAAACAACAAATGACCAAAATACTACATATTTGAACAAAACACAAACAAATGTCCAAAACAAATGTCCACAAATAATATAATGGTGGTAAAATCATCTCAATCAACTCAATATATATTTATATTTATTTATTTATTTAATGGGTAACGGGTACGTGGCAGGGCGGGGCGGGGCGGATACGGGGCGGGGATAAGTGTAAGTCCATCCCCACCTCTATCCTCGCACGAGTTTATACGGGTATCCTCGTATATGTCCACTGTCCAATACGTATAGTCCATCCCAGATCCAAACGGGGCGGGTTTGGACGTATACCCGTTTTTCTCCGGTCCACTACCATCCCTACTGGTGACAATGGACTGAGCGGACCTGAGGCTGGAGGTCATGCCTTTGTACTTATCCAGCGGGATGTTCAGGCAACCCCAGATGTGGTCACATGTATGATATCTATTTTTGGTCAGCATGCATGAGCACTTATAGATTCAGGTGTCACGTGTTCATTTATATCACTGTCCTTCTCCATGCATGTTAATAGACCACCTACCATGTTAGACTGTGGATTGACTATAGCTACTCCCACGGGTGATTGTGTGACGAATGGGGTAGTATATAGGGGGTGCCTAGTTGAGGTGGGTAATAGAGAATTACCTGCAAATCTATTACCTCTTAAATTTCAGGATTTTGATTTGATTTTTGGGGATGGATTGGTTGACTGCATATCATGCCACCATTGACTATTTTCGTAAAGAGGTGGTGTTTAGAATTCCACATGTTCCTTTGTTTCAATTCTTTGGAGAGCGACACCCTCAACCGAAGAATTTGATATCTGCAACTAAAGTCAAGAAATTACTCAGGAGAGGATGTTATGGGTACTTGGCTTATGTGAAAGATACTTAGAAAGGTACTCCTGAATTAAAAAATATTCACGTGGTTAATGAATTTGCTTATGTGTTTCTTGAAGAGTTACCAGGGTTACCAGTTGATTGGGAGGTGAAATTTGCTATTAAGTTTGTGCCAGGAACTAGTCCCATATCTATTACTTCGTACAGGATGGCTCCAACTAAATTGAAGGAACTTAAAGCGCAGTTGCAGAATTTTTTAGATCGGGGATTCATACGGCCTAGTGTGTCTCCTTGGGGTGCACCAGTATTATTTGTAAAGAATAAGGATAACACTATGAGGTTATGAATTGATTACAGACAGATGAATAGGGTGACTATCCGGAATAAGTATCTATTGCCGTGTATAGATGATTTACTGGACTAGCTACAAGGTGCCTGAGTGTTTCAAAGATTGATCTTCGGTCAAGTTATCATCAGTTGAAAGTAAGGGATAGTGATATATCGAAGACTGCTTTTCGAACCAGGTATGGACACTATGAGCTTTTAGTGATGTCATTTGGTGTGACTAATGATCCTACTATATTTATGGATCTGATGAACTGGATGTTCCATCCATATCTTGATTCATTTGTAATTGTGTTCATTGATGATATATTAATATACTCCCGTAGTGAAGAGGAGCATATGCAACATTTGAGTGTGATACTGCAGACATTGAGGGATAGTCAATTATTTGCCAAATTCAACAAATGTGAGTTCTGGTTAGACTGGGTTGTGTTTTTGGGGCATGTAATTTCTGGTGATGGTGTATGTGTTGATGTAGCTAAGATTGATATTGTAGTTAACTGGGAGAGACCGAGGACAGTGACAGAGATTCAGAGTTTTTTGGGATTGGCAAGTTACTACCGGAGGTTTGTACATAATTTCTCCACTATAGCTATGCCCCTAACCTGATTGACTCGGAAGGTTGTGAAGTTTGAGTGGTCTGATAGATGTGAACAGAGTTTCCAAGAGCTGAAAACCAAATTGACCATTGCATCGGTATTGACCATTCTGTCAGACAATGATGGGTTTGTGGTTTATAGTGATGCCTTATATCAGGATTTGGGTTGTGTGTTGATGCAGCTCGGTAGAGTGGTAACTTATGCCTCCAGACAGCTGAAGCCACATGAGTGCATTTATCCTACCCATGATTTGGAGCTTGCAACTATTGTATTTGCACTGAGGTTATGGAGACATTTTCTATATGGGTTACATGTGAGATTTATACAGATAATCAGAGTTCTGAATGTCTGTTTATCCAGAAAGAGTTGAACCAGAGGCAGCGGTGTTGGATTGAATATATTAAGGATTATGGCTGCATTATTCATTACCAACCAAGAAAAACAAATGTTGTGGCAGATTCTTTGAGCCGAAAATCATCAGGTAGATTGGCCAGTTTGTGAGTGATTCAGAAAGGTTTATTTGCGATTTTGAAATCTTTGAGAGTGTAGCTGGGGATAGGAAAGATTGCCACTTTACTTGTTACACTGACTTTGAAACTAGCGCTGGTGGACAGGATCAGAGAGGCACAACAGTTTGATCTCCAAATTGAGAAATTGAAGAAAAAAGTGAAGACTGATTTTATTATTGACCGTGATAATGTTTTGTTATTTGGTTCTCAGTTATGTGTACCTAACGATGTAGAGTTAAAGAGAGAGATTCTGGAGGAAGCTCATAGTTCAGCATATGATATGCATCCAGGTAGTACAAAATTGTATCGTAGCCTGAGAGAGCATTATTGGTGGCCTAATATGAAACGGGAGATAGCTGAGTTTGTGGCTCGATATTTGGTATGTCAGCAGGTGAAAGCTGAGCATTAGAGACTAGCAGGGTTATTACAGTCTCTACCGATTCTAGAATGAAAGTGAGAGCATATTATTATGAATTTTGTGAGTTATTTGCCCCGTACGCAAAGAGGACATGAGACCATTTGGGTGGTAATTGATAGATTAATGAAGTCTGCTCATTTTCTAGCTATTAAGATGTCATATTCTCTTGACAAGCTAGCTAGATTGTACATTGATGAGATTGTTAGACTGTATGGTATACCTGTATCTATTATCTCTAACAGGGATCCACGTTTTACTTCAAAGTTTTGGCCTAGCTTACAGATTGCGTTGGGTACTACTTTGAAGTTTAGTACATCATTCTATCCACAAACAGAAAGACAGACAGAGCGTACTATTCAGACATTGGAGGACATGCTAGGAGCTTGTGTCCTGGACCTTAGAGGTAAATGGGATGATTATTTGTCTTTGATTGAATTTGCTTATAATATCAGCTACCAGAGTTCAATTGAAATGACACCATATGAAGCCTTGTATGGGAGGAAATGTAGGACCCTAGTATGTTGGAGTGAAGTGGGTGAGAGGAAGTTATTGGGTCAAGAGATTGTGCAGATGACTACTGATCAGATTAAAGTCATACAAGAGAGATTACAGAGTGCACAGAGCATGCAGAAAAGTTATGCAGATAATCGTCGACGTGACTTGGAATTTGATGTGCGTGATCGAGTATTCCTACGGGTATCACCTTAGAAAGGGATCATTCAATTTGGCAGGAAAAGAAAGTTGGCTCCCAAGTATATAGGTCCGTACAACATTGTGGAGCAAATTGGAGCTGTTGCATACCAGTTGGAGTTACCAGCAGAGTTATCCAGGTTGCATGATGTATTCCATATTTCTATGCTACGAAAATACTTGCTTGACCCATCACATGTGTTGACTTCAAAACCGATGGAGTTAGCCGATGATTTGACTTATGTGGAGCAGCCGGTTCAGATTTTGGGTAGGAAGGAGAAAGTATTACGCACGAAGACAATGTCGTTGGTAAAAGGTTTTGTGGCGTAGTCACTCAGTAGAGGAAGCAATCTAGGAGACTGAGAGGAGTATGCGGACTCAGTATCCTCATTTGTTTAATGCATGTAAGTAATTTCGGGGAAGAAATTTTTACAAGTAAAGGAGAGTTGTGAGACTCGATCATGTATTGCATGCATATTAGCATAATTATGTGGGCTAAATTATAATTATGTGAAACTATTAAAGAGTTAATTAAAGTAAATCCTACTTAGCCATGATGTATGTGAGCATACACCGAGTTAGTGAAGTATTAGTAAGACCCATTTATAGGAATTTCACGTGTGAAAATAGTAGTGGGTCGATTTTGAAATCAATTAAGGACTTGGGGGAGGCAAGTGTAATTATTAAATTAGAATGAGTCATCCTTACGTGTGTTGAAATATCAAGTGGGTGAGTCAATTAAACATGCTAGGTGGATGTGTGTGTGTATGCCGTGTTTGTGTGTGTGTTTGTTAAGGTGTGGAGTGTGTGTGTGTGTAATTTAAGGTGTCGTAGTGTGTGTGTTTAAAACATGATTCAATGTGCGTGTGTGTGTGTTCTTATTTTTTGTAAAACCGTGAGTGAGGGAGAGCAAGAGAGAGAAGAAAATATGTGTGTGTATGTCTCTTGAGCGGCGAGCAAGGAAAGAGAGAGAGAGAGAACCAAGTTTTGGTGGGTATTTCTAGTTCAAACCGAGAGGAAGAAGAAGGAAGAAAAAATGGAGGAACTTGGGGGAAACCTCCATGCCAAACCGAGAGTGAGAGAGGGCAGGAAGAAAGTGGGGAAAGAAGAAGACAGCAAGAGAAGGTATAAGGGTGTGTGTGTTCGTTTTAGTGTGTGTGTGTGTGTGATTAATTTTAAGCATGTGTGTGTGGGGGGGATGTTTTATTTTAATTTCAAAATAGATTTTGTGTGAGTCTAATTAAGTGTGTTAAGTATAATTAAAGGGCTGTTAAGAATGAGTTTCAAATAGGTATTCAATAGGGTATAAAAAAAGTGTGAAAAACGTACGTTTGAGATGTTCAAGATGCATTTAGTGGGCTAGGTTGAAACTGAGATTTGTGGGAGTGAAATGGAGGGTTTATGGGTTCAATTAAAGGGCTATTTTGTGTGATCAAATGTGTATGAGTTTAAGTGAGGCTATTTTAAAAGAAAAGTGTGATAGAGGTTGAAAATGAATGTCGGTAATACTGAAACTCTGATTTATAAACGTTATTATCACATATGTGAATTTTGATCCAATTGACCCAAAATTTTGCATGTTGTATTCTTATTTGATGTTGGATGTGATAATGTAAGTTTCAAATGCAAATGAATATAATATCCGATGCAAAATATATGAAATGTTGGAAGTACGATTTTTTGGATTCGGGGTCAAAATGTGTGAAAATGGGCCCCCAGTCAATGTGTTTGACCTACTTAATCCTAATTGTGATTAATGTGAGTGATTTTGGAGATTTGGGGAGAAAATGTGATCTCTAAATCTAATGTGCCAGTGTGTGAGTGGACAGTGCGGTAACAGGGGTTACTGGGGCACTTGGGGTTGAATCATCTTGCATGCATTAGTGTATGTAATAAACATATTGATATTGTAATTACAAATGTGTTAGGTGAAACAGGAAATACAATCGGTGTTGAGATAGATACTGTAACACCGACGGGATCCATCGGTAGGTCTGAAGGCTCGTAAATCTGTACACTTGAGGTGGGTATACATCCTTATATATTTTGAAAATGCTATTATAAGATGATAGCAAATGATAGAATTTAATAGCAATTCTCCAAGATTATGTGCTACGTGCTTATATGATTAAATGATGTTTTGTGTTGTGTATTGTGTATTGTGGAATATGGCGCACTGTCTGAGACATGAACATGGATGCTTGATTACTGAGCGTGCAGTGGTGTGCTAGCACTGTGGTGTTCTTGGGAGGTTCAAGAGACATGGATCCATGTGGGATCGATTACCCGACGAGGGGTAGTATGGATGAGTTGTGGCTTGTGAATTCTTTGGAATTAGATTGATGTTGTTGTTTGATACGTGTATGTACGTAATATCTACTTATTTATGTGTATTACTATCATTTCCATTTCATACACAACATGTATACTTACTGAGCGTGTGGTTTAACTCACACCCCTATAGTTTCTCTTTTTCATGTACTATCGAGAGAGTTGCAAATTAGTCCATTGTCCAGTTGGTTGAGTATTATCTCGTGGAATTGAATTCAGTCCGGAATAGTCCAACGAAGTTAGTATGATATTACTCAAGTTGTATGTCCGTTAATTATGTATTTAGTTTTAATAAGTGAGTGATACAAGTGGAGTGTTTGTATAATTATTTGGTGGGTTGTATATTATATTGAGTGAGAGATTATTATAGCAGGTTAATATTGTATAATTGTAAACAGACTCAACAAGCATATTTTGTGATGTATGCTATGTGGGTGTAGAATTTTGTATATGTATATGGCTTGGAAAAAAAATGGTATGTGTGTTATATATGGTACAGGTTATGAGTCAGATATTACCATCATGCTTAATGGATAACGTGATAGGCGGTGTTGTTACACTTATGAGATTATTTAGTATTTTATTAATCCAGATTACACATGTAAACAAGCGTATCAAAAATCTAATCGCGTCTCATTCTTAAAAAACCGGGATGGAGCGTGACATATATAGTAGGTAAGCAGTAGCAAGTGGTAGTAGTAGGTAGGCCTTACTACTGTCGATCGGACGTTGCACTTGCTTGTTCCCAACAATTGCCCTCCTTGGTCCTTGCTAGTGTCGACTAGCAGTAGCAAGTCCTTGGCTCCCACAAAATTTATTTTAAAATATTATATACTTTTCATTGTTTAGCACAAAATTGTAATTCAATGACAATGATCCTAAGCATGTTAGACTGTCAAAGAGATTGACTAGTTCAATTGTAGATAACCCACGGAACCAACCCAATTTCACTATTATTGTTGGCATGTAGTTATAGAAATTTCACATTGCCTAAAATATACCATTTTTTATTGGTTTTGCTATAAAGTTAGTGGGACTGAGTGTGGATTCATTCCTTGGACATATACTATATTAGGTTCATGAATTCTATGCTTCTTTTGGGTTGCCTTAGATATAATTTTTGTATTTGGATTAGCAATATTTTTTTTTCGGATGTCTTTGATTTTTTGTTTGTTTGTATTTTTCAGTTTTGTTGATTAACGATGTTTTGTTTTATATAATTTCTTTGGCACGGATAATTATTTGTGATTTTTTGGTTACACTATGCCTTCAAATAAAGACAATTATTAATTCTTGTTATCTTCACTAATAGTTGCCTTGCAAAAGAACCCCCAAAGTAAAATTAAAATTACATGATAGTCATCTACAAACTCATTTTTACTTGGAGAAAATGATGCTACATATGTTGTCCATGTCAATCAACAATACAATATCCCTTGGACCTTGTGGTTAACTTATCCATGTGATTTCTTCTTAATTAGACATCGTGGTTAAAAATGGTAGTGGAGCGGTGCGGGGAGAATAGTCTCCACCCCCCGTACCTGTTTAAAAAAAGTTTATTCATCCCCGGTTAACGAGGTTAGTTTTAATCCCCATCCATCGGATTAATCCTAATCCCCGTTACCTATTTTTGCAAAATTTGAAATTTTCGGAGTCAATTTCTCCTACTGTTTGCCTTCAATAGAAGTTGATGATTCAGGTTCACAAATTCTAGGTGGTGACTTTTTAGTTTACAAGAATTCAACACTTATTTCTCATACCATAATGGTTCCAATCCTCAGCCCTCAACCTTTTACTTTCTTAACTTCACTGGAACCACCATTAGGTGAGGTGAATTTACAGAACCCAAGTTTTGGAAAAGCTAGAATGGTTAGGACTTGGAATATATATATATATAAACTAACGGGTTTTATGGGGCGAGGTGGCAATAAGTTTCAGTCCATACCCGTCTCTCTCTTCGTATGAGTTTATATAGGTATTCATATATATGTCCATCGTCAAATACATATTATCCATCTCTGGTCCAAATGAAACGAGTTTTTAGACGAATCTCCATTTCCCCCTACCCCACTGCCATCTCTAATCGGGGTTGTGGACTTGGAAAAATTCAATTAATCAAAAAATTAATTTATCACTTGTAAATTTTGAATTATCTATATTATGTTGAATTGAAAATATTCATTTTTTGAAATATTTTGTTGTATTATTCAAAGTTCCACCATAATTTATCATTTTTGGAAGTAAAATTTGACTCAACCATATAAATATTAACACGATAATTGTTTCCCTCTTTTTACCCCCAAAATAGAGTAAAATATACTTTTAGTCACAAAAAATTTGCTTTTATTGTCTATTTTGTTCACAATCTTTCAATGGTATGGATTTGGTCCTTATGATTCCAAATTTGTATTTAAGTGATCCAATTCCAAACATTCGTCCGAAAATCGTGATGATTTTGGTCATGCCCTAATTACATGGGTCCCAATTTTGTGTTTATTTGGTCCTACATAATTGGCATGTCACTAGAGACATTAACAATTTTTTTATAGACATTTGAGATTAGACTACATATATACAAATTAGAACTTTAGGGACAAAATATACATAATTGGAAGACTGGGAACTAAATAGACACTAAACACATACTTTGAGAACTGAATATGTATTTTATCTCCAAAAATATTATTAAATATTTCTGATTTTTGAAATTTGTTAGCCTACTTTTTCACACCATCTTTAATACGACATTGGATTACGATAATTTTTGTTCTTTTAGTAAGTAGGATTACAGTTGGCCAAAAGACAATATTATTGTGAATAGGATTCAACTAATCCTCCTGTTTGGCAAGAGGATTATACTAAACCTGTAACTGCCTCATTCAAGCCTGTTTTAAGCAATAAAAAATATTTAGGGGTAAATTAGTCATCTAATCATTTAATTTAATACTAATCAAATTTACTTTTTGTCTTTTATCCGAAAAAATATGAATAACGCAATTTCGATTTAGGGGTGTTCAAATTTTCGATTGGCAGCAATTTTCTACCCTACCCTACCCGACCCTACCCTAACCTATTGAACGCCTAGCCGCAAAAATCGGGTAAGAATGCGGAAGAGTTTTTCGTCTTCTGATTAAATTGGGTAGGAATGCGGAATACCCATTAATTTTCGCATTCCTACCCTATCCTACCCGTAAAAAATATATTTAACTTTTTTATATATTTTTTTAGTAATTATAAGAATATTTGTGTGCTATAATTTATATTATAACATTATTATTATTGTGAATGTTTGAGTTGCTAAAACATAGACTTGTTTTTTGTGTAAGTTACATGATTGTGGTGAACTGGTGATCTATTCGGACAATTATGATTTTAATGTGTTTCTTATGGTTTAAACTTCAAATAATTGTTATTGTATTTGTGTAACAATTATGATGGATTGATGTTCATTCTTTCTTGTGTTTCATTGTAATTGTTGTTGTAGTTGTTTTAGGTTTTAGTGTTATTGATTTATTGTGTTGTTAAATTGGTATATGTTATTTAATTGAATTGTTAAAATAATCCAAAAATTAATAGCTACAAAAGTATTTACCCTACTTCCTACCCGATTTCCTACCTGATTAATCAGGTAGGAAGTCGGGTAGGAATACCACACCTAATCGGGTAGGGTAGGCCAAGAAAAAATTCTTCCGCAAAATATCGGGTAGGAAGATGGAAGACTATATTTTCTACCTGTAGGGTAGGATAAACACCCCTAATAAGGCTATGGTATCGCTCGAGTGACGTGTAAAAATTTAATTCATGCAGTTTGTATTAACTTAATGATTTATTAAATAATAAATAAAAAAATTATTTTTATCTATACTACTTTAAAAAGTGAGCATATTTAAAAAATATTTTTGTCCACTTTTATCCTCTAAAATCACAATTATCTCATTCTTATCACTCAACATTTGAAGCCAAAATAAACCTAAGCCTCCTCATATTCCAAAAAAAAAAAAAAATCTACGCCTCCCAATCTTCTCTCTCTTCTCTGTCGTTTCATTTTCATCTTCCCCACTTCAAATTAGCCTCTTTCTCTCTCTTCTTTACCTCTTCTAAAAACCCTCGATGTTTCCCCCTCTTTCCCTATCTTTCTCTGCTGCTCTCAGCATGTGTTACTCCACACATTCAATTATCTCTGCATCTTAACGTTTGGTGCATCTCTACGTTTTGTGGTATTGTTCTTCCACTTATATTTATTATAATTTGTTTTTTGCGAATTCATCCCAGATTTTATGATACCAACAAAAATGAACTTTCACTGAGAAATCAGACACAAACACACCATGTGTATTAGCATCCAGAAGAATAATTAGAATTTGGTTACTATTAAAAAGTCTAATAATTTTTTTTGTTTAGAGTAATAACAATAAAAAAATTGTCTTATAATTATCACGAATATGAATTACAACTAAATATTTAGTGAAGATGTTTGTTGGACATTTTAATTTGCTTGGTTGACTTTCACTAGTATGGTTGTGGTACATAATTTGAAGAAGGGGACTTAAATAGTTTCTTGGAAGTTGTGTATATATGCTGCTTTTTAATTTAAAGAAGGGGATATGGTTGTTATCCATGATTGTTTTAATTTGTATTGTGATAATTAATTGCTTGTATTTGGTCTGACATCCACTATACAACTAGGCCTGTCAAAATTCGATATGACACAATTTACCAACACGAATTAAGCGGGTTTGGGTGGTAAACGAGTTGACCTGCCAGACACGTGTAATAAACGGGTCGTGTTCGGGTGAGACCTGTCAAATCATTTATCACATATTTACTCGTTTAAATAAAATGAATATAATAATAAATTAATAATTATTTTAAAAAATTAGTTAGAAAAAATAAATAAATCAACACAAAAAAGAAGAAGAAGTAAAGTAGTAGTTCAAAGACAAATGAGGAAAGATGGGAGCAGTTTATGACAAAGGCAAACCAACCCATTTTATTTTTGTCTCACAATAGCAAATGAAGGGAGATGTGATGTGGAGGGATGCGCTGCCTATAAAAGACAGTGACATCTTGCACTTTTTTTTAACCTTCAAATCTGATTTTTATGTGAAATTTAGTTAAAATTTTCTCTTTTTTGAAGTAAATACATTTGACAGTAAAAAAGTGGTGTATTAAATGGGTCATGTTGAGATTTTTATCCTATTTATTAAATGTGTTGTGTACGAGTTTATATATTTTCACCCGTCATTCGTTTAACCCGACATGTAACCGTTTAACCCGACACGTTTGACACCCCTATATGCAACTAAGTCATTAGTTTACATATCTACAATAAAAAATAGGTTTTGATATTTGTAAGATGCCTAGAAAAA
The DNA here is from genome assembly GCA_023539305.1 of Ilex asprella. Taxonomy (NCBI): domain Eukaryota; kingdom Viridiplantae; phylum Streptophyta; class Magnoliopsida; order Aquifoliales; family Aquifoliaceae; genus Ilex; species Ilex asprella. The sequence continues at coordinate 45,624,416 of CM042184.1, read as the reverse complement.
ATTACAAATTATTATACTAATTTAAAAAAGTTTATATACAACACACATGAACATTGCATTTTTAAAAATTTCGATCATTTAATTATAATTTGACCAAACAATATTTTAGTATAAAAGTAGTAAATAAAATTATAATAACTCGAAAATAATCCATGTACAACGCACGTGTGTACTAACTAGTTAAATAAAAAGTGAATATAACATCAAAAAAGTGATATTTGAGGAACTCAATTATCTCCAATATTTATTTTGAATAATGCTATTTAAACTTAAAAATTTGACATAATTTACCAACCTAATGCTATAATTTTATTATAACCGTTAAATTAATATTAAGTTTCAATATTTGATAGAGTTCATAGTTAATATTAAGACTATAATAAATTAAATTTAAATAACATTACTTTTTTTTTTGACAGATCATCAACTATTAATAAGTGAGAGGTCCACTTATATGTAGTGCTCGTATTTAAATGCATGATATGTGATTAGTCAAATAGAAAATTAAAGAGAAAATGTATTGAAGATAAGCCGGATAATTAAATCGAATTTTACGAGCTTGAGTTGAGCTTATCAAACTCATTTTTTAAAAAAATTTAAAAAATTATTCAAGATTTGCTAGTTTAGAAAACGAGCAGAGCCTGAACCAAGTCTAACTCGAGTCGAATCCGAGTTATTTGACTATATTATATATAAATGAGTTAAATTTTCTAAACTCAAATCGAATTTTTAGACCAATTGTTCTAAAGGAGCCTAAAATTTTTTACAAGCTAGACCCGTTTAAAATACATAATAATATGAGCATAAATCAAGTTGAAAACAAATCAAACCCAAATAACTCGGTGGAATTATCAACATCTCAATCCATATTTAAATATTCGGGACCAACAAAATATTAGTCAAATGACTTCACTATTCTAGATGGTGACGTGAGTGAGTGTGAGTTTGTGAGTGTGTGTGTGAGAGAGAGAGAGAGAGAGAGAGGTGTACCTAATATTTTAAATCACCTGTAGTGTGTATTCGTGTTGAAAACTTTCCCAAAACATTCCACTGAAGTTTCGAATCGCCACCACCACTGAACCACCTCTTTATTCCCTCTCAGATCACAAAACCGACGATCCTAAACCACCCCATTTTTTTTGTTTCTACTCCTAAATTCCATTGTCCAAATCCCTGAAAAACCCACTAAATTTTTTCTATTTTTAGACTTACTACCGCCAATTAATCAAGTGATTGGTTACTCAACTTGTGAAATTTTGGTCTGAGGGGAGGATATGAACAGCCACCAGCTCCAAAACGTCAACGCTGTTCCGGCGTAGTATAGAGCGCGCGTGAGGTGGGTTTCACATGGCAAAGCGAGTGTACGAAGTCTGGAAAGGAAGCAATGTAAGATTTGTCTTTCACTTTTAATCTGTGTATGCTATTAATTGGCTGGCTTTTTGGCTAAAACTTACCTGGTCTTCATTGATTTGCTGGGTTTGTTAGTGTCTCAATTGGGCTGTGCTTTGGTGTATTTATGAGTACCTCTATGATTGGCTAACAACATCTTTCAATACAGGATACTGTAACCTGTATGGTGTAATAGACATTTCTGTTCGTAATCGTGGATACTTTTTTTTTTTTGGGGTAAATTAGTTGTGGATACTTGAAACTGTGTATATGTTGTTTGGTGTTAGAATGTTGTCAGAGATGAATTATGGAAGTAGATTAATTTTAAAATAATTTAAGTTTGGAAGGGTTTGTCTGGTGGTTGGCTTTGATAGTAGATTTGTTAGAGTGTGTGTCGTCGTAACTATGTTGGTGAAGGTGTTCGTTCAGGAGGTAGGTAGTTAGTGGGCCTCTGGTGGCAATGGTAAAGTGATTTTTTTAGTTGTTTTGGCTATGTTGGATATCAATTTGAAATTTCAACACTTAAAGAGTCTCATATTTAATCCTGGAACACACTAAATAGCATGTTGGTCAAATTGATGAGAAATGAAATGATATTGGAATGCAAGTTAAAGCCAAAACACACGATTTGTAATTGGGCCTGAGTAGGTAAGAGAAAGGATTTCTTTTGTTGACTCGAGTATAAAATGGTAGAGGTGCATTAGCTGATGCTAAGGTTTCTTAAAAAACATAAACCCTTGTTATCGAAATATTTATGTGGTGGCAGTCAGAAGGTATTTGGAAAGTGTATGGAATAGCTTGGAGGAAAAGTGATCGGTGCTACTCTTCTTTATTGGATGAGTACGTGTAGCAAATATAGTATAATTACGTTATTGTTAGGGTTGTGAAAGATGCATTTTAAAGAGATGGTTACTATTGTTGAAGCTTATGATTCAAATGTTGATATCAAGGGTTGTATTAGTGTTCTTTGAATCTTTGTTTAGGACGGTCGGTGATGCATTAGCCAAGAGAAACATTTATATCCTGGTTTTCCTTGTAGTTTCTGACAGAATGGATTTTACTAGTATGATTTGGGAGTGCCGGGCTATACTTATAAGGAAATAGTATTAATGTGATTGAGCAATGTTGGGCTATACATATATAAAGAATTTCTCAATTGTAAATTATAGAGAAGTACAATTCTTTTGGAAATTAGTATAAGGGATCCATAGTTTCTGATAACTGGAGGAGGGATTCTTGTGTTTTTTTTTTTTTTGGGGATAAGATATGTAGTAGTTATAAGCATAGTTATTAGAATCGGACCGAACATCAACTCAGCCGCAGAGGGACCGGTTCAATGGGTCATCAATTCAACTATTGGGTCAATTGGTGGGACGGGTCGTATAATAAAAAAAAAGGGTAAATTTCACTTGCACCCCCTCTAATTTGGCTTAATTCTAGAGACATCCTATAGTTTCTAAAATGTCACTGCATACCCTTGCAGAATATGTCGAGTTTCACATAATACCCCTATAGTCAACATTGTTATTGACTTGTAACAGAAAATGTGATGTCATGACATATTTTATAGTGGTATACCATCTTTACCCTCTGTTGATTGAGAGCCATCTTCTTCTCTTATTTAATTGGGCAAATTTCACTCCTCAGTCGAAGGGAAATAGTTGGCTTTACAAGTCTTCTTTTCCACGTACTGGTTTACTGGTTGCCAAGTGTGCGGCTCTCTCTCTCTCCAACTGTGGAAAAAAGTAGCTCTTCGAATTGTTGAGTTAGAGAAGCCAAGGAAAACTATACTTCAATTGTGAGAAGGGAGGATGCAGATTTTTTGCATGGTGTTATCCCATATCTGGCCAGTATGGGATTAGAGACACCATAGCAGAGAGGAATTTGGATGGCAATGGTATTGCTGGAGCAGGGAGGCATGTAGTGGATGACAATCAAGAATGGTTGAAGATAGTAATTATGGGATTAGTGATACTCTTAGTGGTTTATCCGTTTGCTACGATTGCGTCAATGAGCAAGAAGTGGCGGTTGGTTGATGATGCCTTGCTAAAGTTATGTTAATGTATAAGTTTATCTATGCATGGTTGTTGGATTGGGTTTGCTAATTTTTGCTCAAAAAATGTGTTCTAAACATTGTGTGTTCTTGTAAATTTTGGTCCAACAATGTATTAGTGTATCATATACTAATTCTTTTCACTGTGTGGTCTTGTAATGTTTGGTCCAATAGAATGCAAGAATTAGCATGATTTCTGCATCTGTTCTACATGACATACCATAGTATTATAACAAACTGTTCTATCATTCTTCATTCCCATACCATAATAAGGTTCCATTACATCTGTTAAGACAAAAAAAATGCAAGAACCCTACATTTATTCTTGCCGCTGTAGCCAAAAACAAAAAGCAGCAACAACATATATAATACACAACTGCAACAAAAAAACAAAACAATAGCATACTGCCCCAATACCAGTTAACAAAAACTACAGCTTCAATTATGTGCAAGTTCCACTCCATTTCTGCCTTTGCATCTCCCTCTAACTTTCCTTATATTCGTTGCAACTAGGCTAGTAGTGACAACACTTGTTTGTTTTGCTTCATTGTTAGAGAAAGAGAGACGCACCTCATTCAACAAAAAAAAAAACCCATTCTTCAAAAGCATCCATTATAACACTTACTAATTTGTGTTCTCTTCAATCACTTCTGTTTGTATCTTCTGAATTTTTGCTTCCATTTCATGTCTATGATTTACAGTGGAAGCATAATATCTAAGAAAGGGGTGGGTTTGTGTTATCATAAACAGAGGACTAGGTGTGTTTCGACGGTCATCATTCTGAGGAAAGGGTGAGTTTCTTCTAAGAAAGGGGTGGGTTTGTGAGATTATAAGCATAGGACTGGGTGTGTTTTGACCGTCATCGTTTTGAAGAAGGGGTGGGTTTCTTCTGAGAGTCGTTGTTTGAGATCAGACGCAGGGGTGAGATTCTTTTGAGAGTTGTCATTTGAGATCAGATGAAGAGTTAGTGGTGGTTTTTTTTTGAGCGTCGTCGTTTGTGATTAGACGAATAGTTAGGGGTGGGTTGAGGCTTTAAATACATCTGGTTAAATAAGGGTTTAAATGCAACTGTAGTTAGGGTTAAAAGGTAATTAAGTAATTTTGCAAACTTCGTTAACCGACATAATCTGCAAGGGTGTGTAGTAACATTTTAGAAACCATAGGGGGTGTTCGTGTCCTTTGAACTATGCTAAACTAGAGGGGGTGTAAGTGAAATTTATCCAAAAAAATTATTAATAAAAAAATGGTTGAAAAATATTTAATAATTATAAAAGTTACCTATTCTATATATCAATCCAAATACACACACAAAGCTGGGATGATCGAGCTCAAATCAATTGAATACCGTTTGTGACCTGACCCAGAGCCACTATGATCGGTTGATGAGTCAATCACAATTTAATGAAGAGCAAAAAGTGACAGAAGAGCAAAATTGCACATCATAACTTTAATGAAGAGGAAGATTGTGCATCACAACCTCATGCATAAGAGTTTAATTGTGCATCACAATATAAAAAAACACTTGTAGTTGAACAAAACCAAACCTAACTCAAAAAATAACAAAACTCGTATTTTAATTTTCAACTCCCATTATCAACTATTTCAGCTTTCAACTACAGAGGCACAACCCAAAATGCCACGTAAAACCATTAATTAATTAATGGAGTTTGGTAATTTTAGGCTATATTGAGGTGAGATAAATGAGCAAGAAGAGGTATGTGTCTATATGAGACGATGAGACCAAGAGAAAGATGAACTCACTTGTTGCTTGATGAGAGAGAGATGGAGAGAAAGACAACTGCCTGAAAAATATTGACTTAGAATGAGCTGTGACTAGAGAGAGAGAGAGAGAGAGAGATGACTGCCCAAAAAATGTTGACTGAGAGTGAGTTGAGTTGACGATAAATTGTGAGACAAAGAGTAAGCAATGAGCCTGAAAATTGGTGAGAAGATGAGTTGTCGATCGTGAGAGTGGTTTGACAGTGAGCACAGATAGAGTGAGAGAGAGAAGATCTAGAGGAGCAGACAATAGAGATGAGCTCTGAGAGAGGTCTTTGACTTTCAGAAGACAATGGTGATCGGTGAGATGGATTACAGCTTGCGACTTGTGATGAAGATGGTTGATTGTGATGCTAGGGAAAAAATGCCCAAAAAAATATGTTTTTATACAAAATACAATGAATCGACCGGTCTAATATCCGCTTGGGTTAGCGGTTTTTATAAAAATCGCCCAGTTCCACTGGTTCTTAGGCAGTTCACATGCTTATTTGATCTAATTGCCTTCCCAGACCAATTTAGGGTTTGGTTCATCGATTTTTCGGGTTGACCCGCCAGTCTGGTCCGATTTCAATAAGTGTTGTTATAAGGTTTAAGTTGGAAGTTTTTAGTTTTACTTCACTTACCTTTGGCAATAAGTTGGACATTTTGCATTTTGGTGAATCATATTTCAAATTTTGTTTCTATTGTGTTTATGTGTTTAAGATCTGTTATATTGTTTGATTTTTTGACCAAAAGAGGAGTATGGCTTGTAACATATGTTTTGGTAAAATATTGTATAATTAATTTGGGTTCTTTTAACTATTAGGGTTGCAAGTTATGCAGGTTGGGTATGGTTAGAGGTCATACCATGCACAAAATGAGTTGCAATACTCGTTGGCCATAGTAATCCAAGACTTTGAGCTCTAGGTTACTTAACCTAATCTTAATTAGACACACATAGGTTAGGTCAATTCTTCGAGTGTTTGAAACAGTGTTTTAAAACCTGGCGAACCGGTACCTGAGCTGGGGCAGTTTCTAAATTGAATTGTTTGTACAAATCACCCACTATAGAACCATTCAAGCTGGCTTAAAATGGACAATTATTAAAAAATCTGTTACTAACCCAACAGTTTTCACAAATCCTAATTGGTCTATTTCTATATTCAATTTTATTATTATTAAATTTAAAAGTTTAAAACTCAACCACCGTTCCACTTAGCTTCCCTCATCCACAGTAGTTGGTACGAGACTATCAAGCCAAGGCCACCACTCAACCAAAGAAATGAGCTACTACTCTTATAAGGCATGTAGTCCTCTTCCCTTTCTATGGATTTCCGATGTAGGATGCCATATAGTGTGTTTAAATTGCCTTGTTTTCTTTTTTTTTTAAATGCCTTATAGTCTACTTTTGAGTTACATTGTTACTATTTATACCAACTATTCAATGCTTGTTAGTGAATTCTTTTATGCCCTGTTAGATTATATCAATTGTGTAAGCAAATTATTATTATTTTTTTTTGGTCAAGCGTAAGCAAATGAATGAATTGGGGATATTTTTTGTTTTTTTAGTTCATCTACTATGACATAAAACATATTATTTTAATAGTTATTATAGTCTTTTAGCGTATTCATTATTATTAATAATTATTTATGTTATTAATTATATGACCAGTTCAACTGTTGATCCAACGATTGAACTAGTGACCCATTGACTCGGTCCCTTTGTAGGGTTGATGTTTGGGTTGAGTTTAAAAACTATGGTTTTAAGTTTAGATGTTTTATCATAACATTGAATGCCAAAGTACTGTAGTTATCAAATTTCTCATTCCAATCCTACTTTCATCTCTAGAGTTCGGGTGCACCAAAAAGGATATATAAAATGGCATGATACCAAAGAGGTTTAACAAAAGAAAGGATCTTCCATAGACAGGCACAGACACATACACAGGCAAACATGACCTCACCCAGTCAGAGAAAGGGGGAGAATAATGAAAAATAGAGCTTTGCATGTGGTTTGAGAGAGAAAATTTAAGGTCTGGTCTTCTTTGGGGAGGGTAAATTTGAAAGAAAAGAAAAATGGAGATGTTAAGGAGTGGTTTAACTGATGTAATGTGGGTATTCTGTATCGAATTTCTATATATCTTTGTGCTTTATTTTTTTATTTTGAATTTCTATCTTCCAAGAAGTATTATTAACATTAATTATCCGCTGTGCAAAATTAACAAGTGATATAAGTGCTAGATTGATGATCTTGATGGAACAATTAGAGTTAGATTTATGATCTTGATTCAATAAACAAAGCAGGTGATGTAGATTGGAATAGCTTTTATGTATACTAGAAAGGGAAAGAATTAGGGATGAGAAGGGAAGAAGAAGGGGATGAGAAAAGAAGAAGAAGAAGAAGAAGGGGTGAGAATAGAGAGAGAATTTGAGGAAGAAGGATTCAATATCAATAATCAATAATCAAAGTCTAACCAAAACAAATACCAAATCCCCTATATATATATATATATATATATATATATATATAGGGAGAACACAAATCCTAAAAAAACTCTAAGAGAAATAAATAGTCATAATGACAACTAATTCCTTAAAAGGTAAAATAAATTACTTAAAAGATAAATATTAAAAGAATCAAAATAACTACTATAATTAATCTCTAATATTTATCCAATTCCTACACGATCCCCATCATTCTCCTCCGGTTAAAAAAAACTCTCATCCGGAGAATCTTCAAAATAGAAGTACTCTAAGAGAGCAGCCTGAAAATGACAAAATGCCTCATCTAGAATGAAAGAACTATCAATATCTATCCATCGATCAGAATAAATGCAGGAATCTCCTTCTGTAGCAATGTAAATCTGGTCACGTAGCACATCATCTATTTGGCCTGAAATATGCGATAGAAGTGGAAAGATAAGAACTGGAGCTTGTGCTGAGGAAGAAACAATTCCACCTATAGAAACATTGGATAACAAAATAGGAGGTTCTGCAGTACCTCGATCAAGTAGCATGTCCTCTAAATAAAAATTTGGACTAATACTAACATTCAATGAAAAATTAAGCAAATAAGTATTAGATCCAAATTCAAGAATAAAAAAATAATTTCCATCAGACTTGAACAACAAGCATTCAGTGGGACAAGACTTCAATGATAAAGGAGTAACAATAACGTTTTGATGCTGAAAATAAGAAAGTACAGACTCAATTGAACACTTGATAGTAGACAAAGAATCAAAGTTAATACTTTCAAGTGGGACAGAATCTAAAACAATGTCAACAATCTCAGGTTGGGAAGAATCCGTAACAACGTTATGATGACTTGGACAAGTAGACACTGAATAGTCAGTAGTAGCTGTTGCAATAAATGACTCAATTGATTTAATATCTTGCATAGGTGTAGACTCAACAGACATTTTCACAATTTCTAAGACCAATGATGGTTTAAGAATTGACACAAACAAATACTCACACACACTTTCTTTCAATTTAAACTCTTGTGGGGGGTGCAAATGAGGAGGACTCTGATCTGATAAAACTGAATGAGGGAGTTGGAAGTCAATGAGAGTAACATTTTTCTCTTTATCCGATACTAGCATATCTAAATCCTTTGACACATTCGGATTGAGAAAGTATGCAGAAACAACATGAACATCGTTCAAGTAATCATGATACTCATATGTGGTGGAATTAAAATTGGAAGGTCTTTCACGCTGTTTAACAGACTGTGATTGAGAACTCATCAAGCTATAGTTGGATTTCTTATGAAATCTCTCAACCTTTAGAGCATATGCATATTGATTGACTGCAACTATCGTATTAAAAGTGTATAGCTTGGCCTCCCTCCTAATTTTTGGTCTCAACCCAAGAATAAACTGATCAATTGTCCAATGTTCTTCAACATTGTCACACAAGTATATGAGATAATCGAACTGGACAAAATAATCAGAGACACTAGAAGAATGTTGTCTAAGATTGAGCCATTGGTCATAAAATTGATTAATGTAAGAAATAGGCAAATACTTCTCTTTCAATTTATATCTCATTTCAACCCAAGTGATAGGTGATTCTCCAAAGGGATCTAGGCTTCTTTGGATTGTTTGTCAATACTTCTTGGCGGAACCCTCCAAAATCAATTTAGCAAAACGGACGCAATGAGAATCTGACATGCCATGCCAATCAAAATATTCTTCTAAATTAGCTAACCAATCCAAGAATTCAAAAGGATCTAAAGTCCCACTAAATATGGAAAGATCTTTAACTCATTTGGTCATATGGGTTGACTTCATATAAACATCTCTAGACTTCCTATAAGGATGACCTCGACGAGAGACTCTTGAAACATGTGCATTAGAGGAACTCATGAGTGACTCTTGAGAATGGTATACGAACAAATTCAAGAATGCAATTGATAATTTCAAGAAATTTTAAATAGAAGAAAATGTGTTTTGGACCCTTTGCATATTCCTTAATTTCTCAATGAATAAAAATATTAGTCTCAAAATCTATGAGAGTATGCATACCATAATCAAGAAGAAATTCTGAAACTTTTAGGGATGATTCTGCAATTTTTGAAACTTTCTGGTGGTAGTTCTTTAACTTTTAAAACTTTCTGGGGTGTTTCTGTAATTTCTGGAACAGCTGGGATGTTGCTGCAATTTTTTGAATCTGCTGGGACAGATTCTGCAATTTTTGCAACTTTCTGGTGGTAGTTCTATAACTTCTGAATTTTTTTGGGGTGTTTTTGTAATTTCTGGAACTGCTAGGACATATCTGTTTTTTTTTCCACAGCGATGAGCAGTTGCCGCGTGAACAGTGCCCGCGAACAATTTTTTTTTTTTGGCGAATCGAAGTTAAGCTCTGATACCAAATTGATGTAGATTGAAATAGCTTTTATGTATACTAGAAAGGGAAAGAATTAGGGATGAGAAGGGAAGAAGAAGGGGATGAGAATAGAAAGAGAATTTGAGGAAGAAGGATTCAATATCAATAATCAATAATCAAAGTCTAGCTAAAACAAATACTATATCCCCTATATATATATAGGGAGAACACAAATCCTAAAGGAATTCTAAAAGAAATAAATAGTCATAATGACAACTAAGCCCTTAAAAGGTAAAAGAAATTACTTAAAAGATAAATATTAAAAGAATCAAAATAACTACTGTAATTAATCTCTAATATCTATCCAATTCCTATACGATCGCTATCAGCAGGTTGTTGATGTGTTCATGTTATAGAACGTGGTGTGAAGATTGACTTCGTAATGCGTACGTTAAGGTCGTAATCTTGGAATTCTTTAATAAAGTGTTTGAGTCTACAAGGAAAAAATAAAAAAAAGAATATTTTCTGAATGAAGGGCTGATGATTCTTGTTGAATTCTTCAAGCGATATAGTGTGTCAGTATTGAAGACGGTTCTTCGAGATTTGGGTAACCATGTTGAGGGAATGGTTTGGGATATGTTGGGCCGACATCCACCCAATATTGATTTGGTGTCTCGTACGTAGGTTTACAAGTCACTGGGCTTTGCCTTAATAGATTGGGAAAACAATTGACCATTTAATCATCCCAGGAGTAGGAGCAACCGAGGTTTAGGTTCTTGAAAGACCGAGAAGATTGTGGCGACTCATAAGATCAGTTTCGCACGAGGTGTGATTTTGCATATGGTGCTTGAAGAAAGTAGTGGATCAAAATGAAGGGGTAACTGAATTCAATGTGGTTCACACAAGGGGGAGTTTGTTGGAAAACCACGTGAGTATCCCACATCGAATGAATTATAAGAGTCTTAATATAACTTGAATAGGTTTATTAGTGACCAAATTAAATTGGAAATAAATTGAAAGAGTTCTATTATATCCTGAATAGGTATATTAGATTTGTGATAGGAAACATTGAGATCAAGTTATATTTGAATAGGTTTGGGTGACAATATTTTATTCCTCTAAATAGTGTTGAGTATCATGTGACAAGATAGTCAGTTTTTCAGTGAATAATACATCGATTTAACTTTTTAATCCGTAGATGTAGGTATGGTGTACCGATGTAGGTATGCTCTTTGGAATTCCCGTCTTCCAACAAGTATTATTAGTGTTAATTGTCCATTGTGCAAAACCAACAAGACTCGGGCCAGTTGATAGACTGGATAGCATACTATAAGGTTTTGAAGCTCAAATAAAAGAAGATTGGTGTTTTCAATTTTATTTACCAAAATATGTATCTTCATAAATATTGGAATATAATTTGCTAAGAACTTTTGATCTGATGCAACCTAGACCTCCCAAACAAGTAACTGAAGATGTGTAACTGGACAATTGAACCTTGCCAGATTTTCATTGAACACTTATGGGGAATCTGTAGAGAGGAGAAGACAATAAGATTGAAGAGAGGTAGGTGCAGGAACTCTTGAAAAACGAAAATAGGGGAAAACCTGGAATCCACTGGGGACCACGAATCCACAAATAGAAGGAGGGGAGAAACAATTGGAAAGAATGGATGAAAGAGAGATAAGAGAATAGATAATAGACAAGAAGGTTTATATAAAATGAAGAATAAGGATGAAGAGAAGGGAGAAACACAGATTGATCCAAGCTCTATCCTAATATCTACCAAATTCACATCTTGGGGCTGTTTTGTGTTCTTTTTATTTCTTTGTAAATGCCTCAACATCCTCATTTTGTCTGTACTTGTTTTATACGTTATGTAACTTTGAAGCATAGGTACCATGGCAGAGATGCCTGAATATCGGGTGAGACGTGATTGTTTCATGAGCTATAATTTTGTCTTTATCGTTTTTATATCTTAGAGGCCACACCTGTGCTACAGTTACACTTAATCTGACAATCTAATGTGATTGATCATATTTTCTTATTCCTGCTTTTTGTTCTTGTTTTATTCTTGTTATTTTGAAAAAATTGGACTTTATGCTTAGGCGGTACAAAATACAGGAGAGGAGGTAAATATGTTTTTTAATTACTATAGAAGATGTCTACTTAGCATCAGTGCATCACAAATTTAGGTTGAGAGTGCTTGTTTGGTTGGTATAGTCAAGGATACATTTTATTTTGTTTTAGATGAAACATTCAAAACTTTTTAGTTTTGATGAAAACCAAACAAATCGGTGATTGAAAGGTTGTTTGGTAACGTTTTTGTTTTTGTGTCTTCAAAAAACAAAAAAAAAGAGACAATTTTTTTGTCTCTGTTTTGTGGTAAACACGGACACAGAAAACATGTTTGGTAGTCATTTTTGTCTATCAAATTATAAGAATAAAAACAGAAAGCATGTTTGACAACTACCTCAAGTTTTATCCTAAATATGTTTTATAATACCTCATTTTTTGTTTTCAAACAAATCAGCATTTTATTTCATGAAAAATGATTTACAACCATGAATTAAAAACATTCAACAAAGCACCAATCTTGCACAACCAAATTTTTTAAAACATTATCTATGAAATTTGCCTCCCTAGACACATGCCCAAGCTGATATTGCAAGAACACCTAAATGAGAAACCCAACTCACCCAAAAGGCCTTAACCTGCACCTTACTGCAATCAATCCTCAAATCAGACAACCTAAATAAAATACAAATAGACATTATATTACATCAAAATACAAACCCAAACATTCCTTAAACCAAAACATCTACTAATTTATCAAAGAACATCTAAAAAAAGATAGTTATATTACATAAGTCAGTAATCACATTCATATATCATAGTGTCTAACATACAACCCCTAAGTTCAAACATTAATAAATCATATCACTTAACTAAAATTTCAATAATTAATGCAAATACCACGAACAATAATGCACAAATAAAAATCAAATTACATCCACAACAAGCAAGCATGAAAATAGTAATCCATTTCTTTGCTCTCCATCTTGACTAGGTTTGATTAATCACATGCGCTTCATATTTAATTGTGTTGTACTCATCAACCCATATGAAACAATTATTATGCTCACGCCATCGTGGACAACGATAAAATGCTCGTCCATTGTTTCGTTTGATCCTTGCTACCAAAATATTCATGTTCCCGGATCCACACGAACATGGAGGGCCAATACGTGCCATTATAACACACCTAATTACATTAACATCAACAAGTAAAAATTAGTCATATAAACATTAAATTGAATATAACAATGCAAGTATCAACACATTTTTACCATCATAATAAATAATAACATTAGGACATGTATTAATGGTGAGTTGATGCCAACAATTGATTAGCAATTGTATCTCTGACACGAGCCATTTGACGCAGCTGACTCGGACTTATGTCTAATTCTATTGGGACCAGTGAACTTGATCCAGCAACAGTTCTTTTATTATCAACAAATTCTCTTCTTTCCCAGTCATCAAATAACTGATCTTGACAAGAATGCATTCTTATGAAGTTATGCACTGTACAACATGCTGTGGGAATGTATTTCTGTGTGGTTAAGGGATATGAAGGCATTAGCTTTAGGATGAGAAACCGAGCCTTTAGAACTCCAAAACAACGCTCTATCACATTCCGAAGTGAAAAGTGCCGATGATTGAATAATTCTTTTTTACCGGTTAGTTGTCGACCCCTACTTCTATAATCACGCAAGTGATATTTCTCACCATGATACGGGGGACAGAAAACCAGACATGTTTGTGTAGCCCGAATCCACAACATAATATTTACCCTTTGGCGGCATTGGAAACATGTTGGCTGGATTAGCAACACACTCAGCAAATATTCTTGAGTCATGAGTAGTACATTTCCACCCACTCATCACAAATATAAAGCGCATGTCAAAAGAACATGCACACATTACATTCCGAGTTGGTACAGTACACTTCCCACGGTATGGTATCTACAAATCTGCTGGAAGACGTGCATCAACGTGGATTCCATCAATGTCACCAACACAATTCTTCAAAGAAAAAGAAAAACATATGAATGACATTGAAAATAGTAGGATTTTGTTACAATATATATTGCAAATTAATGTCACTTACCTTAAGAAAGGGTAATATCTTGGGTTGAAACGAATATGAGGTTGAACCATACTAAAATCGGGAGGGCTGATGATATCAACTCTAAGTCTACAAACTGATTTCAGAACACGATTAAAGTATTTGGAAATGGTCTCTCCTGAATGCTGAAATCTTTCAGCTACTATGCGATTTCGCTCATTATGTGATATTGTAAGTAAAAATATAGCAACTTGTTCTTGCACGGTTACAAATCTAGAGTGTTTTAACCCTTTTTTTTTTTTAATGTCTCACACAACAACATGAACACAGGTGTGTCCATTCTAAATTGCTCATAGCACCTATTTTTATGTCCATGTAATAGCTCCAATACATAATCATTTCCTTTAAGAGCAGACGTTCTACATGGTCGTTGTGATGTATTGTGATTATCTAATTCTATTGCAGTCAATACAATAGAAATCTCATCATCACTATCTAATATCGTATCAAATTCTTCATCTGAATTAATTATTGAATATTCAAGCCTACCTGTAATATCCATACATAATGCACTTATCAGATATTTATCACAACACATTATAAATACGCATAATAATTAAACTTCAATCCAAAAGCACGCATAATACCAAAGTCCACATACTCCAAAAGTACACATAATATAAAAGTACATATAATACCAAAGTCCACATACTCCAACTCCTACACATAATACCAAAGTACACATAATCTCAAAGTACACATCCAAAAATGCTAGACTAAAGTACAACCATCATAGGTTAGTAACAAAATTTTTACAACCATCACAGGTTAGTAGCAAAATCTTTCTTCCTATAATCTGGCATAGACAAGAACATCTTCCTATAGCTCATACCATCTCTAAAAAACTTAATGGCCTTTGTGTATGAAGCTCCATCAATGTCCTCGAGAGAATTTAAAGCAGCCACACATTTTTTTAACAAAGCATCAGTATGCGTAACAACCTCACTATCACCACATGAAGTTGCCGTCATAGATGCACTAGACATCTTATGATCAATATACTCTGACTTTTTCTTTGAATTCTCAACCAACACATTAAGGGCAGATGTAAGTGCTTCCCTATAGTTACCCTTCTTCCTACGACTAGTTGTTGGAGTGGTAGACCTACTTCGAGGATGGTTGTTTGTCTCTTTATCAATTGTCTCTACATTCTCGTCATTATCATCATCATCAACCTCAAGTGACGGATCAAAGGTAGGGTCTTTATCTTCCTCATTGTCCGATGGAGGTTGGGTGGATGGATGAGAATTATCACCGGTTGCCGTTGTCGATTCATAAATTCTACACAGTTTTTCATAATGTGGACACTTTTTTTTTCCTGAATTGTCTGGCATGCTTATTAACCTATATTAAAAGAAAATAATGAAAGGTAAGCAATACTTATTAACCTAAAACCATTATGGTTAAAAAAAAAAAGATAGTAATCAATACTAAAATCTACCTTGCACAAATCCTTCCAAACCTCATCCTCCAACACAATTGTTTCCTTCACGGAATCTCAATCAACTCCAGTTTGATTCAACAGTTTCTTGAAAACATGGTAAATAGGTTTCAAATTATTAAACTTCCTCCGTAGTTGTTCGTACGTGTAGTTGTACGTCGTGCTTAATTGCATGTTTTTTACGAGATTTTTTTACCCAAGTTTGGTAAAAGTAGTATTTGGTCTATTCCACGCTACTATTTTCCTATCCATCAAGTCAATGAAAAGTGCCTCCTTATCGGACGTCCATATGGTTACATTTTTGTCATTATCAACCTCTACAATTTCATCAACGTGATTTTGTTCGTTACCCGTTTCCATCTACAAAATGTTGTCAATTATATTAACAACTTTTCAACCACTACGCATAACCATGTTAACAATTCACAAAATGCAACATGGATCAAGGTGTACAAGTACACAAATCCAAGTTAACATCAAATCCAAGTAATGCATTGATAGACAAAAAAAAAAAAGGTGAAAAGAATAAATGTAACCTCCATCTAGGGGTGTCAAACGTGTTGGGTTGGGTCATTTTGTGTCGGGTTTGTTCCGGGTTTGTGTCAAAAATTTCTAAACACAAACTTGACATGTTAATAATCGTATCGAGATATGTAAATACAAACCTGACCTGGATATTAAACGTGTTACCTGAACCTGACATATTTGACATGTTTAATAAGCAGGTCATTTTTGAATTAACACATAACACATGTTAACTTGCTTAACCTGTTTAACCCGATCTGTTTAACCCACATATCAAATTCTATTTGTTTAACAACTTTAAAAAAATCAAAAGATTTTATTGAATAAAATTTAAAGAATTACAAGAAGCAAAAGAAAACCAATTCCTAACATCCGTTTTCAATTAAATGGTTTTAATCCATCAAAAACATGAAAAAAAAAATTAGAAATTTATTCTATGGACACTAAAAACAGTCACTTTCTTATATTTTATTTTATTTTTAAATGGATATTATGAATTAGTAGAAGTGGGGTTAGGGTTATGTTTTATTTTGTTGTTTTTATATATTTGGATAAATGGGTTAAATGAGTAAGAAATGAGTAGATCGGGTTTGGGTTGAATTATATTAACTTGTTTAAAATATACGGGTTAATCAGGTCAAAATCGAGTTGGCCTGATTTCGACATGAATTCAACCTGTTTTTTTTCGTGTTTATACGTGTTGACCCGTTTTTATCCATTGACCCATTTAATTTTGTGTTCGACCTATTTATTTCGTGTTCGGTTCGTGTCGTGTCGTGTTAACGTGTCGTGTCGAAAATTGACAGTCTCTCCATCAATACATCATCATCCTAATATGAGCATCATTTAGTACAAAAAAAATTAATATGAAAATATTATGTAGGGATGAGTAAGAGGTAAATATTATTTAATACATAGTTGGTCACAAAAGCAATATGAAATAATATTATTTAATTATGAGGAGAAAAAATCAAGAAGTCGAATAGATTCTAGTTCTTAGAAGGATAGCTTTTAACAAAATTTTCATAAGGGCTTTGCTAATATAAATATTCCTTTTCTATGAAGAAAAGTGAACTCCCATTCAGAAGAGAATTTCTTTATCTTGATGGTCAATGGATCATGTCTTACACATTATCATTTCCCATTATTCATGCTTGTTTGTTTTTTTGTTCGCCTCACTTGGAAGCATGAATCACACATAAGCAAATGTGTACAGAGAGTTTGTATTCTACATAAAATGGCTAAGGTCACTCAAGAGTGGTTTATATTGTAAAAGAGTCTCTCCACTCATTTCCAAAAATTGCCTGGATGGGTTGGGTTTGTGGGTCCCTCTTTGCCCAGTATGCTTGTGCTGTTTGATGTGTGGACTGTATGTGTGTTAATTTGTGTGTTTGACCAAAAGAAAAGATGCGTGTCTTGTCCCACATCAGTAGCTCAGCATCAGAGGTGTGAGTATAAGTGACCTGCTCTCTCTCCATCCAGTCAGTAATTGCTTGGATGGGTTGGGTTTGTGGGTCCCTCTCTGCCCAATATGCTTGTGCTGTTTGATGTGTGGATTGTGTGTGTGTGTTAATTTGTGTTTGACCAAAAAATAAAAAAAAACTTTGTTCTACCATTCGTAACAATTGTAAAAGCAACTTTAAAACTTATGTACCTTGAATCACCGTCACCTATTCAGTATCCATCCATAGAGGTAGATAAACTGTCATCAATTCTTAAACAAGACACAAAGAACAACCTTAATTAAGACAATCAGAAAATGAAGGAGTTGTTATCTTGATGATGATAGACCATAGAGTATCATAATATCAATCCGAGCCGGTAGCATATAACAATTTTAAAGGGCAAATTAGAACATCAATTATAACCCCTTCATATTGTCCCTCAACTATCATGTTTCTCATATGCTACATTCAATTCACATTTCCCCCAAAGATAGAAGTCCGTTACAGAACGAGACATAAAGTGTGACTTTGTCACTTGAACTAATATGAGGTTATTTTCCTTTGCCCTAAAATTCCATTCCAAACATAACAAAATTTTGGTTTTAGGACAATAAAAAGTCAATTTAAGTAGTTTAAGTGGACAATTTGAGATAGTTGAGAGGGTCAAAGTATAATTCTCCCAACAACAAAATGTGATTGGGGGTGTAGCAGTGTACAAAATCCAAATTTTGATGAGATTAACATTGCAGGCAGAGATTTCTCCTTTTCTTCTTCCAGTGCATGAACATAATTAATCTCACATGATATCAGCATATATAAAGTAGAAAGATCATACTCAATACTCAATCAACTCCTCTAAAACTCATACTCAATACACAAATTATAAGCAGTAATCCAATACTTCAAAAATTCGAAAGCAATGAGCTAGTTTACACACACCCAACACTTAGAACACACACACACACCCAACACACTGAACACACACACACACACACACACACACCCAGCACACACACATTCATCAATCACACAGAACACACACATAGATCTGTGCATATATGTGCACAGGATACACAGATCTGTGCACATATATGCATATATGCACAAATTTGTGTATATATACATATATATATATACAGATCTGTGTGTATATATATATAGCGAGAGACGGCGAGGAGATGAGATGAGATGAGAGAGGAAGAAAGAGAGATGAAGACAAGGAGCTTACCTCCGTCGATGAGAGAGAGGTGAGGAGATATCGTCGGTGATGGTGAGAAAATGGAGAGAGTAAGGCAGCGATCGAGAGAAGAGAGTAGAGAGAGTGAGGTAGCTATGGAGAGGAGAGAGAAATAAGATGGGTTTAAATAGGTTCAAGAAAAAGACTATTTTTGCTGCTAAGGGAGTTTGAAACCCGGATCTCATTAATCCCTTTTAGCGCGTGTTTTTGTTTCGCGTGTTTCCTAGAACAAAAAATTTTTGTTCCCATTTTTTTGTCTTTGTCTCCAATACAAAGAAAACAAAACAAAACCAAAAACAGTTACCAAACATATTTTTGTTTTCATTTTTGACAAAAATTGAAAACAAAAACATAAAACACAAGACAAAAATAGTTACCAAACATAGCCTAAAAATTGAAATTTTCATGTTCTGGAATGTTGTGGGATGTTTGGTAATGTTTTGACTAACATGACATAGTTTCCTTCTTGGCTCAAGTAAGGAGGAGGAAGTGGTGAGGACATTAGTGGTTCTCACACGGATATGTTTCCCACCACTGGTCGTCACAATATGGTCATAAGCAATTTAATTGTATTATAGGTCCTTAAATTCATGCACAGTTGTTTGTTTAACGAAAAGAATATGTTTGACACCATTTGAAATAGCTTCCGCTTCACATTTGCTTTCACTTTTGTTCTCTAAGTTGGTGCCACTACCATCTAGTATAGATGGATGTCTAGACAATATGCATGCTAACTAATCTATTATGTTTATCTACCTATGTAAAGGGATTTTAAGTTATGTTTTCCACTGTTTTGCATGTTTTAATATTTTTTTTTTGTTTCTAAAATATTTCCATTATAGAGCTGATTGAAACTATGTATCGACATGAAATTTTAATCCTTAGTCGAGGTTAACTAGTTTTCTTGGAAAAGAAGTATGGAAAAAATGTTGGTTGTTAGCATAAGCATATTGGACCATTTTAAAGCAGATTTAGGTCATTTTCTATTTTCCTAAATTTTGAATAACTTACTGGGAACTTTATTGATTAACTACTTCATTTTTTTCTTTTTGGCTTTTGTGATTCGCTTTTTTCCCCGGTTGAGGGGGAAGGATTAGGGATCCATTTTTTTTTACTCATATGACATGGCGACAACTATGTCCTGGTGTGATTTTGCATATGACTTTCTTGTTTATCTTTTGCAGAAGTTCTTTCTTGGCGGAAGGTTGATATTTGGGCCGGATGCTAGGTCACTGCTTGCCACCTTATCCCTGATCATTGTTCCAGTTCTCATCTTTTGCGTATTTGTTGCAAGGCATCTTCGCCATGAGTTTGCAGCATATAATGACGGATATGCAATTGTGGTGGTAGCAATTGTCTTTACTATCTATGTTAGTCCTCTTAAACCTTTTGCTGGACATTATTGTAGTTGTGTGAGCTTTTTATTATCCGTCATTCACGTCCTAGTATGGATGGATGACTGGTTGTGTTTTTGCTCAGCACCTAATCATTGCTTTGCATAGTACACTAAGATCGACTGCACACCTAACTCCTCTTCATTGATACCTTTTCTTTCCTTATGAGGTCTATAGGTTATACACATTACACCTCAGTATTCAGCTAAATTATAGATTTTCTGGAGCCAAGATTGGGCATGTGACATGTTCGGTGATGCCATGCCCACCAGACGGCTCCTTAGGCTATTGAGATGCCAAAAAGTCATGATGGTCAATTGTAAAACTATCTGTTTTTGGATATTCTTTTGGCATCTATATAGATACAGTATTTCACATCTTCAATTGCTATGATGTGTGGCTAAGTGCTATGAAATCAGAATTTATTTTCCTGGTTCCCATCTTTTACTGAGGGCGTTGATATTTCAATATGCATAGCTTATGAAACTCTGAGATTTTTGGATTTTTACCATGCAATTTAGTCATGGATGCTCTCTTTAGAAAACTTCCTAGACTAAATTATGTAATTTTGTTACGTAATCACTGGATAATTTCTTTGACCATTGGTTATATATCTCCAGCGGGGTTTGTTATAATCCCCTAGTTAATTTTGACAGGTGTTGGTGCTGCTTCTTCTCACTTCTGCTCGGGATCCGGGTATTGTTCCACGAAATTCACATCCACCAGAGGATGAGTTCCGCTATGACACTTCAGCATCAGCTGAGATTGGCAGAAGACAGACACCCAGCCTTCAGTTCCCTCGAACAAAAGAAGTTATGGTTAATGGAATTTCTGTAAGAGTGAAGTATTGTGACACCTGCATGCTATATCGCCCTCCCCGCTGCTCGCATTGCTCCATTTGCAACAATTGTGTTGAGCGTTTTGATCACCATTGCCCTTGGGTGGGCCAGTGCATTGGATTGGTATGTTATATGACATGCCACTAGCAACTTTCTTGGATTTATGATTTTTTATTAAGGTTAATGCTGTAGGGTTTCTTTTGCTTCGAAATGCCATGTCAAGATGCTAACTGCTTTTTTCATGTGCAGCGCAACTACCGTTACTTCTTTTTATTTGTTTCATCTTCAACACTTCTGTGCATCTATGTGTTTGCTATGTCTGCTTTCTACATCAAGGTTTTGATGGATGATCATCAGGGGACAGTATGGAAGGCAATGAAAGAATCTCCTGCATCTGTGATATTAATGGCCTATTGTTTCATTTCACTATGGTTTGTTGGGGGACTCACTGGCTTTCATTTGTTCCTTATAAGCACAAACCAGGTGAGTCAACTTTTTTTATTTGTCTGATTCTGTCTAGTGGATTTGACAAATTGTGATTAGTATTGGTTGTTAGCTGGCTATAAATTATCGATTAGTTTTAGCCCGAGTTTGGTGACATACATAGTAGAGCCGAATTATAATTTTACTCAAAGAGAATACTTTCTTAATATCGAGCCACCTTTCAGCCTTGGTTTAAATTCATGAACCACCTTTCAGTTGGATGTGAGGGCACTTAATATCAGGAAATCGTTGCTATTATTGACCTTTTTGTTGAGTGGAGACTGTGGATATATATTTGTTGGCTGAAAAACATAGCATCAAATGAATCAAACAAAGACCACAAGACTTGTGTTTTTAGAATAGGTGGAGCCATTCATGAACGAGAAATAGACTTCTTAGTATTCCTGATAAGTAGTCAGGTGAAAAAATAAAATTCTGAGAAGTTTATTATACCCTTAGTCAAGTGCCATGACATGTTTATAGTGGAGTCATGAACTTCATCATCTCTGTTAACTGGTTCGACATACCAAAAACTTATACCCTGCTTGTGGAATTGTTGTTCGTTGCGGATGATACAAACTTGGTGAATGGTGATTTACTCGATACAATCCAATTTGGGATTCAGAGGGCCCTTTTTCTATGTCAGTTAAAATTGAGTCTATTTATTCATTTGGCTGCTTAGGTTCTAATTGAATAAACACAACTGTCTCTTTTTGTTGTTGTGGCACTCGGTGCCTTTCCAACAAAAATGTAGATTTTGTCCACTGCAGTTAGCTATTTTAATACTTTGCACGTTTCTTTTTTATCAGACTACCTATGAGAATTTCCGCTACAGATCTGACAACAGGATCAATGCTTATGATCGGGGCTGTTTAAGTAACTTTCTAGAAGTGTTTTGCACAAAGATAAAGCCTTCTAGGAACAACTTCCAGGCCTTTGTACAGGAGGAGATACGAAGGCCTTCTTTGCCCACCACCCGGGAGGCAGAACTAGAGGATATGAGTGATCGACGTATGAAGGTAGAAGATGATCTAGATTTTGGTGGAGATCTATTAAAGATCTCCCAGCGTCATAATATTGAAGATTTTGATGCAGACATACGCAGCAGAGGGAGCGACGTGCCTCATCATAATTCCTCCGATGCTGAATCTGTTATAGGTTCAGGGAGAGCTCCCACTGTTCAATCAGACACACGGCACTCAAGTTGGGGAAGGAGAAGTGGGAGTTGGGAAATGGCACCAGAGGTCATTGGAATGAACTCCAATGTCACCGAGAATAGAAGCTATGCTGTTCCCAAGGAAAAGCATATCGCTAAGGGGCTATAGCTATTACTGTTGGATCTAAATGGGGAGTTCACGTGCCTGCTGTTCTTCTCCTGAGTGCTGCAATGTTGTTTTCCGGTTTGGAAGGGATGATGCTATTGGTTACAAATTATGTTTTGAGCTGCATGGGGTCAAATTTAACTCCCCTTCTGGGTATAGGATCTGTATCACCATTTTTGGTGGGATATTAGCTGTTGATTGGAATGGGTGTTTGTAATTGTTTGACCAGATCAAAAGAGGGTTTTTTTTTTGGGGTGGGGGTGGGGGTGGTGCGTGTGTCATTTATTATGCTTTTCTTTTCCTTATTTCCGTTTGCTCTCCCTTACTTGATTATGTAGCACTATGCTTTTGTGGATTTGATTCCTTGTGTTTGGCTACATTCTTTGTGTAAATAAGAATCTTCTGAAAGTCATGAAACTTTCAGTCTCTCTATACTATGATGTATCTTTGCTTGCTAGAGTATAAACTTTTTAAATCCTTAGGGTAGTTGAGCTTGACCTTTGGTAATTCAGAGGTTCTAGGTCCAATCCTTTCTAACACCTTATAGGGGTTAACAATCCTTGTTCTTTAGTGACATGTTTTAATCTAAGTCAAGTCATGGTGATAGTTGCTGAGTTTGAGGCAGTAGGTGGTGTAATTCTGAACATTTTATAGTAAAAAAAAAAAAAAAAAAAAAAGAGTATAATTTTTTTTTTTTTTTGATGTTTTTAATCTGTTTAAGGGTATGCACACAGGCCTCTTTTTAGACTCACTCTACTTCTAAAGACATTCTCATTGGCTCATTCATGTTTTATTATGCAAAACGAATGATAACTTGTGTATGCGAATTGTGTCATTTTCATATTTATAAAAAATAATCGTCAATCATAACCCATTAATTAATTTCAAATTTGTATTGTCTTGTCGTATCAAAAATTATCATCCCGTAAATGTACCGGTAGAAAAAGCGTCTCAACCGTTTTGGGTAGAAATTGATGCATACCTGCATGTACCTCTTTTCACCTAATTTATTGCATGCCTGTTCTCTTGTCAAATGTATTATTCATCATCTTAATGATCTCTAAGTCTACTCCATCCCTTATTTCAATCCCTAGGTTTTAGGGTTTAGCTGATTCTGCACTTTAAACCCTGTTGTAGACCATTCATATTGATCATTAGGCATGTGTTGGCATCAGTCAAGTACCTCTCTCTGTAAAAGTTTGGTTTGGGTCATTTTGAGTGGAACCAATTATAACATGGCCAGAGCTATGAACTTAAAGATTCTCAATGAATTTTGAGCACTCATTCAGTTGGGTAGTTGTCTGTTTCGGTTACTTAAAACCAACCAAACAGTACCCAGCCCTTAGGACTGTTGATACACTTTCTAGACATGTACCAGTCCCCTAGGCTTGAAGCATTACCTACCCTAAGAATACAGTCGGCGACAAACCTTTCCATGCGAGAAAAGACCCCATGACTAACGCTCATCAACTCTTTTAAATTTTTTGGCTCTGAACCTCATAGGTTCAGTAGTTATGATTTGATCAAAAAACTCTTTTAAACATTGGTTTTTGTATTTTTTTTTGTGTGTATATGTATAAGAATGTGGCTAACAACGCTAAGGGTAAGGATAGATTCAATGTTGTATCTTGAGTAAAAAATGTCATATTCAGTGCTCGTGTCAGTGCACAAAACTCTTATTTATAACGATGTTTCATAAAAATAAAGTGGTAAATAATGTTATTTCTATCTTTGGAGAGACTAATTCACGAATGAGAACCTACACATATCAGTTGAAGGATGAGCACTTGTGATCTCTACAAATTAGATCCGTGTCATATTTTGAGTGTCCGTTAATATTTGAGCATAGCGCTCTTTTTAGTTTTTTAAGGTGGGAGAAATTTCTATTATAAAACAATCTCAGAAAAATCTACATCATTATTGAAATAGAAATTGTCTATGATAGCAAAAAAAAAAAAATGGTATTGTACTAACATTTCTCATATTTGTGGATATTTTTTTTATTGTTACGGTACCAGAAAAAAAATGGTAAAAATACTTACCACAACAGTGATAAAAATACTTATCACAACAATGATAAAAATATTGGTAAATATGATAAATTACCTACAAAAGTAATTTTTTTTGCACCGAATAAAAGTAATAAATATAGTTACAACAACAACAATAAAAACACTCACAATAGTGATAAAAGTACATACATAAGTAATAAATCACTAACAAAATTATAAAAATATCCATTAAAATAATAGTTTTTAAATGTATGATATCAATTTTTTTCCGATACTATAGTCAAGTCCCTTGAAATATTGGAGTACTCAATATAATTAAGGCACCATACATTTAAAACATGACTTAGCAATTTTTTGGGTAATACATAGTTACATTGTTTTTTTTTTTTTTGCTGGTAAATACGCAGTTACATTTTTATTTTTGTTGTGCAATACATAGTTACATTGAACACTTGAGAATTACATTAAATGTAAGGGTCAGTGATGGGACGGGTTTCTTGACCCTCCAGTCAACCGCCCAACCTGGAAGGAAAGCCGGTAAGTAAGAACGTTTTACTTTTCTGTTTGACGAAATTCTAGAAAGAGGAAAAAATTTACGATCGGAAATTGTAAGGATATTATCCGTTTCGGGTCTCACTCTTTATGGAGGATTTTGATTGATTTGTGTGCGTTCAGTCGTAACCTTTACCTCTCAGTCGCATGTGAGTTTTGTTCTACATCGATTGAGGGTCGTCTCTCCCACCTCCATATAAACTTAGACTCTATAGGAGTGGGTATCCATCAGTATCTAATCAGATGACTGATGGGTACCCACTCATATGAAATTCAAGCCTATATGCAGGTGGGGGAGACGACTCTCAGTCGATGTGGGACGAAGCCCAGATGCGCCTGAGGGATAAAGGCTACTGCCGAACACGTGCAGTTCAGCCGAAATCTTTCGTGGAGGGTGAGATCCCGAAGCGCGTAATATCCCTTATAGAAATCATAACCCATGACTCTCTTTCTTGTTTGATTGCAAATTTCAGGTCCAGAATTTGAATTTCGGCCTAAGTTCGTAAGTAAATTCATGTATAAGGGTTTCAACTAGCGCGATTAGTTGGATGAGTCTGAGCCGAACATAAAAAATTATTTTTTAATCGAGTCTAAAAAATTGTTCAAGTTCCGCTCGTTTAAGAAACAAATTGAGTCTGAACGAGCCAAAAATAAGTGAAGTCTGAGTCGAACCCGAGTATTTGCATATAAACGAGTCGAGTCTGTCGAGTTTGAACCGAGCTTGTTTTTAAACAAGCCTAAAAACTTGTTCAAGTTTGGACACATTTAGAAAATAAATCGAACCTAAATGAGCCGAACCCAAGCTGAACTCAAATCAAACTTGAGTAGTTCAATTTGATTAACAACCCTAGTTTCAACAAATCCATGAGTGGGTGGACTTGTGTGAGTTTAGGCAATTTCATAACAAATATCTTGATTAATCTGTGAATCTCACGTGTATTTGTGTTATTTACCAAACATGATATTGGATATAATACATTATTTAATCTTATGAACAAAACCTAAAAGTTGGGTTTGGAAGGGTTTCATAAATTCAATCCAATTTCTATCGTAAAAATCATTCAAACAAGCTATCGACATGCACCAAAAAATCAATCAATTTTTTTTTGCTAATTACACCGTTTAAAGATCAAGTAATGTTAAACAAACGACAAGTAATTTGTAACCTCAAATATCTATAATTTCACATTTAAAAAGTGTAACTTGATTTTTAAAAATTATATTTTTAATAAATAAATGCAATAATGTATATTCAATTATGACTCTTTGGATTATAAGTTTTTTTTTATAAGTTATGATGATGCACAAAATTGACCTTGCACACCAATAGTCAAGTAATTTGGAAATTAAAGGTAGTAATTAAAGTAAGAAGAGAGAGACAAGATTTATAGTGGTTCGGTCATTGTGACCTACGTCTACTTGGGAACGGCAAAGGGTTACCGGTACTTTATTGATTCCTATGAATGGAGAGAATGGAGAGTTACAGACTTCTAGATATAGAAGAGTTTGGTGCTTTGTTGAGTGTGTTGCCCTCCAAGCATTGGTGAAACTTACATTTTATAGTCAGTCTCCAACAGAATGGAACTACTAAGTGGCAATTACTCAGTTATTCTATGGGATTTGCGAATTCTCCTCAACGGGTGTGGTCGTTGAGGAGCTCTCCATAAAACTCGGTCTATGTTGACTGCTTGCAAGGTGGTAGAGGAGGTGAGGGGTTTTGAGTGGTCTCTGGATCTTGTAGCTAAGCTGAGGTAGCTCCATAGTGAACTTGATTGGGCTTGGATTTCATCTGGTCTGATGGGTCTTCATAAGTTTGAGCATTTAATTGCAACTAGACTTCAATATAATTTTGAGTCTTTTAGACTTGACCCATCAAGTTAGACCTAAAAAAAAATTACAACTTACGCTTTAGGTATCATAACTTAGACTAAGTTATCGATGTTGGTATCGTGTCCTCATTAATCTTAGTCATTTAGAATTACATAATCTACAATCATTGTTTAAAATAAAAAAATTATAATTTGACACATTTTTATTGATCAAAATATATAAATATAATACCAAAAAGATATTTTTTCGGTATCATAATGCTTCCACAGTAAGTTTATCTCATTAAATTTGAGGATGAAATCTGCATCATATCAAAATTTATAATTTTTTTTAGGTCAAATTACACCTTTTGAGGTAGAATACAACTGAAAAAAACGATGAAATTTACAACTAAAAAAAAAATAAAATTATTATTTTTTGAGATCAAGTTATATCCTTTAAATATAAAGTTACATGTGATCAAAGGTATTCATGATTAAGGGTGATAATGTGCCGTGCCGTATAATGTTTGTATCAAACATTAATCAAGTCTAACTTAACACATTTAATTAATCGTGTCAAGTCGAGTCAATCTATTTATTTTTCATATCGTGTTCGTTTTGACCTATATAACTCATGAATAAAAAATTTAAAGCTCACATTTAAGTCTAAAATTTAATTATTACTTAATCGAATCTATACTCATACTTTTTCTATAAATTAAAAATTAAATTAATAAATAGAATTATAAAAATAAGTAAAAATATTTTTTGTACAATAATTATATCATTTATTATGATATTAATTAAACTTATTAATTATGTCAATTTTATGTTATTTGTGTAACTTTTTAATACCGAGCATTGCACCATTCCCCATGGACATCAGCATGCACGGAATCGTAAGCAAGCTTTCACTTTGCCCGAAATTGGTAGGTAAACAAACAATCAAACCACCCCCCTCTCCCCCGGCGCGCCGGCCACAATAAAAAAAAAAATTGAACTGACGAATAAATTCGATCCTGCCAGAAAAGGAAAGATTTAGAGCAAGTGGGAAAATAAAATTATTTAAAAATAAATAAATAAATAAAAAATAACTCATGGTCACCAACCTGTACACGTCTATATCCAAAAAACGTGGGCCCCACTTGGGTTATTTAGGAAGTTCACTATCATACGTAACTTGTTACACGTGGCTTGATGGCCTCAACTTGGCCACATCTTTAGATACTTGTCACGTGTTCTACCACGTGGGATTCTGACGTTGTCAAAAATAGACTGTTTCTAAAATCCCCTTCTGTTCCTTTTGGTACCATTCAAATCTTTCGTTAGAGGAAGAGGAAAGAGACATTAGAGAGAGAGAGAAAGTGACAAAGAAGATCTTCTTAGAGACGTAAACTTCATCCTCAAGCAACTCTATGCACTTCAAACCTATTGAAAAAGATGACCAATAAAAAACATAAATTTGTAAATGAGAAATACACGTTTTGAATATATATTTAACTTCTCATAATTCTCTTATTTATACTCTCTATTATTAAAGAGAAATTAAACGTGTTCGAATCGAGGGTACGTACGTAAAAATGTTACAAGATAAAGACTGTGACTCAAGAGAAAGAACATAGAGAGAAGACAATAAGATGGAGTTGGGGACGATGTAAATCTTGGACATTGCACACGTCTTTTACTAGTATTTTTGATATATAGTGATATAACTAATCTATTGTTATCAAAATAGAGACGATAGTAGTGAAAATGGTATGTGGAGATTAAATTCAAGTCATCAATTGTGTAAAGAATATGACCCATTTTCAAGACTCAAAGCCTTATACCTAAAAAAGATTTGTATTACTAATTACCTCTTATTGACGTTTAGAGATTTGACCACTCACAGAAACTTACAATAAAACACACACATATGTGTGTGTCTGTATAAACTATGTGTAAGATGAAGTTAGACCTTATCCCCTTTCTCTTTATTAGTTTCAACTGTTCAAACATAAAAATATATAATATTTTATTTGAGGTACCTTTGCTTTGCTTTTATTTAGGTAAACGACATAGAAATAGTGAGCTTTCTTGTTCTTTATGGCTAAGATTTAAGAGAGTTTCATGGCTATTTCGTGGTGTTGGGGGCCTCAAATATGATGTCAATCCCAATGCACGAAACAAAGATAAGGGTGCCAGCAGCAATATGAACAGGATGCAGCAATTTGAACGTTTCGACTGCCCACTAGAATATATTTATGTGAGAAAGCTATGTGAAAGAATAAAAGATCAAAGCATTAACAATGCACCTTTTTCATGTATTAAAAGACATGTTATTCTCAAACCATCTACTATAAGACCGTAGTTCTATTTATTTATTCATTTTTTAGCATTAAGCATGCACCTTTTTCATATACTAAAACACATGTTATTCTCAAACCATCTATTATAAGGCCATTGTTCTATTTATTTAACCATCTTTTTTATAGGAATGATACGAATTTGATTAATTAGAAATATCTGAGAGAAGGAGAGGACTGAGATGATATAAGCTGATATCCAAGATAATTGTGATGGAACCTATTAAGGGCAAAGATCAAAATTTTGTTTTAGTGCATTGTTTCGATTACCTAAGAAACGAAAATGTTTCGACGTGTTTCGAAAATATTTCGTCATGTTTTGGGAAAAAAATGAAAAAAAATAAATAATTTAAGAATTATTTTTTGAAAACATTGGTTGATTTGAAATACCTTGAAACATTCTAAAACAATTGTGCAAATGTATTAAAATATTACCAAACACCTCGAAATATTATGAAACACCCTGAAATATTAGAATTTTGATTCATCACTGATTTGTTTCGGTTTCATTGAAAACTGAAATGTTTCGAAATGAAATATTAATCCATGATCAATGGTAGTTCCTATGTAGCTCAATTTCTTAAGTTTAATTCTCGGAAGAGATGTGTTTATTGACCAGGTGCGCGTGGTATATAGATTGTGCACAACCCAATTTACATAATAAATAAGTCAAAAAGATGTGTGTTTGGTTAGTACGATTCTCGGTTATAAAGAAAAATTGCATTTGACTATTGAGGTGTAATTTTCACTTGAGGATACAAAGAGTAAGCAGCATTGCATCGAGGAGTACGAATAAGAAAAGATGACAAAGAAAAAGCCACATCAAAGGCTTAGGTGATCTGGACTTAGTTTGCAATCTGTTGGCTCTAAAGAAATCTATGGGAAGTTTATTTGAACCTAACAATGCTCTAGTTGATTTTCCACCGATATTAAATAAAGACTGAGAAAATTAATTTAGATCCATGACCAGGATGGTTAAATTTCAATGTCTCGTCATGAGTCTTACAAATAAGGTTGATAATCGAACGAGATTGAGCCAAGCCTATCGAACTTATTTTTTTAAATAAGCTTTACAAAATTATTCAAATTTATTTCGTTTAAAAAATGAGACGAACTTGAACGAGTCAAAACTAGTTGAGCTCGAGTAACTCAATTTGATTATTAATCCTAACTCATAATTCTCCACCTCCATTCAAGAGATTGTTCTTGAACTAGGTTCAATTAGTCCATTTAGCTGTCAAACACAACTACGTGAGTAGTTGTTTAGTTCCATCAAGAAAAAGAATGTATGCACCAGTGTCATCGAAATTCTTTTTTTTTTTTTTAAATTCAGACGTCTTAAGTTTGAATCTTAATAATTTTTTGAGGCTAAGTTATCAACGATTTATCCTTCATGAATATCCTAATTTCGGCGAAGATGATCTTTGACTAGACAAGAAAAGAAATTAGTTGAGATGTGTATAAATTAATCAAAACACTTCTAATCATTGAACAAAATAAAAATCATTATTTTACACTCCCCACAAAAAAAAATAGTAAACATCACAATCAAGTGGGAAGATTATGTGAAATTGTGTGATACATCAAGCGATACTTCAGAAACATCGTGTGTCAGCAACTACTTTTAACATATGACAGAATTCCATTTAAAACATGTCTCGAAAATGATTTGAATTTAACATGCCCATTGTAACATTGGATCAATGCAATCAATGATAAGAGGCCTAAGGTTGCGTATTGGTCATCGACTTAAAAAATATTTAGAAATTATGTAATACGACTTTGTGGAATAATATTGATCCACATGCGAAATATTACATAGAAGAAAAAATTGAACATTACGAGAAATTCAGTAATAACGCGACGTCACATAATGATATAGTCCAATTCGACAATTATTTCTCAAAACAAATCGAGTTGATTCAAAAATTTCTCAAACAACATGAGACTTTCATTTTACCCGGAATGTATAACAATATATGGTCAAAGAATACCAAGTTGAATATGACTACACCGAGTCATATCGATATCGATATATACGTAAAACTACAATTGCAATTAACTCAAAAGACCTATTAATGAAGTTAGATCCGATGGTAAGATTGCTCCATTCTCTTTTAAACAATTATCTATAATATAAAACAGAACAGACTTAATAAGTTCATTCGATAGTGTTAAATAGACTCATCCAATGACCACCTACATCACTTTCAAAAGCATTCACATTGTTTCGTGTCTTTAAACATAGATTACCCTAGTAAATTCATAAAAACAGATTCTTTGACTGTGAGAATAGAATTGTGTGTACTGATTCTCCTTAATTAAAGTTCATGTGCAAAACAAGCATCAACAATAACATTCATAAAAAAAATAAAAAATAAAAAATAAAAAATAAAACAGAAAACAGGTTGACAAGCTGACAATTTGTACAGGTCTCGTTCGATAATTAAGATAAAATACAGAACAAACCATCTTTACTATCGAACGAAGCCTAAAACCTACAGATCCTGCTTTGTTCTCTCATCTTAACTTTTCCAACAATTTGTTTTCTTCGTTGATAATAATGATATAAGTTGATAAAAATGACAATAATGGAGCCAAAGCCATGTGCAAGTACAGAGTACATAAAAAACAATAAAAAAGTATGACAAATATTGTTTTTTTTATCAAAAAAATGGAAATGAAAAATTGAAATCAGCTAGAAGATGGAGGGTAATGGTCAGAGCTAGTCCACGGCGGTGCCGGAAAAACTGACCCACCACCCTGACTTTGACTACCCGGAGGAAGGAAATAACCAGTTTGTTGATCAGGGAAAAGCAGAGGATATGAAGGAGGAGTGGTTGTAGTAACTGAAGAAGCAGCAAATGAGGATGATGAAGAAGAAGCCAATGAGTGTGAATGTAAACCAGCTAAAGAAGAAGCATAGAACATTTGCTCTAACAATCCTGAAGGTTGATTTCCATGAAAATCACCGCCAGTACTCTGAAGTAACTGTGAGTATTCCCAATAGTCTCTGGCAATGCCTGAGCTCTGGAATGGCTGAGTTTGGAAGAATGCCGGCGGCGATGGGGTTGCCGGCAAATGGGTTGCCGGGAAAAGGGTCGCGGGAGAAGTGGAAATGGAGAACTGGGTCGCCGGAGGAACTTGGACTGATGGTAATAATCTGACATTTTCAGGGAAGTTGAGTTTGGCTCTGTTGCCTCTGAACCTCAGGGCAGCTTCATCATATGCTCTAGCCGCTGCTTCTGCTGTGTCAAAGGTACCTAGCCAAACCCTAGCAGCTTTGTGTGGGTCCCTTATCTCTGCTGCCCATTTTCCCCATGGTCTCTGTCTCACTCCTCTGTATCTTCTTCTTCTCTCTCCTGTTTCTTCTTGTGAAGATGGTTCTGCTGTTGGAATTTGTGTTGTGGTTGTGGGGATAGTAATAGTTGTTGCTGTGGGGCTAGTTGGGCTTAAAATATCTGCAGCTTCTTCTGGTACTGAGAATAATAAAAAAAAAGAAATAGAAAAAGAAAAAAAAGATTGATATCACAAAAAAAGGAAGAAAAAAAAAAGATCTAAAACATGGTTGATACTGAAATGAAGTGACAGAAAACATTTGATATAGAAATGGAAGTGAAAAATGAGTAAAATTAATCCAAAAAAGAATGACCCAACATCATAGAAGAAATAAATATGAGTATATACACTATTCATAGCAAGCTAATACATGCAAAATTACATAAATTTTCCTTTATATATAAAGAAATAAACCAAAAAAAAATATGTTTCCACATCTCATAAAACTCAATATTTTGCTGCATAATTAAAACTATAAGAAATAATAGATTGAATTGGAAATCAAAAGCTCAGAAATAAAACTCTTATTTGATGGTCTAAATCGATCAAAACAAGAAGGTTCAGATTTAAAAAAAAAAAATTGGTAAAAAAGAATGTTGAAGAATTAATTAAGAAAAAAAAAGGTCTTGTTGAAATTTGAAAACGAACCAGTAGTAATAGAAGATGATTCTCCACCTCTGAATTCTCCAAACCCTCTATAAACCCTCTGAACATGGTCTGAAAATTGAGGTACACTTTCTTCTTGATCACGTCCTCTCTTCTGTCCAGTCCAAGAACCAGAGCTTGAAGAAGAGTAAGAAGGCGAATTGGCCGAATAAATCCCAGAACCACTAAGCTCTGGCCTATAAGACCACTCACCTGACCTCTGACCGCCGGATACTACATGTGTCAACGCCGTCACCATCGCTGACATCTCCATCGAACGACTGTAGCCGGAAAACATAGACGTCGCCGCCGTGGTTGACAAGAGTAAGTTCTCTGGTTGTTGCATTTGTTCTGTTGATTGTATTGGTTGTTGAGATGGTTGTCCAGCTTCATCGGTGGTGTCTGTGTCACCTCTTGCCGGAAATCTCACATACTCACCGGTGTCTCGTGGATTCGCCACTTTTAGCAAGCTCATGTACCCAACTCAGCCTAATCAAAAAAATGACAAAACAAGATCAAGACAGATGATTTTGCAATGAATTACGATGACCCCTCTTGAGATTATAGTGAAACACAACAATAGTAAGTTGAAAAAGAAGCTCAAACTTGAATATCCACCTTTGACGAGTACATGTGCCTAGCTGGAAATATAACAAACCAAGACAGACCCAGATGATTTTCCGGCAAATTATGACGACCCTTTTGACTATATAAGCAGATCAAAATTAAAACATGAACCGCCGTCAATGGAACAGTGCTTTGTTGGAGACCATGCACCTAAATATCCAAAAACTGTTTTTTTTGGGGGTGGGGGGTTTTTTTATGCTAAAAGCATGCAGGTGCCGACTTACTATGTTCACACCATTGTTTTTGACTGATTATGGCGAGGTTAGATGTATCGCCCCTTCAATCTCTGTAAAGAGAGTCGGTTTGTAGGTTCCAGAGAGAGAGACAGATCAGGAGAGAGAGAGAGAGAGAGAGAGAGAGGAGGGGGGGAGTGGGGAGTGGGTTAAAGGTTGTCATATTTGAATTGAGTTCTATATTTAGAATCATGCGAAAAAGGAATAGAAAAGCATTTGTTTTTACCGACAGAGATATTGGTTTTGGGCTCGTACTTGGAAACTAAGCATGATTAAGAAAATGGGCTTTAGACATTAGGCGTCATTAGCTTGGGCTCCAAGTTGGTTTATTTTAATGGGCTTTCGTAAAGCCAATCTTTTACTTTTCCATGGTGTCAATGCATAGAATGAAAAATGCTATGCTTTCCAAAAAATTTTACCGATTTTTTCATACCAAAAAATTTTACGGAATTTTTTATACCAAAATGATGTGACACAATCTCTATCATTTGAATATTATAACACCCACTTATTTGATGATGAAAACCCGTGCCACATCATTTTGGATGAAAATTTGATAAAAATATTCGATAAGCATAACATTACCCATGTAGAATTGTTCATGTCATTGTTTGATTTGTTGAGAACTTGGTACTAAATAGAAAATTTCAAAGGTTGACAAGGTCATTAATGTGTGCCTTCAGGCATACTAGAATGTTTTTGTTGCTTCAAATGGAAAAAGTCAAATGATTATCTGTATTTTTTTTTCTCATTCAAATGGCTTGTGGATAAAGAAATTACTAGTTTTTGGTGTTGATTTTGGGTGGCTTTCTTATGACATCTATATAAATTTTGGCTACATTTTTCTTAAACTTAGACTGTTGAATCAAGGATTAATGTC
Source organism: Ilex asprella (assembly GCA_023539305.1). NCBI lineage: Eukaryota > Viridiplantae > Streptophyta > Magnoliopsida > Aquifoliales > Aquifoliaceae > Ilex > Ilex asprella. The sequence continues at coordinate 45,589,071 of CM042184.1, read as the reverse complement.
AACTAACAATAGGCTTCAAGGAAAAGAGCCGCTAGATGCTCAATTGATTGCTTTCGGACTAGGGGGTATAAATAGAACAAGTGAGAAGAGAGCTAAAAGCACGCAAAAAATTCAGCGCAAATATGATCGTGATAATTTTAAAACGTAACTTTTTTTTTCAATAGACTTGTCAAAACAATTTGATTATAAACTCAAATACTGGATCGGTTTAGTCCACTAAATTTTTAATACCCCCCCTCCCCCCAACCCCACCCCACAAAAAAAAAAGGTCCCTTGTTTGTGAGAGTATTGGATGATCTTTGACCACATCCCACCCCTTTAGTCAATTACATGGCACCAAGTTATTGAATACCCCTTTGGACCAAATACCAAGCAACCCTTTTGGATTCTCAGTCAAGACATCATCCATAAGATAATTCAAAGGGTAGGATTTGGATTCTCTTTCCTACATTTTTTTCTCAATTTTTCGTAAATAGTAAATTATTTATCCTCTATTCAAACATCGCCTATTTTATATACATGAGAGTGAGATTTCGTTCACTTTATTTTTTGGAATGTGAATTCTCGTAAACCTCTTTATGTATAAGAGGGTCTGTCACTTATTAATAGAAAATGGTTTACGAATATAAACAATAATAATAATAAAGTATTGAAAGAGATCTAAAGTTGTATATATACAATTCTTTCATTGATACATACTATTTGATTTAAGGTTAAATTTTTTTTTAAAAAAATATATATTAAAGAGTTTTCATCATTTTTTCTCTACCAAAATATCAACAATTTTTTTTTTGTTATAAGGTATCCAGACTTACGCCAATTACTCCCCCGAGTTCTGAAACTGATTACGGTAACTCGAGTTTGTATTACTAGTCCCTCAATTGTGCAATTAAGCAACCAAGTTCGGCCAAGGCCAAACTTGTTCTACTTTAACCGAATTCAGTTGGATACCTTCATCTATTTCGGTGCAATTTGTCCTTATTAATGTTGATTTTATCCAAATCAGTTTACGCACATTTTGACTTATAATTTTTTCAGTTTGATCATAGACAGGTCAAAGAGTAATGCTATTAGGATTTTAAAAATGGATTCAATTTACTGACTTAATAATGTGACAATGACATTGTTCAATAGTATTTTTGTTATTTTAACGAGCAATGCTATTTGAATCTAAAACATGCACTTGTTAGATCTATTTTAGTTGAAATTTTATTATTTGATATATCATTATATTAATAAATTAAATTAAATTTTTAGTTCATAATATCATTACTCTATGTTCTTATTTGTAATTTAGTGAGGAATAATTCGTATCAAAAAGTACGATAATAATTTTAAAAAAATGTTGGTGGCGTCGTATAAATTTATACGAAACCGTCGAAAGAACTTATATTATAAAAATAGGCTGAAACAATAAGGACGAGATTTGGGTGGATAATGTCAAAGTGGACCATGGTCAGCTTTTATTAGGTCAGACGTGGACTGACCAATATAATATCAACTCTCGGGCTGGTTA